>JBBJLS010000148.1:4968399-4996202 GCA_037577275.1 Bryconaethiops microstoma | reverse complement strand
ACACACACACACACATACACACACACACACATACACACACACACACATACACACACACACACACACACACACACACACACACACATACACAGAAGCATCTGTTTATTCTCAAGAAAGCTGAAATTTACACAGGACAATCAATGGCTGACAGAGAAAAAAAAGTCAAAGGCAAACAGTGACGTACATTCATCATCTAGACATTCTGATACACACAGTCTGAGGACACCCTTATTACCTAAAGCAGGAGAAGTCGAACTGAGAGAGAACAGGATCCAGGTAGTCTTCCAACCCTTTGACTATGGCTTTCAAACGTAACCCTAACTCTCTGTCTGTGTAGTCATCCTGTACAGACAGCGAGAGAGAAAGAGATGAGGGGACTGGACAGATAGAGGTGGTGATTATTTGCACACTGCTGATTATTTGCACATATAAAGCACACAAGTACATTCCATAATTCTGTTTGTTCTCCACTTGCTGATGCAACAATTGTTGACTGCTGTTGCAATAATTGTTGGATGTGAAAGATTACCCTTTGTATTAAACTGCACATTTTTCTTTGACTTTAGAATTTATATCTATATTTTATTTATATATGCATATTCTATGTGTCTTTCTGTACTGAATCCATGTATATAGCAGAGATGACAAAGATCTTTATAATGACACAGCACTAAATGACGATGTACACAGTGTGTGTATGTGTTTGCATGTATACCAGCTGTGTGTGACGCCCATCCTGCACTTCATTTTTGTGGCTGCAGGACTCTTTGAGGAGGGTTTGTGCAGCAAAGCTTCGGAAGGCTTGGGCTTGGTCTCGAAGTTGGAGCAGGACAGAAGGCTGGACGCAAGCCTTGGCCACTCTGGAACAGGCTAACCCACCTACAGAAGCACACAAACACAGCGCAAAACACACACTAGCACAGGAAGCTCAGAGCAGTAATAGGTCCCAGTGAGCCTCTCTCAGTTCACACTGCTGTAAATGAAACAGGGCGCACTCCCCCTCCCAGGCATTCAGCTTCCATTCAGCATCCCCAGCAGAACCTTGGGCTATGCCTTACAATAGAATGGTTGTATTTTTATTCATTGCAAGAACTAAAAAAATTCAAGAGTCCTTGCTCTCTCTTCAAATACACTTTCGGAAACTTACATATGCATGAGCAGGACATGTCAGAAAAGATTTTAAAATGTGATGGTGGAAACCCAAGAAGGAAAAACTCTTTTACCTGCTATTTGAACATTCCTCCCCTTCTGAATTTCAGTAGCTATTGTCTTCTCATAGAATGCCCCATACAAGACTGAACTGCAAAAAGAAAAAAAACATAATTTCACTTTTTAAACTGGAGGTGCAACATGGTAGGTGTGTAATCCCCAGTGTCTGCTTCTTACTATTAGGAAAGCTGATCTCACAATAGTGTATTTAGTACTAGAGTATTTCTGAATAGATCTATTTTAATTTTTTTTAAATTATTCAATATTTACATTGTTCTTGTCTTTGTGTCACTGTGTGTCTGTGCAGTCGTAGCATTAACAATTTCCTCAGAGATCAATAAAGTTTTCTGATTCTGATGCTTAATGCACACAGAATCAGGAGAATATGGTGGAAAGGATTTGCGTGTGTGTGTGTGTGTGTGTGTGTGTGTGTGTGTGAGTGTGAGAAATTGGCTGTTTGAGAGGCTGTATGGTGCAATGTGTGCATCTTTGTAATTTCAGCATCACTGATGTAGGCTGTGGAGCCTCAGTGGACTCTGAGAAGGCAAAAGCTAGGTCTGGATGATTAAATGTTTCACTTGATTAGGCCTCAATATACAAATTAAGCAATACAGCTTGGTTTGTATTGGTTTATTTACCAATGATCTTACCCATCTTCAGAGTGCTGCAGCAGTAGTATTTTCAGATTGGGTGGCAATTCTCCCAGGAAACTTAGGTGATTTGGGTTTATACTCAAGTGCTGGTAGGCCTAGACAGACAAAGGAAACACTGACTGCTCAGGCATGAATCCTGCTACTATAAAGAGCTTGTCTGGGTATCTGATTTATCTAGACCAAATAATGATGTAAGACCTGTTTTATAGTAAGGGCAAGGCTTAAATAGGAATGTAAAAACACACATTTCCTTTGACTTTTTCATGTTAAATGAACCAAAGAACAGGAACAGTGCAGTCTGGATGAACGGAACAAGATCAAGGCTTTGGCTTTCTTTTGGGTCGACCTGGGACAGGCTGCCCTTATTAGGTTTGTGTTTCTCAATCCGGGCCTCAGGGCCCACCAGAGGGCTCACATGTTTGCTATTATTCAGCTCCCAAAACACTTGAACCAAGCCATTAAATGAACAAGGTGTACTAAGAGGAAAAGTTACAGCAAAAATGTGGACTGTCTGGTACACCCCAAGGACTGGGTTGAGTAATGAAGTTTTAGACAATGCATTTGTGACAGTTCAAATTATTATTATGCATGAAGGGTCATTTTCACAGTGTGAGAGTTCTGAGAGTAGCACCTTGGAGAGTGTGTGGAGCGACTGGTCAATCGCTGAGAGAAGGCTGATGCCTTTGTATGGTCGAGAGGGCAGTAGGCTTTTCCGCAGGGCAAGCAGGGCAGCCAACTGAGATTGATCTGTGTCCGAACATGCCACATGCAACACGTTGGACATCTCGGTGCAGCATACACAGCTCTAAGGTCAGAAGATATAAATCACAGTTAGCACTAAACAGTATTACAGTCACAAATACATGTGCAGTATATGCCACTTCAAGATCTCCCAATTCTTTTGGGATAAAAAAAAAATGAACCCAAAGTTTGAGTATAAGCTTCGGTTTGTTGTCCTGAGTTTGCGTGTAAACTATCTGGAGCCAACAGAGATATTTACATATGGTATTAAAAACAAAAAAGCTACATGGAAGTGTTTTCTAGGTCTTTATAACATCGCATATGAAAGCACATAAAAAATTATTTACAGCGTCAATTACTGGTTATGACTTATTTTTGTAAGTGAAATAAAACTTGTACACAATTAAGCAAAAATAAATAAATAAATAAAACTTAGACAAGTAGACATGCCATAACTCTTAAATTGTACAGAACGATGTCATCAGCTATGCAGGCCTCTAATATGAATATCTATGATAGATACAGAATGATGAATGCTGTTGCAAAAGCCTTGGAATGTCAATATAAATGACTTAAAAGATCCACACATTTGCATGTGATGAAATGGCTTAAGTCATCAATATTGCAAACATGAAGGCCTTGCAGGCGAACGCTTGATGTCTAAGGCCATTAAATGACATTCTACAAAGGGCCATACATGATGCTCAGTTTCTTAACAGTAGCATGCCCTCTCACCTGTAGCAGGGCGAGGTACTGGCCAGAGGCAGCTGGGTCATACTGGCTGTAGCACTCCACCAAGTCCACACAGATCTGAGAAAGAACCTGGAGGAAGTTGTGCTGCAGAGCCAAGCTCAAGGCCTCAGTCAGAGTCTCTTTGGTCCGGGCCAACTTCTGCTGAGCTGCCCTCACACTGGTCTGTAGACAAGCAAACACAATCAACCATGAGATTGAATGGCCCTGATGAGTGCCTATAAGGGTGTGTGAGCATCTGTGCACAAGTGTGATAATCTGAAGACATATCATTTACTGCCATTAAATGCCAGAATGACAAAAACACATCTGGAACGCCTGCTGGTGTGCTGAGATACACTCAGCCAAAAGTGTGCAAGCAAAAATGCATAATTTTGTAAGCAATAACTTCTTATTTTGTCCTGTTGAGAGCAAAATTTGCACTAGCTGAAGCAGACGTATTACAGTACTTGCTATCTATAAACAAGTCTAAATAAACACAGTATTTTGATCAGAGAAACACAGTCATGAAAAATCACTTTTCATATGTGTAACATAAAATGTAACATATATAAGGCAGCATGTAACAATATGTGAGACATACACATACATAACACAATATATAAATTACATATTAAAACAAGAGGTTACAGATATACAATAGGTTACAGATATACAGTAACTAAGACAATACTATACCAGTACATGCTACAATTCAATTCTTTCTATAGTAATTTGGAATCTTTCTGACTTATCACAGTATGTGAGTGTGTACATATACTGCAGGGAAGCAGCATTCTCTCTATTCTGTATAATGCTCCCCTCCACTCATCCCCTGCTTACCTCTTCATCATCTTCATCCTCTGTTGCTTTTCTCTCTTCTCTGCTCTCCACCTGTGGCAACACAAGGACTTTTTGAGTCTCTCCAAACAGTTGGACACACTTCAGTTTGTGTTTGGTTGATAGTTGTGGTGCACAATATATGAGAGAATGACGTATTATTTGTCAAGAACTACTTTAATGATTATTATTGGTGTAATATTAGAAAACGTCCTTCTTTAAAAGGCATTCAAATCAATATGGTGGTAGATAACACCAACACCATTCACAAAGAAAAACCACAGCTACATTTTCTGCTTTTAAGACTTCCAATGTCACATTCGCCATCTGTTGTAAATGACAACAGACAAGAGTCTCTGCTAAATGACGAAAAAAATATTTCCATAAAATAATGTAAAAGTTTACAATAAATGTCTGGTTAAATAGATCAACAATCTGTAAAGCTTTAACCTTTAATCTTCTGCTTACTGCAATTATACGAATTACAATGACATTTCCAGCTGCCATACTGTATTACACTACAGACCTTTCTCATTGTCTCCTGCTATAATATTAATGAAAGCATATACTGGGTTGTGAATACTGCCTTTGCACTTTTGAAGGCTACACTGCTGCTGTAGATGTGAGTGCTGTACCATGATGGGTCGGTCCCACAAAGGAATTGGGCAGAGCAGGTCTTTCTGCAGCACAATCAGTCTCAGACACTTTCCCAGCATGCCAAGGGAGCGTGCTTTGGTCTCTACGCAGTCCAGTGAAAGAGAGTTGATCACAGACAGCTGGGTCAAAGTCATCTGACCCAGAGACTGAGCCACAGTCAGCCACTCCTACAGGATTAATAGAGAAGACTTGGTAAAACGCAAGTTGTAGAATAATGTATACTGAATGTGCTGCATACTGCATCTCATTATCCCATTCCTTGACACCTGGATAGGACACTGCATCTGTTTTTCTGATATATAGCCAGCAGAACTGTGTATAACAGTGTTCAATGTGTTCACAACACTTTCATCAAAAAATAAATATTGCGTTTCTTTTAAAAGCAATCATCAAAAGGACTCGTTTTAATTTGGATTAAATGAACAATTTGCTACTTGATTTTAGATAATGCTCTTTTTATCACATCACTCAAAATATGATGCAAAAATAGGAGAGATCAATAATAAAAATAAAGTGCAGTCTTGAATCTTCCTTACTAAATATTACAGTCTATATAATATGGTATGGATTTAGCATTATGACATGACAGTAACATGGATTGCTACTCTGTGACCATCCAGGACATGACATATTACTAAGCAATCTAGTGCCATTTTATGAACAAATTGATTTCCTTATTCTACTTATTTAAGCAGAGCTTTTCACAATTTACAGTGTCACATGGCAGCTCTTGGCCTGAATATCTAAGATGCAAGCAAACAAAAACACCCTGCAAAGAAACGAAAACATCACATGCTGTCTGTAGAAGCTTTAAATTCTACATACTTATCATTAACCAGATAAAAAGCCAGATAAACATTACTGTACTAATGGATAACAGTACTGAGTTCATAATAAGCCAACTATACAGTAGTCCTATTAAGGACACAGTCTATTGCAGTATTACCCAACTCTGGCCCTGGAGATACAGGTAAAATGCTAAAATGTGCAAAGAGAACACTACCAGCTGCAGGGCAGGAGGTCTCCAGGACTAAGGCTGGGAACCACTGGTCTGGGATGACATGGTCTTGGTAAAAATTGCTCCCACAGTGGACCATGACAAAATAAAGCTGCTGTCTGTATGAAGGTATACTGCGCCTGGAGCAACTTTGTCAGCTTTGAAATTTCTGTATCATAACATAGGGTCAAGGCTTGAAACTTTTTAGCATACTTATATATACAGGTCTGTGTCTCGGGCCGTGAAGTCGAGGGGCGGAGCGGGGCACACATTATGAAGTTACTCAAATTAGGTACGCATTTGCGCTGTGAATACAGAAAACTGCCGCACATTTGTGTACCGCGTACGCCAATTTGTCCATGCATGCCACTTATGTCAATCCCTGTATACACACACATACATATATATATATATATATATATACACTCATTTGTACTTATACACACTATGTACACAGTTGTTGATGTCAAAGTGAACTTTAAGTGAGTGATCTAACTTGTTCTAGTGCACTCAGGTCTGTGTTGCTCCGGATGTAGTCCTCCACAGCCCTCTCGATTGAGCTCTTCCTGCTATTGACTCTCGCTCTGAGCTTCTCCTCCTCACATTGCATCTCCAACATCATCAGAGCCAGGTCAACCAAAATCAACCTAAAGTCCACACACACACCCATTGCAGGTAGGTTATACCGCACACACTGGAGAGAGAGAGACATTATTATGTTATTTAGCATGATAAGCCCTTCCACCAGCTCTCATTTAATTAACATTGATACCAGAAGGGATATCAGATTATACACCTGTATGCATGGAAGTTTTTTTTGGGCAAAAAAGAAAAATTAGGTTAGAGGAGTCTCTTAAGGGGTGCAGCTCTCCCATGAGACTCAGATATATGCGTGAGCATAAACACAGAGAGAGAGAGAGAGAGGGAGAGAGAGAGAAAGAGAGAGAGAGAACATAAACCCCCAGAGAGAGAGAGAGACAGAGAGAGAGAGAGACTCTGAAAACCCTCAGAGATCAACAGAGCTAGCAACGTAAAAGAGGAAAGAAAGAGAGTAAATGAATAAATGAAAGAGATATTTTGGGAATCTCACATCTGGGCCATCAGAACAAATCTCAAAAACAAATCTGTGAATGGCTCCCCTGTGGCCCACCGCAAAGCATTTTTGCTGTTTTAACATTCACTTTTCCCCAATTTTTCTTTCACAGTGCTCAGAAGTAAAATGAATAGCAGATATGTGTACTCATCAAAGCCATATTTCGCTCAGTGGTACAGTGCAGGTTTTGTCTGAAGTTCAGTGTCCTTTTTCAGCAAAATACACACATTCTTACAGATATTAAACTCATCTAACACTGTCATCAGTCTGGAATTTGTGTAGTGGACCATGTTTATTGTGTTTGCTGGGAAAACAGCACCATCTGCTGTATGTAGAGACCTATAGCTCATTCAAGATTCAGAGTTGGAAGGCAGATCCTTTTAACTGCAGTTACATTTTGGTGTGGCTGGATGTGTGCTGCATGAAGAGAATAAAGCGCTTGATGTTTTTCATTTCCCATTAATTTAATAGCCATCTGTCTCTTGAATGGGTCAAACTTTATGTAACTGGGTTAATGCTGTAGACCTTCTGGATTTGTATGTTGTCTCTCATCGCATCCAAACACTTTGCTCCAAATGGAATTACAAGAGCGGACAGAGCAGCAGTCTAATTACTTTAGCAATTCAGACATCCCCTAACAGCTTGAGTGTTCATTTCCCCATTTTATAAACATGAACACTCTGTATGCTCTATGATTAAATAATCTAACTGGGTGAAAATGAAACTCTGGAGTGCAACATGAGGCATAATGAATTACTAGTGGAATTGGTACAGTGCTGTGGCGGGCTTGTCCAAAAGGGACACAGACAAGATAGGGGTCGGTTCATGCTGGGCCAAATAAACAAACTCAGTGTAGAGCTTAATCACATTTCACCAATCTTATACCATCAAACACTGAGATGAAAAATAAGTGTTTTCTGTGACAAGGGAAGCCCTTGTCTGGTCATCTAGCAGGTAGACGGTTAAACTATTGATGGCCAGAACATAAGGCAGGTTTAATGATCTTCAGAATTATTGGCATTCTTATCTACAATTCTCCTTTTGTGTAATGTGTAATGTTTTCTTAAAGTAAATATATAAATTATAGGATGAGACCACAAAAAGATCACAAAATAAGTTTTATAAAACATGCGTTATTTTTGGCACCAGTCATTTAGTATTTTGTATTAGTATTTTTCTTCAGCATTTGGAGTAAAAGAGCTTTGAGTGTCGTCTGACCACAGCACTCTGACCCAGTTCCAGTGGTGCCTGGAAAACTCCAAGAGCTTTTGCTTGGGGCAAAAAGAGCATGGGTCCTTTCTGGCATACCCTGTAAACAGTTAGTCAGGATGGAGGTGATGTCTTGCAGTTGATTTGGAGACATGGTGACCCCCAGGCTGCTGTTAAACTTATACTTCATAATCAAAATGATGCTTCATTTACAATTCCTTCACTTAAATTTCTTAGGATGCCAATAACTGTGATGGATGATATATATCATGGGTTTTTTTTAGCTTTTTGTCTAGTTCCAACATAAAATTAAATAATAACAAATAAAGTGATTTTCAAGTGGTCCATGATGTGACTGTAAATATCATTCAATCCTGCTATTCACAATCAATAGACTCCACCCCATTATAAAAAAAACAGTATTTTGGCTGAGATTTGGTCCAATTAGCTATAGGAAAGCTATGAGTTTTAAAGTTACTTTATGCACAGCAGCATTATGTATACATATTTACAGTTAAATAAGGTCATTCCTTTTCAGGTTACTTTCATATCCCATCAAGATCATTAGTGCTTTTTGTTTTGTATGGTTACTTAAACATAATTTTTTCAAGTTATTTACCTTTGTTAGTTGTATCTGGACTTCTGTTTATGAATTTGAGGGGGCAAATAAACTTCAATCATTTTAAAATCACACAGAGTGCACAGTAAAGCCTCACCTACAGTGCCTTTGTATGCTTAGATTATGGAAAATGTACCTCATAAGATGGGAGAAGCCTAAGGCAACTGGAAACCACTTCCTCCTGCAGGGACACAGCTTGCTGCATAAGTGAGAGAGCATCAAGAAGGTATCGCTGTTTCTCTTCTTTGGTGGACATAAGCATGGCCAGCATTCTTCACAAAAGTAAAAAGAAACATCAGGTAAGCCAAGCTAACCTCTTCTGAATGAAATAAAGAACAATCTCCAAAATGTATGTGGGTGACTGTGTTTATCGTATATATTACTTGCACTCTGTGACTAAATTAGCTCAATCTACAGCAAGAATACACAGTATTTCTGAAAAGCCAAAGAACTCTCAAATGTATCTGCTCAACTCATAACATACACACATTCCTGGGAAAACTGGTGTACTGTTACATGATTCTGGCTACAGGATCACTGTTAACAGCTAAAAGTATCCTGTGTACCTCAGAGTATTTGCCTGCTCTACAGTTGCCTCAGCAGTGGATGTTCTGTAGCCATGCTGGAGTAAAACTGCTGCACTGTGTTTTAGAGTGTCACACACTGACTTCAGTTTCTCCACGGTTTCATGATGATCAGCCCTGGCAGACTTTAGTGCGGCACGACAAAGAACTGCACCTCTACAAGACAACATCAAGACAACACTTTCAGTACAGTAGCAGCATTTCTCTCACGCAGATACACACGTGAATGTTAGCGTATAGAAGACAACAGACAAATGCAAACACTCATACACCCTACTTGGCTTGTAGTGACGCGATGTTGAAATGGAGGACAGGAGCTCGATTGGGTCTTTGATCCAGAGCTGATCTGAGGAGTTCAACGGCTCGGTCTGTTAGCTGGAATACCTATAGAGAAACTTTTTATGCATTATTCAAATACGGTTATAATGTCCTTTATAATGTTCTATTCCTCAAACTAAAATAAATTGAGAAGGCAGGACTTCTCATTCTGTGCCACAAAATTCATATCAGGAACTAATACCTTATAAACTTTCTGCTTAAATCCCAGAATACCCACATTCCTATGAGAACTGGGTGTGTTGTCCTAGGGTCATGGTCATCAGGTCACTATTATGGGCAACTAAGATTTTGTCCAGCAGATGCCATAATAGCACTAAGCCTATTGATTTCTTCCATTTTTCAAAAAGACTAAATAAAAGGTGGAACACAAAGCTGTTTTCAGACCAATCTGCATTAAAGAATGAAATGAACCTGTGAGTGTGTCTCCTCTTCTATACGCTTCGCTGTGGTGTCCAGAAGGCTCTGAGTGACATGGTACCAGAAATCCTCATCCCCGCCAATCTCATAAGCTTTCTCAAATAAAGCAAGGGTCTGACCATGCTTCTGTTCCTGACTGGCCAGAACAGCCAACAGGTGATAACTCCGAGCAAGTGATGTTTGGTTTCCAAGCTCCTGGGGATTCACAGGACATATTTAGGACAAGCATGACATGAATGAGTCATAGATTTAGAGCAAACTAACTGCCAAATGGCAAGTTCTGTGTGCTTCCGGATAAAATGTAGGGCAGGTTTTTACATAACTTTCCTTCCTGCTTAATTCTAACTCTGACCAACCAACAAAATTCTGCTTGAACACTTTTGAGTGTCCTCTCTCACCTTGGCCACCAAGTTAGCTTCAGCTAGCAGGATCTTGGCAGGCTGAAGTAGGCCCACACTGAGACACACAGCAGCCTTGTCCAGCCACAGCTCCTGCACAGTGCGCTCGCTCAGCCTCCTCCCAGACACACTGCCTACAGCTGCAGCCTTCCCACTGTGAGAAGGCACCGGCTGATGAGCGGAGACGTGTTAGTTATTGAATTGTTTTGATTTACACAGAAAAGTCACAGAGAGTAGAGACTGCGGGGGAGGCAGGTAATTCCTGTTTCACCAATGCCCTTTTCAGTAAAGCGCTCTGCAACAAACTAACCTGATCTGTCCAGCTGACTTTACACTCTGGTTGAGATCCATTTCTTTCCCTCTGGAGAACAATTTCCTTTTGACAACTAATCAAATAAAGGTACTCTGCTTCAACATTTACTGGTACATTAACCAAGGTTATCCTCATTAATCTTGACAAACAAGTTCAATAAGGTCATTTTCACTCTATTCTGCTAAGCCATTTAGCAAAAACCTACATCAATACAGCTCAGAATTTGAATTAAGTTTCGGCTAAACCAACATGCAAACACCTACATTAATACATATAAGACATCTCTTACAACATCTGCTCTTCTTCAGGAATACGAGCCAAGTTCTGTAATGTTTCTCTGTATGGTGATGAAGACTCAAGTCCCAGGTCACAACAGGCCTTCACAATCCTGAAAAACATGAAAAAAGCTCAAATAATCTACTTTTACATAAGCTTTGTACATTCATGAAATATTCATATGGAAATAAACAAAGATAAATAAGTAGTAGTTCCACATTCAAGTGAAAGCACTCTGCAGTGTTTATTTCTTGCCATAATTTTTGCTTTTTGGGATGCTTCTAGAAAGAGACATGACACCAGTATAACCTGTAATCGTCTTCGGTGGGTCATAGAATAGGACAGAAAATGCATAGTTCTGCTATTATGTCTATTTTAGCAACTTTCATCAACTATTATTAATTGTGCAATTCATTTCATCTGATGGGATGAACTGATAAAGAACAAAGCTTAAGTATGCTATTAAGCTAATAGGACAAAATCCAATGCTAAAGACATTTTACTTAAGACGCTCTTTGATAATTCACACAGTATGAAACTGGATACAGTTTCGTGCTGTTTTTTGAAAGCTTATGTGAGTACATTTTACATCTTACTTTAAAGAAGTCCAAAAAAAACAAAAACAAAGAAGCATTTAGCAAATGCTATTGTTTTTGTTGTGAGTGTAAGATTTACTGAGCGCTGTTTATGTAGGTTCAGTAGGTTATGCTCTGGTTAATGAATTACAATGTTTTAGTTTTGGTGCTGGCTTCAAAACCTGCATTAACTTGTGGCTGGGTTTCCATGGATACCTTTGGAAGTAACAAAGTACTGAAATGATACAGGTCGCATTACATGCATGTGCAGTGACTGTGTTACTGGGATTTCAGTCACTCAAACATCGCCCTTGAAGGAGGACACTTCGAGTGATAGCTCCCAGCAAAAGGTTTAAAGGATGCTGAATCAAGTCTCAGGGAGTGACCCTTGTGTAGAGATAATAATATGCATAACTCAAATTTGGTAGAGAGATTTGATGAAAAACACAGAGCGACCTAATATGCAGCCAGTAAGTGCTGTGTACCTGAGGCGGTAAAGGTCAGAGTAACTCTTGCTGTGAGAGAGGTCATTAGCAATGACCTCAGCCAGGTGCAAAGGAGGCAGGGTTAGCGGGGTCAGAGATACAGACTCCAGCTCTCTTACCAGGACATCCAGGTTGAACAGAGTTCGGCTCTGAAACACATGAAGACTTTAAAGCACAACACACTCGATCATGGGCAGTTCTTTACACAGGGACTGTGAAGACCAAGTATTAAAGAGAGCAAAAAAAAAAAAAAAGTCAGCATGGCAATGGAAACATTAATTAAAGTGTGCTGATTCCATGTAATACAGAGTGGATAATGTTTGCTTTCGAAAACAGTCATAATACATGTCTGCATCACCATTTCTAACCTCTCTTTATTACTTATAAATAAACAGTTGTTTTCCTTACCAGAGTAACTAGGCTGTTTTGTTTGGCTGCCCTGTATTATGCCTCACTCAAAAAGCAGTCGGAGCTGAAACACTCCTTATAACTGCAGTGTATGACTGGCTTAACTGTTGTGGGCTAAATAGATGGATATATGTTCACATGTTTCTGCTGTCATGAAACCAGTGAATTCAAATGACTGTTTTTGAACCTAAATTTGGACCATAAGGGCAGAGGACTAAACATAATATTTCTAAATTTAAATAATGTTTACATCCTACATTTAACATTTTATCCTACAAAGCAAGATTTTTTTCCAAGACATGCTGTATATAAAAGACCTTGACATGCTGGACCTTTCGGGTCATTTTTGGTTTTTATCTAAACCCAAGATTAAAATATGAGGGCAATCTGTAGTTACACCTGCCAGACAGGAAAAAGAGACTGGGATAGAACAATCAACATTTATATAAGTTAAGTTATTGTTCATTTCATCTGCATTATATTCTGCTTAATTTAGTCTGTTAATAATTTTTAAAACACACTGAACTGCATTGTTCTATAAATATAAGCTACTTCTGATTGATTAATGTGTCTGGAATTTGTGGTATTTTTTCAGTGAGGAAATTCAACTTCATCAGATTCAGCATAGCAGATCGATTGAGCATGTACCTGTCTTTGATGCTCAGCAGAGTAAAACTGCCTCCATTTTCACGCTGACTGGGCATAAAGGTCAATATTCCTGCTTTATCCACAGGCAAGCTAACTGAAACTCGGAGATCTCAGTGAAGATCGATTCAAGACTTTTCTGCTCTGCTGGGTCTTTGATTATATATGTCAAGGCACAGAATAAGAGACTGGAACCAACAAATGACTGATAGCGTAGAGAAACTGAGTCCCCTCCTGCTGGAGAGACACTGACCTGCACCCTGATGCTTTGTATGTTGATGGAGTAAGGGTCACTGGCATGCCTGATAGCCTGACGGACCTCCTTAGGACACTCAAACTGAGCCCACTCTTCTGGACTGGAAGCAAGAGACATGTCTGAAACATGGCCTTTGGACTTCTTCTCAACAAAAGGAGGCTGGACAGGACAGATAAGGCAAGACTGATATATGTGTACACAGAAGTGAAGACAAAACACCAGAATTTCTGATTTGTGCTTATTTGTTTGTGAATTTTATATGTTTTGGCAACAAAAATCCATGAAAAGTCTGTGCAAAAATACATCATGTTATGTAGGGACATGTTAAATGTTTTCTAGAGGTATCAGCTGAACCTCTTTGGACTTTTTGCCTTTCTCCTTTTCTTTCTCTTTTTCTTTGTCTTTTTTGGTGCTGGATGCTGACACAGGTGGAACTGGAACAAGATTCTGTTGTTCCTCTTTTAGGACTTCTTGCACTGTTTCCATGGACACCTGAAATAAAGGCATATGTTGCAAAAAGAACTTAAGTGGAATGTAATATAATAAAATACAACAAAGAAAATTATGCAGTAGCTAAATTATACAATTCTGGCAGCCTTACCACCAACAAATTTTAAATTCAGTGTGCAAGCCGAGCAGTGAGTTGTCTCACCGCATCCAGCACATTTAATATAAAATGAAACAATAACCATTAGATTTGCTTTACCTTGGTTGGGTATTTACATCTAGATTATCACAGACTCATAGCCCTTTATAAAGTTTCTTCATTTCAGGGCACTAAAAGTAATTGCACAAATAAATAATTGGACAGAATCTTCAATGAAACTGTGACTATCATCAACTGTTCAAGTTTGGTACTCTCCCCAGTAATGTTCTGCCTGGCCCTACAGTGATGCAAATTTTGCAGTCATCTAGCATTTTTGGTTAGAAGCGTTTTCAAATTTTCTGGATGTTTAATTGTATTCACTTTTTGTTTGTGATGAACTCAATTTTTACATCAATAATTTATTTTCTTTATTATTGGTCAGCTGTTACTGTGGCCTTTCCTGGTGATGGTTGATGATTGATTGATTCATATGTCTAACAAAGTCTTTCATTGTAACTTTATGATGACCTGTTGTACTGGCACTGCCTATTCTCTTGTTGAGAGGCAACACACCTTTTGTTGCTCATCTTACACATAAAGATGCAATCATACAGTACAAGCGATCTGTCAGTATCCATAGTCATCTAAAATGTGGGGACAGTATATTGAAAGACCAAAATCATGTATCATGCATCACGCACTTCTTGATTTGGCCAAGCAAATCTAAACCCCAATGCATTTCACTTACTGAAAACTAGACTGAAATCCTATATATTTCTAATTAAAACTGATGCTGAAGTACAAAATGAAAAGTCATTCTCCAGTTACTTTCATGACATACATCATAAACAAATCTCATATCTCTACAGAAAAAAACAAGAGTACTGTGTCTTAACCTGCCACATCTGTAGCACAGAGGAATAAGCCTGGTGCAAGTACTGCTGGTGCTGGGGAGACACTCTGGACTCCATGAGAGCCAGTAGTGTGTGTGCTCTAACAAGGCCATCTAGACGCCACACCTCCTTCATCTCTGACACACAGCTCACTGGAATCACCTCCTCTGGCTGGCCAGAGGTCTCTAACAGGAGCACATACAGTATTAATGGCAGTGAAGCGACAGAGAAGATGTAAAAAAAACAGTCCTGTACAAATCCGTTTCTAGTTGATCAACATGCTCTGTAAACATGACTAAAATATTACATTTCATTGCAGAAATGCATGCTATATATAACTATTGTATGCCGCACACTGGGCCCATCTATGCACCATCTCTTCATAAGTACACTATATGGACAAAAGTATTGGGACGGCTAACCATTGCACTAGCATGGAATTTAATGACATTGCATTCAAATACATTTTTAATGCAATACAGACTTTTATATGGATTTGGTCCATGCCTTGCAGCTATAACAGCTTCCACTGTTCATGGAAGGCTTTCCTCAAGATTTTGGAGTTTCTGTGGGAATTTGCGCTCATTCATTCTGTAGGGCATATATGAGGTCAGGCACTGATGTTGGACGAGAAGGCCTAGCTCACAATCTCCGTTTCAGTTTATCCGAAAGGTGTTGGATGGGGTTGTCAGGCCTCTGTGCAGCCAGTCAAGTTCTTCCACATCAAGCTCATCCAAACATGTCTTTATAGAGCCTGCTTTGTGCACTGGGGCACAGTTATGCTGGAATAGAAAAGGTTCTTCCCCAAACTGTATGCACAAAGTTGGAAACATAGCATTGTCCAAAATGTTCTGGTATGCTGAAGCACTAAGATTGTCCTTCACTGGAAGTAAGGGGTCAGGTATGTCCTAATACTTTTGTCCACATAGTGTACTTTCATATTTTCATATTGTTTACATCCGCATCTCTATTAGTCTGTATTATGATATAATAAATAGTTAGATTAATTACATTACCAAGGCTCAAGCTCATGTCAGAGGCAGAGAGGAGGATGGCCACGGCCTTCTGAATCTGTAGCCGTGCATCTGCCAAAGGGAAATTATTGCAGTACTGCCATTCCCCAAATTCCATTAGAAAATCCACCTTCTGCCACTGATTATCAGCGCTCTGGAAGGAAGCAGAACAAAACAAATATCAAATACTTGCACACAATTATAAAAAAAAAATATATATACAGCTCAAAGTAAAGAACTAAAGTCTACAGCCCTAGCAACAGTTGCTGAGTTAACTATATGCAGTACACCTGAGTGCCCAGCAGGTGTCATTACATAAAAGCACATGACGCAATGCAAATGTGGCTCCAGTCTCTAAACCACCTCTAAGCCCTGATTTCAAATGGAAAAACACTTTATTTGCTTCATGGATTTTCAGAATAGATTTACAAATGGGTTCAGTGGATAAGGGCTTGTATAGTGAAAAACTGAAGAAACACTGTCAAAGCTTCAGAACATTCTGTTCATTCCTCAGTACATACAATTAATGTTTATGTCTGTCATGTCACAGAAACGATTTAACATATATCCACCCATTCAGCATTCAGCATTTCATGCTCTGTCCATTCACATTAACGTTATAGGTGTGTTTCAGCCTGGAATGCTTTTTGAACTAAACAAAACACAAGACAATCAGAACAGAGGTCATCAGTCTAATCTGCATGATCATTAACAGCAAAACTGCAAACCAGAAAAATCAGATAAAAAAAATATTGCCAAATACTGATACACACTAACATCAAAATTGGACAACCGGGAAAAATAAAATACAAGAAAAATGTAGTATATGGGCCCTTTAATATATGTAACCTACATGTTTTCTACATGTCTATTGCTGGTTTCTCAGAGTTGGTATGGAAAATATCAGTATAAGTGGTCAACCAATACGCCACTTACATTGATATCTATATACCTGTAGGGTATTGATAGCATTCTGATAGTAGGCCAGCTTCTGCTGTGTGTCTTTGGCAGAGAGAGCCACCCGATGCCACATCTGAGAACAGGCCAGCTCTCCCTCTTCTATAAACCTCTCCATGTCCAGCACAATATTCTCCCCCATCTGAGCCTTCAGCAGCACCTGCTGCTTATAGAGGAGCCTGCACATGCATGTGTACACACACACACACACACACACACACACACACAAAACAATAATGGAAGTAAAGAAACACATACATAACATGATGTATGCTCACATACAGCACTGTCTGTATTTACAAACTTTTCTGTTGTCCAAAAAACATATGTCACTGTAGAAAGGCATCAAGCACAGTCCCAGATTGACTGTATACACAGGTTGATGAAAGTATTACAAGAATGACTGGCATGTGCCCTGGGTGCATGAACCCACAGTCTGTGTGGGCTGCACGGTATCTCTCTGATGGCCTGGTCCAGGATCTGCAGGCCACCCTTCCAGTCACCAACATCAGCAGAAATATGGAACAGCACATTGTGCATGGCTGCTCTCACTGCCAGGTCATCTTCAGTTTTACCTTTAGAAAGAGTGAGAGAGAGTGAGAGAAGTAAAAAAAAGTGGCAAGAGAAAAAGACTAAGACTGTCTGACTGTTTTCTACTCTCCCTGCTGCTCTCTAAGCCCTCTCGCTCCTCCCCCGCCTTCTGTTGTGACAACATGCTGCAGTACTTCCTAGTTAAAACCACGTGCCCCTCCTCCACGTTCATGTCAGCATTGGTGGTTCAGTGGTAGAATTCTCGCCTGCCACGCGGGAGGCCCGGGTTCGATTCCCGGCCAATGCAGTCAAAAATGTTTTTCTTTCTTGTTCTTAGTTCCATTACACAGCATAGGTTAAGCTAAATAATAAAAGATTCATACATTTAATATTTAATTTCAATATTAGTGAATAGTGTATGGTGAACCAGAGCCAGGAACTTTTCTAGCTGTATTTTCTACCATCGCAAAACAGAAAAAGCTCCTTTGCTTCCAGTCTTTTTCCATAACCAAACATTTATTTTAAACATTTCTACTTACTGTTGGGGTCCAGTGTGGAGGTCACAGGGTCTGTTTGCACTTCCTTCTGACCATTCCTCCTCCCACGTCTTTCCTGTCCACAGTTACAGTGTACTTATGCTGCTCTTTATATTAGCATTACACTAGTGCAGACTGCAAGGCTTATTTAAAACAATCACAGGCATAGAAAAGTGGTTGAATACAAAAGCAAAAGGAAAATGCTTGTATAGTCTTTAAAGTTTTTATTTCTCAATTCAGTTTCTATGTAGCATAATAATAGTGAAAACTCTAGAAACCTTCTGATGTGCTTCAAATCATGAACTCTTATAGTGAGTACTTCTGATGTGAATCATGAACTCTTACAGTGCCTGGTTGAGGGTAGGTCCGGGTCAGGGCTTTCACAATGAGCTCCAGTTGTTCTCGGAGCTGCTGTCTCTGCTCAGGAGTGGCTAGAAGAGGCAGGCAGGCGTTCCAATAATGCCTAGCTGCAGTTCCACACAGAGGCCAGCTACCTGCCTGTTCAGCATAGCTAAACACATAATACAGTAGAGGAATTGACTGTAAATGAGTGAAAACAAGAGATATGGAGAAAAGGCAATGATAACTGACTTGAAATACTGAAATTATGAAAATATTGTTAAAATACTGAAATACTTGCAAATGTTTCTAGGTCAAACTTTAATTCAGTTTAATTCAGTTTAATTCAGATTTAGTGTAATTATACACATGCACATTTATATATGACTTATCTCTACTAAGTGCAATAACATACTCCTGACCACCATCTGTGTCGCTAGATCTTACTTAACTGTGTTACTTATCTATAGTATATATATGCAGCATTTGTGTTTTTTTCAACAGATTTCTATTTAGATTTATTTAGACCTTATATTTATATTGTCTTTGTCTCTGTGTCTCTGTGTGTCTTCGCAGTCATAAGCAATTTCCTCCAGGACCAATAAAGTTTTTTTAGATTCTGACATGTACACACTATAACAAAATGACAGGGTATACAGCTGTAGCATAATATTGTCCCTCCCAGTTCCTAAACATAGCAATGGAGGTGTAAAGTTTAAGATGAGTCTGCCATACTGACCTTACGCTAGACTGGACCATATCAAGTGCTGCTGCATAGCTGGCAGGATGACCAAGAGACATATGGAGCATACTCAGGCCTCTTAAACACGCACAGCTACTCAGCATTTCCTTCACTGTTCTCACACTGTACCTAAACACACACACACACACACACACACACACACACACACACACACACACACACACACACACACACACAAACACGGTCATTTCAGCTTACAGTCAATTACATTACTCTAAATAAGTCATATTTTGTACAAAAGCATCTTTAAAGAGCCTAGTCTACCAAGACAGTGACTCACTCTGGCTCTCCATGACTGGCATAATGTGAGTAAATTAAATATTGTTGTAACATAAACAGATTATGTAACACACAAACACAGAAAATATGCAATACTACGCCATGCAGTCTCACTAACTGTGTAATTAATTCCTCATGGCCACTAGGTGGCAGTTTTTATATCTGTAATTCATATCTTAAGGATTTTAGCAAAAAAACATCACCATTGATGAATCCCAATTTCATCTATTTGACTTAAACCTTTAGACAACTGCTGTGTGTTACATGATCATGGTTTTCTGAATATCCTTCTTAAAATCCTCTGATAAAAGCACTTACAGGCTGCATGCTGTGGTCTCTGCCTTATGAATAGCGGTCTGCTCTAGTTGAAGTGCATGTTCTGTGCAGGTCATGACTAGGTCATGGTCAGGGCTGTCGTGGGAAAACTGAGCAAGCTGAGACCACACGTACAGTTCCACCACTGGATCAGACCACTTACAGTCTGAGGCCATTTGCACCAGCTGCCACAGAAACAGAGAGAGAGATAGGTAGGGGTAGAGACACATGGGTGTAATTCCAAAAAAATGAAGGAAGGCTTATGGGAAACATAACCACGACAAGTAGTGTTACTCTACTGGAGTGTAAAAACAGTATATCATAAATCAAATCAACACCTTAATAAGCCACAGTTACTGAGATTTATTAGATAACATAAAACTACAAGTACAAAGACTACAGTGAAGACAGCAATTGTTGCCTTCTTTGATAAATGACAGTAGCTCTTACCGTTTTAAGGCTGGGTACAACAAACTCCATCAGTCTGGGATTACTATTACACAGCAGCATCTCCACTCCAACCAGTACACGAGACATGGCTGCCACTGCCTCGTTTTTACTCTAGAGAGTGCGACACATACACTGACTAATACACCATTATAAGATTATTCATCACATTTTTAATTTCTGACTACAAAGTTGTGTTTACTGTCTCGGCCATACTGAGCACTAGGCCTGTCACAGTTTTGTGCTGATTGACTGATGTACAGATAAATGCAATGAACAATTAAATGGGCATTTTCCATTGTACGCAGCTATTTAAATATAAGTGGCCAGATTGCTTGATTGGCTATCTTGTACCTTGCTGTCTTAGCAACATATGACAGCCATCGTTCAATTTCAAATATAAAAACAAGTTCAAATATATAGACTTAACACGGTCCTCTAAACGTCAGAACTCAGCTCAAGGAACTTCAGTTAGGTAATAATTGTGAAAGGCCTGCTGAGCATATGTGCAGAGCTACCTTCGTGCTGATTCTTTCTTTGTGACTATTCACAAACATTCGCATACAAACAAATTAATTTTGCATTACAAACAACTACAATAAGTTCAGAATGTCGCTGGCAAATAAATATTAAACATCTAAACTAAATAAATGCTGGGAGCATTATTGAAAATTGTCTATAGTGATTATATAAGCTTGAGTTAAACTATCCAACTAATAAAAACTTACATAACATAAGATATTATTCTAGACGCACATCATACTCAATCACACAAACACACACAGACATGTAATAACTGGAAACTGCTATGTCTGCACCTAACTTCAAGCCCAGTGATTAAGCTCAAATAATATTTTAATTGTTTAAAAAAAAATGAGGATCAGCCAAATATCCTCACATGTACAAAGAAAATCATTATCAGGTCATCGGTCATCACAAAAGGTTAAAACACACAGGCATATCCACAAACACACTTGTACATACACACACACCTCATCATCGGTGCCGAGTTTCTGTCCAATCTGCTGCTGCAGTAGGCGTTTGGTATTCACCCATGTGCCGATGAGCTGCTTCCTGACCATGATGGACACCCTCTCTTCGTTCCCATTGGACAGCCGCAGAGCGTAGTCACACAGCTACCACACAAACAAGATATCAGCATCCATTCATCCATCCATCCATTCAGAAAAAAACCCTTCATCCATCCCTCTTCTCATTTATTTTTAGGCACTCATCACTTCAGAACTCCCCAATGGCTCCCCACTCAGCCATTCATTCATCCTTCTCCCCATCCATCTCTGCTGTGAGATCTGGCTATGAGGCGGTATCAGCAGACCCACAGAGAAACTTCATACTTTCAGACTCATTGGCTCCCATTTTCGGAATGCAGCTTATTTTCTGCATTTCACACTCATAAGCCATTGTTCCTTCAAGTTAGTGCTGTTTAAGCACACAGTTTTATAAATGATAACGCTGATACCCGTCTGTTTTATCTCAAGTGAAAAGAGAGGATTCTCCAAATCTACATGGAATGCTAAACAATTATATTTAATAGAAGAAAAATGGAAAGGGAAAAAACAGTAATGTAGCCGCTGATGCCATAAACTGTGAAATTGCCTGGTGCGTTTGAATGTGTAATTTCAGTTGGGAAGTGCATCTTCCTTGTTATGCATCCTCTGGGAGATGAGGTAGGCATCGCTCCACCTGGAGATCTGCCTCCAGTCTTTCCTAAACCCATTTAATTAAGACCTAATTAGGTTCAGCTAATTAATATCTGGATGTGAATCTAATTAATAGAACTCTAATGAATGTCAAGTTTTGTATTGATTCTGACTGGCATCTGCTTGGATGAATTTGGTATGAACAGACTAAGCCTGAAACAAAATCCTGTCTAAAACTAGACTAAGTCTAATCACTGCATTCTTGTCCCACTCATACATTACAACAGGGGCATGTTCTGAAGAGTTCCCATGTCCTGAAAGGACATGCTTTGGTCCAGTCTTGGAGGACCTGGATTTATGCAGATGGTTAAAAAACTGGACACAAAGAGTCCATGCCCTGCTCAGAGCACAGTGTTTTGCATTTGGGAGACTCACTGACACGTGATCAGCTTAACATTTCTCCCTTTCTCTCTCACCTCTAATGCCTTCTTGATGTCCTCTAGAGGAAGGGAAGGGGCGGAGCCCGATTTTGCTGAGCTCTTCCCACCACCCTTCTTTGCCTTGTCTGTCTGAGGCTCCATTCCACCCTTTCCACTGTCTTGCTCCTGATTGATTTGTCCAGATATCTCACACCAAGGCTGGATGATACCTTTAGCCACAGCATCACACAACAGGACCAGAAGCACTACCTCCCTAGGGAGACATATACATTGTAAGATACCTATCAAATACAAACACTGTATTTGGAAATAATGAGATGAAATCATGTGTTGAAAGCAATCCCTCACCCGGCATGGCCTGTCTGTTTGAGGAGCTCCACTAATCGGCTGAATGTGGGCATGAGAGTGCGATGACCTTTTGTGGCTAGCAAGTGGCTGTTATAGTTCCATAAGTACACTGCTGCATTAACCACCACCCACGCCTCCTGAATTTCTGCTCCCAGCTCCGCCCCTCGCAAGAAATTAGATGTAGCATAGGATGACAGTTTTTGGATCCAACCACTGCAGACATGTCGGAAAAAATACAGAAGGAGACACAGAAAGACAGAGGGAGAGAAAGAGAGGAAGAGAGAGGGGAAAACACTGAAATGGGACGGGTTAGAGAAGAAGAAATGAATCCTCTAGATTGCTCAGCTCATCTCTTGAGAGGAAAAGGATGTGTTGTTTAACATAAGCAAATGACAGTGCACAACATTAATAGGCACTTGATGCTGTTGACTATGCAATTAACACCCTTCAAACAGAGGGTGTTTGGTGAGCTTTGTTTATCAAGCCGTGAGCCAAGCCCTTTTCGGGACTTTTGTTCCCTGTGGCTCACAATCTGAGAAAGTCATTAAATGCATGCTGTTGTGTGGGATAGGGCTGAGCTCCCTCTGATTACCCTGTCTTTACAGGTGAACTTGCTTGCACATGAAGAACTATGTATAACAGGCTGATCACTTTAACTTCAATAAAACGAGGTGGCTATGCTGTTGATAAACCGTCCTTCTACAAGCACTGGTGTGGGCTGTTATGGAGAATATGTGGATTTATTACGTTCCCATGTATGCTAATGTTTACTTATCCATGTTCCACTGATCCCAGATGTAGCAGAATATCAGTAATCATTACTGGAAACTAATCCCGAAACTGCTGCCACACTGCATCCTAAACCACACCAAAAAGTCTGCACCACCTTAATGAACACTTAGATGTGTTTTGAGCAGGTTATGAGAAGTTTCAGTGTACTTTTATGAAAAGGTTTGATTGACTTCTAACTCCTAGGATTTGTTAGCAACTTTAGTGTCATAGCCCCAGTGCAGGAGCCACATTTGGACACCAAACACAACTTGAGTAATCAGCTACACGTGGGATAAGTGTAAAACTGTGCAAGTTGGATTTTTTAAGAACCTTTTTCAATTGCGTGAACGTAAATTGATTAGACTATAAATAGATTAGAATTATATGGTAAGCAAACACCCTCGTTAGGAGTGTTTTTTATATTTATTTCTAAAGGAGACAGTAACTGCCTAGAATTACATTTGACCCTGTTCTTTATTCCTGTCAAGATGGTTGAACCCCATGTGTGCAGTCTAGTGTTACGCCACTAATGGACTACTTTCCTGACATAATTTGTTAGTGGGGCACACTAAGGCAAATACTTTTACATGTCACTCAGGTGCTCACAAATTACCGTACTACTGTTAGACACAAAGCTTTCTATAAAGCCTTTTATAATAGATATATAAATGTTCAAATTGTAAGCATTAAATAAATTTGGCCTTACAAAAATGAACACTTTAACATCACAAACCAATATAATTCAAAGTACATTACTAGCACTTTCATTTTATCAAGAATGTTACTCAAAAATAGATGGACCTAAATTGGAATCTCCTTATGTGAGCAGTTTAATTAAAGAGCTGAGGTTTGCAGAATGTTATGTGGGCAGTGTTTAAGAAAAGTAAGTTGGCCTTTTAGTGTAACCCCCTTTGTGTACCTGTATAAAGTCCACTGGGGGTCCTCAGGGGGGTGTACTCCTCTCACAACAGGCAGAATAGGTGAGCCATTAAGCTCCACCCCTTCAGACCGAAGTTTGTGTATAGTTGCCTAAGAGACAAAAACAAAAGCCTGCAGTCCTGTGCTCTGTGCAAGGGGTTGCATAGAAGAATGAGCACACAAAAAAACACCATAAATTATACTACAATCAACTACATCAGTCTTAAATGAAAAATAATCATGTCAGTCTTAAATTGTTAGTTACTTGAAAGTAGTAGCTAGTCGGATCACATATGGCAGATAAGGGCTGTTGATTACTTTGTCAGTCCTTTAACCACAATGGATGACTAAAAACACCGGAGAGTTCAACATACACCCTAGTCCTTACTATAGTCACAGCTCAGCGCTTCTACTATATTTCTTGCTTGAGAGTGTCTTTTGGTTTAGAACCACTGATGAGGCGCTATAGTCACAGTGGGCCGAGCAGACGGAACTGCCGAGAGCCTCCGGCACCAGCCCCTAACACACTGCGACAGAGGATCAAAGCGAGACAGGTCGATTAGGGAGCCGAGAGTACAATCCCTGCACTTCCCTCTCTTGGTACCCTCATCAAATTAGAAGGACGCCTTTTGAAAAAGCCGACCTCTCAAAAAACAAAGGAAACGTATTCGTGGAGAACAAAGTGATGGGCTGCTATCAAAGAGGAGAGTCAGAGACAGCCGTTTCTGCTTTTGTCAAGGTCATCGCTTTTCTTTTTTCCCCTCAATTCTCTCACTCTCACATCTCTGTTTGGTTCAAAGGGAAGTTAATGTCTCTGAAGACTTCATTTCAGTACAGAGCCCGGAGGTCCGGGGCAGTCTTAATAATGTCATCACAAACTTGTGTCAGCTACCATTCCTCAATTGAGACCTCTTCTTGACATATTCCAGACCGCAACTTCCATCTCATATTAGCTTATGTGGCGAGAGTGGCAAGAGGTTTTACCAGCTGTTAAATTACATCTAAATTACATCTAAATTACATCTAAATCTAAAATTGTTTTCAGCTTATGTATCACACTGTAAACCAGAACCACATGACAACTCCTCTGCAAATTGATCTTGAATTCAGCTGTTAAGAGTAGTGAAATTGTCTATAATTGGCAGCAATCTGACAAATCACTTATTGATCCAGGGGTAGACGGGCATTGAATGACTGTGTTTTTGTGGGCTGACTTCTACCTCAGCACAGACAAAGTGAACCTCAGCCAGCAGACGCAGCAGATCTCTCTTTCCATCTGTCATCACACCATGGTCATTTTGGTTGCCCTCCACTGTCAGCCCACCTGGGACCAAGAGAACACACACACACACATATACACACATTTACTATCCAAATGAACCAGTGACAGTGTGCAATCATAAACATTCCAACTACAGTCTCAAGATTTACAGTTCATGCTCAGACGTCTCCTTCTTAGTCTTTGTTTACAAAGTTCCACACTGTCACTTACACTCATTTTTCCATCTACCATCATCATAGAGCAGACAGAAGTAGCATGCTGCCCTGCACACATCCCACACCTCCAGGTTTTGTGCAACCTTCACCAGAGATGCCCATAACTTCATCCTGGAACAACAACACACCACCAGAAAGAAGATGAAAATCTTCTCTAGCACTACTAGAGTACAGCAGTGGAGAATGGGAACATACGTCATGAACAAATACTTTTCATTGGTTAGTAGGTTTGGGTTCTAATAAATAATGGATGCTTCGTGGAGGACGGCTATTGAAAAGCACTGTGTCCTGTGAGGTACCAAGTGAAGAACATCATGTATATCAATTATCCACATTTCCCACTGTACATGACTTGGGAAGTAAGTGAACAAACCCCAGTGTTCACACACCTCTCTCGATCATCTGTGTTTTTCTCCAGCCTGTTCAGATGACCTTCCACCTTCTGCACACAGGTCATGTACTGCTGGGCTTTGGCAGCGAGCTGCTCCACAGGGACCTTGTCTCTGCTACCTAAGACTGAATAATAAACACAACATGCTATGGCAAAGGGCTCCATCTGATTCTCAGAAGACAACAAAAGTCACTTAAGCTTATACCAATATCTTGTGTTAAATGCCCATTACAAATCCACCCCTGGCACTGCTTTAGTTCTTCACAGCATGCAGCGTAATCAAAACAGACAAATTTAGCTAAAAGAACAGAAAGGTTATCATATACTGCATTTTACAACACCTAACAAAACAGTTTCACATAAAGGGGGATCAATACATTGCAATTAGCTCAGTCTTAGTTTTAGTTTGAATAATGATAAAAAAATGAGAGACAAGAGACTAAGGGTGTAACTGCAGAGACAAAAAAAGAACTGTCCCAAATGGGAGAAAACAGAAGTCACAGTTCTAGTTCTAACTCATTTTCCAACTGCTTGAAATGTCTAATTTACCAATTTCCAACTAGTTAGCTTAACTTATTGGCTGGTAGAAAAAGAAGTACTGTAATAAACCACTGTTCTATGTACATAAACTCATTAGAAAAGAAAATCACATTGTCCAGCAAGGCTTCAATTTGTATCTCTTGAGAGTGAACTAATCCATTAGCTATGGTATGTTGTTTACCATAGCTTAATACTAACAACTGGATGTGCTGACAGAAATAGAAAAAGTGGGCTTTTCTGCACTCACTTAAACAAATGTTCACACACAATTATGTACAGAATCAAATAAAATGTATATTTTTCCCTGTCAAGTGTTAAAATCTCAAAAACACATTCTGTGGAGGTTAGATATATGCTTAGCATACTGTGGCAAACTCTTCATGAAGTGATAGACCTGCAAAATTGCAAAAGACATCAACATAATGTTTTAGTGGTATTTGGCACACTATGCCATACATTTATCCTAGTTAAAGTTCTGGTGAAAATATTGTGATGCTTTAGGGCTCTAAATTGCTGTTTAGTTTACTGTGTTACTAAAGACAGAGGAGAACACCTTGGACTACTGTAATGCTTCCCTCAAGTCGTTTTTACGTTTATTTATATGCTATTTGAGAACACACGAGTGATATGTTATTAGGGGCGTGTTGACAAAAAACAATGGTAGCAATTTGTATTGTAAACTAGGTATGTTTAGTTATTTAGCATCCACACATGAGGACTGCAAGCTTAAAAATAAAAAAAAATCATAACTTCATCATACTCAAGAGAAAAATATAAGCACATGTTGTATAATGCTTCTAAATGGATTAAAATAAACAGCAATCCTATTACGCACATGCTTTTTACTTTGTTACAGTAACAAAACAGTAAATAAAACAAACAGTGAATAGTAAAGAAGCACTATTCTCATATACGTTTAAAGGAACTTCTGAGGAATTTGAAGCACTTGGTAGTGGACCAATAGCCTAGAAATAACAGTTACAGTTGTCTGATAATAAAGTTTTATGAACAGTGAAAACACAAAGGTAACTCTGAGTCTGTGTGTGTGAGTGTGTGTATGTGTATGTGTGTGTGTGTGTGTGGGGGGGGGGGGGGGGGGGGGGGGGGGGGGGGGGGGGGGGGGGGGGGGGGGGGG
>JBBJLS010000148.1:4926739-4938519 GCA_037577275.1 Bryconaethiops microstoma | reverse complement strand
TGGATGGATGGATGGATGGATGGATGGATGGATGGATGGATGGATGGATGGATGGATGGATGGATGGATGGATGGTTCTGCAGAAGCAAAAGCCCGTAGCTGTGATCAAGATGCTCTTTTAAAGAGTAGCTAAATTAAAAAAGACCTGAATTTATCTTTCAGCAAGTAGGTTTGAAATGAATTATATTGTCAGTGGAAATTCCCCGTTTTAAGCCTTTTTACTCTAAAGTTATAAGAGAACAGAGAAAAGAGAACAGTCTTGTTATTGTAGCACTTGTCATTAGATTTTATTGGTTAAATTAGATACGTCTTTGCGATTGATTCAATTCAGTAGATGCAAAATATTAGCAGAATCAGAACTGTCACTCACACTGCCCTCAGTTGGTGCCTCATTGTTAGTATACTAAACGTGTGTCCCAGCACACAGATTGTTCTGAGCTTCAAGCAGCAAAGCTGATGTCGACTTGGGTCAAAGGCTTTTGAATTTGAATTATACTGAAATATTTATTTGTCTCTGACAGAAAAAAGAGAAACTGGAGTAATAAAAGAGTCACAGCTGCAGTACCATATTGTTGCCTAATGAGGCCACGAAAGATGAAAATGTTTAAAATAGGATGTGTTTTAGCACGGAAACTATGTCGTCTAGAACTAAGGCTCTTAAATCAGATGTCATATGCAGTTCACGGCAGACCCCTGCTGTTTATTGTGCACAGAAGGCACACTGTATAGAGTCAGCATCCACATTTTATGCCCACATCCGCTTTATGTAGTATTTATGTTTTATTATCAAAGGGCCCATGTCCTACATTTTCCATGCATTTTATTTGTTTTCTCTCCAGAGATTCACTTAATGTATGGTTTTCATATTTGTATGGTTTCGTTCAAAAATTTTTTTTTTTTTTGTGACTGTGCATAGACTGATATAAGTAATTGACCACTGTTCTGGTTTTCTGCCCTGTTATGTGCCT
This sequence comes from Bryconaethiops microstoma, assembly GCA_037577275.1. NCBI lineage: Eukaryota > Metazoa > Chordata > Actinopteri > Characiformes > Alestidae > Bryconaethiops > Bryconaethiops microstoma. Next base: position 4,937,551 of record JBBJLS010000148.1, on the reverse strand, counting down.
CATTCAAAAAACAGAAACACTGAAACACTCCTTATAATATCATTACAGATGTGTGGATCTTACCTCTGTTAGGCTGAATAGGTATATGTGTTTAAATCGTTTAAAGGTAGTGGGTTTTTTAACATCATGAAATCAATTATTTCAAAACAAGCGGTTTTTGCTGGGAAATTTGCATATTTGGCCCACATGGGCCGAGGATAAATTAACATCATTTGATAATAGAAAAACAGGACAAGGGCCTTTAAATCATAATCTGTATGGTCACAGTATTAGAATGATGAAAGCTGCCAGTGACTAAGACTATAGCTTCATTAAATCCTCATAAGATGCTACCGATACACCATGATGCACGATTACTATGTATTCTGATAGTATCTGGACAAAGAAAAGAAACTATGGCTATACAGTTGACCGTTAAATGATAGTTTCCATTATAAAGAAAAGAGCACAATAGACCATATCACTAATGCTTTTATGTGGTTAATAACTCAGTCTTTTCCCACAGATTAATGAGCATCGCAGGTACCGTTCCCATTACAGTTATAAAGATGTCTGACGAGTATGATTAGCACTTCTTATTACACAGCTCCCTCTTGAGGCGGTACTTAGAGACTGCTTTTGGTTGGGTGCTTTCCTTCAGTTTAAGTCAATAACAGGGCTGTTTAATATTCCACCTGAAATCTAAAAAATGATCTATAGCAGGTCTATAGCAACAGCATTGATCTAACATATGAATTTATCATAACTTTGTACCAGATAGGCTGCAATGACTTGTCAGTAAATGTTTAAATACAGAATCACTCTCTTTGCCTTAAAGGGGGATATAACATCAACGATGTGATGTTTTACTGGACGAGAGGAAACGAGTCAGTCAGTGGGCTGGACACTCTGCGTCTGGCCCAGTACACCGTAGAGGATCATTACACTTCAGTCTCGGAGGCAGTGTATGAAACAGGTACAGAGAATCGGCAAGTTTACAAAAAATTGTCTTGAAAGGTTATTTTGGATGCAAAATTTAAACCGAAAACTGCTTAGACATCCCTAAAGTTAAAAGCTGGTCAATGAAGGACCTTAAACATGTGTTCATGCTACAATAAGTTAATTGTAAGACCTGTGCACAGTCTTCTCTTCTTTTGTTTTTAAAGACAGTGCCCACGAATTAGTGTGTGTTATCTTAAAGCTCTATACTCACACTGTTGACCTCATGAAATGAGCTTCTAGGACAAATAATCGGTCACGTGCATAATTTCTTCTTTAATGGTTTTATAACTAGTAATCTTGTAGATAATATCTAGCAACGCTTCATCCTGGCATTAAAGGTTCCTCTAAGCCACAGACCAAAAGAGGACACTTTCATGTCATATCTTGTCATCACAACTTGGTGAAACTTAACATTTGCTTGGGGAAAGGCATGCAAGGCTGCAACGGGAGTAGAAACTTAAACATGCAAGGCTCTGACACTTACGTTTGCTTTTTGTAACGTGAAGGAATGTGATCTTGTAGCTTTGAATGTAAGAGACTTTATCACAGCAGCAGGACCACAGCTTTCTGAATAAAAATATATTTTAATAGAATAGGAATATTAACATATACGCAGTATATTTGTGGTGTTTGGCATAATTCATCAGATACAAAAGTTGTTTTTGCTTACAAGAACCTTTTATGAACATTTATGGAAACATTAGACAAACCGCAAAACTGTATACGTGTCTGGTGTACAGTACTATAGTACAGTACTATTTTGCACAATACTAACCTAAAAAGACGCCATTAATCAGTTGACCATCCCACAAAGTCTAAGATGCAGGTCTCAAGTATGCAATTAGGGATATAAACATCTAGTCCTATGAAATAGAATAGGGAGTTTGTCCCCCTCTCATTGTATTAACAGCCTCTATTCTTCGTGAATGCATGTACAGTAGATGTTCATTAAACATTCATTTGTATTCAGTCAGAAGAACATTAGTGAGATCAGATTCTGATGTTGGATGATATTGACAGCTCTGGATCACAAATACCACTCTATGTAACGGATGGAGCTCCATCACTCTAGAGAATGAGGTACTATTGGTTCGTAGTCTGGGAGCGGCTTATAATCATCTAACTGATGCTTGACATTCAGCATGATGACCTCAGGCTCATGTACTCTAGAGATATCTATTCTAATGGCAGTGCTTTTCTATGGAAATTATGCACTCTTTGTGTGTGCAGTTGAATGGAGGCATATTAAAGTAACAGAAAGCTTGCTATATATTTCAGGTATATGTAAAATGCAATGTATTGTAACAATATACTTTCTGTCCTCTCAGGAAACTATCCCAAGCTCATCTTCCACTTTGAACTGAAGAGAAGCATTCTGTACTTCATCTTGGAGACCTACGTGCCCTCGAGTTTGCTAGTTGTTCTGTCCTGGGTGTCCTTCTGGATCAGCCAGTCATCAGTCCCAGCTCGTATATGCATAGGTACACAAATTACATGCTTTGTTGCCTGTGTCCAATTCCACTTTCCTTAATTAGGTATGAATCCTTAATTGTGATGTTGTAAATGGGCTCAGAGGCAAGACGAAAAAAAAAGTCTGTTGATCCTTGATCATCAGGTATTTCACATTCTAGAAATAAATGTACATGAATTATGTTTCCATCTTCTGTCAAATGGAGCAACCACTCTTAGCTGCATGGTGTTATAATCTAAAAACCAACATGATTGCAGTAACAGTTATTTTTTCTCCCAAATACACACAGGATCAGTCCCCATTTCATCATAAAACACTGCACTGAATAATGTAAACCAAATAAAACCAGATCATAAAACAAAGCCCCAGGATGTTCTAGATACCAGTGTTCACTTCAGCACAGTTCAATCCATGGCCATGGGAGCTATAGTAAGTGAGGTCATAACTTAGAAACTTAGCTTTTGGTTATTTTAGAGGGTGTGAAGTAGGGCTTGTCAAGACTACTCAACTGATACACTAGCTGACTAATAAATCCACTAGTAGACGCAGTGGGTACCAGTCAACCATGTCATGGTTAATGTCTAAAGCACAGCACAAGAAAAAACAGCCCAAGCCAATTTACTTTAGAGGTGTGGAAATGCTACACAAAACAAAAGCAACTCCACTGGAAGTTAAACCAGCAAAACCACATTAGCATTGTAGGGTTCGAGAACTGGACAGCACTGACTACATACCGACCAATCCCAAAGTTTTTACCAAGACCAAAACAAACTCATGTGGTGTACAGGACAGTAAACATGCTAGGTTATTTTGTATACTTATTACTCATTCAGCTTCTAGCTAAACTCTTGAATGACCTTTAAAAACAGGATTGCGTGTTATTTTTCAGTCTCGCAATTAATTTTTGTCCTGAAAGACTAAATGCTCTTTGCGGAGAAGGGCTCTTGCTACTAGAACAAAACCTGTCCTGCAATGCGTATTTAACACCAAAAGGGCTTCTAGATTCCTGTAGCAACCTGTTAAAATACTTTTCAGCGATGCACGAAAGACGAGTAATAATGACTAGTTTACCAGAAAAATAGTGTGAAGACTCATATGAAGAACATATTCTTTTGTTTCAGATTAATTGGCCTGATTATTAACTTTGATATTGTGGAAATGAAGCAATCTGACAAACAAGCACTGCTATTTCAAGTGTATTATTTTGGTTGTTTGGATAAAGCACTTGAATCTATGTGTTTAATATGGGTTTAATGTTTCATTTTGAAGGAGTGACCACAGTCTTGACGATGACCACTCTGATGATGGGAGCAAGGACGTCTCTACCCAATGCTAACTGCTTCATCAAGGCTATAGATGTATATCTGGGAATCTGCTTCAGTTTCATCTTTGGGGCATTGATAGAATACGCTGTTGCTCACTTCTGCACACTCCACCATCCCGACTACAACAGTGCACTCATGGTAAGACTGACATATAATCAGATCTAATTTTATTTATTTTTATTTGACTTTCGTTTTCATTTTATTTTGTCTCTGTGTGTCTGTGTAGTTGTAACATAAGCAATATAGTTTTCTGATTCTGATCTAGACCTGTCCTGATCATGACATTTTTCCTGATGGTGCAATAGAAAAATGATAAATTTATCTGCTGTTATTTTTTTTACACTGTATGCAACCATTAAAGGATATGAGTAAAGTGGGCAAACTGGCCAGCTATCTTACTTCCTAGCTCGCGACTGACGAGAAAAAAAACTAGCTCAAGCTCATATAAACAAACATTGCTCACCGCTGCCCTCTAATGGTGTCATAAAACTTTTAGTAAGCCCCAGGTGATGTGTCAGTAAAAATGTTATTTGTTATTCTTTCCTTTGCCTAAACTCACATGCTGAAAACTTTTCAGCATCATCATCTGCAGCATTAGTTGAGATCACACCTCTATTATAATTTGCTGATGTCATTTTTGTCCTTGTGTACAGATGTTTTAATCAATCGTGTCTTTTTTCCTCTCTTTACATCTTCCTCTCTTTTTCTCAGTATGGACACCACATGCACGACTGTGATGAGGATATGAATGGCATCGTCACCACCATTGCCAGCAATTCTGGTCGATCTAAGCGGCGCAAGGAATCCCCAACCCCGGCTCCTGCCCCGACCCCCACCGGAGACCCTGCAGACGTAACCCCCAGTCCCCCTTCTCCTGAGGATAAGCCACCTGAGGCCCTGACGGAGCCTCTGAATTGCTGTATCAAAATCCTGTCCCATATAAGACAGATTCTGCGTTTTATGAACTGCTGTCATGTGAAGAACCCACATTACATAGACAACTATTCCCGCCTGACATTTCCGCTCTCCTTTGTCCTAGTCAACCTCCTCTACTGGACTTACTACTTGTACTTTTAACACACCAGAGACAGAGCATTTTACGGAAGTTCTGCCCCCGGTTTATATCAAGGGGTGAATTTTATGTTTGAGCATGAAGCAGTGTTAGTATCTATAGACCATATGTGTGTGAGACATTTTCCTTGTTTATACATATGTGTGCGAGAAAAACTACAGGCCTGAAAGACTTGTAAGAATAACAAGTAGCGTGCATGATGAGATGAGTGAGTGTGAGTGTATTTGTGTCTGCATATTCCCGTGCCTGAGTGTTTGCAGGTCCTTATCATTAATTCATCATTAGCTTGTTGTTAGATCATGTTCAAATTTCTAATTCTTGCCCGGATCCTACTAACGTTCTGACATGATGCAATAACATGTAAAAGGAAGGGGCCAGGAAAGGCTGTCCCTTCTGATCCACAGCTGAAACTACATCAGCATATCATTTGATCTTTCTTCGTCTCTAATGATTTCTTTAGCGATGGCCCTGAGCATCAGTGTTTAACAGATTTGTCATGAACCGCAGCCGCGTAAAATGTTGTTATTATGCTCTAGTCCGAGCATCGCCCCGTTCCATCCTGTGCTTCTGCCACCGTGGGCTTTACTCTCTGAGTTATTGTGCTGCTTAAATTACTGGGCAGTGCTGCTGAGGGGCACACTGCAGCTATTGCTCTTCCTTTATTACCTCCGTAAATCCTCTGGCCCTGGCTCCCCCCCCCCTCAAATGTTATGGGGATCGACTCTCGTTGCGGGCCTGTGTAAACGATTTTATATGATTTGGCATTAAATTATTCATTTTGCAGTCAATTTTACAAGCGGGCAAAGAGCCAAGGCCATGTCTAGTTGCAGAGAAACAAGGCACTGATGTGCAAAATGCACCGGTGGGTTGACGGGCCTCCATACTCCACTGCACCCTTCCCTCCCAGGTGGCTCTACTGCCAGGCCACTTAATGACACTGCAGTGGAAGTTAAAGAAGGGTGAGCATGTTGCCCTGCTCACCACAGTTCCACAGTGAAATCATCAGGGCAAATGTACTAAGCTGTCTGACATAACGGACAATTTGCAGTTTTGAAGAGTGCATTTAAAACACCATTTGACAGAAGGTCCTGTTTTTTCAAAGAGTGAACAAAAAAACCACATCGTTTTGTAATTTATAATTATATTCTTTTAGAGCTGGATTTTAAGGTGCAGATTAAACCAGGCATTTTCAAAAGAGGCTACAGAGAGACTTCACTGAGAGGCTAAAGTTGTCTACAATTAAAATAATTGTCCAGAATAATGGTAATATTAACAATAAGAAAAATAAAAAGTCAGACCAAAGGTATCAAAAGATATAAAAAGCACACAATGAATGATGATTAAAAATAAATTAGTCCGCTAGGTCGAATCTCAGTTCAGCATGTTCGGCATGGTGTTAAAACACTTAAGTAAAAAGTCAAATAAAAGGTATAATAAAGATAAAAAGCACAGTTATTAAAAGAGAGCATTGAATGTTTTGCTAATTGTGATTACAATGAAATCTCAGTTCAACATGTTGGGCATTGTGTTAAAACACATACGGTTCACGACGGTCCCACTTTTCATTTTAGCTGCCTACCAGCTGGAGTAAAGCATTGCAAGCGCTTGATTTTATATTTAACTTTAATGCATGCTGTTTTTTCCTTTCCTGACTTTACAGGACAGATCATGTTACATGGCAGCTATACACTATATACTGTATATTCATGCCATTGTAAATGTTATGCTTTTAATTTGGGAGGTTGGTGGATGTAAAATTTGCCTTGTGTGGTTTTATAATGTAAATATCAAATGAAAGGATTTAATACCTTTATTCTTCTGTAGGAGGACGGTTCAATTGTTGATGATTTTTTTGATTTGTAAAGTTCAAGCCTGACTCAGCTTATGAAGAATTTCATGCAGAATTTAAAAGGAATCTTAATCTTGGAGACTGATAAAGTTCAAAATTCACCACACACTGAATGAGTGATATACCAGTATGTAATATGTTCATTCATATAATCTATTCATATTTGAGATTTTGAATTTTGGTGAGAGCACAGCCCCTCCACCTCGCTGGTCATTTCATAAACAGCTACACACTGACCTCCTTATCAGTATGTCATAATGACATCTGACCACTAATTCCATGTTATATATAAATTGGAGGAACAGGAGATTGTGTTCATTTTCTCCAAACAAAAAAAAAAATGCCATGGTGAGGATTCATAATGTGATTTTATTTCCTGCATGAAATGTGCCTTTATATAACAATATTCTGTTCATGTGACCTATATGGGTACTTAATCTACAAAAAGTGATGTCTATTTTTCCCTCATGGGAAATGTACACTTTATAGATTCTGATGTTCCTCCAAGGAAAAGCTGAAACCGTGCAAAACTCTTGCTAGTATTAGTTTTATAAAAGGGGCGAGCATGGGACCTATTTTTGTGGGTTATTATTATTCAAAAGTCTTTATGGTAGTGCTACTGTTCCTTTGAGTCTTTTAAGGCATTGTTGCCATTAAAAGGTGCTTTGAACTGTATTTAAGTTTATGACAACGTATGCATATTTTTAACATTTAAGTTCCAAACGCGTTCATCACGTGAAAACGTGTAAGCAGAAACAACCACTATGGCATGTAATATTGGGAGTGATTATTGTCTATACTGTTAAATACTGAAAAGTGCCAAAGATAGTGTGCATGAGTCTGAACGACGGTAATCACATTGTTCTAAATACATAATGAACTCTCATAATAGCTCATACATGACCTGATCACCCTGAGATATTCCTAAACCTTTTCCTTTGCTGTTTATTTTAACTAGTTCAGCAATGCCTGACTGATTTTGTTCTCTAAGTGTTTTACCACATCTCTGACAGAGGCTGTGTATCAGTTACAGCCTTATGGACTGTGTATATGTATTTTTAGCATCGATCCAACATCTGGGTGGGCCTGACTATTCAGTGCAGTATGTACAGCTTTTACTCTCTTGTGGAAACTGACCATTCAGTTACAAATGAACAGTTGAACTGCACCGCAGACTATAATTACTTTGAAATGTTTTGCTTTTTTCCAGCATGATTTGCCGGCTGTTCTCACAGTATAAATGGAACACGTCAGCATCGGAAGGTGTCACTGACTTCCTGTTGTTTATATATATATAAATATATGTGTATACTGTAACATTGAACCATATACAAAGTCTGATAGCTGGACAAAGGATGTAAATAGATTGCATGTTTTCTTGATGTCTCTTGAAAATGATTAGTAGTAATCATAATAAACAAAACAAAAGAGTAGTGTCTTTACTTCTTGACCAATGTTTGGAGTGTAGGGGCTATAATTATGAAATAATAACAAATATTAGACGTATTTATGTTAAAATAACTGCCACAATAGCATGCCGTGACAGTGTTATAATGACCTGTGTGTCAGTTTCATCTGACTGAAATGAACAATTGATGAATCATAATAGCATACAGTGTTTAATAACGAGGTACGTTCTAGAGAAATCATATGCAGAGATCTATATAAAATCATATGCATATGCAGAGATTACCTACTATTATCCCTACTTTACTGTCACAGAATTATGCGTGAGTCATTATTAATTTAAATAAATCATTACCAATTTCCTGATCCATTTTTCAAATTTGATTTCTCCTTAAATAAAACAGGGAAGCCTCAGGCTTTTCTAGGCCCTCAGAAAAGGCCTAAAAGGTTTTTGTAAATAAAAAGCATGCCTTTTAGTTCATTTTCATTTAATAGAATTGTTATGCTTCTTATATACAGTATAAACTTCTTAGTTGTACTAGTACTACAGCAGTTACTTTATTCAGTCTCCTGATTTGTTGGTAAATTTTGGTTCAAATTTGCCCTAATTTTGGTTTCATATGTGATCTAAATAGAATTTTGTATATGTGGTATCTAGGTATATGGAAGCTGAGATTCATCATTGACTGTTTCTGTCTGTTGTTAGAAATGGAAAACAGTAGCAGCTCTAAGCGTGATACATTTACTGACAAAGTCGCTGTAAAACTGCAGCATGTATATAAAATACACATCTTTTACAAGCGTTAGCTAAAACAAGGAATGAATAAAATGCAATAAACATGCTTTGAATGCACTTTTACAGTTTAAAATGTTTATATTTATTCTAGAAATGCACATCAGAAATACTGTAGGAGCATTATCAGAAATTACTATTATCACAAAGGTGTTTTTTACCTATATTATGACCAAAATGGACCAAACTTAAGGCCAAATTATCTCTGTTCAGCACTGACATATGTGGTAAATGTTGTAAACCTTTTTGCTCAAGACGCAATGAACCCTGCACATCATAAATGAAGATTTGACCGAGACTGTCTAGAAGGCCAAAGCCTTACATTTACATTCATATTTACAGAATATTATAAATATAAGAGAATGGAAATGCTCAAAACGGCATGGATTTTCCCACCAGACAGAAACTCAACAATTATCTTGTGGGATACGTGCTGGTCACACACAATTAACTCTGGCTTCTTTTGCATTGGAAATGTGGATGCAGCACTGCACATGGGTACATACTTCACAGCATCCTGTGAAATTGGCTGCTGGAAAGTAGGAGGGTAACTCATCAGGGACACAGTCTATCCATGTAGTCCACAGTCCAGTGCATCCCTGCAAACTAGTGTATGGGACAACAGGTCATGATTCTGCGCCTCAACAGCAGTAGTTTATTCCTTGTATTTTGTCTTAATAGCATGTTGGGAAGATTTCACTGGCTGAGCTTCAATGTTTTCATTAATCAAGAGGCTTGAAAAATAATGCGTGCAATTATCCTAACTGCAGCGCTAACAGAAACGCATAATTAAACCCTGAGAGACTGAATAAAGATCTATATGGTCCGCACAGAAGAGCTTCCATCCTTTGTTCTGAATGTGTATTGATGTTCCAATTATACTGGAAGACCAGCGTTGGAAAAATAATTGTTATTGTTTCTGGATTATGAGTACGAAACGGTGCACATTAATTGACCCTAGGGTATTGATTAAGTGATTGATCCAGCTACACCAAATCTAAAACTTTTAATGATCAGTCCTGGAGCTGGATAATCAGCCTGTTGGGCGCTTATTCATTCACCGAATCCTGTGTTGTCAATTTGTGTAACAATAAAATGATCTTGTAAAACATTAATTGATCTAAGATGATAACCTCAGTTCTGAGGATGTCTTACAGAGGGGGCTAAAAGTCAGCTGAACTCAAATCACGGGATTTATTGAAACAGCAAGACTGCATCTGAGCTGAGCCTTCTAAAAACATCCTGTCACGTGGAGGTGTTGAGTGTGGATGTAGGATGCAGGATGTAACAGAACTTTTTTAACAAAAGAACGAGAAGCAGGAAGCTAAACGAGAAACAGAACACTGAACTAACAAAGGGACGAAGCAAAAAGGGACTAGACACACATAGACATGAACACATAGGGGCAAAAACACAGAGAACAAACAAAACTAGACAGACCACAGGAGCTGTATATCCTAACTAAACAAACGAGAAACACCTGGACAGGAGAGGAGACAGACACAAGACACAGGTGAACAGGATAACAAGGGGGCGGGGCTAAGGCAGGGCTAAGGCAGGGCTAAGACAAAAACAACAGACTCACATGGATCAGGTAAATAAAGGCATGTGGAGAATGTACATTTAGACTAGAAAACAAGGTAAGAAAGAACATAAAAACTTAAAAAAACAGAGAAAATATGGAGAATGTTACACATCAGGCTTCACTTTAGGCAACGTCTTCAGTCTGATCGTAGTCTCCCAGTGTCCATGGGGGTATCCTCTGGGGTCTCCGGTTTCCTCCCATAGTCAAAAACATGCATGTCAGGTGAACTGTAGATGCTAAATTGCCCCTAGGTGTGGCTCTGTGTGTGTGTGTGTGTGTGTGTGTGTGTCTGTGTGTGTTTGTGTGTGTGTGTGTGTGTGTGTGTGTGT
>JBBJLS010000148.1:4832376-4861429 GCA_037577275.1 Bryconaethiops microstoma | reverse complement strand
GGAGAGATAGAGACGGAAAGGGAGAGACAGAGGTAGAAAGAGAAACTGAAGGTGAGAGACAGAGAGAGGGATAAAGACTGAAAGTGAGAGACAGAGGGGGGAAGAGAGACTGAAAGTAAGGGACAGAGGGAGGAAGAGAGACTGAAAGTGAGGGACAGAGGGATGGAGAGAGACTGAAAATGTGAGAGACTGAGGGAGGAAAAGAGACTGAAAGTGAGAGACAGGGAGAGAGGGAGACTGAAAGTGAGAGACAGAGGGAGGGATAGAGAGTGAGGGAGAGAGACTGAAAGTGAGAGAAAGAGGGAGGGATAGAGACTGAAAGTGAGAGAAAGAGGAAGGAAGAGAAACTGAAAGTGAGAGAAGGATGGAGGGATAGAGAATGAAAGTATGAGACAGAGGGAGGAAGAGAAACTGAAAGTGAGAGACAGAGGGAGGAAGAGAAACTGAAAGTGAGAGACAGAGAGAGGGATAGAGATTGAAAGTGAGAGACAGAGGGAGGAAGAGAGACTGAAAGTGAGGGACAGAGGGAGGAAGACAGACTGAAAGTGAGGGACAGAGGGATGGAGAGAGACTGAAAGTGAGAGACAGAGGGATGGAGAGAGACTGAATGTGAGAGACTGAGGGAGGAAGAGAGTCTGAAAGTGAGAGTCAGGGAGAGAGGGAGACTGAAAGTAAGAGACAGAGGGAGGGATAGAGAGTGAGGGAGAGAGAATGAAAGTGAGAGAGAGACACAGAAAGTGAGAGAGAAACACTGAAAGTGAGAGCGACTGAAAGTGAGAGACAGGGGAGGGAGATAGAATGAAAGTGAGAGAAAGACACTGAAAGTGAGAGACAGAGGGAGGTAGAGAGACTGAAAGTGAGACAGAGACACTGAAAGTGAGAGCGACTGAAAGGGAGAGACAGGGGAGGGAGATAGACTGAAAGTGAGAGAAAGACACTGAAAGTGAGAGAGACTGAAAGTGAGAGACAGAGGGAGGTAGAGAGACTGAAAGTGAGACAGAGACACTGAAAGTGAGAGACAGAGGAAGGGAGAGAGACTGAATGTAATAGAGGGGAGACAGAGAGAGAGACTGAAAGTGAAACAGACAGAGAGAGACTGAAAGTGAAAGAGGGACAGAGAGAGATACTGAAAGAAAGAGAGAGAACAAAATAGAGTGTGTTTTCACTGCTGCAGGTCCCGTGATGGAGAGAGAACGTTCTCTCCTTGCTGTGTGATATGCGTGCACTTCAATTAAAATTTTTAATACACTCTGCTGGAAGGCCACAGAGCCAGAAGTGCTGCAGCTCCCCTAAAGCAGGGAATTCAAAGCCACTAATTACAGTAACACCTCGTTACTTTTTAACGGCCGGTTTTTAGAAGCTGGCAATGACGATCATTTCCTGTTACTCTCCGTAATTCATAGCTGTTGTCAGAAAATCAAAGCTGTTTCTTGATGCAATTGTTAATCACTGTGTCAGCATGCGATGAAATCAGTGGCATGCGACTCCCGGGCAGATGTGTTTTATCCATTAATCCACACCAGATGAGTTTACCCTAACGAGTTTATAGTTTTATGTTTTCTAATCCCTTGTGTGAGTATAGTGGACATGCCATGTCTTTATAAATGTCTAAACAGAATTAAAAATGCTGTTTGTGGACATTGTGTGCAAAAAGACAGAGCTACTCACTCTGTTTGGTGTTTATTTGATTGAAAATGTATTGATATTATTTCAAATGCATTTTATGATAGGGTATTGAAATCCCTGGATGTGGAGTTATATCTGATAAGCTTATATCTGAGCTTTCTTGGTGCAAAAGGCTGGCCAGAAAATAAAGATATATGCAGAAAAAGTGCAATTCATTGGAAGGAGAATACAGCAATACAGACACCATATACATGTAAAGACTTGAGCTACCCCTCGTTTCTTTATACTTTGCTATGAATCACTTTGTTTGGTGCAATAATGCTATTTTATTCCTATCACACTGTCCAATCTTTGGCATATTGAGTAGATTAAAGCAAAGACATGGGAACAACTGTTTTTCTCTGACAGGCTGCCAAGTGCATAAAGATACAAGGAGCCTAGATAAAGTAGGTCATAAGTCACTGTGTTGTAACAGCTCAGGTTCAGGGACTGGACTGAAAATCGGAGTCTTTGAAAATCCTTCAGGAAGCCCAGAGAACTGTTCCTCAAGACCACATTTAAACTACAAGAATGTCTGGATCTTTGTGAGCAAAATGTGAAGAAATTAGACTTCTGCACAGCAATATATGGGGAGTAAAATAATTCAATTCAGTTCAAACAAGGATGGTGTGGAGCAGTTGCTTGATTTTTCTGACTCATAATGTGGATAAAACAGTGATTTAGGTTCCATTGGTCAAAATTTATCACATGCATCATTTCTTCTCCAAGGCTTGGTTAAACATGTCCTCACCTTAACGGCAGCATCAGTCCTATCAGGTACAGATTACAAACAATGCAAACGAATATTTTTTTTTTGTCCACGGTGCTTATTAACAAGCAAGTTGAATATTCTTGTTTTGACTGGAATTTAGCCAAGCTTCTCTGGCATTCCTTTCAGAGAAACCATTAGATAGAGAAGCGTAACATGTTGCTAAGTTGTCCATATGGCCTGGCCAGCAGCCTGCTGTGGTCAGCTCTGAATATGGCCAGACATGGTTTTATAATCTTCCTGATCCCTACACTCTCCCTAGGGACTACTGCCCTCACACAAAAACATACACACACACACTCTCACACAGACACAGTGTCTTCTAACTGGGCATTAAACTGTCAGACAGAAGTCCTCAATGTTGTTGTAATGTAAAACAAACATCCATGCTATTTCTTTTTTAACTCACACTCAAACAAACATCTCTTTCTAGTAGTCCTTATAGAAAAGGGACAATATGCATTTTTATGAAAAGTCATGTTTTAGTGGAGTGTTGGTGTGTTAAACAAGTGCAAAAGTAGGATTTTCCAGACTGGACAGAAGCTGCAGGGCATGCTCTCATCTGATCACATGCTGTTGGGAAATCTACATCAGTTATGCGATGTGCTGATTGCAAGCCTTTAGCGATAGTTAACAGTCATTCTGCATTTAATATCGGTTTAGTATCCATCCCTACCCATCTGGTTCATAGAAAAGATATCTTAGAAACTTTTATTCATTTATGTTTCTTTTATAACCAGAAATGTTTAGAAGAGTGCAATTTTGACAGACAATTAACATCATAATTTATCGAACCATTCCTGAACAATATTTGCAGTGTGACAGGGTGCATTATTTTGCTGAAACAGGCCATTTCAATTAGAAAGTACTGTTGTCATGAATGGGTGTACTTGGCCAAGCTGCAGTGTTTAGGTAGATGCTACATGTGAAATGAACATTCAATGAATGACAAGACCCAAGGTTTCCCTGAGCATCACACTGCCTTCTTCTCATTTACATCACATTTACATTTACATTCTCGTAGTGCATCTGAGTACCATCTCTTCCCGAGTCAGCAATGCACAAACACTCAACCATCCACATGAAGTGAAAGAAAATGTGATTCTTCAGACCAGGCCACCTTCTTTCATTGCTTCATGGTCCAGTTCTGGTCAGGGGTCGGTATGAGCACTCTGACTGTCTGTGGCTACACAGCCCCATATGCAGCAAGCAGTAATGGACATTGTGATCTGACATCTTTCTATCATAACCAACAATTATTTTTTCATCAATTTGTGCTACAGTAGCTCCTCTGCTGGGGGCTGGTAGCACCCTAAAGGGTAAAACACTTGCCCGTGATCCTGATGGCCACAAAGATGCAGGTTCAAACCGCAACTTTCTACCATTGTGTCCTTGAGCAAGACACTTAACCCTCAGTTGTTCCAGGGGGACTGTCCGAGTAACTAATGACTGTTGCTCTGGATAAGGGCATCGACCAAATGCCGTAAATCTATGAGAAGGCTCCCCACTCCCCAATGAGCACTGAGCAGCCATAGCCCTTTCACTACACTCTTGTTAAGTACTGTCCACTGCCAGTCGGGAACTGTTTTTGGAGATAATCAAACTCAGTTGCCTAGCCATGAGCAATTTGTTCCTTTTTAAAGTTGCTCAGATACTTACGCTCACCCATTTTTCTTGCATCCATCACATCAACTTCAAGAACTGACTATTCACTTGCTGCAAATTATATCCCACCCTTTGACAGGTGCCTCTGTAATGAAATAATCAGTGTTATAATGTTCACGTGTTATAATGTTGTGGCTGATCAGTGTATAGGCCGGTTGTTGAATTTGAAATGTGGTACACTCTTTTAGGATTCTCTTTGTGTTTTTTAGAAAAGCTACTCTATTGTGAATCTCAGTTTTTGCCCTTGAGCTGAAATAAAAGAATCAATGTTCTTTTAAGGCTTCAGAATACAGTTCTTCAGCTTTTGCAGGGTCTATAACATGCTCAGCTCAAAGACACATAAAAGACTATAGAGATGTCAGAGTGTGTGTTTGTGTGAGAGAGAGAAAGAAAGAGAGAGTGTGTGATAAATATCCACTGGTGTTTTAATATTTCCCAGTGCTTCAGGCAGGAATTCAGCACATCTCTACAGTCATGAAAGCACATGGATTTCATGTTCTACTTCTTTGTGGCTAGACCTGCACTAAATGTTGTCTTGTCCTGTTGTTTTGTTTTTCTTGTGTTGTTCTTGCACTCTCTCTCTCTCTCTCTCTCTCTCTTGGTCTCTTTGCACTTTGTGTGGTCCTGTCCTGCAATTATGTAGTCTTGTGGTATTTGTTTTTTGTTTTTTTTCATGTTGCTCCATGGTCCTGGAGGTACATTGTTTCATTTCACTGTGTTCTGTGCAAATGGCTGAAATGACAATAAACCCACTTGACTTGACCAGTGTTCACTGCTGAATGTCACAGATACAGTCTGATGGGTCATGAGGCTCTAAGCTTCACATTTATATGTGAGTGCTCTGTAGTCCACAAGAAAACATGTCTCTCACACTATTTGAGCCTAGACCTAAAATTAAGAGCTCCTAGTAGACTGAGATTCTATGAGAGATGGAGTTATTACTCCACCAGCACCCAACATTTATGACATGAACATATAGTTGATGCCCAGTGAAGAGGAGGGTCTTCAGTTGCTGTTTGAAGACTGTGAGGGTCTGAGCAGTTGGTGGTCAGGGGAAGTTCATTCCAGCCAAAGATGGGAAAAGTCTTGATGCAGGTCTTTGACCTTTGAGAAGAGGAGGTCAAGTTGGGCTGTACTTGACACTCTAAAAGGCCGATAGGTATGGCTGAGATGGACCATGTTTGGTTTTGTTGGCCAATGTTAGAGTTTTAAATCTAATAGGATCAGCCACAGGAAGCCAGTTAAGGGTTTGCAGTAGTGAAGTTGTGTGCGAGAATGTTCTGATGACCAGATGTGTTACTGCATTCTGGATAATCTGTAATTGCCTAGTGGTCTTCAGATTATATAATTTGTTGGTGATTTTATGGATACTGTAAGACTTGTGTATGTTCTTTTCTTTCATGACCCCAGTCTCAAAGCATGTTTATAGAGTACAGATGTGGTATCTTACATTCTTTTTTGCAGTTGCTTTTGTGACAAGCCAATGAGGAATGGCTGCCTTATGGAGATTCACAGTAGAGATTTTTTTGTGGACAAAGATGGTGCAGAAAGTTGTGATTTGTCTTATTTTAGTTAGCCAGTGATTGCTTATTATTGCTTAGCAACAGGGAGACTTGCAGCCTTCGAATTGCGCAGCATTATAAACCCCCAAGAGGAAAAAAAGCCTGGTGCACCTCGCCTTTTTCACATTCAGAAAAATGCAGTGTGAACTCCTCGCCACCTTCTTAGCCCTTTTTCACCTGTAGCTGCAGTGCTTAACCTTTTCGCAGTGATCAATAGGGCTCTGTTGGTGTTTGTAGTC
Organism: Bryconaethiops microstoma; assembly: GCA_037577275.1. Taxonomy (NCBI): domain Eukaryota; kingdom Metazoa; phylum Chordata; class Actinopteri; order Characiformes; family Alestidae; genus Bryconaethiops; species Bryconaethiops microstoma. The sequence continues at coordinate 4,855,529 of JBBJLS010000148.1, read as the reverse complement.
TAATCAGTGCAACAGAGCCGGTGATTTGCAGGCCCTCAAAAGAATCCGTCCCAGTGGAGGGTTTGAGAAGTGGATCTCCTTGCCCTCGACCTTCACAAAGGAGCAAAGAGCATCCATCCTCATTACAAACCAGGTCGACCTCCAGTTATCTGATCACAGACGAAGAGCAAGCAGCATGATTCGTGAGAAGAATAAGAGACAGAAACATATGGAGAGAAGAAAGAGAGTTTAAGAACATGGAGGAAGGAAAAGGTGGAACATTTCAGTAACGGTACAGTTGAAGCTGAAACACCTGATCTGCATCCCCCAGTAACCTGAAAACAGCTGAACCGCGGCTCGCTGCGTGAAAGTCAGAGCAGCAGCACTGTCAGAACCTCACAGTACTTTTGTTCTCTCTCCTGTTAAAGAACCTTCACTCTTTGGAAGCCATAAAGCGCCAACTGGATTAGATCTTTTCATCCTCCTATAACTGTGTGGGATTCGTTTTCTATGTCAGATTAATGTTGTATATGTTCTCAACTGAACTGATTTCTCCTCATACCACATGTAGAGTAGGGATGTAAAATGCATCAGTGTAGCACAACACATCGGTCTGAAGGTGGGGATTTAAATGCATTTACTATAGTTTTATAATTTTATAATAATATTAAATAAAATATGAGCTACTTTTTTGTCCAGAATAAAAGATTTCATCATTCACTGAATCGTTCCATTAAAAATCATATTTAATTTGAATCATTTTGAGCAGATTTTCTCTGTCCCATTCTCCCACTCTCTCTCTCTCTCTCTCTCTCTCTCTCTCTCTCTCTCTCACTATCTCTTTTCTCTTTTTACCCTCCCTGCTGGCCACCCATGTTCGTAAATCTCTCAGGATTAGAGGGGGCTGGAGTGGAGGGGCAGTGCCTTTTCGGGTGATTAGTACATTGTTTCATTGTTTCAAATGGCTTGCTCTCCTACAGTCTGGCAGATTTAGAGAGAGGAGGAAAAGAATGGCAGAGAGGGAGAGGGAGAGTGTGAGTGAAAAGCTGGAGTGCAGTCCTCCTAGATAATGCCATGCATGTTCACAGCACTGGCACTTACAGCTGTGGAGGACAGGAACAGATCCTAATTAACCACCCAGGGTTGATTTCTGCTGATTTGTCTGATTTATTGTGTAGAGTAGAAATAGCTTTAAAGCGATAGTTCAGCAGTTTTACACATCAAAATCTACATCCTCATCACCAGGGGGAACATTTCTGACTGAAAGGAATGCACCCTGTGGATCCAGAAATAGCCTTTTCTTGGGTTGAAGTGAGCCCGAATCAAGAGTCAGAACAGCTCAGCTTTAATATATGTCCCGCTCCATCCGGGGCGCTCCACTCTGGGCGGTATATTCCGAATAGGGTAAATAATATATCCAAAGGATCTTTTAAAGAAGCTCACAGACGCAGATATATACACACACACACACACAAACACACAGAGTGCACATCAACTAGCTACCATGACAACTGCCACAGACAGGATTCCCAAACAATATCTGGACAAATCAGAATCAGGAAACTTTATTGATCCTGGAAGAAATTGCTTATGCTGCACAGACACTCAGAGACACAAGAACAATATAAATTGTGATGTAAAGTCACAATAAAGCTGTCGAGAAAAAAACCCTAAATGCTATATGACTAAAGTAGTTTACTAGTAACACAAATACTGGTTTGGAGTTGTTCTCAATACTGACTCTGTTATTGCATGTAATAGAGAAGTAGTGATACTGCACATGAGACTATTGCATATAATAATGGTGCACATAATAATAAAAAACTCGTCCACATAATCTGTCGATATGTTAATTCATGAAGGCCTTCTTTTGCCAGTTATCTCAGTAGAGACTCTCTTTTCCTTTCCCTCCGGGTCGACCAGAGGAGGATGGGTTCCCCTTTTGAGTCTTGGTTCCTCTCAAGGTTTCTTCCTCCTGCTCAGGGAGTTTTTCCTCGCCCCTCTGTCGCCTTTCGCTTACTCACTAGAGGCTCAGACCTGGACTCTGTAAAGCTGCTTTTGCCAACTTGGTTGTAAAGAGTGCTATATAAATAAAATTGAATTTAATTGAATAAATTATTGCACATAGTGACATAAGTAGAGACCTTGCACATGTTAAGACTGTTGCACATAATGATAATTATTTAGCACACAATAAGAAATTGCACATCTGAGTAGGGTGTTTTATTATCTGGGTTTCAGGATAGAATAGCCTGCAGTAGCTGTAGGATTTGATTTGACTAGGAGCATAATAGCAGACAGTGCCCATCACTTTTGCTGCATTTATAAATTTTGCACTTATAGCTTTGCACTCTAGCATGGTACACTCAGTTAGCATGTGAAGTGTTCACAAGGGCTGCAAAACCAACTCGTCCTGCTCTTACTCTACATGCTGAAACTTGGATAAGCTTGTTCTTTTAACCTTCGTTTTTATGCTTAGGGTCAGTTTGACCCCATTCAACATGCATTGTCTCTAAATAAATACTTGACCTCATTTGTTTTCCATTGTATTAAATCACTTTTCCTAATGAAAAGGCGACAAACTGGGTAAACCCAACATGATGACATCTGCATTCATTTTGTACATCAGTGTTCTTGAGGGTCAGTCTGACCCTAAGCATAAAAAAGAGGGTTAAAAGAACAACTTTCACAACGCATTGCGCCAACCAGCTTCTTAAACTCTCCCAAGTAATGTCCCATTACACCAAATGGGCATGCTTATCCAAGTTTCAGCATGTAGAGTAAGTTTTGGTTGTTTTGGATGATATTGAGAGCACTGTGATATGAAATTTTATAATATTAAAAAACAACTTTCCTCTGCTTTACCACCATACCTGAATATAATCACACCTGTAGGAGTGTGTGAACCACTGATAAACCACTGACATGAAACTCAAGCTGTTTTCCAGTTCCTGTGATTCTTACATCTATGTGGGAAAACTGGGGATAAGGGATAAGAATGTCCCTTCGTTGTTCTGGGACATTACCTGGGAGAGTTTAAGGAGCTGGCTGCTGCAGTGCATTGTGGAAGCTGTTCTTTTAAAGCTCACAAAGTCCTCATTTGGAATAAATATGTGAAGCCATCCTGAATTTCTTGGGCTGTGAATTTCCTGGGCTGTGGGGAGGCAGCTTGAACCAGTATGAGTCATTTTCAGAGACCCTAAGTGTTTGGACTGTAGCTACAGTGGGGCAAAAAAGTATTCGGCAGCCACTGATTGTCCAAGTTGTCCCGCTTAAAAAGATGAGAGAGGTCTGTAATTTTCATCATAGGTACACTTCAACTGTGAGAGACAGAATGTAAAAAAATTCAGGAAATCACATTGTATGATTTTTAAAGAATTTATTTGTATAATGGTGCAGAAAATAAGTATTTGGTCATTAACAAAAGTTCACTTTAATACTTTGTAATGTAACCTTGGTTGGTCAAACGTTTCCTGTAGGTCTTCACCAGGTTTGCAGACACTGTAGCTGGTATTTTGGCTTATTCTTCCATGCAGTTCTTCTCAAGAGCTATGGTGTTTTGGGGCTGTCGCTCGGCTACACGGACTTTCAACTCCCTCCACAGATTCTCTATTGGATTGAGGTCTGGAGACTGGCTCGGCCACTCCAGGACCTTGAAATGCTTTTTCCTTCATTGCCTGGGCGGTGTGTTTGGGATCACTGTCATGCTGAAAGAGCCACGTTTCATCTTCAATGCTCTCACTGATGGAAGGAGGTTTTTGCCCAAAATCTCACGATACATGGCTCCATTCATCCTTTCCTTAATACGGATCAGTCGTCCTGTCCCCTTTGCGGAAAAGCACCCCCAAAGCATGATGTTTCCACCCCTGTGCTTCACGGTAGGTATGGTGTTCTTGGGATGCAACTCAGCATTCTTCCCCCTCCAAACACGGCGAGTGACATTTATACCAAAGAGTTCTATTTTGTCTCATCTGACCACATCACATTCTCCCAATCCTCCTCTGGATCATCCAGATGGTCTCTGGCAAACTACAGACGGGCCTGGACATGTGCTGGCTTAAGCAGGGGGACCTTTTGCGCACTGAAGGATTTTAATCCATGACGACGTAGTGCGTTACTAATAGTAACCTTTGTTGCTGTGGTCCCAGCTCTCTTCAGGTCATTGACCGGTTCCCCCCATGTAGCTGTCTTGGCTGTTTCCTCACTGTTCTCAAGATCATTTGTACCCCACGAGGTGAGACCTTGCATGGAGCCCAAGGTTGAGGGAGATTGTCACTGATCTTGTATTTATTCCATTTTCTAGTAATTGCTCCAACAGTTGATCTCTTCTCACCAAGCTGCTTGCCTATTGTAGATTGGCTCATCCCAGTCTTGTGCAGATGTAAAATCTTGTCCCCGGTGTCCTTAGACAGCCCTCTGGTCCTGGCCATGGTGGAGGTTGGAGTCTGACTGTTTGAATGTGGGGACAGGTGTCTTTTATACAGATCACGAGTGGAGGATAAAAGAGCTTCTTAAAGAAGTAACAGGTCTGTGAGGGCCAGAATTCTTGCTTGTTTGTAGGTGCTAAATAGTTATTTTCTGCACCATTATACAAATAAACTCCTTAAAAATCCTACAATGTGATTTCCTAGATTTTTTTTTGCATTCTGTCTCTCACAGTTGAAGTGTACCTATGATGAAAATTACAGACCTCTCTCATCTTTTTAAGTGTGACAACTTGCACAATTGGTAACTGCCAAATACTTCTTTGCCCCACTGTATAGGTCAGCAGTGAATCATCCCTCTGAAGTGTGATTGTCTTCATAATGCTGACATTTAGGCTTCTATGCAAAGGTGGAGCACTAAAAGGCACAGACTGGACATTTATAATCCTTGGTTATTACTAAAAAAACATGCAAAGAATGATAGTGAATCTTAATGATCATTGCTGGTAATCCATCCATTCATCCATTTTTACTCCTCAGCTCCGACCGAGGTCCAGGATGTGACGTGGCAGGGCACTGGAATTCTCACAGCAGTGTAGAATCAGTAGAGAATGAGTGTGTAAGGTAGAGCTGTGTGTGTCTGTGTGAATGCGCCTGTAATTCCCCCTCATCATTATGCTGTCAGTTTTGGCTGCCCTGTGGCGCTCGTGCTGTTAGCGGCTAATGGTGGCAGATAAACAAACGCAATAAATGCAGCTTGGCGGCACGCTCCAGCGATCCAGTGCGAATTTGTTTTCTCCTGCTGCGCCACAATCACTGGGAGGTCCTCACAGGCTCTTACATCCGTTCCCATCAGACGTTTGGTCCTGAACACTTCAATCACACCAACCTGATCATTTCATGGATTTTTTGAGGGCATCACAGCTTCACACAACTCAGGATGGCTTTTCAATTAAGGCATTTGGCTCCTAATGATGGCGGACTAACACACCCAGCATTGATTGACCAGCCGTGAACAGGATTGAGCAAGATTTGGTTTGTGTTTTTGAAAATTTGTTTGACCTCATGTCACCTACAAACTCCAAACCATCTCTGAGCGAAACAGTGATTTATGCTGGTTTCTTGATGCACCTAGAGTGTGGAAAAACTGCAAAAACCCCATTTGGACGACCCTCCAACTTCGTAATTCTAACTGAAAATAGCAGTTTCTTAGAGGCTTTTCGCCAAGTTACAATATATCAGCATATAGTTTTTAACCATTGAGTTTTGATTTGTGTATGATATACTGTTTATACATGACACCTCTAAAAACACACTTAAATATCTTGCATTCTCAGATTTTTTCTCAAACTCCATGCTGTCAACTCATTTTCACCCTTTAATTAATGTTGACTTAGCATAACCTACATCCACCTTTAAAGTAAATGAAGCACTTTTAAATTTCCAGTGTGACAGTGTTTTAGAAGCCTTTTATATACACTCAGCAGAGAATCAAGCATTCGTTTACTGTGAGCATCCCTTTTTTACCACATCAAACAGTTGAGGTAGCATGAATGCTTTGAGGTGGGAAGTGGAAAGAGATGAAAAATCCCAAGCTCCTAGTTGTCATGAGCACAGCATTAGTTTGTGAAAGCTGTGGAAAGGAATAAAAATGCCTTTGAGGTTTGGTAATATGATAAAAGAGAAGTGGAGACATATAGGGCCAAAGAAGAAGATAATAACACTCTTAATCACACACTCAAGCCAGTTCGTTATCTTAGGGTGTACTCACACTGCACCCGACAGCCTTGTACTCCGCACTCCCTCACTGGCCTGCACTTACATTGTGCTTAACACAAGCCTTCACTGTGTTGGTATATTTGTTACATGGGATAGGTTAGTTCCAATTCCATACCTAGGCAATTTATGATCAGACCAATTAAATTGATTGTACAATGCCCAATCAAGTTTGGTGGTCAAACCTGATTGGGCATTGTACAAATTAAGCAGTGTAGAGTACACCCTTATTTAACACCTGCATCTGTTTTCAGTAAATATAAATGGTGTAAATCAGTTTGTTCTCCTACACGCTCACCATTTGCTGTTCTTTCTCTCGACGTGCCACCACTCGGCCGCTCTGCGGACCCCCTCTCTCTGCGGGATTTCCCCGCCCACTTGTGGGCGGTGACTATCCTGAAAAGTTCTCCCAGGTTCAAAGATCTTGTGTTTCTTGTGTCGAAGGCTCAAAATAAAAGAAATCTGGGAATCTTTGTTCTTTATGTTTATTTGTGTGTGAGACAAGTTCAGAAGATCCAGCCTGATAATCTGTCAGTGAGGCCCCACAGCGATCAGTATTACCTTGAGTTAAGAAATATTTTGCTTGCTTTAAATGCATAATAAAGAGAGAGTTTGGAGTTATCCTCCAGCAGAATGCCGGATTCATTGGATTGACCCAACAAAAATGATTCAGTGCCTTTTATCATGGTTGCTGATTTCCGAAGTGGATGTACTTGCATGTTTCTGTTTGAATTCCCACTTCCCACTAAACCTTAGCGGCTGTGGTTTGGTGGGAAAATGACAGACACCATTCAATAAGTATCCAGGTGATATTAGATTGTCTGATACCCGAGGCTTGCTTTATGTTGCCTGACACCAAAAAATGTGTTGAAAATGCAAAAACATATTGTCAAAAATAAAGTGACAACATGTAAGAGCGTCTTGCATGCTGTGAACTGAATGCATGCAATATACTCGTATATATTTTAATATGGTTATTTTAGCTTAATTACTTTCAGGGCTCAAATTGATTCAATGCTGACATAGAGTGAAGTCCTTCATCTACTGAGGGTTAAGCATAGAGTCCACTTCCAAGTAAAACTAGGTGCACCAGGCTGACATGCTTGGGATATTATCTAACTCTATCATTCAAAATGCAAAGACTTGTACAGAACCAAAGCCTGTTAGTTTTGCTAATGGCTCGACTGGTTATGAAGGATATTTGCTGGACAGAAGCAGTTGCGGTCTTCCGAGCCTGATTCAACAGTGACATCATTACGAATTTTTTGTGGAGTACAAGATGTGTGCAGTTGAGACTAAGCACTGATAAACAACACTGTAATCTTCTATTCAATACTGCAGCACCCCAGGGAGAGTGTCCCTTTCTGACGGCAGCTGCAGGTGGTTTTTTATCGATTCTGTATTTCATATTTTTAATGAAGCTGCTGAAAAATCCTACACCATCACCGTGTTCTGAAGCTCTAATTTTTTAGTCTGGATGTAATACTGAAGATTTTACCTTGCCAGTAAGGAGATTTGAGTGAGTAATTGAAGCTGCCTGATTAGGGATTTATAGGAGGATCTTGAGTGCAGCAATTAAGACTAGGTGGCTTAGGCAGGCTGCAATGAAAGGAGGAGATACAGAATAAACCAAACAGGCACCAAACCAGAGGAAAGCTATGCATTATTAAAGCTGAGAAAGTGGCCTACTCTTTTAGTGCAGAGTAGCACTTCTGACCGGTTATTGCTAGGATGACTTGAGGCCTTTCCCAGACAGTGAGAGAGAGCAGAGCCTTGCTGTGACACACTGCAGCCGTGCTGTTAACAGAGACATCATACAGGAGAACAATGAACGAGGCGAACTTGATGGTGTAACAGCGATTATGAGACTCTTACAGGGAGATTTTAGTGTTTTCCTCACAGTCCCATTTCAAACAATTACAGCAATTTGCTTTTCATTTCAGTCTCTTAACCCTTTATTGCTAGGGCAGAATATTCCTTTTTTGATACATTGCCAAGACAAATATGTTTCAAAATGATGTAAACATCTGTGTTTTTAAAGTCCAATTTAAGCAGCTTTGAAACAAACTAAAAACAACTTAAAAATGCATCTATATATGATTGTATAAACCTGTTTCTGTACAATACAGAGAAAAACAGAATTTTAGTGGTCGGTGTGTTTTTGTTTATGTAACGTTGGGTAGGGAGGACTAGAGGTGGATGTATTTGCAAGCGGGATTTTATTTACAGAACAGAAACTTAAAATGGGAATATGGTGACAAAACGAAACATAAGAAACCATACTGAAAGACATACTGGGTAACAAGGCTGAGCACAGGCAAGAACAATAGGGTTAGTAAATACTCAAGAATAAACATGAAACAATGCGGTGTTATGAGCAAACAGGTGCCAACGCTAAACAGGGGGGCAGGACAAGGGCGGAACCCTTGAAAGTATGTGGAACAGAAGCGTCACACAAAAAACAAAGACAGGACATGATGGACAGAAGCAGAGCAGAACAGGGCGAGACAGAGAGGGGTTTTATCAAAAGACGCTTACATTTCTTACGTGTTTCATGTGATTCCTATTTTTCTAATTATTTCGCCTCAACATCCTAGTAAGATTCAGACCCATAACAATAAAAACTACATGAAATTTAAAAAAAAAAATTTTAATGAAAGAAATATGTATTTAACTCCTAATTGTTATTCATGTTTTGACTCGTTACAGCACTTGATATTTTGACTATCAACCATCACTCTGTTTTGGAGAGCAATATTCAGTACGATTAAATATTGTATTTTCTGTATGGAGCTGATAGTGAATGATGTGTTTTTCAAAAAGCAGTCCTGCCGATCTCTTCAATAGTGCTGTCCTTTTCCTTTTCCCTCAGGGACTCCAACAGACTATGTGCTCACTTCTCTCTCCATTACCTCAAAATAATAAAGATACATTACAAGTAATCGTTTAATGTTTTCATGGATGGCTGAGATGTAATGGTTGATTTTTTTTAAAGGAATAGGCTGACTGGAATGGGTTAAGTAAAGATTTGATTTCATAGTCATACGGACTCTTCTGAAGTAATCGGAGCATCTGGTAAATGACAGTAATGATTTTTTTTATCAGTTTTATCTCATGGAAGAGTGAAAGCATCTGCTTAGGCAGCTTGTATGGCTTTGATTGACTCAGTTAATAGTTTGCCGTCTTTTGGAGGATGTGATTCACAGTTCTTTAGAAGCTGATAAGTGTTTCTGTGTGTGTATTAAAGAGGAGAAGAGAGGAAAGATGATTTTAAGATTTGGACTGAGCAGGTGGGTCTCGCTTTGCTTCCAAACGAACTCTGGTGCGGTTCATTTGAAGTCTTAATGTAGCACAGATGAAAGATGTCTAAGTGAACCAAAGACCAAATGAAATATTGTATCCTCTCTGCAAAAGAAAATCCTCTGACACGTACATGTATTTATCATCATCTCTTCATGAGCTCTGCAAGTAAGTATAAAGTTTTATTATTTTTTAAACAAAGCTGATGCATATTCTGACCCATTATAAAATACCAATATACAGACTTTTGACTACACACATGTATTATATTATGTATTACCCCAGTTCATTTTCTTCGTTTTGTAAAAGCAGAAAACCACCAATTGGGCCAGACATACATACTAGTGCTGGCACCTTGCAAAATGTGTCTAAATGCACCTGAAATAAACGTTTTGGTTTATTGTAGCTTATTACAAAAACTGCATGCCCCACCCACAATCTGTCTGTTCACGAGGTTGATAAAAAAGCAGTTAATTAACAAGCCCGGGCCAAAACACAGAGTTGAAAGTTCAGTGATGAAGATATAGTAGTGTTCTTTTTTTTCCTGACTAAAGCATTCACCAGGGCTGGAATTCTACTCCAACTGAAAAAAACAGAGTTGGTGAAACCATAACCTGGCCTGTGCATGCACGCTGTGTCCCCATCACAGAGTGTTCTGTTTTCATTTTCTCACACATGAACACCTGATCTGAGAGTTTAAATGCTGCTATTCAGTTGGCAAGTTTTCTTTCAGGTCCCAGGTGTCTCCTTCTTACCGCTGTTTCACTAGGGAGTCTCTCAAGAACTCTCTAAGCCAAATTTACACCTGTTTTTTTTTTAAAGTGGAGGAAAATCCATACAAAAAACAACCACATCGAGAAGCTCAAATTAGCCTCATGTGTACAATCTCCACTCATGCATATGCATAAAGAAAAGAAAGGCATTTTACGTTTCACCAAGCACACGGCCCGTGAACTGCTTAGACCCGTGTGCCGGTTTCGTACATAACATGCGGACAGAACGCGTCCGATTTGTTCCTGAAATAGTAATGCGTGGCCTCCCTTGGCTTACCGCTGTAGAATATCACACGACAGATTCACCAATCAGCCACACCATTAACACCACTGACAAGTGAATAGCATTAATTATATCGTTACAGTGGCACCTGGGTGAGATATATTAGGCAGCAAGTGAACAGTTAGTTCTTGAAGTTGATGTGTTGGAAGCGGGAAAAATGGGCGAGCTTATATGAGTGACTTTGACAAGGGCTAAATTATGATGGCTGTACGACTGGGTCAGAGCATCTCCTCAGAGCTGGTCTTTTGGGTTGTTTTTAGTATGCAGTGGTTATTGTCTACCAAAAATGGTCCAAGGATGAACAACCAGTGAACCGCCATCAAGGCGCATTGATGGGAAGTGAAGGCTAGCTCATCTGGTCTGTCTGACTGTGACAGAAATGTATCAGAACACACAGTGCCTTACTATTATAAAAAATCAGCCCAGTCATTTGTGGTTTTCCACCATATGCCTTTTGTTTGCTTCTCTTTGCTCACTTTTAACCTGTCAAAGTAAATGTTAAGCAAACCAGAACTCAAATACTTTTGTTCAGACCAAGGAAATGGAACCCCCAAATATATAAATGCATGAAGTCCATTGGTTTTCGTTACGGCTCAGAAAGAATGAGTTCCAACGTGGTTTGTTTTTGCAACTTCCTTTCCATATATGTACTGTACGAACTGAGGAGTGAAGGTTATGCCCTGAAATTTTAACCACGCTAAATAATATACACACTACATCAAACTCTTATTTTAAAACCCTGTGGTTTTCTTTGACATGGTCCCCTTAACAATTCACCATGCTTGGAGGCAAGTGTGTGCTGAGTTAGGCGTGCAGTTTTCATATGGCTCGATAGCAGGGTTTATGCCATATGATAACGCAAACAGTATTTATTTTTTTGGTTGTTAAATGTCACGCACACGCCCTCAGATTCAGGGTCATCGGACCTTTATTTTCCAAGAATACAGGAACAAAAGGCAGGAACATTCTGCTCTTTTAGTCCATTCAACTCAAACTCCATAGTGTTAGAGGGTCAGTCTGATCTGGTTTCTGATGGCAGCTCTAAAATATGTTGCTATGTGGAAGAGTAATTAGATGCTTTTTTCCTTTTATGAAAGGGATGGCGATATAGGAGAGGAATAGAAGATACGGCTTTGAACTGATGAATAGGGAAGACACAGCTGGTACTCAGTATTGTTGTCCTAGTAAGAATAGCATCAGGTGATATTTATTTCTAATAAATAATAAAGAGTTATTACCTTCAAGATGCTGACGGCCATTCTTCACCAAATCTATTCAAAGATCTCTGGCCTGACAGTATCTTGTCGTGTTTATTAATCTGCTACTGATATAGTTTAAACAGACAGTAATAAACAGTGTTTAAGTTTGTAAGAGTAGACAGACTGTGTGTTGGGTGCCATTTGGCAACATAATCCAGTCTTTTTGTATTCTGTGTAAATTATGACACATACAGATGTGCAGCCTTAGACTTTACAAGTGTGCCAGAATTTCTAGTCATTTTCCCAAAAGGCAGTAAAATATGAGCCTCATAAAGATTACACTAAATTTACACCCCATAAAAGTAAGGATTTAATGGATTGTTTGTGCCAATAGAAGCAGGCGCCTCGACTCCTATAACTCCCAGTTACAAGTTTCTGCATGCAGTTCTTTTGGTTTTCAGCATCAACTACTGGACATGCACAGCCCCAGTGACCCAGTCATGATCAGCATGTTGTAATTCATACAGCCTTTGGCATCTCTTTTAATACTAACAAAATAGTATAAGACCACAAGTGCAAACAGGACACAAAAGTGTGCAAGAAACACTACAAACCATATGCAGATCTATTCATGAGTAAAGTGACCATTCTGTCATACGTGAACACACCGCAGCACACAGTGTGAACAACACGGAATTCTTCTTCAGTATTTAACCCACTAGCAGTCCTGGGATTCAAACCTACAACTTTCTGATTGAAGGGCAACACCCCAACCACCAGTCCACCAGCCTAGTTAGATTTGATTTGATTTGATATCATCCGTTAAATTTGACTGAAGTAGTGAGGCAAATTCAACTGAACCCACATAACGTGCACAGGTTAACTTGTCTTGAAGTTAGTCTAAGGTAAGCTTAAATTCAGTTAAATAAATCTTATTGAGCATTTGTCTTTTCAGCTCCTCATTGAACTCACCTCATTTATGATTAAAAATGGATTTTCCCGTTTAAGGCAGCATTTACAATCTCAGCTTTAAGTGTTCTTCTCAGGGGCCAGAGAGGTCATTGATTAGAGAGGGCATTCTCGACCAGCTCGTTTTGTCTTGGCAGGCCCGGTTTGGCAGCTGATAAGCTGAACAAATTGCTGTGAGAGATACTGTGAGAGATGAGTGTTGGATTTTTCAAAAGAATGGAATTTTCCACCTCACAGGAAGAGCTTGTAGTCTCATAAATTCTCTCTAGACAGAATATGTAACAAAATGCAACACAAGGAACTAAGAAAATGGGACACAAGAGAAAAACTAGAACCCAGCTCCACCCACTCTGTGTTTGTCTATTAGAATATAGTGTGCAGTAGAGTGTCTAATATCTGTAGTAAGTTGGTCTCTACTGGGATTTTGTATTTTTCCATTTTGAGTAGCTATGTGCACCTCCATGTGTGTTTGCCAATGGATACCAATTTGTTTAATGCAGGTATGTTTTTTATTGTAGCAACATTACAAAAAAAAGGAATAAATAAACTGCCCCCGTATTTCACTGTAAAACAGCTGATTATATTGTGTGTCAGCCAAATTCCATTGCTGTCCAAGCGGGTGTTAATATGCACTAAACTGTCTGACAATATGCAGATGTTTGACTTGCAGGGATAAAGGTTAGCTGACAAGTTAAAATGAGCAATTAGGGAACATAACCAGTAACAGTTTTATCATATAAATAGAAATTCAAAAGCACAGTTACTACAGTACAAAAACATCTAACTCATATTTGAACTGCAGACTTTAGACTACTGAAAAGGGCTCCTCCCCTCCTGCTATGCTTAGCAGACTGTGGTTTAAAAAAAAAAAAACTTCTTAAAACCTGTGAGCTCACATTGCATTGCTTCTTTTACTGCAAAGCTTTGAAATTCAAACCAAGGTTATTTTATTCCACTCAACGAAGGCCCATGTCCAGCACCATTTGGTCGATTTCCCTGCTCAAACACACCTGATTCAACTCTCCTTTTAATTTCCAGTGTTTGAACAAGGAAATCAACAAACTTCACAGAACACCAGCCCCCCAGGTCTGTAACTGAATAGCTCTGAACTGTCATGGTGTAGCTTAAATGAGGGATATTATGTATGTATGTTTATGTATGTTTGTTCATGGATGTATGTTTATGTCATTGTATGTCTTACTGGCTGCAGGAGAAAGGGTTTGTAAGAATGCTTTGGATACATGTCTCCTGATGTATAAGCTGGAATTGGTCTTTAATGAATCTGTCAATGCCGAGATGGACACGTTTGTATAGCTACCTTGTATCAATCAGGGAGGGAATCGATCGTCTCGGGTTGCTTTACGAGCCTTTGGGTTGCCTGCGCTCGTTTTCTTTGAGAGAAGAATAGGCAAGACAGAGAGAGAGAGAGAGAGAGAGAGAGAGAGAGAGAGAGAGAGAGAGAGAGACAGTGTGTGGCGTTATGGGCATGGCTTGGAGGCCCATGGAGAGGATTGTTGGGGCATGAAGTGTTTATGAGAGTGCTGAGATGATGGGCGATAAAAGGAAAGTGGCAGGGCGTGTTGCTTAAGAGCTCCATTGGGAGGAAAAGGCTGCCGTTGTTGATTTGAAAAGCTTTATAATCGTACTCGGGAAAAGAGAACGATCTAGAGAGACACTAAAAGCTCATTTAGGTCGACCACAACGCGTTGGGCTCAACACATACAACACAAAATGGACATGAAATAAACAAAATGGTGTCTTGCCAGACTGTGGCTCACTGGAGCATCGCAGAGGGTGTTTCCTGTCTTCAGATGATTGGCAGGCAGTTGCTGCTGTCATCAGTTGCTGTAGTGAATGATTGATTGGAATGGGGATGTGCTCCACTGGCCATGGAGGAACAGAAGCCTCAGCCATGTGCAAATTTCTCTACGTCCAAAATCAAAATTGTAAAGGTCCCAACAGCTTGCCTCTCGTTACCAAGGGAACAGAGGACCAGTGAAGTGTGAATTCTAAGTGATTCATGATAAATGAATGAGTCATAGCAAATAGAGAGACTGAATCTCCAGTTAATGTCCAGTCCATCTGCAGGAATACTTGTTTACATGTCAGTTTATGAGTCGTATGGACCAACAATGTATACAGGGGGTCTTCGGGCTACGACAGTCTTAGCTCACTCCCATAACTATTTTGGTCGCGCGCGGTAGAAGAATATGCAGAATACACAGTAGCGAGTGACCCTCTATGAGAGAGAGTTTGTGCCTCCTAATATGCTTAGCAACATCATTTTGGACTGTTAAAAGCGCAAGTGTTTTTACACTCATTTTGGTCAATTCTTTCTGTTAAGTACAGTCCTTTTTCTTTTTCTGTGTCTTAGTTGTGTTTTATCTTCTATATTATGATTTTACAGCTGTGTTAGGATATGTAAGTGACTTAGGCTGGGGTGTGTTTCGAATTACACCAAAATTCGTGTTATATCACTGTCGAAGGAACAGATCTTTGTTGTAAATCGAGATGACAGACTGTAATTGTCTGTAATATAAGCAGATGACAGTCTGTAATTGTGCCCCTATATGTTAAATGAAGTGAGTGTATAAAGTGTCTTGGTGGTTGTATACCATATGAGGACATTTAAAAACTATATATCTGGGAACTCTCAGTTCATTTGATGCAAAAAAAAAACAATATTAGAATAAATTCAAATAACACTAATACAGTAAGTAGAGATTTAACACATGTCTAGGTTTTCATTTTATCATTTCCAAACCTCTCCTGATGGCCGGCTAGTGTTATTTGTAGTTATCATCTCATACCTGCTTTATCTCATTTAATCATTCACTGAATTAAAACACATTTGCTGCTGTGGAATTTAATAAATCCATGTGATGGTTCGGGACATCGAGGACAATAAGGAACCTGCGTCTTTCTCACCAGCTCCCAGGACATCAGAACATATTGTTGATACTTTTTTTTGTATTAATGTTTGATTACATTCCAATGGGCCATGGCATTTTACAAAAAAAAAAAAAAATCCCTGATCTTATATAAAACCGCGTGTTTGTGCACGACTGCTTGCCTGTGTGTGTGAGTGTGTGAAGGTTGTAGGCATGAAGAGAGAGGTGTGGAGTGATGCGCGTCAGTGTGGTCTCCACTCCTCCTGGCTGAGGGATAGAAGGATAATGGAGGAAGGTCATTGAGATAAGCTGAAATAGTGTTCCGCTCTGTAGATACCGATCCACTGCAATTACCGCCACATCGATGAAAAGCCCTTTAAAATGTCTACTGCACCTGGGAGGCATGTGAGGACACACGCATAACCTCGCACCGCACACGCGTACACCGTTCACTCACGCTCACAAGTGGTCGTTCCTCACTCCTGTAGCCGTCTCTTTTCCTACATCACACACACACACACACACACATACTCAAACACACACTCCTTGGCAGCTTCTCATTCTTCATTATGTGAGATGATCATTTTAATGAATGAACGCACGAATGAACGAATGAACGAACGAATGAAGGAAAGAATGAATGAATGATTCGCTTGATTAGTCGCATCACTTATATATTTGGCAGCTTATTGTTCTTCATTATGTGGGATGCTTAGATGGATGGATGGATGGGTGGATGAATGACTATTATTTGTACGAAGGAGTGAAAAGTTTATGTGCAGGCTCCACTATAGTTTAAGGCATAGTATTAAATAGTGAACAGAGTGCAAGATCCTAAACAAATGTGAGTCCAAGGCATGAAATAAGATGCAGCATTAAAGTCAAAGTGGTTCACTCTGCTTTGGGTAATGAAGTGAAAAGTGAAAGTGATCATTCTGTCATATTCACATATTCACACACCACAGCACACAGTGGGAACAGCATGAAATTCTTCCTCTGTATTGAACCCGGGGAGCAGCACCCGGGGAGCAGTGTGTGGGGACGGGACCTTGTTCAAGGGAACCTCAGAGGTGCTCTTGGGATGTACTTGGCTTCTTGTTGATGACATGATGTAAGTTTTTTTTTTTAGCAAAATTATTTAAATTACATTCTTGCCTTGATGTGCCTGACACATTTCACAAACTTCTGCAATATGATCATTAATATTATTATGACTGTTGTAGTCTAAGTTGGCCATTATTTTGAAATTGACCAGTTTTGTATGGGTGATTTTTTTTGGATGAAAATGTTCTATCCAGTGATAGCTCAATATTCTAAACAAAGAAAACTTCGACTTTGTGTCAGAGAAGATTTTCACCCTTAGGGGTGAAACGGTCTCACTACAAAGTTGTTCCATGACAGCCAAAGTCGGAAGCTTCTTACACAGAAAAGGTCTCGGGTGATCATTTTTCACAGTCTGAGGCTAACGAAGAACTTTTTAAGGACATTTACCAAATATTCAGATAAGTTGAGACATTTTATGCTTAGGTGATCTTTAAGCAATTTCGTCTGGGATCAATAAAATTCTAATTCTAATGTCGCGCAACAGTGCTTACCTCTCAGAAGGTTAAATCCCTCAAAAAACCAAGGTCGGAAAAGATAACTCTTGTATTCATTCATTCATTTGTTCATCCATCCATCCATCCAGCCATCAATCTGTCCATCCATCCATCCATCCATCCATCCATCCATCCATCCATCCATCCAACCATTATCAAAGCTGTTATCGGAGCCGGTCACAGGGGAAAAAAGCACAGATATTGAACTATTATATACATGTAGATGAGTATCGCTTAGCATATTGAGAAATATGTCAATCTTTCTGTTTACATGCTGCTTTAATGCTCTGCACATCTGCAAAGATGTTTTTTTTTCAGCCGTAAGTGACCTTGGGTCAGTGTCCAATGTATTAACCCAGCACAGCCTCTGACTCCTGCTGGGAGAGGCTCACACAATACTTGAATTGTTTAAACCCCACACTGTATAACAATTATATTTAGTAAACGTGGTTCAGCATAAATGGCAAAAGTAATCAAATGAAATCGTACAAGTCGTAGAAAGAAAAATCCTCCACACATGCAATCATGAACATGCACTAGTCACACATTTCACTGCGGTGTTTAATTTTTGGAAGTTTTTAGAAACTGCAATGTGCACTTTGTGATTAATGTGTTTTATTATCCCAGCCTGTGAAAGTCTTGCGTCCTGGCCTTTGTCTGAGCAACATGAGGAAAGGATTAAGAAGGCCTGTGAGTGGTGAAATTCAGTGTGCACTGCACCAACCCTAAAGCACACATTGGCACTTCTGCACAACAAATTACCCACATTAATCCAGGACCCCAGGGAAGTGCGTGTCCCAAGCAGGGTGAAATTTCCATTTCCGCTGACTTGAGACCAAAGATTTGTCCTTGGACCCACACCATCAGCGAGGCCAAGGATATTTTCCTCAGAAGAGGATGACTCCTGTTGGTGTCATTTTCCAGATGCTTGCACTTTTGCAGTAAACTTTCCTTGAAGCTGCTTGTCTGCGTGTGAATGTGTGACATCTGTGGCCTCACTAAGCTGTTTTATAGTTTGGTTTACCCTGTATTCACTCCTATCTCGCCTCTCTTTCTCTCTCTCTCTCTCTCTCTCTCTCTCTCTCCGTTTGTGTGTGCCTCACTCGCTGTCTCTGTTTGTGTGTGCCTCACTCGCTCTCCTAGACCCCTCCTGTCAGTATAGACATTTCTTGAAATAATAAATAATAATGCTGCATGCAATGTTTACTCCTGCAGATTTTACCTGATTTTGTTGAAAGAAATCAACTCAGTGGGTGATCGAGGAACAATGAGTCATTAGTATTTGCTTACCTCAAGGGCATGAGAGGCCAGGGGCATCGTTAGGATAGACATATTTGGGGGAAAGGGGCGTCTTATGGACACTTATATTGGCACAACCACCCAACCCTACCCTCTCAATGACAGCATGACAACCCATAATGTACACTCACCACACATGAATCCGAAAGCGCACATTGCATTTTTTACTATTTCTAAGAACCTCCAAAATATGAATAAAATCTTGCAGTGAAATGTGTGGCTAGTGCATGTTCATGATTACATGTGTGGAGGATTTTTCTTTCTACAACTTGTATTATATTATTTGAATACGTTTAATATTTATTCTTAACCATATTTGCTAAATATCATTGCTATACAAGTTGATAAGTGTTATTTTAATGAAGTGTGGGGTGCAAACAATTCAAGTCTTTTGTGAGTGTCTCCCAGCAGCAGTCCAAGTTAATGTGGAAGCCGTGCTGGGTTAATACTTTGGACACTGACCCAAGATCTCTTATAAGGTATTTTTTTCATTTTTACGTCTGCACCCCCCTCCTACGCTGCTAATATTTTTTGGCTGGGACAAAGATTGCCACTGAGAGAGACTCGGTGGGTAATGAAGTGGGCTTGGTGGAGTTTTCCCGGTTTGAATCCTTGGTGGATGCCAACAGGGGGTTAGTGTTTAGGATTAGCTATAAAATTTTAACATTAAGTTCAGAGTTGGGTTTAGCTTTAGGATTAGATTTACTAGAATCCAATACATTCAACTTCAAATTTAGTTCATTTAATCAATATTTTATGTCTGTGAGAGACAAGGTGAGCATCTACACAGCATCTACAGTGGGTTCTCAAAACAGTGTTACCTTAATTTGTGATCATATCACTACTTGTGTCAATATTACTGATCTACTACTGATCTCTATTACATACAATAATGGACTCATTATAGAGAACTCTAAACCACTACTTGTGTTACTAGTAAATTGCTTAGCAGGAAGTTATTTATCTGTAGTATTAATTTAGCATTTGTGTATATAGTGAAGTGTATTTTGTACAGAGTACTTACTTAGACTTTGTATTTTATATCCTTCTTGCCTCTGTGACTCTTTGTGTCTGTGCAGTGGTAGCATAAGAAATTTCCTTCAGGGTCAATAAAGTTTTCTGATTCTGACATCTCCTTATGAACACAAATGCGTCACTGATTGAAAGTTTAGATTCTGCCCATTCATCAGAATATCTCCACTCGTCTATGAGTGAGAATTCATTAATATGCAGTTAACACAATACTTTTATCACCTGTGGGGAAAAACTGACTTCAAAGGACTAAAAGTTCAGGTGCGCCCCTTCAGACCACTGCTGTTTTGCCAGGTAGCGGAGGGCTTATTCATACTCCCCAAGTGGTGCAACAAGCGTCATTATGGTATTTCCATAATGCTTCTGTGGCAGTTTTGGCTGCTAACTTAAACATTTTAATGTTAATCAATGCAAAATGGGGAAAAAAACAGCCAGCGAGGCATATCCAAACATTCCCTGATAAAATATGAGAAATTTCACTTTAGCTGATTGTTATGCGCTCAGCATGAGGTACTTATAGCATGAACCACCCCCCACCCCTCTCCCTGTCGTAATTTTCCTTATCTACCAAATAATTCTATTCTTCTGAGGATGCACTCATCTCTAAGAGAGCTCTATCTCTCTCTCTCTCTCTCTCTCTCTCTCTCTCTCTCTCTCTCTCTCTCTCTCTCTCTCTCTCTCTCTCTCTCTCTCTCCCGTTCTTTAGCTGTCATCTTCTCTCTCTGTTTCTGTGCTCTGTTTTTTTCTCTCACCTCTTTTTCTCCCTACCCGGCTCTGCTTATGCTAATAACACCGTTAGAAACAAGTAGTAATTGGTCCCAGTGTCTTCATTAATCATGAATGAGTGCGGCTTCAGGAGCTACATATCACGTTATCCACTGCAGGGGATGCCCTGGACCAAAGCAGACCAGCACCCTCAAGGCTCTGAGACGTCTGGGGCTGTTAAATTGAACTTTTTTTTAAATCATTCTTCTCTTGCGTTTCATTACAGCTGTTGCAACAGCTTACCCAGAACACATAAAACGACCTTGATTCTTTCTTAGTCCTCCAAAAACTCTGAGGTGTATGTGTGTGTGTGTATGAGAGAGAGACAGTTCTCTGCTTGTATCATTGATATGTAACAACTGTAGCTACAAAAAGGACATTCACAGTTAGAGACTGAATTGTGTCCCAGTTTACAAAGTCTCATTAAATGTGTAAGCTTCAATGAAGGTGTAAACATGAATCAGACATGTCCAGCTTGGTATTACCGGCCAAGTTACTGTTTAGCCACTGCGGCTTATAACGTGGACATTTTTGTCATGCGCGAACAAACCAAGCACAGCGTGAAACTGCTGTCTGCCTTTAACCCATTCACCAAGTGAAGCAGCTTGCATCTTAGGGAGCAGTATGTGGGGACAGTATCTTGCTCAAGGGTATCTCAGTGGTGTCACTGGCAGTCCTGGGATTCAAACCCATGACCTTGCAATGGCAGGGGCAACTCCATTACCACAAGCTGCTTATATCTGCACTCTGAAGACCACTTGTCCAGCTTTGTAAGTTACTGTAAAGCATCGTGGCTCCTAAAATATTGTCACATCTTCCCTCTTCAGATAGATTTCATGGATGTGTAGAAATAAAATAAGTAAGCAAAGTGGCCCATATAGTCACATATGCATGAACACAACACAACACACCACAGAACACAGTGTGAAATTCTTTCTCTGCATTTAAGCCATTCATCAAGTGAAACTGCATGCAGTCAGCGATGCAATACCCAGGGAGCTCAAGGGTTCCTCAGTGGTGCCACTGGCAGGCTTAGGTTTTAAACCCTCAGGCTTCTGATCACAACTCTCTAATCACCAGGCCATCAGCTGTTTTATGTTTCAAGATTCAGTGGTTGGCACTGTCACCTCATAGCAAGAAGGTCCTAGGTTTAGTTCCCAGCCAGGATCCTTTCTGGATGCTGCCTGGAGTTTGCATCTTCTCCTGCTTCTATGTTGGTTTCCATCATGAGCTCAGGTTTTCTCCAACAGACCGCAGCTTAATTGTGTTTCTTCCCTATATTGGCCTGGCTGCCTGTCCAAGTTGTTTCTCTCACCTTATAAGCGCAGGGATAGGGTCCAGTGGCCCTAGTCAGGATAAGCAACCCAGAAGATGGATGGATGGATGGCTTTCTAGTAGTGATGTAACAGTTCTGATCCAAAACAGCCTGCAGTTTGGGAGTCTATGGTTTGGCAGATGGTGGACGTGATGTTATCACATTTTTTCACAAAGAGATTGCTTCACTACTTCAAATTGTATATTCTGATTGTTTATTAAATGTGATCAGATTCTGATGTGCCACAGGATTTTAATTATTATTACTATTATTATTATTAGATTGATTAAGATTGCTGGAGCTTGTGAGACTCTCATTTTCTTACCTTCTCTCTTGGCTTCACTCTGTCCTCCACTTTTCTGGCTGAGGAACAGCTCATTCCCTTTGTGTCAGTCTCAGTAAGGCAATAATGTGCACTTTGGCACTGGCCCCTGTCAGACAGGAAATGCCTGCATTTATCTCCCTCGATGAGGAATGAATGGCCATCAATAGGGCCATCAGCTCCAAAACTTTAGGAAAAGAGACAACAGCTAAATGACAGATCAAGCTGTATCTGCACAGTGCAGACTGTTGAACTATGCATTCAAGAAAATTCACAGTTGATGGTGAATTATGTCGAATGTGAATATGTCTTCAAAATAATTCACAGTTCTTCAAATACAATAGCAACAGTAAGTCAGTGCTTTCTCTCAATTGCCCAACATGCATTAAAAGATACCTAACTTGATGAGCAGTACAGGTGTCCAACACCATGGCTATCTAAACCAAAGCCAACAACACAAAGATATCTCAACGATCTAAACCAGCCCCAGAACAATCAGACTAACTGATATGTGGGTAGGATATAAGCAATTATTTGCAATTATTTGGTTATTGCTTTATAGTATTGTATATGATTAATTTTCACATTCAGATGACAAAATTACATGCAGACAATTGACAACGACCCTTTATAGAATCTTTTTTGTGTGAGGAATTAATTAATGAGGAATTGATTTCTATACGTTCTAACTTCAGTCAAAATAAGTCAAATGGTTGGTTGTTATTACACCTGGAGCAGTAACAGTATTAGTGAATGAATACAGTATTGTACTGTCTTGTAGTGAGTCTTTGAGTGTGCAAAATAGTCAAAGAAGTACAAAGATTAAGGTAGAAAGCAAAACTTTTGGCAAAATAGCAAGTAGCAGCAACAGGATTAGAAAAAATGTTCAGTATATAAATAAATACTGAATTTACGGTATTTACAGTGGCAGTTGGGGAGTATGTTTTCTTTGTTTATGGCAGAACATTTGTTTGTGTGCAATACAAAGCAACTAAAATGTTGAAAAATGTCCTGAAATGCCAGTAAGCTGCTGTTGGTATATATACTAAATGCTAAATAATACCTGTGGGGTAGTTAAATGACTCCCTGCAGTTGTCTTGAGAATTACACAGTGGTCATTGATCTCCTGCCAGCTGGGTATATATATATGTATGTGTGTGTGTGTGTGTGTGTGTGTGTGTGTGTGTGTGTGTGTGAGAGAGAGAGAGAGAGAGAGAGAGAGAGAGAG
>JBBJLS010000148.1:4818056-4828534 GCA_037577275.1 Bryconaethiops microstoma | reverse complement strand
TGTGTGTGTGTGTGTGTGTGTGTGTGTGTGTGTGTGTGTGTGAGAGAGAGAGAGAGAGAGAGAGAGAGAGAGAGAAATTTTGCTGCTGTTTTAAACAGTAAACATATAAAAATTCCAAATATATTATTATATATTTATTATTATGACCAGTGCCTCTAGGAGGCACATGACCTTAGCTCATTATGATTAATTTATGGAGTAGCACCACCTAGTGAATAAGGTCAATCTAGGCTTCACTAGCCAAAATTTTGTGACGTAAGGGTTAATACCTCACAAAATGTTGCAATGGACACATTTTAAGAACTGCTAAAGCTAAATGTTTGATGTCAGTATTTACGCTTGTCTACATTTGCTCGCATTTTCTATAGTGTCAATTTGACTCAACAAAATGGATAATGGTGAATCAAAATTTAGCAGACAGACGTGCCGTTGTGGAATTATGTAGGCTCCATTTATAATTGCATATACAAAAGATACTGTTTACGCAAGTTCAAAAGCTGCAACATGCTTTCCTTTGTTCCTCTGACATGATATCGTTTTGTCTTTAAATCCTGACCTGACATTTACAAAATTCAAATGGTCCTCTCTCACATGTTGAAGCGGTTCATTCAACCTTTCGTTACTTGGCCCACGTCATGCATTCTGCTCTGACCTTCCTGACCACTCCCGTACAACAAGGCTCTCCAGTACGCGTTCTAGAAGGCTAGGATACAGTTGACAGTATCGGATGGCATTCCCTTAGGCAAAAAGCTATTCTGCGGATTTGATTGACTGTATTTTATACAGCAGTTGGTGGCCTGGTGGTTAGGGAGTTGCCCCTGTGATCAGAAGGTTGTGGGATCAAAACCCAGGCCTGCTAGTGGCACTGGGGTATATTTGAGCAAAGTACTGTTCCCACACACTGCTCACTGGGTGCTGCGTCGCTGGCTGCACACTGCATCACTCGAGTGAATGGATTAAATGCACAGAAAATTTTCACATTGTTCACACTGTGTGTTGTGGTGTGTTCACACATGACCAATGGACACTTTATACTTACACTTTAGAATGAATGGAATGAAAGCAATGAATCGTGGAACGGAGATACAAAATAAAAATCTAAGTATTCTCTGTGTTAAGCAGTTGTATACATATTTTAAACACTTTCCCTGCATATAGACACAGTGTTTCAGGGAAAACCTCTAAGAGTTGCACTGTGGGACAAACAAAAAAATTTGAGAAGCCTTTGCAAACACTGTTGAACTAAATCACACTTCTCAGGCTTACCTACAACCATCTAAAACTACCAGCTGCAGCTATTTATATTGTCCCTAAATGCATGGTTTCAGAACCTTTTTTAGTTGATTGCCCCTTTTTATACCTCTCCCTATTAAAAGTGCCAAAATATGTCCTCTTTTCCTTTCCGGGTTGGAGAAAGCCTTTTGGGAAGGTTCACTTTCAGGTGTCCTCCTTAAGACACCACAGGTCATTTTGGTGTAGATGTGTAGATGTTTGTGCGGGCTTATGAGCTAAAAAGAGTCAGGACTCATTTTAACATGACCATTTTCCAGCCTATTTTGTCACTGTTCGTTTAAGAATGAGAAATGTAAATAATATCTTTTATGATTGTCTGCTCTGTGTTATACCTTGTTTAAAATAATACCAAATTATAAATAACATCAGTATGAATAGGTGGAATAAACTGCTGTATGCGTAATAGACTCCCCTAATTATTTTATATTTTGCTTTGAATCACCTTAAAAATAGCCGCAAAAATATCTTATCTTTGACATACTGAGTAGATTAAATAAAAGAAATGGCAACAAATGTTTTACTGTGACAGGCAGCAAAGTGCCTAAAGATACAAGTTGTCTAGATAAAGGAGTTCCAACCACTCAGCATTCAGCACCACCAGTATACTGATCACCGCCTGATCATCTGGAATCATCTGCACCTGTTTCTTCACGGGTTCAGGACTTCAGTTAGATGTGCTTTGTTGTGCTTTAGATCCTTTGAAAGTCCTTCAGGAAGCCTGGAGAACGATTCCTCAACCCCTCATTACCAGAATTCACAGGATTTTATGTTTTGTGTGTGTGTTTGTGTGTGCGTGCGTGCGTGCGTGCGTGCATGCGTGCGTGTGTGTGTGATGTGATATATCAGCCGCAGAATTAAAGCGAACAGTCAGTGCTTGAAGTTGATGTGTTGGAGGCAGGCGAAGTGGCATCTTTAAAAAAGAATCTGAGAGACTTTGACAAGTGTCTGGAAAGGGTGGATCAGAGCATCTCCAAAACAGACAGTCTTGTGGGGTGTTCGTGTTATGCAGTGGTCAGTACCTACCAAAAGATTATCAAGGAAGGGCAACCAGTGAACCAGTAACAGGGTTGTGGGCGCCCAAGGCTCATTGCCAATCTGATCTGATCCTACAGAAGAGCTACTGTGGCACAAATTGCTGAAACAGTCAATGCAGGCTGATAGAATGCCCCACAGCTTACAGGACTTAAAGGATCTACTGCTAACATCTTGGTGCAGGTACCACAGCACACCTTCAGAGCTCTTGTGGAGTTCATGCCTTGATGGGTCAGAGCTGTTTTGGCAACAAAAGGGGAGCTGCACAATATTAGCAGGTAGTTATGATGTAATGACTGATCGATGTAAATATATATTGGTTTTATGTAAAACAAATTCAGTAAGTTGTTTTTGCAGCTTAGTTTTCATGTGTGGAATGCACATAAAGGTATTCATGCTACAGGCCTTTTAAGTTTTATTGAAGGTATTGAATGAAACCATGCTAGCAAATGAAGAAGTGATATGTGTGCACACTTGTGGTTCTGCTAGAGCATGTCTGGTCTCTGTAACACAGATGTTGTGGATGTACAGGTGATTCAAGTGTTGTGAAGTGTCATAGCTTGAAGCATTGAACAGTATAAAAATGGCACATCCAGACTCAGGCAGTGAAACTCAGATGAAACTCAGAGGTTTTCAGATATCTAGAACTAAAATATGGTTTGAATTGTAATATGGAGTTATGATCATTTTGTAACTAACAGTAATCTCGATTTTATTCCACTAAACCAAAATAATAATAATAATAATAAAAATAATAATAATAATAATAATATGAAGAAGAAGAAGATGAAGAAGAAGAAGAAGAAGAAGAAGAAGAAAGATCAAAAGTTAAACAAGCAACACAGTTATTGGTCCTTTCTTGATTGATATAATTGGCATCATTTTGTACCCAACAGTAATCTCTATTTTATGAAGCTTAAAATTTCACAAAACTAAAATTTTTAATGCTTCAAAATTAACCTCCACCGTTACATTTACTTTATTGACGGATGCAATCAGCACTCTTACATTACGCTGTATAAATATTTTTGTTATTGTTGTTTTTTGCGGGTTTTAGTTTTGCTGGTTTCTGTATATTAGCTCTTTTATAATTTTAACAGATAAAGTATTTTATGTATGGATAATTTAAAGTATTTTATAATGTTTTATATATAATGTTGAGGTTTGTATTCACTTGTACTATTCTATGTTCAAATCATTTTATTCTGTAAGCTGGTGATTATACCATAAAATTGAAAAATATTTATTTAACCACCTTCTCTGAAATAATTCAATTGAACATTGGTTAAACTCGTGCTAAAGGATATTAAGAAAATTAAGCTAGCCCCTGATTATCGGTGCTTTTTTACATATTTTTAATTGTTTATTGTCATGCTGAGGTATCGGTTAACATCAGTATTGGACAGTAACTGATATACCTGTGCTGATGTGTTTCACCTCCATTTTGAATGAACAGAAAGTCCACTGAATGTAGTTTTAAAATAGCAGATTTTTTTTGGAGGGAGAATGTGCCTAATGCTCTTGTTTCCTTTGGGGAAATATTTTCAGACCCGCCACCTCTGTTCATCAAAGGGGGTTCTGGCCTTCTATCTGAAATCTGTTACTGTTTCTTCTCATACTACAATCATATATTGGTGTGGTCTGATCTCACACTGTGTTTTAGATACTGCATAATCTCGAAAAGCATAATCTCTTCTGGGCAAAGCATATTTCTCATCACAGCATTCCTGAGAGAGTGAAATTGGAAAAAGGAAAGATGGAGTATTATTTTTTTCTGTATTCCACCTTGCTGGGTTTAACCTGAAGGTAAAGCGGAGACAGGCAAGGCTAACAGTGACACAGCTGCAGCCTGTATATATAAAAACGAGCAGCAGACACTGCAAGGGTGTGTGATGAGTGCACAACAGCCGGGGCCTGAGTTTGTCATCCGTACCCAGTGTGTTCATCGCCTGGCCGTGTGATGGGAAGGAGCTCAAAGTGATTAGTGTTTTATTTGGGGCTGGAGATTGAAAATTAGTTGGGAGAGAATTAATATGGAAATGCATGCCCATAAATACCAGCCGCATGATCCTAATTTTTTTTAAAGGCTCTGTTTATAGACGAATCAGGGTTTTTTGACAAGAAAAGAGCCTCCATTGAGAGACTAACTGGGGCTGTACTAAAAGTTTAAATATTTCTTATGAGAAATTATTAAATTAAAAGGTAATATGTGTGTGAGTATAGTTTAGCAGAAGCATTTTAAACATATCTTAGACCGAAAGGAATCCTCAGAAGGTCAGCAAGGAATTTATTCAGCCAGTTTTTGACATTAGCCTTAGCATAAAACATATTTTTATATTTATTTGTTTATTTTATACATATTTTAGGCGTGCATGGCATTGCAAGGCAAATGCTGCCCCAATAATTTTTTTTTTTCTGATTTACCAGTTTTACCATTATCAATATTAAGCATAAAAACTGATTTTTGTAATTTAAATAAAATGGCTATATTTGCATTGTAGTTTAATGTCAATAAGTCCTACCTCCTGTATCCACTGTGGTATATATAAGCTCCACTCACAAATGTCCCTTCATAGCAGCTGTTGCTAGGTTGTACAAATTTACATGGCACTGACCTCATTAAGCATAATGATGAAATCACATCTGTATTGTTGTCAAAACAACCAAATTGTTTGTCTCATTGCTATTATTTTCTTCATTGTTGCTAAATAACAGTTTAAACATAACATCTCCAGTTTAAAATGCTAAAGTATGGAGCTGGGCTGGACTCTACTTGAAAATGAGCGCTACTGTGGTACTATAAGCCTGATTAGAAGACAAAAAATGTACACCCGGTCTGTTGTATACAGTTAAAAAAAGGTAATCTAAATAATAACTTCATGTGGAAACCAGGTGGTAAATGGTTTTATTCCATTCAGAAAGAAATTAAACATTTGATCATTCATTATAATGAAACTAGTCCATTTGCTTCCTCTGTCAAGTAGTTTTTTAGGTGTGACAGCTGCTCACATGCATACAAATTAAATACGCTTTAAATTAATAACACACATTAAATATAAGTAGTTTGACAAACATGCTGTTGTATCTTAGATATTCTCAATTAGGTTGATTGTAATTTTTGACTGGGTTTGTGGATGGAACAATACAGTCAATTCATGGCAGTCTTTCCCCCCAGTATTCATGCTTGTCAAGCTATTATTTTTGTCGAACATTAACCCTTAGACCCCCATGTAGTCTACTGGTGAACACTCTCTGCTGTTAGAGGCAAGGTCATGGCTTAACATCCAAATCTGAATAGATTTTTGCACATTTCCTACCTGTGTGACTAATAAAGGTTTATTTTATCTTAAATAAAAGGTAATAATGAGGACTCTGGTAAGAGAGTTAAAAGTGGAATGTCAAAAAGCAAAAAGTATTCAGTTGAACCAGATGCCAAGATTTTGGTATAATATTGGAGCTCATGTATAATCTGTCAGTATCCGAACTGATACTCATCTTGCACTCATCTACAGCAAAGATGATAATAGCCAAAAGAGAAAGATGTTACCGGCGGTCAAGCAGTTTGGGTGCTGTTTACATGGTGGAATTAATTTTCATTTGGATGAATTATTTTATAGTTGACCAGTCTGTTTTAAATTCTGATAGCAATAGCATGAATGCCCTACATCAGCTTGGAGCCGTATGTCTCCAAGAGCAACCGAGGAGTGTATGTGTGGGGGACTGCACAGATTCATTTCTCTTCTTTGCTGACTGCTGGGAGGCTGCAGCTGGAATCTGTCAGAGTCCCGGACCATCAAGCACAGTGATGAAGTAGCCCAGTTCCCGTTTAGGCTCATGTGAGGTCATCTGTGTGCTCTCTGCTGCTAGCGTTACCTTTAAGTTTTGCTTAAATGCATATCCATCCGACTGTTGTCTGTTCAAAGATGTCTAAAGAGTTTAGGCGATATAAACTAGAAAGGAATGCAATGATTTTGTAATGATTTGTACAAACAAATGTGTACAGCATTATTATGTAACTCTAACAATCTACAATAAGACTACCCTTATAAAAGGTTTATAAATGATTTATAATCAGGCTGTTAATTAGGTTGTCTTGCCTTGTTCATTGGGACTTGGGCTCAAATATCCCTACATTGGCACAGTCATACATTGGCGCAGGCTCACTATTTGGCAAGATCTCAGATTCTGCTAGTTGCTGAGCTTATCTTGTCTCTTTCTCAGGCAGAGTGTTAAACTGTCAGCTTCATCCGGTATTTGTTAACATGCTCCTGCCATTAAACAATTGACAAATAGTGAGCCTGCATCAATGTATGATGACTATTTTGTCCTGTTTACAACTGCTTTTTCAATCATTTACAAACTGTCTACAACCTAATTAACAACCTGATTATAAATCATTTTTAAACCCTTTATAAGGGGAGTCTTTTTGTGATACCCACAACAAATTGAATTCAGACTTGTGTTCTTCATAAGGGATATTTGAGCCCAAGCCCCAATGAACAAGACAAGAGGAACAATGCCTCCCTAAGGCATCCTTGTAGGGAGCCAAGACTTAGAAGGGGAATGCACAACCAAAGTAATAACCGAATAATGAATATACGATAGTGAATAATGAATTATGATTAAAGAAATCATGTGGGCTAATCATTGGACAGAAGCATTTAGATCAACCCAACAAGACAAATGCCTAATGGTTAGAAGCCTTTCTGGATGAGAATGAGAATTAAATCCGTGATTACGATCATTATGTATATCATTCTCAGAATAAAATTTCCATTTACAGGAGAAGGAAAAAGCACTGACACTGACACTGACTTTCAATGTACGTTAATGTAACAAGGTGTTTTTAAGTCATTTTGTACTACCTCATTTGGTCTGTTCATCCTGGTTGTTCCACTCATTAGCTAGGACTCCCCCAATTACATGAAACCACCAAAAATGGGAGAGTGAAGCATGTGCCTTCGAGTCATGTGAAGCATCATCAGTCTTTTCACAGTGTTTCTATGGCAACATCATTAAACAGCTCAACATGCTTGGAGGAGAGCAATAATAGTAATGTAAGTAAAGTGACCATTCTGTCATATGTGAAGACACCACAGTACACAGTGTAAACAGCATAAAATTCGTCTGCTGCTTCACCAAGTGAAGCAGCAGGCAGCCAGAACACAGCACCCGGGGAGCAGTGTGTGGGGACGATACCTTGTTCAAGGTACCTCAGAGGTGCCACTAGCGGTCTTTAGATTTGAAACCACAACTTTCTGATTGCAGGGCGAACAACCACTAGGCCGCCAGCTGCCTATAACCAATTCTGTTACATCAGCTAACAAACACCAGGGCTGACCACCATAGCACTGGGTGATGGGGGAGGGAGGGACCATCTATCCATCCCGAAAGAGCAAAGTAATTGTGATCGCAGCCACTGATAGCTGTGTCATCACCAGGGATTGAACTTGCAATTTCTCAATGATAGGACCGATACTTAGACAGTTGCACTGCACATCCCCATCATGCCACATTTTGACAGATTGTAAAGGGCAGCTCAAATATATAATGTATAATGTGGGGCAGGTGAACAGCTCTAGTTAGGTAGCATCGAATCATTCTAGTTAGGGGTGCATGCAGGTGTTAGTCTCATCAGTGGGCAAATGGCCAATGCAGGTGACTAAAATAGCTCACCACAGTTATTGACAAAAAATAGGTAAACTGAAAGATGTGATATATTTTATGTAATGTATTTTACTCATGGAGAATGACTATTCACATTTCAATCAAATAATTTATCATATTGTATATGATAATAAAGCAGTAAGGCAAGCCAAAAAGTTGACGAGATCTCATGTCCCACCCTCAATCAGACAACACATGTTTAGAGGCCACATTTTCCTTCTTTAGTTTAGCTAAGAAACACTAAACGTCAATAGTTATCTAAATGTTTTTTGTTAATACAAACCTTCTCTCAACCTGCTCAGACCACATTTAGATCTTCATCACAATGACTT
The DNA here is from genome assembly GCA_037577275.1 of Bryconaethiops microstoma. Classification (NCBI taxonomy): domain Eukaryota; kingdom Metazoa; phylum Chordata; class Actinopteri; order Characiformes; family Alestidae; genus Bryconaethiops; species Bryconaethiops microstoma. Next base: position 4,820,210 of record JBBJLS010000148.1, on the reverse strand, counting down.
AGGACAGAGTATGATCATCCTAATGTGAATACCAGACCTGTTATCTAAAATGACAACCCTCAGTGGTGAAGTTTATAATTTGTCATTTTTATGACTCACAGTAAGTCATGTTGTTTCCAGAAAATAAAAGTGGTCTGCACCACTTTAATGAACAGCTGGGTGCTGTTTAAGTGGGTTCAGAATTTTTGGTGAGGTACATTTACAGAAACATTACATTAGCCTTGCAGGTTCAGTATTTTGATCACCGAACATCTCTTGGCTGACTGATTACATTGGTGGTAAATATTTCATTTTTCGACAGACCGTTCCTTTAGATATTTGACACTTTTTTCACTCAAATCTGAGATTTTTTTTGTCCCTTTCTGCTTAGACATGAATACACTTAAAATCTGTGGTTGTGGCTGCTTCCAGCGCATACTGGGTTTTAATCTCAAGGCTGTAATGCGGTGTGAGAATTGTGATAGAGTTTTAGAGTTTTCGAATTTAGAATTAGAATAGCAACCCTGAACTGAAATTAACATGCTGTTAATGAAATAAGTCTGTCTGCTACTTATCAGTCAAGTAAAATATGAACTGCCCTGTAGAGTCAGGAATGAGTCGCTTAAACTAACTAATCCTTTCACAGTCGAGACAGGCTTAAGAGAACAATGGCTGTGTAGAGCCATTGCTCAGTCTACCGCAGTGCCGGCTGCATGAGTTTTTCATGTGAAGTGAATGGCCATCTTCCAGCGGTTGGGCTGTGAATATTCACTGAACAGTGTTTTGACGCACTCCCAGGGTCGGAGATTGCTCTGCTCCCTTCAGACTCCCAGAATGCTTTTTGGGATGCAAGAAAATTGTCAAGTCATATAGCTTCACGACTCTGTTGCCATGGAGATACTTGAAGTGGGGATGGAGATGCCATGCCTTCCTTGGTGCTGCATCATACGCGCACAAAGACACAATGTCGAAAAAGGAGGCCCTTGAAGGTTACTATATCTAATGCACTCTGCTTTGTTACAGAGGTGAGAGAAGGTGTGTGTTTGTGTGTGTTTTCTTTCTCTGTGTGTTCTAAGTGTCCACACACTGTTAACGTAAAAAGACCTGCATTTTGGATCTGTTTTGCTGGTCCTCACTGATGAGATGAGGATTTGTACCAAATTCAAAGTTCATTTGAAATATTAAAATAGAGAAAAAAATCATTGTAATTACTGAGATTGAGTTTAGGATTAGGTATAAGAGTAAGCATGAGAGTAGTATACTGTACAAAAATATATAGTTACTATCACCTGTGGAGTAGTTTGTGTATGTTTATAACCTAAAAATGGCTAAAGATACGAGTTTGTGCATTTTGAGCTTGACTTTGGTTTCATCGTGGCCACAGAGAGCAATGTAAAACCTGTAAAACCAACACATACCTTTAAGAGTTCATATCATGGAAAGCTATATGAAAACGGAATTTGTCCTATAGATATGATTTGAAAAAGGAATTTTCTTTTAAATAAAAGACTTTGGTGTAGTATGTAAGCATTGTTATGGTATGTCATTCACTCCTTACCATATGTGGAAACTGCAGCCTGTTTTTAATGTATTGATTTTGTGATATCACAGCACATTTAGATATATCCACCTATTCAGTCCTGCCCATTCACACTGAAGTTATAAGGAATATCTCAGACCGGAGTGCTTTTTGAATTAGCATATCTCGGTCTTAAAGAGGCACGAACAAAAATTGTCCATTTAATTCTAAGGGAGGAGATAAAGAGAGTTTGAAAAATTATGTAAAAATGAGTGTATCTGATGTATCTGCATTGATTAATTAGAATCAGAAAACTTTATTAATCCTAAAGAAAATTGCTTATGTTATGACTATATAATGACTTATGACTTATATTACACAATAATGCAGAACAGTATTCTAGATAGTGTAAAGATGACGTGTGTGAGTTCTTCATAGCTCAGGTCTGGGCAGAAGCCCATTTTTTTCCATGGTTATGACATAAAACAAAGTTTGGATATCTGGAAAGCCTGTCACACGCACCAGACCACGTGACGTCAATCGGCACCGGAAAGTGACGTCACGCTAGAGTATATAAACAGGAAGAGAAGGTTCCTCTGCACACAGACATTGAGCCTCATGCCCGATTCGTGTCGCCCTCTACTCAACGGTACCGT
>JBBJLS010000148.1:4791465-4813806 GCA_037577275.1 Bryconaethiops microstoma | reverse complement strand
CCTCCAGCACGTCTTTATGGAGCTGCTTTGTGCACTGAGACACAGTCATGCTGGAATAGAAAAGGTTCTTCTCCAAATTGTGTCCACAAAGTCAAAAGCATGGTGTTGTCCAAAATGTCTTGGTCTGATGAAGTATTAAGATTGTCCTTCACTGGAAATAAGCAGTCTAGCCCAAACCCTGAAAAACAGGTGTGCCCCAATACTTTTGTCCATATAATGTAGTTCCAATCACACATTGAAGACAGCCCCCAAACACTGGTTAGTGATGCATTTTCTTTGACAGCAGTTCACTGTTCGGTCAATGATGTGTAACATATGATCACATGATCACTGATCAATAGTTACCCGTTTTGACTGAACCACTGACTAACAGTTTCAGTCAATCATTTCACTAGATTCTTGCTTGTGTAACCCAACAGGGCATCAAAAGTCAATCAATCCTTTATGGATCTAGCTCAGATGATCACTCAAAAGTCAGTGATGCAATGTTTCGTAACTCAAAGAGCGGCACACTGGGAGGTGCGCGTTTGTGTTACCATGCAATTCACAGCATAATCCCTGGGTGGGAAGTGGGGGCTTGTTAACTCAATCCGGGGGGCTCAAGTTAAACCCAGGACATGACAAACTATCCATCCATGTCAACACACCATCACCAACACAAGTCACATGTCAACACACCAGCTCACTCTCCATTAAACTTGGATTACACTGCCTGGTTTACGTTAATCTGGCACTTGAATTTGATAGACTCCGGAAATTTCTGTTTCCATCATCACTATGAATACAGCTGAGCAAATCAACTGACAATTTTACCAAGTAATAGAACGGAACTTCGGTATTAGACGGAGGTGTTGTCAGTATTTCTGAAACATTTAAACTACTTACAGAGAGCCTTTAAATAACGATCATTGATGTTACACTTAGAAGAGCTGGATCCGGTTGAACATTAGACCATTAATTTTTTATCCTAGAGAAAAAGAGTACTGTCGAGATGTAAATGCACCCTCAGTGGTACAATGCAGTCCTTGAGGTCCAATAGGACACCATAAATTAAAGGCAAATTACATTCAGTTTTTGAAGGAAAAGTAGTGTGGAGTCAGGATGGGATGTATGGAGTTAATTTAACTGTAGTAGAAAAAGGTCACCAGCTAAACAGGTACAGAAGGGTACCATTCCAGTGAGAAATATTTTTGGTGCTTTCATCCTTTGATTCACCCACTTCACCTGTTGAGGTTTTCAGCGTGTTAATGACTTGATTTGGGTGTTTTGTCGCCTGAGAAGGAACAGAAATGTGAACAGTATTGTGGATTTGGAGAAACACTGATCAATAGGCCTACTTCAGTAAAGTAACACTAAAATTAGTGCTGGGCAATGACAATATTTACCATTATTGTGATCAATTGCATCACAACGTGTCTCAGCTTTTTTTGAGTCAGTACCTAAAGAATGACAGTTGTTTGTTTCGAGTTTACAACACTCACTCCCATAAAAGCTTTTAAAAAATTGAGACGTGAGTGTTTCGGTTTTCGCCGTTAGCAGCATACTTACGGACTACATGGGCGAACTAGTTTGGTTGCGTGCAGCGGAGGAATACGAGATGAGGTCAAAGTTGTTCAAGGCAGAAGAGTTCAGTGTGTATGTGAATTGTGTAAAGAGAGTAAGTAGTTCAGTTAAGGTGTGTGTGTTCTCATGGGAACAGTTTATGAATCAGTGCAGTTCAGTACTACACAGGCTATCAGTAATAAAACCTAAATTCTTGTATAGTGACAACCCTAGTAGAGACAAAACCCTACCCAAACCCAGAGGGATTTTTTCATTGTATTGAATACAGAGAAATCTGGCGCCTAGGAAGGATATGAGCTCACATTCACATCCACACGCTCATATACACTCAGACACACACGTATACAGACATTAGCATGTGGCTCAGCACACAGCTGCTACTGATGGTAACACAGTGGAGTGGTTGTCTGTGCTGGAGAGAGCAAGTCCAGGCAAGTCCACAAGACTGCAGCAGTCATTCCGTCTACCTCTCTAACCTCATCTCTCTCTCTCTCTCTCTCTCTCTCTCTATCAATCAAGAATTCTTCTAACTGCATGGTCCAGCTGTGTGAGCACACAAACGTCCCCCCTCCTCTCCACATGAGGTTCAACGTCCAGAGGCAAACCAAAACAAATGAATGTGTAAAACACGTGGAGAACACAGTATAGACATGATGTATCAGAGATACCAAAAGTCTACTCAAAAACAAACCACATTCTTGTGTAACAGTTAACGATTTTAGCAGCCAAGAGCAAGGGTAACCATGTGTGCAGCACACACACCTTTCCTTATAATCCTAATGGCCCCCACAAATTAAAATTACCACAGTCTGTGTCCGGTAGATTGATAATGCAGCACAAAGCCAACACCAGTGAAAGAATCCATCACCCTGAACATAGAGGACACCCGCAATATGGTTTAACACGCATATAATAAAGAACCTGGCTGCATGTCATTCATTTTTAAGGGCTCAGACCTGGTCCAAAAAAGGACAAGGGCTTGCATTACGAGGGATGACTGTGTCACACAAGTAAAGATAACTGATTGAAATGTATAATCAATCGATTAAAATGTAGCTTCTCAGTGAAGTAACGTAGCTGAAGTAATGTGGAGTAATGATTAGCTGGCACTTTGTGATATGTCTCTTACTGTAAGACACCAAGCAAGAAAGACAGACACGTTTACATGGACTTTTAAATCTTTTTGAATGTTTCTTTTTCCATTTGTTTTCTAATAAGCTTATATAACCAAGCAATTCATTCATCGTCCAGGTTTAAGTTTATAATTTAATAACAGCTTACTTGATTTATTGTCTAAATAATTACTCTATTACTTGGATATACAATCGAAAGAGCCAGTAAAAGCAGGGCAATATAGTTTATACTGTAATACAGTACTACTTTTCTTACATTTTCTACTATTCTAATTCCAATACTTTCAATATTCATGGTGTTCAGCCTGACAGCTACCTGTAATTTTCTGCTACCCGTCATTTACTGGGTGCTTTATTGTTCTGACGGAACATTTCAAAACCTATAAAAATAAAACAGCAGTGCTTTCTGGGAAAGCACTTTCTGACTGGTTGATGTTTACAATACTGTAAATAGTTCAGTGTCATTCTGCTGCTTTAGTGTCATTCCTATAAAAAGAAAATAGGACAAAACAGTCCAATTAAAACAAGCTATGACAGGTATTTAAAACATTCTTTCAGCATCAAGTGCCAGCAACCAAGGAGGCATGGGTTCATTAGCTTTATTAATACCAGCATAAATATGACCTTGCTACTGTGATGCATATGGAAAATGTTATGATGTTAAATGTTAGAGTCTAATTTCACTGAACAGTCTAAGATGACGGTGTGGTTGGTTAATGTAGTGGACAAGATCGCTGTCTTTCAAGTATGGGAGGGGTTTGATTCCCACCTATCAACACTATATCAATAAGAGTCCTTGGGCAAGACCTAACATTACATTTACCTACATATGTGATATGCAAAAACTGAAAGTCGCTTTGGATAAAAGCAAAATGATAAATGTAAACAACAGACACTTCAGCAACTCAAAAACAAAGGACATGAAATCTTGAATAATGTAAAGCTCATCTTTGATCAGAGAATAAACACTGGCTATTGCCACCTGTCTGTTACAGCTTTAAAGGTCCCACTCCGTAAGCCTCCAGAGTTCAAGATGTAACACCGTGTTTGAGGTTACACAACATTCTCAAGCTCTCGCCCCACCACTGTGCTCACCATGTGGAATCTGACGTCCTCTAGTGGCTGAATTTGTGCAGTGCATCCACGGACATTAATTTCATTTAAATTTCATTTAATCCTTATTTCTACCTTTTCTTCTTCCTTAGTAACATGGCTTCTACAAACTGTTGACAGAGTTTGATATGTAAAGAATACTGTTATAACAGAAACGTTATAACATATGTAATACGAGCCCATTATGAGTTCAAAAGGCAGAAATGAGGGCAACATGGAACTGGTAGTCTGTGGTTGCACAGACTACCACTTTCATTTAACCCTCATTTCTGCCTATCAATTGTTTCTTCTCCCTTAATAATTTCTACATACTGTTGAGAGATCTCTTTTGATATGTAAAGAATGCTGTCTAAGAAAGCTGAACATTTGTAGATTTTCTTTTTGTCTTTACATTTACGGCATTTTTCAGACGCTTTTTACCCAAAATGACTTCTATTCCGTAACTACAGGGGACAGTCTCCCTGGAGCAACTTGGCGTTAAGGGTCTTGCTCAGTGGTGGTTTTGCTTAAAGTAGGATTCAAACTCATGACCTCTTGGTCCAGAGGCAAGGATCCTACACACCAGGCCACCACCACCCTTCACAAACTACCATTTTGAGGAAGATAACATGAAAAGCAATATATTTCACAATTCAGCTCCCTTTTACTGTTAATCTGATGAAATAAATTATGATAATATTTTCTATTGTAATGTGAATGTGTGCATGTTTGCACAAAAACAACTACTGCACATCCAACAATAAAGGCAGCATGGAGCTTCTTTTATATAGTGAAAAGATAGTAGCACACAGGTAGCTCCAATTATACAAACTGATATATTTTACCCTGACCTTCACAGAACTGTATGCACACTCACTACTATAGGGATAGATTTTAATCCAATTTTTCTTTCCCTTTTAAAATAGAGCTTGAGTACATAAACAGTGTTAAAGTTTCAAAACTTGCCAGTCCATTCAGTCTACATATGTGAAATTAGCTGCAAAAACAGTCCATTTTGAACTCACTATGTTTGTGATGTCACAAAAACCAACAGGTTTGCATTTTTCCACCCATTCAGCATAAAGCAGCTTAGTATTGCAAAATAAATGAATTTCAGTCCAGACTTATTTCAGAGGGAGGCACAGCCAAACAGGTCACAGTAATAAAAATATCCCATGTAACTTTAAAGGTTAAAAGACATTGTTGAATAAAACCACAGAAATGTTATAACATATACGGTGTGGGCCCATTAAAGGACAGAAAGACTCTGAACGTATAGCAAAAAATACGTAAAAAAAATAGTTAATCTTTCTACTGCATTCCGAAAGGTTTTAAAGTGTTACACGTTGTGAAATGAAAAAATGAAAAGCAGCCTTCCATGCAGGAACATACCTCTCCTGAGATGGGGTTGGTTCCAAACTTCTTAATCCATGGAACTATGCTCCTGGGGAGGAAAACCAAACAATTTAACATCAACAAGGTTTGTGTGTTCAGGAAAAAAAAAAAAAAAAAAGAAAAAAATACAATGCAATTATTATGCAAGTCTACCACAAGAAAAACTGCAACAGCAAAATCAGATAGCTAAACAATAATGGTTTCCCATTTTTTCCAGTTTAAAAGTAACCACAGGAGACTTACAATGATCCTTCATTACATCCTCTCATCTTTAGAATCTGTTTATCTCAATTACATTAGCAACCAAATATCAATCCAATTTTAATTGAATCATAGCAAAGCATGCAGGGCCTTTCAAAGACTACAGTTTTGATTTTATCATGAAAAGATTCAGAATGACAAAAAAATATATATAAAACACTGAAGCAAAACAAATGCATTTAAATGCACGTATCAGGTTCTGCTTCTCACTATAAGACAAACCAATAGAAGAATTTAAAATACACCTGATTAAGAATTCATCAGGAAAGTTTGGATTTTTAAAAGGGGGTTTAAAAAAGTAATCATGACTTCTTTTGTGTATATTATACTAGTGTTCTGATATTAAAACGATTGTACACGTACACAGTTTTTCACAAAGTCCAGATGTAGTCGATCAGTCAAGACATGTTTTGCAGCTGCAAGTCCTACATTACTAACAAACAGGGCGCAATAGTGGGAAAGGCAGTGGTTTTATACTAAAAAAGAGCATAGAATACCTACATTAAGTCAAAGACTGCACCTTCTGGGGTACACATGGGATACTCAAAGGGCTGAAGAGATAAACTGTGGGGAAAAAAGAGAAAAAGATTTTTTCACTATTCATTGTATTATCCTAAAATACATTGTTGTTGTGTGTGCAGTATTTATTAGTTAAAGGTGCACAACAAATATACAACACAATATAAACAGTGCACAGTAAGACGTATGTGTTCTTTTCTCTTTGCGCCTTCTTGCTTAGGTACCAGCTGTGACGCAAAACATGTAGATTTTCTATCAACATTGATCTAATGACGCTTTGTGTGCGCATATATGCGCTTAAAATTTGATGCCATGACGCCATAGAAGAAGCATATTAGGTTCCTTCAAGAATCTTTGACTGGCTGGTCTGTAAAATAACCATTTTTGTAAAAGAAATATGTGTGTGAGGACCTTTTTAAAATTTCTAAACGCTCCAGATAAGGGAAAAGGTCAAAAAAACTGTTAAACTGGTTAAGAACCTTTACATCATGTGAAGGTTCTTCACATTTGCACATTTCATTTACAAATGTGCTCCTTTAGGGAACTTACATGGTTCTTCTACGCCATTGCTCAAAGAATCATTTGTATTTGAATCATGTTTTAAAAAGAGTGTGCAAATCAACAATAAAGGTGGATTTAAATGATCAAAATACATTTTTAAAAATGAGAGCGCAAAAAAAAGCAATGCAACAGATGAACCACGCGGTTCCCTGAAGAAGCAGTTTTGTAACTGAGATGTGTAAATGACGTTAAGGTTCTTAACCAGTTTAACAGTTCTTTTGACCTTTTCCCTTATGTGGAGGTTTCTGAAACTTTAAAAAGGTTCTCACACACATTTCTTTTACAGAAATGATTGTGATACAAACCATCCAATAAAAGATTCTTTGGAGATTCCCTAAAATTGTTCTTATATGGCATCATGGACCTTTCTGACACCTTAGTAAGTGTGAAGAACCTTCATGTGGTATAAAAGGTACATCACTGGTTTAATGGTCTATACAAGAACCTTAACACCACATGAAGGTCCTTCACTCTTACACATCTCATTTACAAATTTGCTTCTTCATGGAACTAACATGGTTTTTCTATGGTATCACTCAAATAATCATTTGTGGCACTTTTTCTCTCTTTTTTTTTTTTTGGCAAATCAGCAATAAACGTAATCTGGATTCAAATAATCAAGAAACTCTTAAAAACAAGAGTGGAAAAAGCAGTGGTTCTCAAACCAGTTCTCAGTGAAGTTTAACATTAACTTTGTCTTTGAAATGATTTGATTAATCATGTTTAATAGGACCAGGGACATGAACTAACAAGATAAAAAGGGGACATGAACTAACAAGATAAAAAGGTCTATTTTGACTTAACGTTGACATTAAAAGTTAGTATACCTACTGAACTACATATCAAAGGTAAAAAATTACTTTATATTTTAGAATGTAGTTCATAAAACTCCCCTACCCTGGAAATGACCCTTGTCATTTTCACTGTAAATCCATTGGTCATGTTTCATTTTAACCAGTTTGGGAATGACATGATGAGACAAAATTAAATTTTCATGTATAGAACTGTGCAGAAGTCTTGATCCACCGCTCATTTCTTTATATTTTGCTTTAAATCACCTTGTTGCTGCAAAAATACTATATCTTTAGTATACTGAGTAGATTAAACTAAAGTAATAGGAACAAATGTTTTACTGTGAAGGCTGCAATAAGACTAAGGAGCCTAGATAAAGGAGTTCCAACCACTCAGCATTCAGCACCACCAGTATACTGATCGCCGCCTGATCATCTGGATTCATCTGCACCCGTTTCCTCCCTGCTTCAGGACTTAAGTTAGATGGCCTTCGTTCTCCTTGAATGATTCAAACAAATGATTGATTCTTTCTTCATTCTACTTGAATGATTCATACTGTGTCTCTTAACAAACAAAAACATTCCTCTGAAACTGGTCAGGTTCAGGGACTGGACTGGAAATAAGAGTCTTTGAAAGTCCTTCAGGAAGCCTGGAGAACTCTTCCTCAAGACCACATTAAAATACAAGAAAGTCTGGATCTTTAGAAGCAAAATATAAAGAAATTTAGGGTGGCTCAAGACTTTTGCACAATATGGTACAATAACTACAGTTACGTTGTTTCTGTGTGCTGAGAAAATTAAGACCAGCAACAGGCGAGTGTTATCCAATAACAGGTTTTCAAAACAAATGTGACTATTAGGTGTTATGTGTGGTAATTATTTTGTTCACACATTGGGAAAAATTGCACTTTGAATTTACTTAATTAAAATGTGACAAGAGGTTGCAAATGAATAACAAGTGTTACTTTAACACAAAGGCACTGACTTAAACATAGCATTCAAGTTGATGTGACATTTTATTTGTGTGCTGCTGCTTGACACTTTTTTTTCAGTGCAGGAGTGATTAGCTAACTTGATAACTTAATTAATAATGGCAATTTTGGCAACTGTTGCTGATGTACTTATGTTTATTCACTTTCAACAATGTAAACCCATATTTTCAGTGTAGTTTACAAGTCCTGGGCACTTTTTAACACCACCCATGCTTTTATTGAAAGGTGTACATTATTTCCACATCAATGAATGTATTGCATTAACCCTTCCATTGCTGAAAATAAGTAAACACCAGAGGCAGGCTGGTTCAGTATATTTTATTCAGAGGAAATGATGCACACATCTGAATAGAGTAAATCCAATGCATGGTCTGTGAATGAGCCCCAACAATATACTGCCTAGAGCACATACACACATACACACATACACACACACACACACATATATATATATATACATACAGGGACCACACATGTGCTCCTACTCACGTCACACATTTAACACTCCTTTCTGACGCACTCTGCACAGAAAGTGTGTGTGTGTGTGTGTTGTTGGTTGGGTTGGCATGCACAAACTTGTTGTGCGCAAACTTGTTTTTGCTTTAAATGCTCGCCCCCGCGCCGTGAACGTGCTCTGGGTTCGTAAAGGCGCGCGGTCAGGGCTTGCTTGGCTCTTTAAAGCGGCGCAGATGCGCGCGCGCTGCCCCGAGCCCTGCCACGCGCGCGCGCGCGCTTCGGAGCCCGTTCCGTTCCACGATCCGGGACCGACCACACACTGACACGCTCAGGAGAAGGGCAAGTACGGGGAGGGTTAAGGGGGGAGGGAGGGGGAGGGTCACCCCGGGAGCGCACGAGGAGTGGGTCCTGAACAGACAGGCAGTGCAGTGTGCACGCGCTCGCTCGGTGTCGCTGTCACCAGACACCTCCTTCAATCTCTTTTTTCTTTCTTTCTTTCTTTTTTTTTGTTGTAAATTCAGGACGCGGTGGCCCTCGCGTCCATCCACCTGCCCCTGGCCGCCCCGCGCGCTGCAGACAACTCCACCTGCAAGCTGCAGCTCATCGTCTTCCGCAATGGAAAACTCTTCCCGTGCACGGGAGACTCGTCGCAGCTCGCGGACGACGGCAAGCGCAGAAGCGTCGCCACACCAGTTGCTTTCATTAAATTAGGTAAGGAAAAAAACAAACAAACCAGGGGGGTCCGGGGCTGGTGCGTCACTCCGGTCAGGCGGCCCTTTAAAAGCACGTTTTCTCTGCTCTCTGCGTTTTTGTTTGTGTGTTTCTTTGTTTTTTATTCCTCTTCAACTAGGAAATTGGAATGGCAATGCAGGAATGAATCGGTTAGTTTCGTGTCTGCGTCTTGCATCATACAAATGAACGCTTTAAATGACGCAATATGTCAGTGAGAGTGGAGCAGCCCTGCGTGTCCAGCATGTGCACACACGCAGGCCAACGCAGGGCTCGCGCTCGTGGGCGCGTGAGTGACTGGAGACGAGATGAAGCCACACCTTTAATCTGCCGTCGCTTTCTTGACATTGACGGGTGAACAAGAGTGAAGGGCGCTGAAAGGAAAACATCATCTGCCCTGTTGCGCGCGAGCGCGCGCGCGTGTGTCTGTCTCTGTGCGTATATGTCTGTCTGTCTTTGCGTCTGTGTGTGTATTGTCTTGTATTTATATCTTTATGGACACCTCAGGTCCTCATAATGGTGGGAACAACATAGAGAAGTGGACTTCACATAAATAATTATGCTGTTTTTGCCACAGGTGAAAAGAGAAAAAGTTACTGTGGGTTAGGTTTCAAAGGTCAAGGTCTTAGGGTTAAGTCTAGGTGTGTGTGAAGAGCCTTTTGCACACAGATATAGTAATACCGAGCAGTGTGCGTGTCTGTGTATATGCCTGTATGTGATGTATGTGCATGCACACACATACACATTTACTATGTAATTGTTTGTGTATGCGTATGTGAGTGTGTCTGTATGTGACGTCTGTGTGTATGTGTGTGTCTGTCTTTCTGAGTGTGCTTTTTTGTGATGCATGTGCATGCACACACATACACTATGTATGTGTGTGTGTGTATGTGTGTGTGTGTGTGTGTGTGTGTGTGTGTGTGCACGTCCTCTCCCAATACAGCAGTGTAGCATTTGAGCTCTTTTCCGCTCCACTGGCCCTGATGCAGTGTGTGTGTGTGTGTGTGTGTGTGTTTTCCACAGATGGGTGCAGCGCGAGGAGCGCCGTCCAGCCCGTGACCATCGCCCTCCGGCACTGGGCTCTGGGTGCTGACCCCACCGCGGCGTACTGGGACTTCGACCTGCTGGACGGTCACGGGGGCTGGAGGGCGGAGGGCTGCCGGATAACAGCCCGCGCGGGCAACAGCACCACGATCCGCTGCACCCACCACAGCAACTTCGCCGTGCTCATGGTGAGTGTGTGTCTGTGTGTGTGCGTGTGCGTGAGTGCGTGCGTGTGCGCGAGCATCTGTTACCCCCGGCACCCTCCTTGTTCGCTCACACTCTGGTCAGCGCGGCTCTCTCGTTTAAAGACCCCCCCCCCACACACACACACACAGCCCGCACCTCCCCCCCCCCCAACTGGTCACGTGCTCACCATAAGCGTGTCATAAGCACCTATAATGCGCGCTCCCGTTCATTCGTTGAAACTCGTGCACAGCTGCGCCTCGTTGTGAGGTTTACAGTAGAATGGAAGCGCGCGTCTGCATGCGATTGTGACCCTCTCCTATTTATTTATTTATTTATTTCTCACGAGAGAGCCCGAATCGCAGCGCGCGCCTCCTCGTCCGTGCGCAACGGATCATTAACGTGCAGCAGCAGCAGTAAGAGCCCCCCCTCTCCTCCTCATCCTCTTCCTCCTCCCTCTTCTTCCTCCGCCTCCTCCTCCTCCTCTCTTCGATGCTTCCCTCAGCTCTCGGCTCGGACTCGCGGGACTGCGCGCGGCTCCGTCTCGAGCGGCGGCGGCGGTGGCTTTGATGAGGACTCGAACGCGAGCGCGCCATGGCAGCGCGCGCCCCACTCCCTCCGTAGTGCCGCCGTGCCTCGTCCGCCGCCGGGCGACCACCGAGCCCTCCGGATGTTCACCGACGACTGGGACTCCATAGACTGGGAGGTGAGGCTGGCTGGTGCGCGCGGCTGCCGTTTTGCTCCTACAAGCGCACGTGCGGGTCCAGAGATGGGGTCTAAAGCGAGGGGGGTTATTTATTTTGAAAACGGACACTGGCACGATGGCTTTAGAGGATTTAGAGTTGGGGGCGATTGTGCGTGTGTGATTCCGTCCGGACGAGCGGTTTTCATATACATTTTTCGGGGAGAGAGGGTGTGTGTGTGTGTGTGTGTGTGTATGTTGCGCTTGGGTCTATCCGGACTAGTAGCTTTCATATAAATTTTTTTGGGGAGAGAAGTGTGTGTGTGTGAAAGAGAGAGAGAGAGAGAGAGAGAGAGAGAGAGATAGAGACAGAGACAGAAATGCTTGGTGCTCTTTCCGGACGAGTGGCTTTCATATATATTCTTTGAGGAGAGGTGTCTGTGTGTGTGTGTGTGTGTGTGTGTGTGTGTGTGTGTGTGTGTGTGTGTGTGCGCATGCAGTTTTAGGAACTGAAAGTGACAGCAGCTTGTCAATCCAAAGGGGTGGGTGAGGGGGGGGCATTCTGTAGGACCGCACTAGATGAAAAAAAAATCCCCATTATTCATTCCCCCGTGTGTGTGCAGGAGAGTGCGTTTGCTAATGCAGTCACCACACCCGCAGTCCTTCCTCTGCGCAGAGCCTGAGAAAAAAGAGCCCTTTAAACGTGACAAATTTGTGACATCACATTATTTTTCTCCTTTTTTCTGCTTTTCTCTTCGGAATTCGCAAGCTTTGGTCCTGGAACGGGCTGCTGAACCTGTTGCTCGAGCTCATCGCACAACCATCATAACGCCTCTTTAGGCTGCTACTTCCTCTGCGCTCGACTCAGCTGTGTGTGTGTGTGTTCTATTAATTTATAATAATAATGCATCCTCATATGCATCCTCATTAAAAATACCCTTTAGCCCATGCATGATATTAAACTGTGTTCATTTGTATAAGACCATTTCAAATTGTAGCATCTTTTCTTTTATTCATGTCTTAATTTAGTCCAAATTTACTAGCTGTGATGATGAAATACTAGAACGCCCTCATTATTTTTCTATTAATGACCTCAGTTGTCAGTGTCTTTCTAGTTGAGGGGGATCTTTTTTTTTAACCATGTCTGTTGCATGGTAAGGATGTTGCACAGAAATGTGGGTATAGAATAAGAATGAGCATTTCTGATGAAAAATTATCATACCGTCCTTTCCCTGTATATGTCTGAGCAGCTTCAAGTTGGTCCTAATGGTTAATAAAGCACTGAATGTCTGGGGCCTGTTGTTCTCTAAGAAAAGTAACATATTGCCACTCGCCAGCAGCCTAATTAAAAACACGCCTTTCCTTGTACTGTTCGTGTGAAAGACAGGTAAATAGGAGGTCTGTCAGGCTCTGGCTCCCGGAGGGTGTGTGTGTGTGTGTGTGTGTGTGTGTGTGTGTGTGTGTGTGTTTGTGTGTGTGTGTGTGGAGGTGGATCAGGACAGTGTGTCTTAGTTTTGCTGATGGTCAGTAGAAGAGGCTGAGCTCATGGTTGTCTAATGCACATTCAGCTGTGCCCTTCACCTTGAGTACACCCCCAGCTACGCCGGAGCCGAAACCCACACGCGCTTCCCGGCCCACCCTTCAGCTCCTCACTGCTTCTGGGAAATGGTTTATTGATTTATAAATTCAAATCGAGGCAGGAGAGATTGGCAACCGTTATCTGTTTAGGTAGTTTGATGTTTGCAGGTGACAGGTAGCTGGATTTGACTGCTGTTATTGCTGGTCTTACACTCTTAAAATAAAAATATATAATTTATAGGATAAATATAAAACCTTTAAATATAGAAACCTTTATTTGGTCATTTGTATGGAATGTTTAAATTATGCATAGTTTTGCTTTTACTTTACAAAGGTTCTTCAAACCCTCCCACTTCACCTGAATTTCATTTTACAAAATGGTTCTGTAAAGAACCATTCCCGGAAGGGTTCTTCTCCAGAAGTGGTCCTTCTGTGCAAATCCTATCTGGCACCTGTATTTTCAAGAGTGCACTTGCGTTACTAAGGAGTTTGTGCAACTCTCAAGGCCTTTTTATTCACAGTTGATGAGTCACACACTGTTGTGGTCCATCTGTAATGTTCGTGGCTCTGCTTTTGTCATGGGCACACCGGTTTCGTGTTGAAACATCGTAAGCTAAAAGCCTTTTTACCCTCTGCCTATCATATGCAAACTCTCA
This sequence comes from Bryconaethiops microstoma, assembly GCA_037577275.1. Lineage (NCBI taxonomy): Eukaryota > Metazoa > Chordata > Actinopteri > Characiformes > Alestidae > Bryconaethiops > Bryconaethiops microstoma. Next base: position 4,800,171 of record JBBJLS010000148.1, on the reverse strand, counting down.
CATTCATCATTAAACCTCACATGCATCATAGAGGCCCTTCTTGGGGTGCGTAAATACCCTTTTAGCGCACATTGTGGATTAGGGTATGCTTCAGCTTAAGGAAAGGTTTTAAACTTTATAGTGCTCTAATTTTAGAACACCACTTTAGTGCTTAGTATCTTCAGTGTGGCAGCCTTTCAGCACCATGGACAGCTCCAGTAAGCCAGGTCTAAAGCCAGACTGCTGTTAGGGAGGAGAGAGAGAGAGAGAGAGGGAGAGAGAAAGAAAGAGAGAGAGAGAGAGAGAGGCTGAGTCACCCTCCTCTAGTGCTCCTAGAGCATTGTCTCTCTCCATCACCGTGACAAGGCCTCGCTTTGCATTGTCTCTAATGCCTGCTTATTTGTTTCCTCAACTTCTCTTCAGAATAGAATGCAGGCGTTCTGTGTTTAAAGGAACAGGGTTCTGCATGGAGAGTCCCATCACTCCGCCTGTTGACTTTAAAAGCCAAGAACAAGCGTGGCACTTCAGAGGCGGAAGCTGTGTCTGCAGCACTTGTTCTATCAAGAGCTGGTCAGTGCATCTGTCTGACAGATTGTCTACACTGTTTGCAGGCTACAGGCCTGAATTCTGTTGGGTAGTTTCCAGCATTTGCGCTGTTTCAGCAACTTCTGTGAGGTTGGACAAACTTCTTGTGTTTTGTTAGGATTTTGCCACTAGACTCGAGGTGCAGATGTTGTGTTTTGAGGCGTGCAGTATGCATTGCAGTAGTCTGAGGTTCAGACACACAGTACACAAAGTTACACAGACGGCCTAATGTAGTAAAACCACCACATATTTCAGAATCAACTTTTTCACACATATCTCAGACTCCTTTCTTTCATGGCTGTATAGTTGGAATGTAAAAGTTCAAAAGTAAATTGAAGAATTTACCGTAAGCGAGAGATAAATCACTAAAATTAACAAGCTATCATTTCATGCAACTTTATTTGTGCACACATCTTGCTAAGTGCTTTGTGATTGGTTAGTTTTGGAGCTGGCAAATTCCTGTTAAAGCAGACCTACACTGTGTGGTTTTGGAAACTTTTTCAGTGTGGTTTTACATGGCTTGCAGTGGAATTTCAGTGTAGTATTTCCACACAGTGTTTTGGTTTTGTGTTCAGAAGAAAAAAATAACATTTCTGGATATACAGTACACTGGGTATAATTATTATGACAAGTGTTTGACAGGTTTTTTCTTCAGTTTTTTTTTTTTTTCTTCTAAACACAAAACCAAAGTACTTCACTGGTGTGAAAATACTACCCCGGAATTCTACATCAAGTGCTTTGGTTTTGTGTTTAGCAGAAAAAAATTGTTTGTGGATATTCACTGGGCGTTTTTGTTATGAACACCATAAAGTATTTGACAGTTTCTTTTTCTGCAGTTTTTTTGGTCCATTTGGCTGTTTTTAAGTTTATTTTTGGTTGATGATTTCACATTCTTAAACTTCACCAATCCACATAAAACTTGGTGTGATTGTAGCCCCACATGGCTGATATGGAATAAGAGTGTCCATAGGTCGGCCTATCTTTTCATGCTAGCACCACATGATGCATGGCAGACACAAAGCACTTTTTGGGCAATAGCTTGACAATCACTTTGTCAAAAATTACATAATTATTATGTCAACTTGTCCTCTAGGACGTGCATGACCTTAGCTTATTATGACTCATTTAGTGGCTCCACCTAGTGAAAAAGACATTATTTCTAATCTTATGTCTTGTCTTAAGTTTCAAATCTTACAAATTTTGACAGGCTGCATCACTACCACATCGTTTAGAAGACAAAAATGAAATTTCATCCATAGGTGGTGTGGCAACTAACACAATTCAGTATCTCAGAAACTGCTTAAGCATAAATTTAGAAATTTATTATGTTTGCACTCAGCTACCTTTGCTCACTTTTCCTTAAGTTTAATTTCTCGTGCTCAACAAAATGGCGTCTAACAGCCAGTCAAAATTTAGCTTCTGTGAATATCCATTCCAGCTCATTCATCATGTCTATTTGCCCAATTTCAAACAAATCACCCTTAAGATGTCAATACAACTAGCAGAACATGTTTACATGGTACAACAAGCTACAAGGTATGTCTAGTTTTAATATATTTTAGGTGGATTTTTTAGTTGACTGGCTAGTGGGACCCAGTGAGCCGTTTCGTTGAGTTTTCTGATTTATTGGTGTCACTCATTAAATTCCTAGAAAGTAGTCATGGTACAATAAAACCCTAACCGAAACATGTATTTAATGTAAATGTGCCCATCTTTTGCAGCCTGTTTGAAGATATTTAAATCACACCATTATACATACTGGTGCAGTAGTGTGTTAATGTGTTAGGCGGTGAGATAATTAAGAAGATAAAGAGGCTAATTAAAGTTCACCAAGGTGATTCCCGAATTACTTAACATTTGTTACCTCTGACCCACAGTCTCACTCAGTCCACGCTACAGAAGGTCAAATTGTCTTTATTTCTCTAATGTGCACAAGGCCAGGTTACATTACAGTTCAATCTGATGCTGCAGAGCCAACATTAGCCATAACTAGACTTAGCTGTAATGCAATATTGCTTAAGCCTTAACAGATCCATGCTGGCAGCTCAACAAATGATAAATTGTCATACTGCAATGACTCTTTATGACTCTTTATATGGAAGTTACCCCAGTTTGTGATGATGTTAGAAATGTCAAATGGCATGTTGAGCTTTGTTTTGTATTCCTATGTCATGTAGAACTGAAGTTATTGTCATTTTAAAAACATGTAATAATAATAACCGCTACTGGGTTTTTAAAAATGGTGTCACACGCAAATAAACATAAAGAACAAAAATGCCCTAATGTCTCTTATTTTAGGTTTTAGAAACAAGCAAAAAACATAAGATCTTTGAACCTGGGAGAGCTTTCAGGATAGTCTCTGCCCACAAGTGGGTGGGGAAAACCAGCAGAGGGAGGGGGTCTGGAGAGCGGCCGAGCGGCGGTGCGCCGAGTAAAAGAGCAACAAACGGCGAGCAAGTAAGAGAACAAACACCGGTTTTAGACTGTTTTACACCGATTATATTTACTGAAATCAGATTTTGCTTAAACAGTCTGAGCTCTAAGTAGTACCAGGGCTCTGATGCTACAGTACTCCTGGAGCCAGTGTGTGCCAAATATTTGTTTCAAGTATTATCATTAATTCTCATCATCTTTTTATGTCCTGTTTTTTAGAGTTTGTTTTAGAGTCTGCATTTTCTTTCCTAAATATGTTTTCACATCGCTGCATATTTTTGCATCCAATAAACAGAACATAATTATTTCTGTGGTTTTCCCCCAAAACTGTTTGGAGAATAGGTCAAATCATTAGTGCACACTAATTGTAGCTCATTGGGCACTGCCGTTAATGCGGACCCTGCTTTTCAAATTTTTCACTGTTCATCGAAGATAGCGGTGTGTCAATAATCTGTCTTACAATGCAAATAGTTTTCACACTAGAATAATGAGTTCTAACTTGTCTGCCTGTCATTAGTTTAAATCATCGCCAGGTGCACACACCCACACACACCACACATAATTCACATTGCTATAGTCAGCAAATAGCACTATAAGAATTCTTCGCTGACACTGGATTGTATGCGGCTTTTATATAAATTGCATTGCTTTAACCTATTGTCATTTAAATAACTGATGTCAGTACATTAATATGTAAGCTAAGTAGCTTGCGTACTAATATACTGAGGCCTCTTCCTGAAGTAATTATGTGTGCATTTTTATGTGAGAGATAGAGAGAGAGCGAGAGAGAGAGAGAGAGAGAGAGAGAGAGAGGCAGAGAGAGGGTTTTTGTGAGTATATATATCTGCATTTACTGTTATCTTTTAATAAGGAAAACAGTTGCAGGTGCCACCCATCTGGAGGATGCAATGACAAACATTCCTTTACAAAGTTACTGACAGATTTTGTGCAGGAGCCATTTGTGAATCTAGAAGCCCCTTGTAAATAAGCACAATCTGTTTTCTCTTTACACCTGGCTAGTTGTCTTGCTGCAGAATCAGTCAGATGGTTCTTTTTGTTTTACCACACCAGGTAGAATACACTTCTTCTACTGGTTGGCTACTGGACTCTTCAGAGTACTCTTGCCTGCCTCTGTTGCTGTGTGGCAATCAGTGTTTCCCGTACCATTTAGAAAGGCCAAGCCTATGTGCTGCCCAGCTTGGAGGAGATAAGATACGTGCATTAGCGTGAGGTTGCCAGGCTAACGTTTGCGTCCAAGTATTTGTTTTTTGCAAACTTGGATAGGTTTTTTTTTTTTTTTTTACACAATTACCCAACAAGTCCTTGTCTTCAGTACACTTTTGGCAGGGTCCACTCCAGTCCAGTGCAGGGTACGAGCTCTTCAGTGTATTTCTTCAGTCATCTAACATCAAGTCATGGTAGACGTTAATCGCCTATTGATTTTTGAGGGGGTGCTAAAATCACTGCTGAGCAACGCAGGACAAAAAAATCGTGGCGTCATTGTTAGTGATCTGCCAATTATGCAGATATATTGGTATTATTTAGCTTAGTACATAGTATACTGCTGATGTCGGAACAAAACCTTTAATTTTCAAAATGTAACTTCACAAGAGAAGGGGAAAAAACATTTTTATCTTTCAGTGTAAGTTCAAAGAACTGGACTGTATTCTGAAAATGGAGGTAAAAGATTTTGTTTTGACAGCATCAATGAGATTTATAATATAGTGTAGTACAGCATAGTAGAATATAGTGTAGAATACAGTAGAGTACAATGTAGTAGAATAAAGTATAGAATACGGTATGGTGTAATGTAGTAGGATACAGTATAGGATACAGTATAGTATAATGTAGTAGGATACAGTATATGACACAGTATAATATAATGTAGCAGGATACAGTATGGAATATGGTATAGTATTATGTAGTAGGATATAGTATAGGATACAGTATAGTATAATGTAGTAGGATAAAGTATATGATACAGTATAGTATAATGTAGCAGGATACAGTATAGAATACGGTATAGTATTATGTAGTAGGATACAGTATAGGATACAGTATAGTATAATGTAGTAGGATACAGTATATGATACAGTATAGTATAATGTAGCAGGATACAGTATAGAATATGGTATAATGTTATGTTGTAGAATACACTGTAGACTACAGTATGGTACAATATAATAGTATATTAGTATAGCATACAGTGTAGTACAGTCTAGTGGTATTGACAGTAAAGTTAAATACTACAGTGATGTGAAAGACAATAAGATAGAATTAGCTTCACTGATCTCATCTTTGATACAATAAATAAAACATCACAGCTATAAACAAAATGCATTATTACCTCAAAGACACATAATCGGTCAAAAAGGCACATGACGAGTATCTTCTGGGTTTGTTCAGCTGACTAACTGCTGTCAGGATTAAAGGTTTCTTACAGAGATTCTTTTTGACAACTGGTACCCTAAAACATCAGCCAGAGAAAAGAGGCTCTGACTCTTTAAAAAATGGCCAGCTGGTTTCCAGCTGTTTAAACCAGACTAGCTACAAAACAAGATTTCCAAACCATGCAGCAATGGTAAAAACAATACTGGTCTCTTCCAGACTCACATAGTGAAGTGTCTCTGTTGACACCAGATGCTTTGGCTCACCTTTGTAGAAATAACTGCAGTATTGATTGTAAAACTCAGCTTATGATCAATCCTTTGTTCCTGAAAACCCACACCAGTTTACAGTGTTGGCTGTTTATTTGTAAAAAACTGTGAGTGGTGAAACAGACTCATAACCCTTAAGGATCAGTAACTTGGTTTTATCCACATTAATGACTTGGGGCACCTGGGTGGCCTAGTGGTTAGGGCTTTCCCCCTGTGATCAGAAGGTCATGGGTTCAAATCCCTGGAATGCTAGTGGCACCACTGCGGTACCCTTGAGTAAAGGACCCTCCTCAAACACTGCTCCCTGACGTCCTCGTTGGTGGCACCCCACTGCTTTGCTTGGTGAATGGGTTAAATGTGGAGAAAGAATTTCACACTGTGTGCTGTGGTGTGTTCACTCACTATAAGGGTCCATTTTACTTTAGTCCACTGGATCAACACCAGTTTAGCCAGGTTTTAAACAGACCATTTTCATTTTCAGTCCTTTATGAATGTCAGACAATAATGGATTCATAAACAGTTGCCCTTTTGACATCATGAACAGCACTTGTCTGTGTCAGTGCTTTGTATTTCTGGCTGGTGTGTGAGTGTGTGTGTGTGTGTGTGTGTGTGTGTGTGTGTGCCAGTGCCCACTGGTGATCTTGAAATGATACGTGGCTTGCTGAACAGCAGCGTGTAATTAGAGCAGTAATATTGATGTGACGTTGCCCTCCACGCTCTCCTCTGGCAGATAAGGATGCTGGGAAAATGAGTCCCTTGTAATGTTTTGAGGTGTGTGATAAGGGCAGATGAAGGATGGCACCCCCAGCATCCATAATGAACTCTCGGCGCTTTATCATCCTGCAGAATGCCAGCATCACACTTGTTCATGTTTATGGTGGCATTTTGCTCCTGGGAAACTGCGTGGATTAGACCCTTTGTTTTGCTCTTGTTTGGAAGAGGGGTGACTTTTCAGTGGCATCACGATCAGTTCACACACACACACACACACACACACACACACACACACACACACACACACACACACAAACACACACACGAACGAGCCTTGCTCTTTCATTTCAGATGAAAAGAAATCACTGCGTGAGTCAGTCTTAACTCTAATTTTTCCTCTGGGTGAAGGGCACAAGAGCATGGAAGCAGTTATGATTTTGTGTTTTTCTTTGTTTTTTGAGGGGGATGGATAAATGTTGGGAAATAATTGTATTTCTCTGAGAGTGGATTGCAGATGAAAAATACAATCCACCTCCCACAGCACTTCACTCCCACCCATCTCTTTAGATTTCTCTCTCTCTCTCTATCTATCTATCTATCTATCTATCTATCTATCTATCTATCTATCTATCTATCTATCTATCTATCCATCAGTTCATCAATCCCATCAATAGCATTGCCAGTGCAGTAGGATGCTCTGGAGCTGTTACACGTGATCCTAAGGTCACCATGCCCAGTACCAAACATCAGCTAGAGGGCTACACAGCACCCTAACACTGGATTCTCTGCAGTCTCTGAAGTGTCTCAAGAGTTAGAGTGATCCAGAACTAATCATCCAACATCAGTCCCTGACCTCTAATGTTGCTGTGGCATGATGCAATCAAATCCACACCCCAATGTTCCGGCACCTATGGTAAAGGCTTCCCGAATTAGTTGAGGCTGTTACTGCTGCTGAGAAGGATATGATCACTCACTCATAGTTAGTTTGATTGATTTCTGAAGAAATGTAAATGAGAGGGTGTCTACAAACTCTTAGACACTATGAATGAACAGAAATGGCCTATGCATTTTTTTGCTCTCTCTCTTGCTCTCTCTGCCTCTTTCACTTTCTTTCTCTCTCTCTCCCTCTATCTCCTACTCACTCTCTCTCTCACTGTCTTTCTCTGTCTCTCTCTCACTGTCTTTCTCTGTCTCTCTCTCTCTGTCTGTCTGTCTCTCTTTCACTGTCTTTCTCTCTCTCTCTCTGTCTATCTGTCTCTCTCTCTTTCTCTCTCTGTCTCTCTCTCTCTCCCCCCTCTATCTCCCTCTCTCTCTTTCTCTCTCTCTCTCTCTCTCCCTCTCTCTCTCTTTTTCTCTCTCTCTCTCGCTCGCTCTCTCCCTCTCTCCCTCTCTCTCTTTCTTTCTCTGTCTCTCTCTCTCGCTCGCTCTCTCCCTCTCTCCCTCTCTCTCTTTCTCTCTGTCTCTCTCTCTCTCCCTCTATCTCCCTCTCTCTCTTTCTCTCTCTCTCTGGCTCTCTCTCTCTCACTGTCTTTCTCTGTCTCTCTCTCTCTGTCTGTCTGTCTCTCTCTCGCTCTCTCTCTCTCGGTTAGGAGAGGGATACATGTTGCTGTGTGTGTGGAATGCTGTGTGTGCTGTGGTCTTCCTCAGAGTTTAACCCAGCCTTGGAGCAAAATATAAAAAATATTTTTAAAATATCCACAGACACCAACGGGCAAAAACAATCTTTCGTCTGACCCCCCTGATTTGTGGTCATGCCTGACTTTTTGCCTCTAAATCGAATGTTCAACATTTTGGTTTTATTCTCTGGAAAGTATAAGGACATTCTACTCAACCCGCCATGACAACCGAGTTGTGACGTAAGGTTCTCAAGCTTTAACCTCAATTACTTCAGTGCCCTACACGATCTCTTTTTTCTTCTTCTTTTTCCTCATTAATTTGATTTTTTTCTGTCTTTGATTCTGGTGGTCCTCAAGGAATTACCTAAAGAGCAATGAAAAAGTACTTCATGGCCTTGGTTTGCTATTATAAAAAAAAAAACTTGCTATTTTCTCTAGGGATTACAAATGGACTCTCTCCCCTCATCAAACAGAACATGGCTTTTTCATCGGGCCTGGCTAACTGTCCTGTGTTCAGGGAGTGAGAGCAAAGTGAGCTTCTATACTTTTACTCATAGTGAGTATCTGGGCAAAAAATAACACGGGTCAACAAAAAATATTTTTTGTAATCAGAAACCACAACACACTTTTCTGAACCATTTTTTTCATGCTGATTTCAGATCTGCTTTCAGTTTTTTTTAGTCACATCAACTTTTTGAATTATGAGTAATATTAGATTTGCA
>JBBJLS010000148.1:4788224-4791365 GCA_037577275.1 Bryconaethiops microstoma | reverse complement strand
AATTACACCAAACTAGACCAAATTACACCAAACTAGACCAAACTAGACCAAATTACACCAAACTAGACCAAATTACACCAAACTAGTCCCAACTAGACCAAATTACACCAAACTAGACCAAATTACACCAAACTAGTCCAAACTAGACCAAATTACACCAAACTAGACCAAATTACACCAAACTAGACCAAACTAGACCAAATTACACCAAACTAGACCAAATTACATCAAACTAGACCAAACTACACCAAACTACACCACACTAAACCAAACTACACCACACTAAACCAAACTAGACCAAAGAACTGATGCTATTGCAGAGACAGTTCCAGCTCCAGTGAAGCAGGTATGGAAATGAATCAGAGACTCACAAAGTAAACAGATATTCCTGTTATTACACCGTTTCTGCCAGAGCTCCAGTTTTACGTGCAGCACATTTAAATGGATTTATTCTTGAAATAAGAGTGTGTGCAGATGTGCAATAAGAAGTGCATGTAAACTCTGACAGCGAGTCCCTGAGGATCTCAGCCTGAGCTCAGTTGTTTATTAGCTGTTGAAATTGATCCATATATTTCAGTGGATCAAAGAGAAGAAAGGCGTGGCCTTATTCCCAGAGTGGCAGCGTCACTGAAGTGTGCAGGTGTGGCCTCTGCACGTCCTCTCAATGAACCATCTGAGGAAATAAACATGCAGATTTTTACGAAGGTCATACCCTGCGTACCTGAATTCACTCACTCGTTTTTAATAGACAGTTGTCTGCTATGGAACAGTGTGAAAGTAATTAACCTGCAAAAGTATGAAGGTGTTCAACTCGCAAAAGTGTGTATTTGAACGTTTAGATTTGTTGTCGACATGTGAAGTTGTGTTCGGCAAATTCACACAAACCAAGCCAGAAATTTTGGTAGTGGAGCTTCCGAGCTCGTCCTGCTCTGAACTCTCAAGTGTTCCATCACCATGCAAAGTGATCCTACTATCATCTCAACCATCTACACCAGACCTGGGTCACATGCGGCCCTTTGTGTTTCCCTGTCCGGCCCCCGGTACGTCAGTCATAAACACGAATTAATAATGTTGTCAAAAAATCGATTCTCAGATACTAATCGATACTAAAATTTAGTTTCGAGTTCGAAATCAATTAGCATTGGTATCGATATTTAAAACACCAGTTTTGCATCTGATGGTTCACGGAAATCGCCGGCAGACTACAACTATTTTCAACAGGCATTGCAGCGGGCAGCCCCTCCCCCGGCTACCTGCAGGACCCAATGTTTACATGACAGCCGGTTCGGGATTTAAAGGTGCGTGCCGCTTTTTTCCCTCAGTATGTTGTTCCCGGAGGCTCTCCCCCTGGCTCTCTACGGAGGAAAAAAAGTGGCTGTCAGAGCATTTTGCCCCGGAACAGCCTAGCGCCACGAAATTTTACAGGGACCCTCACGAGGCCTTAAATTATTTATTAAAAAGTTCCTGTGTTTGTTTGAAAATAGTATAGAGCACCATGCTTAGTATCGGTATCAAGTTTGAAATTTCAGTGTCGTGACAAATGTGTTAGCAGCTTATCAAAATATATAATTTACTGCTTTTCGCAATGGGAGAAAATTCATGTTGAGCAGAATTAAGTTCATGTTATCGTTGGTTCGGCCCTCCAGCACAGTTCAGATTTTTCATGTGGCCCCCTGCGGAAATTAATTGCCCAGCCTGAGTTAAAGCCTCTGCAGGTGATCTGAAGGGCGTTCTAAGTAAAGCATGACCATCATTTGGTGTCCAACTGGTGTCCAACACACACAGTCCTCCTATTCAGAATGTTGGAGCTGTGTGTCAGTATGTGGGCTCCTGCATATCATGCAAACACCACGTGCCTCCTGATTGGGCAAACGCATTGCATCAGCTGGATTTGCATAAAGGTGAGCTGTGTTCAAGTAATTTATTTATTCATTGTTTGACACACTACGTTCTCCAAATTTGACACTATGGTCCCTTCTTTCCCCCACGCTGCTTCTTATTGTGGGTGCATTCTGTAGAAAATAAACAGGATCCATTACCATGACAAACAGAAGAATTACTGAAATCAGAAATGGAAAAGTATATGCAGAACTTTGGGTTCTGTACTCCAAAGGGGCTTAGTATTGAAGTATTATTGTGTGTGTGTGTGTGTGTGTGTGTGTGTGTATAAATATATATATTTATATAAATATATATATTAATATTAGGGCCGGACATGTTAATGCATTATCACATTAAAACATTGTTTACTTAACACAGACAATTCTGTGCTTTCACCGAAGTAGCGTGAGCACTGTAGGTGTCGCGTGGTTTTCGCGGGGGTCAGGCGTCCCATTACTACAGTAAAGTGTCTGAAGTGGGCATGGTAACAGAATAGTTCAGATCTGCTGGAAATAACTGATTTAAAACTATGATGGGGGAAGTATAAGCAGAACTGTACCCCGATGTGGATTAGTACTTTATTATTTTTAAAGATTATCCTGGCTCTTTTTTTTATCCATCTGGTGTGCAGTCGAGTGTTCAATCTGCAGCCTGGAACATTGCTGTGACCGTGATTCGATGGGTTTCTACACTACCTGACAGTTCGCTGCTCTGTTTCACGTTTCATGATGCATTCAGTCATTTCCTAAAGAACCGTAATGAACTCAGATGATGGTGAGATTAGACATCTGACACGAGCTTTAGTCCGCCGCCAGAGTCAACAGAGTCTCTTCCTCTATGCTTAGATACTCACGTTCTCCCTTCCTTCTCAGCTTCCATTGTTTCACCGATGATACTCAGATTTATTTTAGCACCCACACTGCACACTGCATTCATCATTTAAAAGCTTGGTTGACTGCAATATTTTTTCAGATTAATGCAGAAAAAAACGTTTCTTGGTTTGCACCAAGGCTGTCTGATTTTAAAATAAACATGTTTTTTCTGTGGCACAAGGAACCATGCAGTATTTTACATTTGCACATAAAGTGTCAAGAACCCGAGCTGCTCGACGGCAGGACTACACGCAGACCACAGCCGAGCCGACTGCATCACTGCTTTCTGATTGGTAGAAATGTTTCATCACAGCATGGAAAGAGGCCGCTGTTTATTTTCTATCTACACAAAAAACAATAATAGAGACACAAACTAACAACTGGGAAG
>JBBJLS010000148.1:4780724-4785724 GCA_037577275.1 Bryconaethiops microstoma | reverse complement strand
AGAGCTATTAAAACAATAAAGTAAAGAATAAATATAGAATATGTTCTACAGATTGTGACCTGATACATTCATGTGCTGCGGAATGCTGGAGGGCTGTATGATGGGAATTGTGCAGTGAGAAATAAATATAAACAAATTCTCATGAATAATACGCTTATGAAAACAGGCCTGGACACAAAATCTGTTTTATTTTATTATTTCAACTAATAAGGTTCCGAATTTAAATCACAATGCATCTTTTTAGTGTCTTATCATCATAACACAATGTTCGACATTAGTCAGACCTCATGCATTCCTTCATGTTACATAATAAATACTCTGCACTCTTGTTCTGTTCTATACTTTCAGTGACATGCATGTATATGTGCTATGACTCATTGTCCACATGCAAATCTGTGTGCAGTCGCGGTTGTGTGATGCCACGTTTGAACTGAATTCCGGCTCCTTTCAGCCAGTAATCCCCGCAGGCTGAATGAGCGATGCACTGGACTATCAAAGGTGAAATTTAATCTGGGCACTGAGATTAGCCCCCCAGCACGCCGCCCGCAGATCCCCAAAAGCTGCCTAATGAGAGTTAGCCATGAAAATGGCTGTGGGATGGGACAGGGAGGCCACTTAGTGGTAAATGGCGCAGCTAGCCGAGCTGTCAGCATGTGAGATGGGACTGGCTGAGATCATGTCATGCACTCCATAATCAAAGAGGGGAGAGGAGATTGCATTGCCTTGCCTGGAGGCTGAGAGAGAGGGAGGGAGAAAGAAGGAGAGACAGAGGCAGAGAGAGAGAGAGAGAGAGAGAGAGAGAGAGAGAGAGAGAGAGAGAGAGAGAGAGATACAGATACAGATAGGAAGCTATGGAGGGGACCAATAGAAGAGAGTCACAGATTAGGAATTGGTTGAGTGGTCTAAACTCAGCATTTCACACACACACACACACACACACACACACACACACACACACACACACACATATCCTTGCACACAAGCAAATATAGCTTAGTTTGTTCCTCTCACTAATTTTGAACATTATTTATATCCCAGAAAGTACAATGCTGTTTGCCTTGCTGGACAAAAAAATGACCGGTCATCAGATCCCATAGCCTTGATTGTGCTCATCCAGGTCCCTCTGTCGCCTGGAGCTCAAAGCAACTTTTAGGCCTTTAAGTTGTTGTCATTACTGTTGTAGCAGGACTGACTGTGGTGTGGGTTTGCTTTGACATGCTGTGTGTTTGAAGTGAAACGAAAACACTGCGGTCCCTCTGTAGATCATTATCAACTTATCAGGGCTATAATGTTACACGGAGAATGGGAGAGGCAGGGAGAGGGTGGGAGTTGGCAGACTGATAGTAGCAGATGTGTGAAATCTCCTTCTTTTGACATCATACTCCTACACTTTCCATGAAGCCATACATCAGTTGCAGTTGAAGGAGGTGTGAAAGTACCGTCTTTAATGTTGTATCCAAGGGGCTTTGTTGCAATTTTATCTTTGAGAAAGCCTGTTGGTTTTGGTTGTAATGGAGTGGTAATATACTAGATGTTTACGGCAAACCAGTCTTCTTCATTGTGGCAAGGTTGAGTTGGCTGTGGTTGGGTGTTATAGTCACAGTTGTATGTGAGGTTATGATCAGGGTTATGGGTTGAGATTTGGTCATTGTTATGGTCAGGGCTGTATGTGGGATTTTTGTCACAGCGGTGAGTGTTTTTTTTTTTTTTGTTATGGGTAAAGTTATGGTCACAGATGTGGGTGTGGACATTGTCATACCTGTGGGTAGCATTGTGGTTATGGATGCAGGTCCAGTTATAGTTATTTTTGGATGTGAATGGAGTTTATAGTCATGGCTGTTGCTGGGATTTATGGCGGAGTGTTGTTGACATCTATGGGTGGGGTTATTCTCATGACTATGGGTGGGGTTATTATCGCAATTGTAGGTGGAGTTATGGTTACAGATGGATGTGGGTAGGGTTATGCTCATGGCTGTGGGTGGCGTTATTATTATGGTTGTGAGAGGAGTTTTGGTTAAAGATAGATGTGGGGAGGTTATGCTCATGGCTGTGGGTGGGGCTATTATTGTGATTGTGAGTAGAGTTTTGGTTAGAGATGGATGTGGGTGGAATTATGCTCATGGTTGTGGATTTGGTTATCATTACAGTTGTGGGCGGAGTTATGGTTACAGATGCATGTGAGTGGTCTATGCTCATGGTTATAGGTGGAGTTGTGGTTACAGATGGATGTAGGAGGGGTTATTATTGCGGTTGTGGGTCAATTTATGGTTACAGCTGGATGTGGGTGGGGTTATGCTCTTGGCTGTGGGTGGAGTTATGGTTACAGATAGATGTGAGTGGTTTTATCCCCATTGCTCTGGGTGCCTTATTCTCATAGCTGTGGAGGCTTATCCTTATGGCTGTTGGTGGAGTTATGAATTCAGGTGACTGTGGGTTGAGTTATGGTCATGACTGTAGGTGGGATTATTGTTACAGATGTGGGTGGAGTTATGTTTACAGATAGATGTGAGTGTTCTTGTCTTATGCTCATGGACGTGGAGGACTTATCCTTACGACTGTAAGTGAAGTAATGGATGTGGGTGACTGTGGGTTATGCTCATGACTGTGGTGGGGTTATGCTGACAGTTATTGGTGGGGTTACAGGGACTAGCTCTTTCATGAGAATCCATATGATTTTCTGCAAACTTCTCTTTTTTCATGTCATTTATAACAAATTCTTTGTGATGCCAGGTTGAAGTTAGTAACACTGGACCTGAATATGCCTCTTAAAAGCTTTCTCCCTGACAGTGTTTAATGCAGCGGCGCCATGCAGTTTCCAGGGAGCACTTCTCCCCCGCTGTGGCGCGGTCCATTTGTATAATAGATTTGAAGGACGTGTATATGGAGATGACATGTAGAGGACAGGAGAGTGAAATGACGTGGTGTAATGTGCGTAATGCAAGCTCTGCCGCTTTCTTCAAACATCCTCTCCCTCTCACCCACTGAGCAAAAACATTCCCATGGTCCTGATGGTCTGCATCAGGGTTATGTCATCTTTCCCCCTGGTTTGTTGAAGTAATGTCTGGCGCAAACACTTTTCCACCAAAGTAAGAGACTGCCTGCAGAGGCCGAACACTAAAGGCTGTATCGTTCTCATCAACAGTTGGTAATGTTATGGACGTACAGTCATTACGTTTTTTTCCTGTATTAGTGCTTATATAATGGAAATTGAGTTGATTTATTATGCTTAAAGACGGTAGATGAAAAAGTGGCATTTTAATGAGTTCTCTTTTGGAAAATAAGTAAATAAATCTAAGATGATGAAAATATACTGCACAGCTGAGAAACAGAGATACTTTAATCCTGAATTGCCAATACTGCTGCCACATGAATAAAACGAATTACATTAACACAATTTTAACTGTCACTTAACTCTTTTGGCAGTGATTGTACTGATGTAATAAACCTTATTTATACGGAAACAGAAAACACATTTGAATCAAGTCTATTCAGAATGCAGTTTTTTACTGCATTTCCTCATGTGGAATTGGCCATAACTTTAAATATGGACTTTTAATATGAGTGGCATGGATCCGTGCCAGCAGGGCAACAAATGGTAAATTTTCGTCATACAGCCAAGCAACTCCTTATATGGAAGTTCTCCCAGTTTGTGTTGTTTCTCGAGGTGTCAGGCATCATAAGCTTTGTTTGGTGTTCCTGTGTCACGTGGAACCAAAGTTATTGTAATTCAAAACCATGAAGTAATAATAATAATACCCTCTACTTTGGTTTATATGCAAATTAGCATAAAGAACAAAACTGTCCAAATTTTAAAAACAAATAGAAAAAACACAAGACCTTTGAACCCAGGAGAACTTTTAGGATAGTCTCCGCCCACAAGTGGGAGGGTGGGGGTCCGGAGAGTGGCCGAGTGAAAAATGAGTAAACGACAAGCATGTAAAAACACTGGTTTTAGACTGATTTACACTGTTTATATTTACTGAAATTATATTTTACTAAGACGCTCTGAGTTCTAAAGGTTAAACTCATTGTTTCACAGCTGCCATTCTTTCCATGACGTCTTGCTTATGGCAGAGAGTTAGTGAGTTATGAGTCTTGACTGTACATATAACGTCCTGAACATGACAACCATACAAATAAGACCTGTCTAAGCTTTCCACTCCAAGCTCCTCCGCTCTGCAGATTCCAGCTGTTATCTCGGGCATTTTGTGCTCGTCGTTTTTATTGCATGAGAAAAAGCGACTCTCTAGGAAGATGCTATTTTGCTAGATAGCTTTTGCCCTTCCCTGAATCAGGTTTGTCGATAAATTTCATCATCCTAATGAGTATTTCTGTCCTTGTCTATCCCAGCTAACATAAAAGCATCATTCCCCACTGGCCTGGTTCTAATGGGGTTCTAAAACATGCGTCTGTTTGAATTTCTACACCAGCAGTCCAGTGTTTGAGGAAAATGCAGTAAAAAAAAAAACCCTACTCAACTCCTGACTGCCTGTACAAAGCACCCACCCCTGATAGTGGCTCAAACATTCATGTGATCACTGCCAACAGTATGTATTGTGTAGTCTCAGCCTCAGGGACTCCGCCCAACATGTACACAGACTGTCAATGCCAGTGGCAATGCTATCAGGATTTTGTCAGTTCCAAACATGTTCAGGTTCTCTGCAAACATGTTCAGTTTCTCACATTTTATCTCTTATAGGTGTAAGTATTGAACTGAACAGATTTGCCTTAGGTTTTAAGAACTGCTGACAATATTTCTCCTAATAGTTCTTTAAAGCATCATTTTAGAATAATTCAAAGAAAACTCTTTTTCAGTCTTAAACAAAATGGCAATAATTACCTTAGACATACTTCTAGTAGTGTTTTGCCATCCAACTGGTCACATTGCAAGAGTGTTGATTACAGCAGTGTTTTTTTATACTGTTCCTCATTAAATAAGATGTGATTCAGGTGATCACTAATCAGTACCTCATAAAGCAGAATGAGGTGCTTGTGTAGGA
>JBBJLS010000148.1:4757123-4768764 GCA_037577275.1 Bryconaethiops microstoma | reverse complement strand
ACACACACACACACACACACACACACACACACACACACACACACACACACACACATATATATATATATATACACACATACATATATATATATATATATAGGGAAACATCAGAGGCCTTACTTAGCAATAGAATAAAATGTGTTCTCATTCACTCTTATTACTCAGAGAACATTGCATTGCAGAAGACACAACATTTGAACATTTCCCTTCCTCCTGTTCACTAACAAATAGGACTTATATTGTTCTGTCAATGCAGCCCTGTTTCCCCCCTCTGCCAGCCATGACACAGAAAGTCAAAGTCTTCCCTTTTATTGCACACGCCGAGCCTGCTGGCTCAGAAACATGTCCTGATAGCATCACCCCTCTCCATCACGCTGTTAACCTCCAGACAGACAAATGAACGCCTAGCTAAATGACCTTCCCTTTCCCACTGCAGAGGCTCATTACGAGTGCTGAACAAACCTCAGGTTTAACGACACCAACAGATTGTCCTGCATCTCCGACTCTGCCGCTCCACATTACTCTGGCCGAGCCGAATTCAGGCTGGTCGCTCACCTGTCTGCTGAAAGATAGCATGGATTCCTGCTGGAAACAAAAGATCTCAGCATGAAAAGAAGACCCTGTGAAAAGAAAGCAAGAAAGAAAGAAAGGAAGAAAGAAAGATTTAACCCAAGATGTCTTTTGTCAGCACATTAGGCAGGCTTAGCCATGAGCACCATGGGC
The DNA here is from genome assembly GCA_037577275.1 of Bryconaethiops microstoma. Classification (NCBI taxonomy): domain Eukaryota; kingdom Metazoa; phylum Chordata; class Actinopteri; order Characiformes; family Alestidae; genus Bryconaethiops; species Bryconaethiops microstoma. Next base: position 4,768,041 of record JBBJLS010000148.1, on the reverse strand, counting down.
ATGTTAAAAAAAAAACTTTCAATAACAATTTACATTCACCGACTCCCTAATTTAGGAAAAGAGCTCTAGAGGAAGCCCAGAAATCTCAACAATAAAATTATGCTAATCTTGTGCAACTGTGACAAAACTGAACATACAATTTTAAAGCATACAATTACACTGAGGCCTGATTAGCATTTGTAGTGCCAGTATCCAAATAAATCTGGAGAGAGAAATAAATAGGAGAATTAGACATGCAAAATCAGCCACAGTGAAACCCAGGGCAGACCCAATTACCAGCGCACACTAAGCTGAGAGAATAAGGTCTGTCCATTGTGTCCATCTGCTATCAGATCGACTTGTTAGTACTGGAACACTGGCTCGCACAAATCCCTTGAGCAGCAGCACTCTGGGTAGTGTTTCCTCTCAATCTGAGCACAGGTCTGAAGAGATTTACGCTCGGCTCCTTTCTAATTGATTATGAAACCCTGGAGTGTTAACGGACATCAATACTATACATATATACACCGTACTTTAATTATTAGAATTATATGTACAAGCTGTTTGCTACTGGGTGTTAGTGTTAAAACATTAATATTTCAATAAATACAAATAACATTAATACAGTAAATAGAGGTTTTATGTATGGTAAAGTATTCACTTAACTCTTTCCTCATGGAAGCCCAGTATTGCTTGTAGCTCCATCAAATACAGGTGAAACTCGAAAATTAGAACGTTGTGCAAAATTTCATTTATTTCAGTAATTCAACTTAAATGGTGAAACTAATGTATGATATAGACTCATTACATGCAAAGCAAGATATTTCAAGCCTTTATTTGCTATCATTTTGATGATTATGGCTTACAGCTTATGAAAACCCCAAATTCAAAAACTCAGAAAATTAGAATATTGTGAAAAGGTTCAATTTTGTAGGCTCAAAGTGTCACACTCTAATCAGCTAATTAATCCAAAACACCTGCAAAGGGTTCCTGAGCCTTTAAATGGTCTCTCAGTCTGGTTCAGTAGAATTCACAATCATGGGGAAGACTGCTGACCTGACAGTTGTGCAGAAAACCATCATTGACACCATCCACAAGGAGGGAAAGCCTCAAAAGGTAATTGCAAAAGAAGTTGGATGTTCTCAAAGTGCGGTATCAAAGCACATTAATAGAAAGTTAAGTGGAAGGGAAAAATGTGGAAGAAAAAGGTGCACAAGCAGCAGGGATGACCGCAGCCTAGAGAGGATTGTCAGAAAAAGGCCATTCAAAAGTGTGGGGGATTTTCACAAGGAGTGGATTGAGGCATCAAGAGCCACCAGACACTGACGGATCCTGGACATGGTCTTCAAATGTCATATTCCTCCTGTGAAGCTGCTCCTGAACAACAAACGTCAGAAACGTCTTACCTGGTCTAAAGAAAAAAAGAACTGGTCTGTTGCTTAGTGGTCCAAAGTCCTCTTTTCTGATGAGAGCAAATTTTGCATCTCATTTGGAAACCAACGTCCCTGATTTGGGGAGCCATGTCACCTGCTGGTGTTGGTCCACTGTGCTTTATTAAGTCCAGAGTCAATGCAGCCGTCTACCAGGACATTTTTGAGCACTTCATGCTTCCTTCTGCAGACAAGCTTTATGGAGATTCTGGCTTCACTTTCCAGCAGTACTTGGCACTTGCCCACACTGCCAAAAGTACCAAAACCTTATATGCGTGTGTGTGTGTGTGTGTGTGTGTGTGTGAGATTGTGTGACATTTTTTTACTCTTTTATGTTTTGAAAAATGTGCTGAAATTCTTCTCGTAACCAACCGTAACAGATTGAGAATCCCAAAAGTTTTCCTTTAAATGAATTTGTTGACAGAAACACCAGAAAAAGTAACCAGTTTGCTACCCTAAGGCTTGATTCCTTCAACATTAGGGAAACCTGGAAAAAATCACAATGATATAATGTATCTGGGAAAAGTAATAAGAAGTAACCATAATAATGTAGTTTCCAAACAGTGAGCACAAAACAAGTAATTGTAAAATAGCCGCCATAGCATATCAAGTAATGTAGCACAGTGCATGTGTACAGCACTATGTATAAAGAAGCAGTTTTAGTGCAGTACACAATGGAAGAAAGCAGGAGGGGTTACCGTGGAAAGGAGATGCCAGGAGTCTTCTGAGGAAAATCAATAAACCCATGTTAGATCATGGCATCTCTAAATAGGACATGATGTGAAGTGGAACTGCATTAACCTTGCAATTTAGTCTAAGACTCGATTTAATCCGTGTCTAAAAAATTAAATCCTCAGTGGTCAGTGGTGTAAGCTTCACCACAAAGGTGGTGCAGAGCCCATCAGGCTGCATTTTACTAGACATTTGTCTGCCCTGACAGTGAGCTTTTAATGCTAGCTCTCAGGTCAACTTTTGCTCATCTAGTAATTAAACATAATTTGCTTAAGTCTGGATCAACCATGCTATTCTGGTGACCATACATAATGTCTTTCTGTAACACAACACTCTCAGTAGATAATAGTATTGTGTTTATATATATATATATATATATATATATATATATCTCAACCCCATCCAGCACCTTTGGGATGAACTGGAACGGGGATTGCGAGCCAGGCCTTCTCGTCCAACATCAGTACCAGACCTCATAAATGCTCTACAGACTGAATGGACACAAATTCCCACAGAAACTCCAAAATCTTGTAGACAACCTATCCAAGAACTGTGGAAGCTGTTATAGCTGCAAAGTTTGACCAGCTCCATATTAAAGTCTATGTATTTAAATACACTGTCATTAATGTCTCTGTTGGTGTAATGGTCAGGTGTCCCAATACTTTTGTCCATATGGCATATGAAAATATACAATATGCAAAATGCCACACCGTTTTTGATCTGGGAAAAAGAAGTAAGAGTAATAAAGTAACAATAATAAAGTAGTCTCCATACAGTGAGTCTAACACAATTCTCATGAGTGTGAAATAGCGACAATAGTACATATGCAATGTAGCACAGTGCTCCACGCATTGTGTGTACAGAGAACCTTCAGATTACATGGAAATTTTAGACGTTCCTCTCATAAAAATAAGGGCCAACTGGGATTCAATGGCATCACACAAAGAAGCCTAAAACAGAATAAAAACTGTGTCTGTGTGTGTGTGTGTGTGTGTGTGTAGCACCCAAACCCTAAAAGAGTTTCTATGGTCAGTAGGAATGATACAACAGAAAATAAAACGTGTGGGTGTGGGTGTGGGGATGTGTGTGGTGAAAGACCTACAGTCAGCTCCTCATCTGACCTCTCCTCCGGCTCATGTTGACAAACACAGCAGACAAACATTTGGACAAACACTTCGGTGGCTACTGTGGGCTATGATAGGACGTGACTAGTAAATTTGGGACATGACATAACTACAATAACACAGTGTGTCTCTCTGTAAGGTCAAAGGATAGGACACAAACCCATCCAACCTCATTTTAGTATACACACACACACATATATATATATATGATCTGCTGCTGAATCTGCATGCACTTCATATATTAATGAATCACTCCTTTATCACTGCATTAGTGTTTATCTCTGTGGCCCCCTCTCCTTCTTTTCCACCACACACTGTCATTCCTGATGTCCTGTCCAGAGAACAGGCAGATGATCATTGCCTTACATGACTCTTGTGTTTGCAACTTCCCCATTCGGCCACACTTCACTACATGCCCAGAGGGATTGTGGGAGAAAGGTGAGCTAACATTGACCACCACTACAGCAGCAATGTCCTCTTAGAGACTCGGAGAAAGTAACACTACAGATAGATCTGGGCCTTTCTGCTGCCTGTCACAGTCCCGGGGGGTGTCTGTCCGCGTGCCCCTGCCTTTCTCCCTGTCAGCCGCGCTGAGCTGCATCACCCAGACAACACTGCTTACTGAGACAGAACCCGCGCTGTCGAGGTGAGTCACCGTCTGAGGGAGTGTTTGTGTGGGAGGGAATAACATAACCTAATACAAAGTTAGACTGGACAAACTACAGGCTCAGCTCTAGTCTCGAGTTTTCAGACAGTGCAGTTCTGCTGTTTGGGGGAGTTATAAAAGTGCTTTGAACAGCATGGTGTAGCATTCATTATGTCATGTGATAGGCCATGTAATAGCCTATCTGCCTTAATGTAATCTTTTTTTTTAATTTGACTGCACAATTAGTGGAGTCTGTCTCATTTGCATAATTAGTCACTTGTGTGTGTCATTAAAAGGCGACTCAAGGTCAGGTTTCAGCAGACTGGTAATTAGCTCCCATTACTGTAGCTGTCATCTACAACGGCGAACCACATTCTCACCTAATGCTACATTTGAATTATCCCAACACTTCATTTGCTGAGGGCAAAATGTTCATCCAAAAGATATCCCAGCACAGGATAGCTATCATTAGTGGGAAAGCAGGTCTTTTTCACACCACCCCGAGGCATTCATGTAGCGCTCAAGAACTTTGAACTGTTCCTTATTCCCACAGGTTGGTCAGAACAGAAAAAGGTAAATCAATGACTAATGTTCTTTCTTCTTGGGTGTTTCTGACAAGAAGAGCCTTAACTCTTAGGAATGGAGATAAAAACACTTTCACAGTTTGTTGAACTATGCTGCTCACAACAGTTCATGACAAAAATTAAACAAGAGGCTGCAATATGCAAATGAGACCAATCTCAGTGTATTTAACAGCATAACCAATCACAGGTCCAGGTGAGTTACTGGGTGGTGGTGGCCTAGTGGTAGGATACTTGCCTCTAGACCAAGAGGTCATGGGTTCGAATCCTACCTCCAGCACACCACTACTGGGTTCCTGAGCAAGACCCTTAACCCCGTGTTGCTCCAGGGAGACTGTCCCCTGTAGTTAGGAATGGAAGTCGCTTTGGATAAAAGCGTCTGCTGAATGTAAATGGGTGTTTTGATGAACTGAGGTCTTCATCAATCCAACAAAAGTTGAAGACATTGATTGGCCAAGGTGTTTTTACATGGCCCATATTCTACATTTTCTTTCATTTATTCCATATTTGTGTTTGAGAAATATAATTCATAATTAATCATAATTCATTCTTTCATGACCATTTGTCAATGTCTATTTATGCTTTGGAATCAAACAGATTCCAAAGCATAAATAGTTACTGTATCTTTAAGATTGAGATTATCATTAAATTATTAAGCATTTTTATTGCAGCATAGGGCTGAAACACTCCTTAGTATGAATGGGTGGGGCTAAGCTGCTGTAGGTGGAATAAGGAGATATATGTAAATGTCATTACAAAAAGTGTGATTTGAAAACAGACTGTTTTTGCAGCATAGTTTCCTCATATGGTCTGTATGAATGTGAGCATGAACATGCAATACTGCGCTAGTATCTTGAGCTACCCCTCATTTCTTCATATTTTGTTTCTAAAGATCCAGACTTTCTTGTATTTTTAATGTAGTTTTGGGTAACAGTTCTCCAGGCTTCCCGAATGACTTTCAGGGACTCTCATTTTCAGTCCAGTTCAGTGCCTTTTACTGAGGAATGGCTTCCGTCTGGCCACCATACAGGCCTGATTGCTGGAGTGCTGCAGAAATGGTTGTCCTTCTGGAAGGTTCTCCTCTCTCCACAGAGCAATGCTGGAGATCTGTCAGAGTGACCATTGGGTTCTTGGTCACCTCCCTGACTAAGGCCCTTCTACCCCGATCAGACTGGACGGGCGGTCAGCTCTAGGAAGAGTCCTGGTGGTTCCAAACTTCTTCCATTTACAGATGACGGAGGCCGCTGTGTTCATTGGGATCTTCAGTGGTGCAGCATTTTTTCTGTAGCCTTCTCCAGGTCTGTGCCTCGATACAATCCTGTCTCTGAGGTCTACGGACAATTCCTTGGACTTCATGGCTTGGTTTGTGCTCTGACATGCACTGTCAACTATGGGACCTTTTATAGAAAGGTGTGTGCCGTTCCAAATCATGACCAATCGACTGAATTTGCAACAGGTGGACTGCAATGAAGTCGTAGAAACTTCTGAAGGATGATCAGTGGAAACAGGATGCACCTGAGCTCACTTGTGAGGGTCATGGCAAACGCTGTGAATAATTAGGTAAATGTTGAATTTTTGTTTTTTAGTTTTAATCAATTTGCAATAGTTTCGAAGAAACATTTTTCACTTTGTCATTATGGGGTATTGTGTGTGGAATTTTGAGGTAGCAGATGAATTTAATCTATTTGGGAATAAGGCTGTAACATAGGATATTGTGGGAAAAGTGGAGTGCTGTGCGGATGCACTGTAAATCCCATAAGTCTGATTTTGAGGTGGTTTTGGAGCAGATTATTCCACTAACAAAGACCTGAGCTTGTTAATAAAGATGTACGGTGATTTGCAGTTATACAGCTAATTATAACTGCACATTTTTGACCACAGAGGTTCTTTGGGATGAATATTATGGTGGTAGGACACTTTCAAGCTAGTTGTCAGGTTCAGACTAAGAGAGACCCAAGCGTGGAGTAAAACAGGAAGCAATATTAAATCCGTAAATCAGTAGAATACAAAAAACAGATACTGGCAGAGTTTCAAAACCAAAGGGGAGGCTGATAAGCAAACAAATCCAAATTGTCATACCAAAGAGCTGAGTACAAGGGAAGAAAGCAAATAGTCACAGTCCAGAAAGGCAACCCAAATCAGTGAACAGAACAAAGTAGAGATACGGGAATCAAAGCCGAGAACAGACAGGCAGGGTAATTCAAACCAGATAACCTGAATGGCAAGATACATCAAACGTTCATTATGCAAGGACAGTCCATGGCTATACATCACAAATCTGAATGTGGAAGTCTGAAGTATTTATGTCCATTAATTATTGTCATGTGATTAGAACTCAGGTGAATTAGATCTAAGCATTAAGAGCTGTTGTGAGGAAGAAGAGTGGGGTCTGGGGTTAGTGCTCTGTCGGATCAGACACTAGTAAGGATTTAAATCCTTAGAACATGAGCGGAAGCACAACAAATGGTAAATCGCCATCATTGGCCAACTAGTTTCTTACATGGAAGCTAACCCTGGTTTGTGTTGATGCTCGAGGTGTCAGACGTCATGCTGATCTTTATTTGGTGTTCCTGTGTCACGTAGAACCAAAGCTATTGTAATTAAAAAAAACATGTACGAATAATAACCACTTCTGGCAATTAAAAAATCGTGTCACATATAAAAGCGATAAAGAACGAAGATGAACACATTTCTTTTATTTTAGGTCTAAAACAACTGGAACAAAACACAAGATCTTTGAACCCGGGAGAGCTTTCAGGATTGTCTCTGCTCACAAGTGGGTGGGGAAAACCCGCAGAGCGAGGGGTTCCGGAGAGCGGCCGAGCGGTGTAGGAGAACAAACACTGATTTTAGACTCATTTACACCATTTATATTTACTGAAACCAGATTTTACTAATACGCTCCAAGTCTTAGAGTTAAGAATGGCATAGAAAATTGTGCATTATTTGCAGGTGTCCTACAGTCTGTAACTGGACACTTGTATGATGGATCTATAGGGTAGGTAGACCTCGTACAGTGGCAGACGTATGGAGTAATTGTCTGTAATGAAGTCAATGATGAGTGTATGCTCTGAGACATGAAAATCCCACCAAAATTCAAGTGTTCTGCTCGAGTGTATCGAATAGCATTGCTGCTGCAGTTAGTTTCCCAGATGGCCTGGGTTTTATGGGCAGTGCTTTCAGTGCTTTTGAGGTGTGATTGGTATGGTAATCAGAGTCTCAACAAATTTATGAACTGTTTCATGGAAAGCAATTAATTTATCGGCTGTGCCAAGCAGCCATGTAATGAGAGGGATAATGTTACGTACAGTGAGTCTCAATAATGACCATGTTTACACACGCAGAAATATTCAGAGTGTTTACTCAACTAAATGTCTTCCAAGGATCCCATATAAAAACCACTTAGCAAAAACCATATGTATATATGTGGTCATGTGTCTTCGGAACAACTGTACTACAGCGCCTCTGAGTCTGGTTATAAAATGGGATGGACCATATCCACGGACCACTAGTCCCACTCACATGCCACAAAGAATGTTCTATTTCTACAGAATTTTGTGGGACAAAGATTTAACTTGATGTTACAAGTAATCTGTTTGGCTTCAATATATAGGGTGAGTTGCCCTAATATGGGACATATTTTGTAGTTTGGACTTCTGTAGTGTATTACAATGTTAGGCCAACTCACCCTATCATAAGACAAAGTGTAGCAATTGAATGCAGCCTAAATGAACTAAAGTTCCTTATCTTGGACTTAGAGACTTTAACTTATTGGAGCACATAGGTCACGCCACTGCCTCAGACAGTTTAACTAAAGTGTACATTTTGGTAACGCATGAACACACCATAGCACAGCACAGCACACAGTGTGAACAGCGCGACATTCTTCCTCCATATTTAGCCCATTCACCGTGTGAAGCAGCGGACAGCCAGGAACACAGCACCCGGAGAGCAGTGTGAGGGGACGATACCTTGCTCAAGAGTGCCTCAGTGGTGGCATTGGTACACCTGGAACCCATGACCTTCCACAGCGGCAACTCCCTAACCACCAGACCACCAGCTACTGGATTCATTCCATCTCGGAGATCCTGGCCTGAGTCAAAGAAATTCCGTGGCCATTTGCTCTAATTAGCAACATGTGGCACAATTTAAGTACATGCTTCACAGTCCCAGATTCTCAGTATTGTGAAATAGGAAAGTCACGGGAACAAAAATTAACAAGGCTGTTTTAAAGACAGTGGTCATTCTGCTAGGAATTACGATCAACTAGAAGTGGGAGGAGCAGTGTGGAAAGTGCCAATGGGCCAGTTTTGATCTGCTGATCAGTGCTGATCAGATTTCTTTTTTCATGCACATATCTTTTGATGGCACCAAACATGTGGAATGTGGAAATGTTTCTCGTCATAAGTCCAAAGGAGATTTTGGTCTTGGCTTTGATGTTAGTGCACTACTGGCACTAAGAACGTATCTGAGTCCAAAAGAAACTTTCACACACAGCTCCAGAGTTTGCATTACAGAGAAATCCAACTTTTATTTCTTTAGGGTAAGAATGCAGGAAGAATAATACATTTCACACATTTTACAGCAGTAGGCCAGTGTTCCAAATATTCTGCTCTTCCAGAGGACTATAACTGCATTAACAAATTATCTCCTTACAAAATTATAATTATTTCTCTGAAATTATTCCCAACCATGCACAGTGTTATTTTGGAGCAATGATGATGATAATAATAATAATAATAATAATAATAATAATAATAATAATAATAATGATTATTGAGTAATGTTCACAGTAATCTCTATTTTAGCCTATTAAAGAAATAGGGGTTGAATTTACTGGATTCAGTTGTGATCAGAGATTCCACATAACTTAAATTTATTACGCACACTTAATCACCACAGTCTTTTTTATCTTTCAGTCATGTGGAAGCGATGTATACATTTGAAGTAAATTCAAAGCACTATTTATCTTCAGTGCCTGAACTGTGTATGTTTTCTCTAGCTGTATTTTTTCCACACTTAAATCATACTGTAAATCTTGGTTCACACGTGACAGTCAGTCTACACACAGATCTGAACGCAGAACAGAAAGCTGTGTGTCTGTGTGTGTGTGTGTCGACATCCATCGCACTGTTCATGTAAATGGTCCACCCACCCGCAGGTTCTAACTTCCTAAGAAAACAAATAAAAAGCCCTCCTCGCCATATGCGCGAGTGACAGAACCCAGTCGACGTGAAAGCCCAAAGGTTCAGAGCTTTTTATAATCACTCGGAGAAAACACAGCCATATATCAAAGGGGTCTGATTCACTTTGCAAGCCAAGCATGTGTCAGAGAAGCTGACCTTGGCTGCTAAAGCAGCACGGGCCATCAGCGCCCTGACCAATGGGGCCACGCGCTCCACTGTGGCTGCGGCTAATGAAACTCCATCTTTTATCTCTACTATCTGCGTTCACTGGAAGAGCTTCAGTAATCATTCAGGAGCAACAAAGAGGCTGACGTCTCCTCTGCTGTGACCCGGGCCCCAGCAAACACAACACACACACTCGCGCCCAAGCACTGAGTGAAAGCTCCAAAGACGAAAAGAGCCAAAGATGGCAATCTATTCCGCCGCAACACGTGCGTCAATAACCCTAATTAGGGAAGATGATACATACATTCTTTGAGCAGCGTGACAGTGTAGCTCCATTACTGCACTGAAAAAAATGCAAATCATTTCCACATGAAAAAATATATGGTGTCAGTCTAATTTTGTCTTTGGGTTTACTCGTTTAGTTCTGATGTAATATTTTCTAGCCTTTAATGGACACCTGGGGGCTTCCTATTAGAATAAGGTGGGCAGGGAGTAGGATTGGTGTTGTCGGGAATGATATCCATATCAATACTGATACAATAATACTCATTGATACGGATACCTATCGTTACTGTTGTCGGTACTACTCTCCATAATTTGGTGACAATAAAGATATCACACGAAAAGATTGAAAAGAGTGAAAAGATTCAGCAGTTATTTTATTATGACTTAAGGATAAGGATGTAAACTGTGTCCTGAGTATCCTGCATATACAGCTCTGGAAAAAAATAAGAGCACTGCAAAAATCTTCAGTTTCTCAGGTTGTTCAGGTACAAGGATTGAACCGAAAAGCTTTGCCTTTTGCCTCGTTTTTAAGATCGTCTGGTAATATTTCTCCGAAAATACTGTTCTTTAAAGCATCATTTTAAAGGAAATTACAAAACATCCAAATAAGAGAAACATTTACATGTTTGCAGTGTTTACAGAACTTGAGTAATTAAAAGAAAACAAATCTCTTGTTCACTCTTAAACAAAATAGCTATAATTACCTTTGACGTACTTCTAGTAGTGTTTTACCATCCAACTGGTCACATTGCGAGAGGAGAGTGTCGATTACAGCAGTGTTTTTATACTT
>JBBJLS010000148.1:4710622-4745387 GCA_037577275.1 Bryconaethiops microstoma | reverse complement strand
TTTCCACAAGATTTTGGAGTTTCTGTGGGAATTTGTGCCCATTCATTCTGTAGCATTTATGAGGTCAGACACTGATGATGGACGAGACAGTCTGGCTCTCAATCTCTGTTCTAGTTTCTTCCAAAGGTGTTGAATGGGGTTGAGGTCAGGCATGCCGAGGCATTAAGAGGTGTGTCCCAATACTTTTGTCACTATTGTGTATGTATAAATAAAGTATATTTATAATAAAGCAACCAGAGAGAGGAAGTACAAGGTAGGTGTTTCTAAAAACCAACTACCGTGAGTGCAAGCACAGGGTAGGTGGTTTTAATAAAGTGATCTGTGAGTGGAAGTACAAATGAAAGAAATCATGTTTCTAATAAAATGGCCAGCACAAGGTAGGTGTTTCTAATAAATTGTCCAAGGATTGCATAAGTCCCCCCCAAACAAAACAAAGCAAGCAGTCTCCCACCTGATTGAGTACAATCATTTACAACACTGTGTTTAACCGGGGGCTAAACTGACTGACCCAAATCCTCCCGTCTTTCTGCACCTGGGCAGGTCACAGCACTGCGGAACTGCCCCTCTCTGCAGGGTGGGGGTCTCCGTTTCCGCGAGAGAGGAAAACTCAAGGTCACAGCCGAACGCGCTGCTGACTCATAACTCGAGACCGACGAGACTCGTGACCACATTTTTTTCTTCTTGCGTCCCTTATTATCTAACACACTTTAATGACGAGTGACGTGCAGGAGGATGACAGACTCGTTGGTGGGCATTAAGAAAATGACCCCCCCCCCATAAGTAGCTGCAGTGCTAAGTCGTATAGGCTATGGAGGAAACGTCACATGAGCGTTAAGATAAAGCGCTGGTACATTTCCATCTGCTGCGTTTAACGCGTGACGCATACGAGAGCAACGCATAGAAGCAAAGCCCCTCCCAGATGCCCACCCACCCAAACTATCTGTTACCAAACCAGGCAGCAATTTCCAACTTAACGTCTTCAGATCTGCTTCCACACCCAGTAAGAAACTAAATCCACGCACAACTTCTTGAAATGGTGCCATTTAATCTTCACACCAGAACGCTAACTACTACTCAACTTTGGGTTTTAAAGGGGAACTCTGACCTCTCATGATTTCTTCATATTTGCACAGCTGATGGGATGCAAACAATGCCATCATGAGTGGTTTTGATGTGAATTTGTTTTCTTACAGAGAAATGTATAGGTTAAAAATTCTATACAGTGCTGGTGATAGGAACCAGGGGTCTATAGGGTTTATAGGTGATAGTGATAGTGATAAATGTGGGAAAAAAATTTTTACAGTGCTATTTTATTGCACACTAGTACTCTTTGGGTACTCTTCCACCATTCATCTGTTTTATATGTTTTAGCTCCAAAATTTTATCCCAAAGCTATCCTGAAACACCACTTCAATCAGCACATTCATAACCATTTCCTTTTAGAACTTTCAGCGAGACAACAAACTCTTCACACGTCTGGTTCCATTCACTGCCATTGTGAACAATTCAGAGAACTCTGAGTAAGTTCTAGAATGAATAATTTGACATCAAACCACCATGAATGGCTTTGGAAACGTCTTAAGGAATGAGTTATCCAGTAATGTAGAAGTTCCCATTAAATGTTGTGCCCTGTCCATGGTGCTAAAAGTGAAAATCAGTGAACTTCATTATACTCTTATTCGGAAATGGCCCAGAAGGTACACTGAGTTTACACTCGAGTTGCTGTGAGGATCCAGGGGCTGTGTGTGTGTGTGTGTGTGTGTGTGTGTGTGTGTGTGTGTGTGTGTGTGTGATCGATAAAGATCATTGGCGAACATGTCTCCAATCAGCTGATACCAGTTTGCTATGAAGATCGAGAGGTTTGTGTGTGGGTGTGTGTGTGTGTGTGTGTGTGTGTGTGTGTGTGTGTGTGTGTGTGTGTTTATGTGTCCAACCTCCAACACCTGATGAACTAAGTGAATCTTAGCCAGCACTCCTCTCTCTCAGGGGTAAAAGATACCACCCACTTTGGAGAACCTAGAGAACACCACGCACTCTCCTCACCTGAAGTCGCTGTAGGGGTGTATAATCCAGTTCCCAGCGCTCTTCACGCGCTCCTGCTCGCGCTCCACGGCCTTCTGGCTGCCGTACATGCGCAGGGAGAACTTGTTGACCCCCGGCTGCAGCATGCTCCCGAACTGCCTCTGCATGAAGCTAACCTGGCTGCCCCGCGCCTCGGTCTCCTCGCCCGCCGCGCCTCCCCCTGCGCCCCCAGCCAGCTGGACTCCATCCTCGGTCTTGAGGAAGGAGACGGAACTGCGAGGCTGTTGCGCTCCGTGCGCCGCGGAGGACGCTTTTCGGCTGGGCGCGTTGGAGAAGGACACGCGCGGGTCCCTCCTGTCCGTGAGCTCGCGGTCCCCCGCGGGCGTGCCGGGACCGTCCGCGCTGGCCGTGGAGTTGCACGCTCCGCGCCTGGGTCCACCGTCCTGCCGGGACATGATGGAGCGGAGGCTGCTGGCGCCAGAGTCCCGCCGGCATTCGCCGTTCTTGCTGCACTTGGTGCCGGACGGGGTTGGAGCTTCTCCCGGCGGTTCTGGCGTCACGGATGAAGTTACTGATCCTCCTCCTCCTCCTCCTCCGTCGTCCGTCTCGTTTCGTCCCGGTCCATCACCGGCACGCGCCGGCTGCTCCTTCCTCTCCGCGGAGCTGAAGTTTTTCATCCGGATGCTTCCTCCTCCTCCTCCTCCTCCGCGTCGGAGCCTCGCGGGCTGGATCTTAGACTCTCCCTCCCCGTCCTCCGCCTCCTCCGTGGCGGCGTGGCTGCTTGAGGCGCGCGCGCAGGACTCGTCCACGCGGCTCTGCGCGCGGCTAGAGGCTGAGCCTTTCTTCTGCATGACGACTTCAGAGGAGGAGGGGGGGGGGAGCTCGGTGTGCTCCATAGAGGAGAGGAGGGGGAATATTACCTACAGACAGAGAGAGAGACAGAGAGAGAGAGATCCAATCAGAGAGAGAGAGAAAGAGACCGATAGAGTGAAGCAAGAAAGAGGGAGCTAAAGACAGACAGAGACAGAGACAGAAAGAGAGAGGAAGATAGAGCTAAAGGGAGAGGGAGAGAGTGAGAGAGAGAGAGAGAGAGAGAGAGAGAGAGAGAGAGAGAGAGAGAGAGAGAGAGAGGGAGAGAGAGAAAGAGAGAAAAAAGAAAAAAAACAGAGAAAAAAGAAAAAAGGAGAGAAAGAGAGAGCCGATGGGGAACTGAGGTATAATCAGAGGTGAGATTAGAGATGAGGGAGGGATGGAGGGAGAGACGTAGGAAGGATAGGAGGAGAGAGAAAACGAAAGAGAAGGATCAATGGACATGGAGGGCTGTGTGAAGAAGAGGGTAGGGGGTCTCTACGTGATTTTCCAACAAACTACAGACCATCTATGACTTCGTCCAAACTATTTAACTTTCTGCACTGAAACTCCTCAGGCCTGATCCTCTTCGCTAAAGTGTTACACTGTTGGTCAGAATCTTCAGAGGAGCTGCAGGTGCCTGTACAGTTTACTCTCATCAGCAGAACTACAGAAATCGCAGTGCCATCATGTCGTCATTGTGGTAGAGGGTGAGCTCAATGACAATTTCCTCACAGTGACGGCAGCCAACAGCCTACCGCCCCCTGGCGACCCAAGGATGGACCTGCACCCTCAAATCCACAAAACCAGGGGATGATGCTGAAGGACCTGTGTGGTCATCACTGCCTCAGACCTGTTGAGTTACTCCAAGGACATAAAACATCCCATTATGTTTAAAACTCCTCACAAAAAAGGGTAAAAGCACACACATGGAGAGCACATGGTTTCTTCAGGGTCTTCTTGTGCAACAGCTGAGACGACTGCTTCAACTTTCTTCATGAAACCTTTCATTCCTCTTTGCTGTGGGCATGGATCCTCATGCACAGGTTCTCGGTTTTCTCCTGGACCTAACAAATCCTGGCACAAGCTGCATTAAACCAAAACCCAAACCTGTAAGGTTTGCTTGGTACCTCCAATGCTACCGTCCATGAGTGAGAGAATAAAATCCACACTCTTCACATCCATGAGGTTATCTCTCCACCTTCAGTTTGCTCGAAAGTGGCCACTAAACTACAGAGCGGCCACTGGATTTGTTTCGCTATTCTAAGTGCGGAACATGCAGATTTGTATGTTCAGCACTGAGAACATGCACTCTACGTTCGGAAGAATTTAGTCAGGTCCGTCACTGAGAACAAACTACAGCAGCTCCAGATTATTTGGTAATCTCACAACTGTCTTGAAACCCATCAGCTGGCATTCTGAGGTCTGGTCATTTGTGCTCAGACACATCATTTCCCCTCAAGTCATCCCTAAATCTTCTGTAGCAGCACTAGAGGGTCAAGCATACCTTTAGAGAGCTGCTGTTTGTCAATGACATTGAAAGGTTGTCTGAGCCCACTGGTCCAGAGCGCCGTGTCCATGTGCCGAGGAGACTGGTCGCCTTTTGCTGCCCACGAGGGTCAGCATGTTGTCACATCATCCGCTTCACCCTGCACTCCTTACCTTCAGCTGCTGCTTCTGCTGCTGACTGGAAACACGGGCAAGCAACATTACACTACCATTCTCTCTCTCTCACTCTCTCCCTCTCTCTCTGCAGTGTCAGACCGCCAGCACGGACTTCCTGGTATGACACACAGAAGTATGATGCTTTGGGCTTCATTTGCATAAAAGGCAGAGTTCCAAGAAAAGAGCGAGATTCTAATTGATCCTGGAGAGGAGCCAGAGATCTTGAGGAAGATAAAGGGAGCCGAGTGGAGAAGAAGGCAAAGGAGGTGCTCTTCAGAATGAATCTGATAAGGGATGATGCCAGTTTCACTAGACGTACAGCTGTGTTTGCCTTTAAGAGCAGATCTATTCAGATGGAACGCAGCGAACTCTGTGGAATGAGTGTAATGTGATAGTTCCCAGACTCATATCTGAGAATGCCATTCTGGTTCCCAGAACAGTCTCAGATCAACTTGTACACCAACTGGCAAGCTCATCCGGTGCTGAGCCAGATAAGCAAAGAGTGTGCACAAGTGTCTATAGGTCTGGAGGACTGCACTCTTAAAAATGTTGGTTCCTAAACAGTTCTTGGATTGAATACTAAGAAATAACTATGACGGTTCTGTATGGAACTGAAAGTAGATCTTTTGTGGTATCACGCCACAAAAATACTTTTTGGCATCTCCAGGAGTGTCGGGTTGGGAACCACTGCTGTAATGTTTTGTAAGAAACTCCTAGGTGTTTCATAGAGTATTACTGGATAACCTAGGTTGCTTTAGACAGAGCTTGACTTGGCTGAATCAAAAGTTGAGAGTAAAAAGGATTCATCAATGCAATGTCCTTTAAGAACCCCTTTAGAACCCTTGTAGTTTTTTAGAAAAACATTTTTGGTATACAAGAAATGAACATGAAAACCCCTTTTAAATGATAAAGAACCTCAACATAATTTAAACGTTGTAAGGAGAACCTAAAATCAGATGTTTATGGTCATTTTAAACCTTAAAAGTTGAGACCGAAAAGGATTCATCAATGCCATGTTAGAAGACCCTTCAGAAACCCTTTTGTTCATTAAAAAAACTTTTTTGGTGAACAAGACATGAAAAACCCTTTTAAATGGTAAAGAACCTAAATAAGTAAGGTGACCATTCTGTCATATGTGAACACACACAGTGTGAAATTCTTCCTCTGCATTTAACCTATTCACTAAGTGAAGCAGTGGGCAGGCAGGAACACAGCACCCGGGGAGCAACGTGTGGGGACGGTACCTCACTCAAGGATACCGCAAGCAGTCTTGGGATTTGAACCCACAACTTTCTGATCACAGGGTGAACACCCTAACCACTAGGCCAGCAGCTACACTGCCCTTTAAGAGTGTTGGAATCTTCATATAATGTAAATGTTCTAAGGAGAACCTTAAATTTTACCTTTACATTTATTTAAGCCTCAAAAGTTGAGGCCAAAAAGGATTCATCAGTGCAATATTGTTAAGGAATCCGAAATCAGTCAATGGGTGGTGCTTTAAGAATCATTTCTACACATGAGACGTGCAAGTCTGAGGAACTGCTAAAACGTAAAAGTTCATACAAATGAAAAACGGTTTAGAATCACATTTCCAAGCCAAGACCCTTTAAGAGTGTTGGAATGTGCCCCAGCTGTCTTTGTAGGCTTTGACTTTTGGCTTAAGTTATCTGGCTAACTGAGAAATCCTGCTTAGTGAAACCCCCCACCAGGTCTCTTCAGCTGTAACACAGCAGGCCGGTCACACAGCTGTGCCACAACCAGCTGAAGGGGAAACACCATTCGGCTTGAAGTTTCAATGCTGGTGCGTTTCGTTATCACACGTTACAAACACATAATGAGATAATGATGGGGATAATCTCCTGTAGCTCTTCACTACAGGTCCCATTAGGCTTAAGATCCCCCCAGGCTGCAGAAGAGAGGAAGGAAACGTGGTGTTCCCCCAGGGGGCTTTCCTAGGACACAAATGGTTTCATCTTTTAAAAGCAGCAGCACTCAGTGGATCCTACTCTTTCCATGAAAAACAACCAGTGTGTGTTATAGGAACAGTGGCCTCACTCAACCAGGAACATAATACAGCAGCGGACAGTCAAAAGGGTCACTGTGTCAAAGATACGAGAGCTAAAAATGCGCCATGATAAGTGGGAACTAATGGAGACCCTGCAGATGTTCTCTCATCCCCTCACAAGCATGAAGAGCAGATAAGCCAACCTTATTATGGAAGAGCATGAGAAATTTTCTTACATACTTGTGGAGCCAAAAGTGAACACAAGATGTATAAAAACCTCAGCATTTCACATTCGTTTTGCAGCTGCTACTGAACTGTTTCCAACTATTTGGGATGAACTGGAATGGAGATTGCAAAATCTGTGCCTGACCTCATAAATGCTCTACAGAATGAATGGGCACAGAATGAATTGTGGAAAGCCTTCCAACAAGAGTGGAAGCTGTTATAGCTGCAAAGGGGGCCAACTACATATTAAAGTCTATGTATTTGAATAAAGTCCCTCTTGTTGTAATGGTCAAGCATCACAATACTTTTGTTCATGTAGGGTGGGTCGGTGGGTGGGTGGATGGATGGATGGATGGATATAAATGCTGGGCAATGATTCGCATGGTTTTCTGTGATTAATTGCATTGTTATACGCAAAATCAATTCAAAAAAAGTGTATTGCTATTAAAAATTTTTTAAAAAGTACTGCTACATGAACAAAAGCGCAATAACATTTGGTTTGCAAACAATTTAAATAAATAAGGAGCTTTTTAACACCAGTGTTTCCTTTAACACAGTTACACAGCTGCAATTCAAATATTTCTAAATCTCAACTTAAACATTAATGTAATCAAATCAAATATAAAAACACTGCAGGTCATTCACGTTTTATCTAGTTTGTTATAGAAAAACAAGTTACCCTCAGAGTACAGAGCAAGGGGTGACAGAACCATTATAGCAGCTGGTGGACTAGTGGTTAGTGCGTTCGTGCTGTGCTCAGAAGGTCATGGGTTCAATTCCCAAGACTCTTAAGCACCTTGAGCAAGGTACCGTCCCCACACGTTGCTCCCTGGGCGCTGTGTTCCTGGCCGCCCGCTGCTTCACTTGGCGAATGGGTTAAATGCAGAGGAAGAATTTTGTACTGTTCACACTGTGTGGTATGTATATATATACACACTATATTGCCAAAAGTATTCGCTCACCTGCCTTTACACACATATGAGCTTAAGTGACATACCATTCTTAATCCATAGGGTTTAATATGACGTCGGCCCACCCTTTGCAGCTATAACAGCTTCAACCCTTCTGGGAAAGCTCTCCACAAGGTTTAGGAGTGTGATTATGGGAATTTTTGACCATTCTTCCAGAAGTACATTTGTGAGGTCAGACACTGATGTTGGACAAGAAGGTCTGGATCGCAGTCTCCGCTGTCATTCATCCCAAAGGTGTTCTATCAGGTTGAGCTCAGGATTTGCTCATCCATGTCTTTATGGACCTGCTTTATGTACTGGTGCACAGTCTTGTTGGAACAGGAAGGGCCGTCCCCAAACTGTTTACACAAAGCTGGGAGCATGAAATAGTCCAAAATCTCTTGGTATGCTTAAGCATTCAGAGTCCTTTCACTGGAATTAAGGGACCAAGCCCAGCTCCTGAAAAACAGCCCACACCATGATCCCCCCTCCATCAAACTTCACACTTGGCACAATGCAGTCAGACAAGTACCGTTCTGGCAAACACCAAACCCAGATTCGTCTATCAGATCGCCAGATGGAGAAGCGTGAATCATCACTCCAGAGTCATCACTCCAACGCGCCTCCACTGCTCTAGAGTCCAGTGGTGGCGTGTTTTACACCCACTGCATCCGACGCTTTGCATTGCACTTGGTGATGTATGGCTTGGATGCAGCTGCTCAGCCATGGAAACCCATTCCATGAAGCTCTCTATGCTGTTCTTGAGCTAATCTGAGAGACACATGAAGTTTGGAGGTCTGTAGCGATTGACTATGCAAAAAGTCGGTGACCTCTTCGCTCTATGTGCATCTGCTTCCGCTGATCACGCTCCGTCAGTTTACGTGGCACCATTTTGTGGCTGAGTTGCTGTCGTTCCCAATCACTTCCACTTTGTTATAATACCACTGACAGTTGACTGTAGAATATTTAGTTGTTGCACAGGTGGCATCCTATCACGGTACCACGCTGGAATTCACTGAGCTCCTGAGAGTGAAACATTCTTTCACAAACGTTTGTAGAAGCGTTCTGCATGCCTAGGTGCTTGAAGTTATACACCTGTGGCCATGGAAGTGATTGGAACACCTGAATTGAATTATTTCGATGGGTGAATACTTTTGGCAATATAGTGTATATATGCATATATAAGTTCTCATAACTTCTTTAATTTGATATAGAAATAGGCTTCAAGATACCTGATTCTACTGTTTTTAGCTTTACTACTTTTGTCCATTTCAATACATTTCAAAAGGAAGTCATAAAAGGTGGTGTGGTTTAGCAAGCAGATTGTAGATTGTATTTAGATATTGTATTGTATTTAAAGTTGGCACAAAGGGTTCTTTGTGCAATGCCACAGAAGAACGACTAAACCAATGAACAATTCTTTAGAAGCCTATTTTTGGTAAACAAGAAATGAGTGTGAAAAACTCTTAAATGGTAAAGCACCCTCATATGATGTATGAAGGAGAACCTTAAATTGGACCTTTACACTCCTTTAAACAAAATAAAACCCTCTGTGCCACCTTTATATTAAAAGCAATGGGGTGAGGTATGTACAAAAAAAAAAAACGTGAATTTGATTTTTAATCGCCAAACTGCTATAAGTATAGACAAATCTACATTTGTGTTTGGTATATCTGAGGTTCCGTTAAAAAGATCTCCAAATCCAAAGTCTTCACCCGAGTCCTCGTTCTTGAAACATTTCATAATCAAGAGCAGTACATTCTTCTTTCACTTTATTATGATTTACAAAAACAAATCATTTAACTTAGAATAAGTTAAAAAAAAAAAAAAAAAAGTGTTATGGAACCAAGTCACTGAATATGTGTATGGGAATATGGGGGGGGGATCTAAATTTAAAAAGTGTGACTGTTTTTACCACACATTACCACGCTGTTTGAGTCTGGAACAAAGTCTTAAAAATTTGCTGAAAAATCTATATATAAAAAAAAAAATTTTAAAAAAAATCCAAATACCCCTGAAAATCAACTGCTTGATGGGCCACACATTTTCATTCAATCTGTGCAGCGCCACCCTTTTTTGTTCATTGTACTAATTGTGAGGAAAACAATATCTTGTGCAAATAAATACTTTATACAGAGATGAGAGTAACACGCAGCTAATTTTTTTTTTCCTTTGTGAGATGTTCTCACATGAGCTGGCTTTTTTCTGATCTAGCTCTTTTGTTTTTTTTCCTTAATAAATATTACTGTGTTCACATACATCTCTTAGCCACTGATATAATTAAAAAAGAAAATCATTTAATAATAATAAAAAAAAAAACACACAATGTACGAAGAAAAAAAAAAAAACGGTTCTAGTTGAATGTGTCCCCTTTTTGGGGTGTAAGAGAGTCTCCATTAAAATGCCATTCAAATCCAGTCAGTTATTGGCTGGCTCTGAGAGCGTGTGCGCGTGGGTGCGTATGTGTGAGAGACTCTAGATCTGGAAGAGTTCTGTGAAACCCCCGCCCCCACCCCAAACACACTTTTTCCCTTCCTGTCCCCACCCCACGCTTTTTAAAATCACGTCTGGACAGGTACCGTCCACCATGCTTTTAAAAACAAAAAACAACACAACCCATGAGGAATGATCATTCTCCAGTTCAATGATAAAAAAAAGCAAAGTACTGGTGAAGCTATACAATTGAAAGTGGTAGATGTGTGTTTTTTTTTTCCTCCTGTGATTATTAAGGTATCCTTTGGCGCATGTCCCAGTGAGTCAGATGGCAATAATGTCGAGGCGTCTCTGGCTCGCCACCACAGGGTGCTGGTGTGGTGCTGGCCTTAAAGGGTGCACTCTGGAGGATCATAGACAGGTTTCAGCTTGGCCCTCCAGCCATGATTCCTTTTCAGTAACAGCAGAACAGTCCAAACAGGCTTTCGAGAACAGTCTAGAGCACTCCCCTGTTCAGCAGAGCAGTTGCTGCATTACTAAGAGATTTCAGAGAGGGACGTCTGTGAGGGAGGAGTTCAAGGTTCAGGAGGTTTTGAATTATGCTGCTTGGCCATGCTAGCACTGTCAGACTGAGATGATGTTAATGTGTTTGAGGGGTTGCGTGCGTGTGTGTTTGTGTGTCTGTCTGTCTGTCTGTCTGTCTGTCTGTCTGTCTGTGTGTGTGTGTGTGTGTGTGGGGGAGGACTGAGGGTTTTTTTTTTTTGTTTTTTTTTAGGAGTTGTTGGCAGCATTCTCGTTGCTGGGGGAACTAGAGGAGGAAGAGGATGATGAGGAAGGAGAGAAGTTCATTCCTGATAAGCCTGGAGGATCTGTGGCTGTGTTCTGTCCGCTCAGGCTCTTCCTGCATACTGGACACGTGTCATGCTGAGGAAAACACACAAACACATCCACTTTAACAAGACTGTATGCAAACACGCATACTGCGGTCAGTTCAGTTCACTGGCTGAGATTCAGAAAAGACAGCTTCCCCTTTACGTCTTCATTTAAATCTTTTTTAAACATATATTTCATACATATATTTCTTCCCATATTTTACTATGTACAGCTCTGGAAAAAATAAGAGACCACTGCGATTCCTTTTTAAATCAGCATCTCTGTGAGTATGACAGCCATTCCATGCCCGTGTCTGTTAAATTCCTACATAAGCACCTCATTCTGCTTTATAAGGTACTGATTAGTGATCACCTGAATCAAATCTTATTTAATGAGAAATAGTATAAAAACACTGATGTAATCAACACTCTCCTCTTGTAATTTGACCAGTTGGATGGTGAAACACTGCTAGAAGTAGTGTTTCACCATCCAACTAAAATGGATCCTCAACTCACTTTTGACACCCACATCAAACACCTCTGTAAGACATGATTCTACCACTTTAAGAACATCGGCAAACTCCGCCCAACACTCACCCTGGCAGATGCAGAGAAACTCGTCCACGCCTTTGTCTCCTCCAGGCTGGATTACTGTAATACACTCCTCATCAGGATCCCTGGCAAGAGCATCCAGAGACTGCAGTATATTCAGAACAGCGCGTGCCAGGATCCTGATGAGGGTGCACAAGCATGAGCACATCATCCCCATCCTGAAAACCCTTCACTGGCTCCCTGTCCCATTCAGGATAGAATACAAGGTCTCCCTTCTCACCCACCAGTGCATTCATGGACATGCCCCCTCTTTACCTACAGGAACTCCTCAAACCCCATACTTTCTCACGCACCCTCTGCACCCTGTAAACACAAACACCCTCCAAGTCCCCAGAACCAAGCTCCGCAGCATGGGTCTTTCTGATCTATGGCTCTGAGGCTGTGGACTACCTGAGAGCCCCACAGTCTATTGATGTTTTTAAACGAAACTTAAAAACTTTCTAGAAAGGCAGTTTGCTAAAGCATTTTATAGATTTTCCTGTTTTTGTTCTTTTTATTTTATTTTTCTTTTACTCTGTAGCACTTTGAGCCAAATATAAAGTGCAATACAAATAAAATGTATTGTTATTATTATTATTATTATTATTATTATTATTATTATTAATAATATAGAAGTATGTCAACAGTAATTATTGCCATTTTGTTTAAGAGTGAACAAGAGATTTTGAACAAGACATTTTTGCAGTGGTCTCCTATTTTCCAGAGCTGTATATAGCAACCATTAAATTAGTGAACGTTTGCTATTATGATGTTTAAACATGAACATAAAATCTAGTTTTCATTTTATTTCATCTCATTTAATGACTCAGACACTTAAAAATTTAAGCTAATTTAAAATATGTTTATTTAATCAATTACAGTGTAATAATTTATATTTAATCAACATACTTAGGGTTATTTAATAAAAAATACAAAATTATTCACTGTATCCATTGAAATGCATGCCTGAAAAAAATTACACACATTCTCTCTCTCTTGACAGGACATACTTTTGCAGGCAGAGGCCAGGCTCACAGGAACCTCCTCCACAGTAGTGTGTCGGAAACTCTCCGCCATCGGAAGAAGAGTGCTTTCCATAGAATCTGTCGGAACTTTCCAAGGTTTCAATGACAATTTCTGTCAGACTGTAATGCATCCTATGCTGCCTTTGCATTTACAGAGATTTTAACCCTTTAAGGTTGGACCAGAAATGCCCATTTTTGACTCATCTCTGTCTCTGACAGGATGTCTCAATGCTGCTGTTTCTCTGATTTGCTATGTCAAAACAAAATTCATACCTGAACAAGAACAATGTGAATAAGATTGTAATTCACACTCACCTTTTATTATAACTCTGATCACACCAAAAAATAATAAGCAAATACTGAACCATACTGTATTCTGAACATGCTTTCAACATGTTGGAATCACACGCAGGAAGGTGGGTGGGGGGGGCGGGATACCATACCCCTAAGGTAAGAAAAATGGAATAAGGCACCCCCCTTTTGTATAACACCCCCCTATCATTTTTCATGGGTTATGCTGTAGAATATCTGGTACACTCAGTTCTTCATACATCAAGTTCTTTGGACAGTTTTTACCAAGAAATACAGGTCTGATGACCAGTATTAACTAAAGATGTTTATAAAATTGAAAAATTAAGCATATAATCTTCAGGGATTTTTTAAATATTCAATTAAACAAAGTGACTACAACCTTAATGATGTTACTGCCAGAAGTTATGTTGTTCAGTTTTACATCTTGGCCTCCGTGTATAACAGTATGTGTTTTCATTCACAGGTGAATGGGAGAAAACCTGTTATCAGTTTCTAAAATACAAAGGGACGAGATCAACAGTGGTTGAGAATCACACAGGTGACCGACCCATGAGCAGATATTATTCATCCGATTCTTATGAGGAAGAGGAGCATCTGATTAAACAAAGGAGCCGAGTCTGTAACGGTTCCTTCCGATCTGGGAGTGTGGATGAGTATTCCTGCGTCTCGGCGTTATACAGAGATGAAAACTCGTTCTGCCAGTCTCAGAACAGCTCCCCCGTCCGCAGGAGGAACCACGAGAGGAGGTCAGGGAGAGCCAGGAGCGCCCTTAACCGCTCCTGCTCCATTCCGGACTCCAACAACCCTACTGTCTTTTCTCCTCCAGCACACACAGACATTAGCATGATGGTGGCAGACCTTTCAGAGATCGATGGAGAGGAGGCCATGATGACGCACTGGGAGGGCACAGTGCTGAAGGGAACGCAAAAGAAAACAGCACAGGACACAGATTCAGACAAGACATCAAAGATTATTGGACACTCTGTTGAGTCTGTAGACAGAATAAGGAGCTTTACCTCTCCTGACATTAGCACTGACCTGGGCCCAGACGACACGGGTCAAAGCGGAGCAACAGGGAGCTTCACGAATGCAGAGGAGGAGCCAGAGAGCAGCAACCTGTGCTGTTTGAACCACATGACCAAAAGCATGCTGTGCCTCAATGAAGAATCTCAGGATGAGGTGAGCTGTGAGGTCATTCTTGTCTAGTTTCATCAAAAGGGACAAGAGGATTATCTGTGTAGTCATTTTACAGTTACAGTTACGGCATTTGGCAGAAGCTCTTATCCAGAGTAACGTATATCAGTGTTTAAAGTAGTTCACATCTGTTCTTCATACCTGCAAAGCTAGACTCAAATCAACATTTGCTTTTAACCAAGTTACAACCAACTAAGTTGCACACATTTCCAAACCCTGTCGAAGAAAGGAGCATTTTGTTAGTAGTAGTGCGTTTTGTTGATTTATTTTTTTTGTCACAGCAACACTCGGCAATACTTGTGGACAGATTTGATTGCTCATGTTCAGATGACAGCATGTCGACTTTCATTTCCAGTGGGTCTCTCTGAGGGAGCTGCTCTCGCACTGTACGCAGCCGCTGTCTGTGAATGAGCTATGGGCTCTGTGCTACACCTGCCTGTCCACACTGCAGACCTACATTGACTTTCCAGGTCAGTCTGGTGAAGGATAAACATAGAGTGTCTTCAGGAACTATTTTCCTCCCCTTGGTAAAGAGCAAAAAAGACCATAAAAATTGACAATGTAGTTTACTAACTTGACACACAACTTTGTGAGTTTGTGAGTCGCTACCTCGCGCCCGTATACCCAGGGATAGGTTCTGGGTACCCGCGAGCCTAATATGGATTACGTGGTTACAGAAAATGAATGAATGAATGAGTGCAACTTTCATTTTTTCTTTATTTTATATGTGTATCAGCAAACTCAATATAAAATGACCCATTTATATTTTCCAATGTTTAAAGTTTCCCCTGTGTTGTAATCCATTTCTGCATGTCGTTATATCAGTTAAATCATCTTCACAGCTTTAACAGCATGAGGAAATCGAGAGGATGAGCTTCATCTGATAATAGTTGTCTGTAGCTGAAAAGTGATCTGGGATTGTGTCTGGCTGTCTGACTAAAGTAAGAACACGACAATAAGAGATAATAATGATTTTACTATCAGACAGCAAAAAATATTAATTACATATTCGATTCTGAGATATTATTGATTGATTGCCTTAGGCTTGTACGCTATTTTGTGATACCACTCTGTCAAAACAATGAACAGTAAGGTCTTCTAAGACCACACTGACAAAGAAGGCATTTTCCCATTTAAGGGAACATGAATAAGTTAGATTGAGGATGAACTTTAATTTTAATTGAACCTCCTATTTACAACTTCGTCATGCAGTACAAAAAAGTGGTGAATGCTGTTGTAGTGGTGGGCCCACAAATGTCCTTAAATATAGTAAGAACTCTAATTAATTATTATAATTAATTCAGTCAGGTAAATAAAAGTATTTAGAGATTAAAAAATACCTTTCATCATAATGTATTTAATAGCTAGCCATGAACTCGGATAATTGACTAAGAAACTAAGAAAGGTGGCAAACAAAACAAGATTCTTGGCATTTGGACAGTTCTTTTTGCCAAATAGCAAAGAAACTTGAAATGGATGATTTGTAACAATATATTGTGTAAAATATTTTTTTGTCTGTTTCTGTTTTTAAGCTTACCTGTGCCTAGACTCTGTGTTTGTAGGCTGCGAGGGAGACGTCCTGTTTCTGAAGCCTAAAAACACAGGTACTATTCTTCACAATACAGAGTCCTGTCACATAGATCAGCTATCTCTGTACTGCAGCACACACACAGATTTATAGGGCACAGACAAATGGAAACACCATAATAAAGAGTTTAACTAAATTACAGTGACAAAGGTTGTTGCACACAGTAGTGAGGCATCATATTCGGAACACTAATTAAATGTATGTGTTAGTTATGAAAGAGGTCAAACAGTCTTTGCTATGTGAGTTTTTAAACTGTACATTTGAAAATGATAATACATAGAAAATACGTAAAAATTGCACTAGCAAAGTGAAAGTTGGACATTTAAGACCGTAGTTAAACTTAACAAACTATGGCCTCAAAAACTAATAGATAATCCACTTTCTGTGAACATTCTGGAGAGAAAAAACATTGTGAACTTCACAAAAATGTAATGTATGGCAGGACTAGTGACTTGAATTGCATACAGTGCGCAAAGACGCATAACCCAGTGAAAGGAATATACATCCTGAATCCACAAGCAATAAAATGTTGAAGGCAATTATGTCTTGGGAGAAATTAGGTCGGAAGATTGTTTATTATTGTTTAATGTCCAAGGATTGATGTTCCCACACCGAAAGATGGTGAAACCTCTAAACACACTGCCAAGGAACTGCTAGAGTGGCATCATCAACACCAGGATGGAAACATTTTACTTCCCCGTCCTCTTCAGACATGAGAATGGAAACATTGAACATCAGTGGAAAGTTTCGAAGCATCTGAAAATGTTAATACCCGCTAGTTCCTCTTAGACAAGTCCATAAGGAATTAGCTTTAGTGCTATGCCAATTGTTTTTGATCTATTTTCTGCTCAGTGCTACAGTATTGTTGTGTGTTTTGTCCTCTTTTGTAGGGTACTATGATGCCTTTTATGTAGCTCCTGAATTCCAGGAACATGGTATTGTAACAGAAAAGGTTAGTTCTGTTTCATCCCCACTGTGCACTAGAAATCACAGATTCTTACATTAAAGTCACACACATGATCAAGCCAGTCATACAAATTGAATGGAATGAATGGAATGGTAGATGTTTCTATTCTCACAGCAACACTCATGGACAAATTTGATTGCTCATGTGGATCCTGGCAGCTCACATGTCCTCTGTGCTCCTACTGCTAGTTATTACACAGCAACCCCAAAAAAACCAAGTCAACTTTGAATCTTTCTGACAAGCCTTGAGCCAAGAAGTGTACAGCTCTGCACAGGAGCCAAAAAAAACAGCTAAGAAATTTTCACCCACAGCTCCACTACCCAGCCACATAAGGTGGATAATTTAGCAGAGTGTGGAACAAATTTGTCTTCCAAGTTGTAGAGAAGGTTACTGACTCTTTTCATCTTTCCCTCACACTTCACTCTGTATATTCAGAGGGCAATATCTTCTACTGGTTCTTTATGACATCGATTGGAACAACAACCAGACACTATTAAGCCTTTGTTTGTTTAGGCCTCCCACTTAACACAGAGTTTTGCCTGTTTTTCCACTACCAGTGACCATGGAAGAAGTACAACCCTGGAAAAATGATGGAATCAGTACCCTCAGAGGATGTTTACCCAGCTTGTTTACGTTGTAGGGGATAAACAAATCACAAATATGACACAAAAAAAATGTTTGCTTAACCCTTAGAATGTGAACGGATCCATGCCAGAAGCACAACAAAAGGTAAATCGTCATCATACAGCCAAACAACTCCTTATATGGAAGTTCCCCCGGTTTGTTTTGATGCTCGATTTGTCAAACACGCAATGCCCAAAAGAGAACAAAATTGTCCAACTTTTTTATTTTAGGTCTTAGAAACAAGCGAAAAACACACAAGATCTTTGAACCCGGGCGAACTTTCAGGATAGTCTCCGCCCACAAATGGGTGTGGAACACCTGCAGGGGGAGGTTCTAGACTGTTTTACACCGTTTATATTTACTGAAATTTTGCTTCACCAAAACTATTTCCTTTCGATGAAAAGTGTCTAGAATTTCATTGTACACCTGTGTGTTGACTGTTGAGATGATGATCACCTCCCCTGGATCTTTACCTGACTTGCTACCTCAGATCATAATGCATTCATCATTTTTTGTTTCATTAGAATGGCTTTTCTTTATCCTGCTGTGACCTTCAGGTCTTAGTGATGATTTTCCTTTGGATTTTAAGAATGTAAATAGAATGTCACGTTTTGCCCATTTCTTACAGTTCTGGCACACACATTGAGTCCTGACCCCACCGATTTGATTTTCATTTGTTTTGTTGTGTCATATTGTTTTGAATTTTGTATCATGACATCTTTATGGTCTACCCAAAAGTTTTCCTTTCATAATCCTCCTCTTTAGGTTACACTTGCACCAGAGTTTACACACAACCGACTGGGAATAACTATCATCTTTTACCACACACCATGTTGGATTCCCAACTTGAAGGACTTTTATGATCCTTTCCATTATTGTTTCATTTGACTGCTCTCTTGTTGGTGCCATATTTTCTTTTAATTAGCCAACAGCTTGTCAAAGTCTCTCTTTAAGCTTGTGCCAGTATTTGTTTCAGAAATGCAAAGGTGCAAGGTGATTCCATAATGTTTTCCTGTACTTGATCTGAAAAAAGCCAGAATGTTTATCTATTAAACTTGAATTGTTTGTGCCATATCTGTGATTTATTGATTTGTTACGAAGGAAAAGGGGCCAAGTGAACATCTTCCAAGAGTGGTATTTCCATCATTTTTGCTAGAGGCTGTAGGTTAAAATGTCTAGAGAAAATACCCCAGAGAAAGCCGTGGGAGTTCCTGTTAGATTTCTTGCTTCAGGCTAGATTTCAAATTCATGGATGAGTCCCTGATGTCTGTCCTTGACACCACAGTACACCTGGTGTGCAAGAGAAACTTTCTTTCTCATTTGCTGATCACAGATTGTTCTGATCAGTCCATGAGCTCTTCCCTCTTTCTTCTTCTTCTTCTTCTTCTTCTTCTTCTTCTTCTTCTTCTTCTTCTTCTTTTTCTTCTTTTTTTCTGACCAGATTGTATACCCAAAACGAGCTGTAGTGTGTACATAGTAGTGTAGTGTGTACAATGAATGTTGACTGGAATAGTGTGATTACACAATTAATTTTGAAAATACAGTGAATTTTGTACATATTAATATACTGAGATTTACATTCTCTGTATATTTGTGAGTGATTAGGAGTTTTTTTTTCGCATTAATTGTTCATTTATATCAGAATCATTCATGCATGTATTTCGTATCATAGTAACTATACTATACACACTAGAAGTGTTATTCAGTAAATGTGCACTAAATTCTGCTTGGATTGCCAAGATTCAAATGCATCTATACTTGCTTAGGATCTTGAGCAAGCTCTACTGCAGTTCTAATACCACTGATAGCCATTCAAGCTGCCACTTTAAACTAGTATCTGTAGATTTGGCCCTCCTGTTGTTTGGTCATTTCTGTACATTTTGGTGTGCAGCTAATCCTGATTCTGTGTTCAATCTCTGTTCAAAGTGTTGGGCCAGTGGAAGCTGGCAAAACAGATTCACTGCGTCTTGGCATGGATTCTCTGCATTTCAGGAAAGGAGCACCATACTTCCAAAAGATATTCCCTCATATTGCTGTTGGTGGAGAGCAGGGTCTAAACTTGTCAGTCTAAAACTCCCATAGGTGTTTAATTGGACTGACTTCTGGTGACTGTGATGGGTGCCGCATATATTTGCGTTATTTTCATACCTAAACCATTCAAACAAATCCAAACCATCCAGGGAACTCCAGTGTCATCCTGGAAAAGAACATTCTCATCAAGACAGAAATGTTTCATCATGGGATAAGGGTTAAAGGGATAAGGGTGTCAGTTGTGATAAGTCATAGTAACTCTAAATTGATTTGCAGTGACCCTTCTGTCCAAGAGAGCAAGCGTTTAGGCCTGAATTCCTCTGCCTATTCTCCTCCATAGAACACATCATTATGGTCCTTTTCAACCTTCACTGGCTCCCAGTTAAAAATCAAATTGATTTTAAGATTTTTCTGTCAACATTTAAAGTTCTTTATAACCTGGCACCCCCATCATTTTCTGTCCTCTTACACATCTACATACCGTGCCGTACCCTTAGATCTTCCTCCTCCAGTCTACTCGCTACACCCTCTGCTCGTTGGTCCACAATGGGGTTTAGGTCCTTTTGCTGCCCTCGTCTCTGGAATTCCCTTCCTTAAGAAAGCATTAGTTCTCTTCGAGTCAAATCCTGTCTTAAAACTCACGTCTGTAAAACTCTTTAATCTTGTCCCCAAACTGCACCCATTTATAGTCTTACACTCTTGTGATTTTATATGCGTTATGTGTCCTTGAGTGCCTTGAAAGTGTAAATTGACCATTTGTCGTACGTGAACACACCACAGCACACAATGTGAACAGCACAAAAGTCTTTCTCTGTATTTAACCCATTCACCAAGTGATGCAGCAGGCACCCAAGAACACAGCACCTAGGGAGCAGTGTTTGGGGATGGTATCTTGCTCATAGATACCTCAGTGGTGCCACTAGCAGTCCTGGGATTCAAACCCACAATCTTCTGGTCATAAGGTCAACTCCCTAACCACTAGGCAAGCAGCTGCCCCGAATGCTTAAATGAATAATAATTGTAATCATATTTTTTCCACAAATTTCAACCCTGTTTACTGATGTTTTGCCTATAAATCTAAATGCAGACATCACTGATATTCTGTTCCTATTGAAGCACCAGCCAAGTGGGCAACCTTTGTGACCACATTTATTTAGAAGCAGCCTTTATTTAGGAAACCTTTTTTTGAGAGGATGGTGTCAGCTCAAGTTCAGTTGATAAGTGTTATTCTTTATGGCTTTGATGGAATTCATCATTAGCTGTACCTTGCACCTCCGCTGGTTGTCAGTGGGAGTTAAGTAACTGCTTCTATGAGTCCCAGATTACATTACATTCATTAGGCAGACGCTTACAATTTGAGGAACATGTGAGCTGCAGTACAGTGGGAGAGCCTGATGACAGTTCTAAGTGCTATATCTTTAAGCAGGGAGCAGTAAAAGAAGATATAAGCTTAATCGGATGAGCAAGTGTGATTTACGATAGATGGAGCATCATGAGCGGTGATTCTCTCTGAATAGATGAATCTTCAGGATGTTCAGGAGGTTCTTGAAGAGGTCCTTTTGATTGCCAACATCACTTTGAATATTTGAGAAGATGTATTACTGGCTGTGTCACACTTCATTTCACAATGTAACTTTGTTGATGTAAGATCTAGACTTTTCCAGGCACGCAGGGAGCATCCATCGTGTCCCATCACACTGCAGGCACATTTGTAGCCAGCAGTTTACTGTGAATTGTAAATTTCACTTTAAATTGTGGTTTTTCAGACACAAATAAACTGCTGTTTTCTTCATCTCCAGGCCTGTATATATGGAGTGGCAGCTATTCTCTGGGCCGCAGCAAAATTTCATTTATCCCCTAACCAGAAGCTAGCTATGCCAAGAAGGCTCAAGAGGCTTCTGCTTGAAATGGCCAAAAGAACTCCAATTGAAAGGCCCTCTATCATTATGGTGAAAAAGGTAATGGCCTGGTTTTTACATTCACTTTAATGACCTTAATGTTGAATTAATTCTTTGACATTATTATTACATTACTGCCTCTTACTGAGTCACAGTAAGGTGCAGTCTATCAGAAAAGTAAGAAATGTCCATCTGTGTTCATGATATTCTGACTTCTCTCAATCATTTTTCCTCACGGCTGCAACAGACCTGCTGCGACTACTTGTCCTGTCAGGGGACTAACGCAGAAACTGTGTGGACAGAGCTAATCAACAGAGTTCCTAAGGTACACGCTCGCTGCAAAAATCATGATTAAAAACATTTTTCATACTGCACAATATTGTGGGGTGACTCATCAGATCAAGACAAGAATTAAATTTTAATGGTCCACATTAGCTGCAGTCAGCAAGCAGACGAGTCTCGCAGCGTTGGACGTGATCTTACATTTCTTTTAGTATTTGAAGCAGATTCTATAACACACCTCAGCTTTATCTAGCTCTTTTAATGTCCAGAGTACAGTCACTATCTTGAGTGATCATAAAGCCAAACACGATTCCCAATTCTTTCAACATCATATTTACTCCAGCTGTATCTTTACATCTGTGAAATGCAGACAAGACATATAGCCACTGATAAACCATCATAAACTTCCATTACTAGCTCAATAAGATCTTCTAAAGATGTGGCATAGTCTGGTTTAACTGCTTTCTCCTTTGCAAAAGTATTGCTTATTTTTAACTGCATAGTACGGTTCATATATTCTCTGCACTTGCTTAATTGCGTTTTTTTGTGGGATTTCTTAGCCATGCTTACGTTACATTACATTACATTACATGCATGGACTCATGACAGGGTTGTTGACAATCTCACCATCGCCACTTACTTTGAACTCTGCCTTCACAAGCTATTTTTCCTAATAAATCTTTTTCCTATTCTAATAAATCTACAATCCTACCCACATTTAGCTTGCAATTTCTCATGGTTGTCCTCAGATGTTCTCGTTACAAGATCAAGTCTGGCCCTGCGAGACTAATGACACCCAACCTAATTTATCAACAGAAAGAGCTTACCACTGAGAATTAACTGGGAATTTCATTTCTAATCTTAGATGTGGAACATGCAGATCAGCACCTATTGCGTGTTAGCAGACCACCTTTGAGATATGAGAAATATGTCATGTCCATAATAACTAACAACTCAAAAAATCTAACCCCTGTTTGTGTCTAAGACCTGCAGCTTTACGCTTTTAGTAATTGTAAACCCACAGAGTGTTGATTAGAAAGTCTGTTTTGTGTTTGTTTTGTTCTCTCCCAGTACAGTCAGTGGGTGGTCTTACTTAATTCGACTTCCTTTTATTCTTGAGTGTGACCAATTTTTTGTTTTCATTTAAACTGATTGAGGCACATCAGAATAAAAACATTACCAGAGTCCTCACTGCCCTCTGCTGTATTTGTTATGCCACTTGTCCATATCTGTGGCAAGCAGGCCCCGCTTTAGGCAGGTCCTTCATTACAGTAACTCTTTTGGAATGTGGAACAAGTGTCATCCTTAGTTTTTCTGTTCATGCTGTACGATGTCTTCCCATTCCGGTCAGAAACATATAGTATTTAAATCTTATGTAGCTTTACTGTTCCCTGCATATGAACAGTCATGGTGAGTATTTTTACTATAGGACATATTTATCATTTTGACTTCATTTAGTATTTTAGGTAGGATTGAATAGTAAGTTTTTTTGTTATTTTAAATAAATCTAAATTACGGTTTTGTATCATGTTAGGGATCCAGCAGGATTACAGATTCAGAAAATCTTCTTGATTTGGAGTCATATGAAAGCACTTCTACACCAGTGAGGAAAACTGGTATGTTAACTATTTTTCTGTACTGTATAACATACCTATCCACAAATAAGTACTTAATTCCATAGGCAATTATATTTACATTTGGTTGAAATTCTTTAGCAGCAGTGTTCAGTCTGGACTTCCAGACTTTTGATGACACCTGACTTTATCAAGTGTCATCAAATGACAAAAAATTGCTGAATGTAAAATATGTATTGGTTCTGTTGGTTTCCCTTAATTTAATAACAGCTGCCAATAAATGCAAATTGTTTTTTTAAGATTGTAACATCTCTCTTCCTGATTATAGAACACTGATTATATATTATAGAGGGTAATGCCCATAACTAGTTTATAAGGTTTGAATATATTTTATACTATATGTAGTATTATCTCAGATATTGTTTTAATATTATTTTAACATGTTTATTTTAATCTATATCTCTTTTACCTTTTTTTGATTTGTTTAATGTCTGTCTTTACACTAATATGGATGTTTTTCGTATGTGTTAGGTTTTGTTCCTTTGACCACTGATGTCAAGTTGGCCCCTGTGGCTGGTCCTTTTCCTCAGAGCAACCCGGTCTCGATGGGAAGGCTGCCTAAGGCCTTCACCTCCTCAGCTACTCACTTTACCCCTATTGTACTGGCCCAAGATGAGCACCCCAACACTGAAACAGAGGCAGGGAGGTACAGTCTGTCTGTGATTATTAGTTCCCTTTGTGAAGGTAAATAAAAAGAAAGAATGTCTTTGGAATTATTAAGTTGCATTCCTCATTACAGAATCTCTATTGTTTAACCTTTTAAAAATGTAATATGCTTCAAAATAATTTGACTGCTGACAAGTTGTATGACTCATATCTGTTCTCTGTGTGAATCACCAGTGAAAAAGAAATATTCAGTGAGGATGTGGCTGCTGAAACACCAGTAGTTAAAGAGTACTGGGAGCAGATGGAGGGAGGAGAGTGGAAACTGGATGAAGGTCTACCAGTACCATACTCCAGCTCCACCCCATCCAATACCAAAACTCTTCCCACCTCTCCACTTCACTCCACACTTCAAAGAGACAGGAAAGACACGAACAGTCATTCTGTGCCAAACTGCTCTAGCTTATCCAGCTCTACTGCTATTGGAGTTTATAACAACTACCTACTACAGCAGGACCCTCAGACAGGACGCCTGACCCTGTTTCCTGTTCAGATAGCTGTTTCTCAGCCTATCACAGGCCTGGATCTTAGCGTGCCATTTAATGCAGGATCAGAGACAGAATGTGATACGTCTCGTGTCCTCCAGAATGGAGAATCTGAGCACAATACCACACACTCCTGCCACAAAAAGAGAAATAATAATGTGCCAAATAATAGCACTCACCCAAACAGCACAGAACCTCATCAGCAAACCCAGGTGACCCACAGCGCAAGCCAAAGACGCCTCATTCTACAGCAAGTCATCGGCCTTGTCAGGGAAGAGTTTGCCTTTGATGGTTATCTGGAGAATGGAGTGGAGGAGCTAGCCATGGGTAACCGCTGTGTGATTTCAATTACATTCTCATCTTGTCTGTAAACAGTTCATAGATATTGAGAACTGTCTAGTTCAATGGTTCTCAATTCTTCTCCAGTGCAACCCACGACAAAAATATATCTAAAAATGTCCATATCTGAAAACCTGCTGGTTCAATGTTTCTTCTGTATAGATCAAATAGAGATCAATCCAGAACACAGTTCCAATGCTCAACAGCCCAATGCTGGGTGGGGTTTAGACCCCTCTAACCAGTGCTTGGTATTGAGCATGGCGATTTAGATCCTTTTCTA
This sequence comes from Bryconaethiops microstoma, assembly GCA_037577275.1. NCBI lineage: Eukaryota > Metazoa > Chordata > Actinopteri > Characiformes > Alestidae > Bryconaethiops > Bryconaethiops microstoma. Next base: position 4,720,453 of record JBBJLS010000148.1, on the reverse strand, counting down.
CTGCCAGTGCTCTTTTATGAAGATTATACAACCTGTTTGTGCACAGTGAGATGCCTAATTCACAAATTAGAACTATAAACTCTATAAACTGTTGAACATGTAGTGCTTGAATATATGGTTTGATAGTCAGGTAATAAGCTTGATCAGGGCCAGGGATTGCTTCAAAGCTTAATTTTGAATTACAAGGCATATTTTTATATTATAAGGTAATATTATAAACTAATCTTACTCAAGTTACCCCAAAAAGTAAAAGCCTTATTATAAGCTGAAATAGCTTAAGTGTTTTTTGTTTTATTTTAATTTTGTTATATTCTATTTACCAAAGTTAATCATTACTGATTCCCACCTGGTTGGTGGGAACTTTCCGTCCTGTTCAATGGTGTCCTCAGGGTAAGGTTGGGTGAGGGTGAGTGACTCCACTCAGACTTGGAATTAAAAAAAACAGAAAAAATGAAGCAATTTCATCTTATTCTGGCTTTTATAGCGTAGTGGATAACAACTCTGCTTTCAAAGCTGTTAAAAAGTGTTTTGAGTATTTTGAGTTAACTGAACCTTTAATAGTTAATACAACAAAACATGATTGTAGCTTATATGAATTTTTACACAAGTACTGTTTTAACAGTTCACATGGCAGATTACATTCTCGGTTTGTTTGTTTTTTTGTAATGAGCATAGTTTACCTAAATGAGTGTAGTTTACCCAACTGAGATGCAGTACTGCAAAAAGTTGTGCAGCTTGTTTCGTTATAATTTTATGTTGACCTAACTTTTCATTTCTACCAGGGCAGGAGCAGGACTGAGAAACAGTGGCTCTAGTTTGATAGTACAGCTGAACATTTTATGATACGGAAAGAATATTAAAATGTAGTGTGAAATCATGATTTCCCGTATTTAATTTAAGGAGTCTTCTGGATTAATGAATTGTTTCATGCTATTCTTCATCATATTGTTCTGGCTCTTTGTTAATTCAGTTACAACCCCCTAATTAAATAACAACCATAACTATTAAAATGTCACCATCATCAAGTGACCCTCAGTGTCATAACATGAGCTTATTTTTTTTACTATTGTAATTCCTCCTGGGTTTTTGATCAACAAAACATGGAGAAGAGAGTTCACAGATTTTAGTGGTTCATTTTAGACTCATTTTGGGTTCATTCTTATCCCCTGTATTTGTAGGAGAGTACATCCTTTCTTTAAGGAGCCTGCAGTTTGAGACCTTTTGCAGGGCAGTAGTGGAGAAGTTCAATGATCTCCACTGGGATAAAGACCTGCTTGGACTGCTGCACTGCCTGGTCAACCATAGCTCCTCGTCCCTGTGAGTAGCCCTGAAAATCTGCTGCTTCTGTCTGCCACTTCAGACACTTATCTAGTAAAGGCAATAGATGGAAAATTAGAATATACCATCTAGACTATATTACATTACACTACATTACATTCATTTGGCAAATTCACTTATCCAAAGTGACTTATCCAAATCAACTTATCCAAAGCGACTTTGGGACAGCTGGTGGCCTAGTAGTTAGGGCGTTTGCCCTGCGATCAGAAAGTCATGGATTCAAATCCCAGGACTGCTAGTGGCACCTCTGAGGTACCCTTGAGGAGGGTACCGTCCCCACACACTGCCCCCCCGGCTGCTGTATTCCTGGCTGCCCGCTGCTCCGCTTGGTGAATGGGTTACATGGGTTAAATGCAGAGGAAGAATTTCTTGCCATTCCCACTGTGTGGTTTGGTGTGTTCACGTATGACAGAACTTACAATTTGAAGAAACACAAGTTTCAGGACAGCGTAAGAATCAGTGGAGAGTTCTTAGTGCTAAAATCTTTGAGTTGGAAGTAGTGTAAGAAGAGATGCTCTCTGACTAGAAGAGTCAGAAGATAGAGAGAGCTTTTGCTCCTCTGGTCGCCTTTGGCAGCTCGTTCCATCAGCTGGGAACCAGAATGAGACCTCTGGACTAGGTTTACCTTGTGTGTGGGGATGGCAGAGCCAGACAGTGTTCCTTGGAGGAGCAGAGGGAGCGAGTAGGAACGTAAGCCTGAACGATATGATTACACAGACCATAACCTTAAAGCCATTATCTTTTAAATTACGTCTGTGTATAAACCAAATATTGGAGTTTTAGAATAATTAGAAACACCTGAAAACCAGAATAAATACCGTGCCTGAAAATAGCAGCCCAGCACCCAGCATCGTCAGACTCTCGGAAGTGTTATAAGAGCAAGCTAAAATGGTTATCTAGGCTGAATTTTAATGTGCTTAAAATGAGAAGTTCACAACACACACACACACCAACTCCCCTCTCCCTACTCTACTCATCATCAGCATTCATACAAGAAGCATTTCAAAAAGCCCTCGACTCGGTCGTTTTCCAGGCTGATCGGTCCCTATGGTAACAGCCCGCCATGAAGGGCCTGGCTGTAGGGCTCTTGAGGAGACCCTTGGGCTTCTTCCAGTGGGCTCTTGGAGAGACTTGGGAGGTCTCTGGAGTAGCCAGATGTGTACAAAGAGGAGAGAAAGTCGTCTGTGCGGTGCCAATCCTCCAACACCTCTTTTTAGCAAGTTGCTCCTGGATGTGAATCAGAAAGAGTCACATGAGTGAAGAAGAGATGCAAGGAGGCCGTGTAGCTGTGGATTTCAGATCATCACAATAAGCTCTTTCTCCTGGATGGATCACATGGCTCTCAGGCCCTTGTCTGTGCTGGGTGGGGGGGCGGAGATGAAGGGATGTAGGAGAGAGAGTCACCACTCTGAACGCGAGCTGCTTCTTGCTGCACACTGATCCAAAGGGTTTTGCCAGGTATTTAGGAAGAACTCGAAAAGGACTTGCTCTGGTAAGTTCTGCGGTGCTGTTTTCAAATGCAGTTTGGATTGGGCTACTGTTTTGAAAAGTAGATTTTTTTTGCTAATAATTATCAGTAGTAATAGTAATAATGGCTTTATTTGGCATTATTACTAACAGCATAATGATGGTCCACTGTTGGTTATAAATTGCTATATATTAATTCTCCGATCTCAGATTTAGAGAAAATTATCCTAAATATCTATTAAATCCATTTTAATTTCCCCTAACAGATATCTTAAGCATAAACCTGGTCCTAATCCCACCCCAATGCTTTTGAATGGTTGACTGCTTTTGAAAATCTGTGGAATTCAACAAGAACAGCAAAAAGCAACAAAATAAAGTGTTGTCTATTCAGTAGGAATTTGTAATCCCTGTTTTAGCACATACCCAGTTTGTAATTTCCAGTTTGTTTTACTACGTGTACATAATGTGCATTTGTTATTTTGTTATAGTGTTTGCTCAGTGGCTATAATAAGCTTTGTTTTTGTCATAATTTTCTTAAGTGTTTTGTTTTTTTTTTTGACTGTCTGGATTTTGTCTATTTATCTGTCTCTCTTTCAGAGCGTCTACTGAAGAGCCTCCATCAAAGCCTAAGGAAAGCACATTAACATCACTCCCTAATGCAAGAAGGGACGAAGCAAAGGCAGAGAGGAGAGACAGAGAGCAACCTCAGCTTGACCACAATGCTAACGTGTGCCATGCTGCCCCTTTAGGCCCTTCAGGGGAGGAAGAACAGAAAACAGCTATAGATCAAAGCCAAAGAAAGCTAGAGGTGACACGAGGACACAGAGGGCCAGGAGGAGGAGGCAGAGGAGGACAGACAGTAGACAAGAGCAGGGACACGTGGATACTGGATACGACTCAGCAACTAACAAACAGCAAGCGTCATCATGGCAGCACAGGTAGGACTGGCGAGCAGTGGGAGTTCATGCGTGCATCAGGATTTAACTGGGAAGACTTTCAGACGTTCACATTGTGCAGCTATTTTAGAGTTGACGTGTTTGCATCAGCGTAATTTGGACTGACTGTGGAACAAAGCTGTGAATAGTGGAATGTTATGTTGGATGAACTTGAAGTGTATTCAGCACTGCCAGACACACGCAGAGAGGACTTGATGCTTCTGTCTCACTTTTAGTTGCCAGGGAACCGACTCGGGAAAGTGAACTTTCTTCCTCTTCTGCTGATCTCTCTCTCTCACACACACACACTCTCTCACACACTCTCTCTCTCTCACACTCTATCCGCATGGGTCTCTCTCTCTTTGCCTAAGTCTCTCTCCCTTTCTCATTATCTCATTCTCTCTCTATTTCTTTCACTCAGTTCACTTTGCGCAACTCTCTTTTTCTCTCTCTCTCCTCATAATGCCTTCATACTTTTGTAAACAAGATTAGATTTTTTACTTTTATTGCTTTGTGCTGTTACATAAATACCGTTCACATTTTGCCTAGAACATTGAAATGTAAATACATAATTACATAGTTAATTTCAAAGTTTCTCTGGTAAATCACATATACATACTCTCTCAACAGGTTAGTGTTGAGAGTGTAATGGTATGTAGAATGGTTTGTTTAGATCAAATTCAAATCAATGTATTAAACACAATAATAAAATGTATCCTCCTCATGAACACAAATATTATATTGCCTGAGGGTTCAATTTTTAAAAAATCCATATTTACTCTTTCATTTACAGTTATGTAGTATTACCTACCTGAAATGAATATTGGTACATACAGTACTGTACAAAAGTCTTGAGCCCCCTCTCATGTCTTTGTATTTTGCTTTGAGTCACCTGGTTGGTGCATAATTACTTTTTCATGCCTGTCAAACTGACTTGCCTTTGGCATATTGAGTAGATAAAATGAAAAAAATGGGAACAAATTTTTCTCTGTGACAGAGCGCAAAGTGTCTAAAGATACAAGGAGCCTAGATAAAGGAGTTCCAACCACTCAGCTTTCAGCACCACCAGTATACTGATCACGCCCCAATCACCTGGAATCATCTGCTCCTGTTTCTTCACTGGTTCAGGCCTGAGGACCTGTCTCTTTGGGATGCATTTAAATGAACATTAATCTAACACTTTTTGAAATGTCTTGTATTGTATTGACTATGTTACATCTCCTGGTCTTGAGATGAACAAACAATCAGCAAATAATCCACACTTTTGACAGGATTTCTCTGCTTATTTCAACAAGTTACGAATGGGAAATAATTTGCATCAGTTATTAGCTCTGATTACTGCGACTGGAGGTTATATTAGTTCCCTGTTTATCTGTTTTAACTGTTTATCCAACCTTCTCCCACTGTGTTCCAGGGGTGAGCGGAGTCCGTTTGAAAATGGAGACCAGCAGTGTTCCAGCAGAGGGAGCCGATGTGCTTCACGCTTTTGAAACTGGGGCTCTTTGCCAAAGCTGTGAACTGGAGGAGAGTGGAGAGAGCCAGCTCACCCATGACTTGTCAGACACAGAAATGGACGACTCTGGCTCCTTTATCTCTGATAGGCCCCTGTCTTCCTGCTCGGGCCTCCAAGGGCCTTCCTTCAGCGCTGTATGGGCCCTGGCTCTGTACGGGGAGGACTGCTTCAGCCAGGAGGTGGTGGATTATACCTGTAAACTGGGCAACCACAGTGACTCACCAAGCTTGGAAGATAAAACACAGGTAGGACACGTCTACAGACCTACTGCTCTCACAGCTAAGATGTTTCTACATGTCCTTTTTGGTTTTCTTTTCGTGATCCTTGTGTTTAATCTCATGTCATGTTTGACCGTAAGTGACACTGTTTTGGTTGAATTGTCTTCTGTCTTGAATGTGTCCTAATCTTCATTTTCAATGTTTGCTTAATGCTAACTGTTCTAAAAGGAGCCACCTTTCTTAGAGCCAGAATTTTACCAGGTAGGTTTATTTTAATGAAACAATGCAAGCTAGCTCCAGTAAACCATTCACCATTGTATTTATTTGTTCATTTTATGCTTTTGAGTGCTGAGGTCATACGACATTTCTGGGTTTATCAGTGTTGTTCACAGATTCACCATTCTCATGTATAATAGAGTTTTACTGGGCTAGTTTAATGTGAGTGCTTTGATGATTCTGAGAGAGGTTTGAATGTTTGACCAGTCAGGCGGTAGGAACTCTACAGGAGGACAGGAGCTACAGCTGAGCATCACTACTTCAAAGCACTAGCCATCAATGCTTGTTACCATAGTGAGGGAGCTCTGGGCTCATGACTACAGTTAAAATGATGAGTGTGAGAATGCATCTATACACATAACTAACACTCCCAGGTCTAGAAGTACGTATGATACATAGAAATTCTATTCTGTTACTTTTTACACACTGTACAGGTATTTCTGTATTTATTTAGTTTGAATATTATCTTAGTTTAGCCTTTCCAAATTTCTCTTTAATTTAGTTGATAACTTTATTGCAATCTTATGGGTCTCATTTCACTGCATGCTGTACCTGTATAAATTTGTATGTGATAAATAAATTTTGTCTGCAAAGGCAGTGCAAAGTGTCTTGATGAAACAGCAGTAAATGTAGACAATGTACACAATGTGTTTGGAGACCCCATCCACTAAATTCACTTTAAGAACTGAATTAGTGGAGTCAACAACCTCAACAACCTCAGGACAAAACCTAAAATAAATGTTCAGTGACAATAATATTGCTCCATTAGTGAGTTTTTTTCTAACTAAACAACGTTATGCCTGTTTTTAAATAGTGAGGAAACAACTGCACATATGGCTCCTATTCAAATGCATGCAAAAGAAAAGAGCATTTTGTATTTTTCTGTACAAAAGCAGTACAGCAGATTTGTGCATAGCATGCAGGCAGAATGTATCCAGTTTTGCACCTGAAACAGGCGTAAACGGCTTAGCTCTCAGTGTTTCCCAAACCAAGGTTATATATATATTAGTGCCCCCAACCCCCCCAAGTATATTGACAGACACCCAAGCAGGTGTGGTTCCATTTTAGCCGTTTTCAAATTCATGTTATATACATGTTGTGAATAAACACTCCACGTCATTATTTCAGTTTTTCTTTGCTTCACTACTGTAACAAAATACATATTACAAAAAGATTTCTGTATCATAAGGCATTCATAACTTATTTGAACAGCCAATTAACTAAAGAAAAATGAGAAGAATTGTGTGTATGTATAAAATAGTACACCCTCTTTAATGCTTCCATTAGGTTAACTCTTCTTCTTTACTGTTCTCAGAGATTTCTCAATATATATAATTGTTCTAAGATACAGTTTGGTGGGTGATTTGATCAAAATGTGTCTATTGTTTGAGGATTGTTTTGGATCTGGGTCTTTTAGGAAGTTTTTTTGTTACCGACAGTGTTGCTGACCTCTGTGCATCCAGGTGCAGTGTGTTTGGACATGTGAGGTGAGCTTTGTCTTTGATGTATTGCCTCCTGCAGGAACTTCAGCAACAGCTGACAATCGAGAGCAGAAATCTAAAGAAGACCAGGAACTTCTACCACAAGCTAATTCACCAAGAAAGAAAAAATAAAGGTTCAGTATTTTAAATTAAATGTATTGGCTAAAACATGATCACAATGCAGCTCTTTATGAAGAGTGTGGTGGTTTGTAAGAGGAATTTGGTGGTTTTCTTTTGTAGGTTCTGATGCTAAGATTATGCTGCCCAAACTGAAAATGCAGTTTGAGGAGCTGAGAACCAAAGTGGAATTCCTGGACTCCGTAAAAAAATATCTCCAGGTACGTGTCTCTATGTGTCACTATCTCCAGTCTGTTTTCTAGTCTGATGTCTGATGTCAGATGTCAGCCAGTAATATTGATTAAAATGCTGAACCTATAATGGTAAAATCGGCGATAAAAGACTCAACAAACGACAATTACCGTTTTTAATCAAATGGAAACACCACATTAGCGCCCTGGCGTGTTGAGTGTTGAGTGTCCTGAAAGTGAAATAGATCATAACATTTTAAAACAAAATGATACAACTCTACAACTCCTCTGCCTCACAGAGAGGTGTATACATCATCATCAAATGATGTTTTGCTGCTTTGATTCATTATGAAATAGCCCTTTGAGCCCCAGAGTTGTAACTCCGCTAATGAAAACATAATACAATATGTGGCTTGTAGTCTCAGAATCTTTTCATTTAGGTTCTAACAGTGGAAGCATGACTACTGAGATACAAAAAGATCAATGTAGCAAACGGAGCCTTGAGCAAGACCTGTTAAACCTAAAGGATCGTGCAGGGAATCAGTCCCTGCTTTCCATTTCCTTACTTATGCCTGTGCTTGGTAAACAAGGCAGTAGAATTAACAAGATATTAATTTTGTGCAGGCAAATAACATCACCACAAAGCTAAAAGTGAACTTTTCTTGTGTTGTTCAAACACCTAATATATAAAATATCTCCTATATCCATGTCAGTATTATAGGATGCATTAACAAACTGAATTTTCCATACAACTGGTTTTCTTTTACAATATCAAATAACAACAAAGAGGTGATAGAAGGAGACTGGCTGTTGTGGGTCAAGCATTTTACTCTTCAGACTCTCTCATAGTCCCTGACCATATTAAAGCTATTGTGGACCCATATGTCAGTATAGAAGTCATTTTGGTTGACTTTGTGTTTAACAAATCCCTGAGCACACTGAACAAAGCTGTTTATGTGTGCCCATTGAAAGTGTGATCCATTCAAGGCACAAAGGTAAACAAAGATCATCTTTGCCACAGATTTGCATGTTGCAGGGCAGACTGATAGAAATGGTTTCATCTCATAAATGTTTGAGTCTAATGGTGGACAGCTCATTAAACTTCGTGTTAAAGACATGCGTCAAAGACAACTTTGCATTTATTGGATTCTATTTATGATTCGATTTTTATACCACGGGTTGCTTGTCTAGTTTATGACTGTAAACTCTATGAAATTTATGATTTACTTCCACTTTAAGTGCAAAGACACATATATGAGATTATTTGTGTATAAAGCTATTTCTGGGCAGTTTTGTTTTGTCTCTCTTTATTTTCTTAAAGTTGTCATAGTATAATCTGAATGTGACAAAGCAGCTTTTAGGTATAGTGACCTATCAACTTGGATATCAACTTGGATTGACTTGTAGAAACATTTGGAATTAGAACAGTTTATCTCTTTTGACTGGTTATAAGTTTAACTTTTAAAAATTATGACCTTATTATTAATTTGTCCTTTTAATTGTTGTGTGCTACCTTCTTGCAAAGGCTCCCTTGTAAAAGATTTAGTGTGACTATCCTAGTTGAATAAAGGTTAAATACAAAATTCAATCACCCCAATTGTTCACTTGAAAATGGATTATGAATGATATTTACACATATTTAGATTGCAGACTGCATAGAGAAGAATAGAACTGCAGTTTATCACTAACCTTAACAGGACAATTTTTGTCTCTTTAAAAATGACATTTCAAGACATTCTGAACATCTCATGGTGATTGTGTAGGTCAAGTTTCTTCAGCTCAAGTACTGGATGGCCAGTGTCCTAATTCCCCTTCTCAGACGAAACACAACTTCCAAATGTGGCCGTTAACAGATGAAACGCTTAGGGAGTCTGTACTATGGGATACAGGCTAAAACTGTCCATTATCTAAAACTGTCCATTATCTGCATGATTGTCAGGTGTTGTCTGTGGATCAGTGGGGCTTGCCCCCCTCTCTGCTGCCCTCCTTGGCTGCTTCTGTAGCTTCTGCCCTGGACTTAAGGCCCTATGAGGATCAGACTGAATTGAACCTGGTCTGTGAACAGCGCAGAAGGAAAGGCTGCTGCCCCCTAGTGGCTGGGACACCCAAAGGCCTTATGGCATATCTTTATGCCAGGTAGAGTCAAATATTGTTATAAGCAGTCTGTGATAATGTGTTGTGCTGGTGTGATATTTTGTCACTGTAGTTGTTTGATTCTATTAATTTATACTATTGTATGTAGATTCATAATTATATAATATGATCTGTATGTATATAAATATATGAATATATATA
>JBBJLS010000148.1:4684399-4694579 GCA_037577275.1 Bryconaethiops microstoma | reverse complement strand
ATTAACCTTCTCTGTGTGAGTCTTTTGTGTTATTTACTCTTAAAATACTTCATAACTAACAAGAGTTAAAAACTTGGTGATAAGTTAAACTCGTTGAATGTGTTTATAAATAAAGACATACTGAATGTTCTGTTAATTTATGAGTGTTGTGTGATGCTTGGTGCTAAAGTGACCTTTTTTGTATGTACATTGACTGATTCATGTTTTACTAAAGTAAAGTGATTCATTATCTTCATTATCTTCTGCTACTGTACTGCGCTGATTCAATTTAGAATCCTCGTCTTTAAAGTTTTTTTTTTTTCAAAATTCCACCCCAAAAAATCCAACTGTTCAGCTGTCTTTGGGCAATTATAACATTTGATAGGGATGAGGTATGAAAATAATGAAAACATATTTGAAAAAAGCTTGAAATAGGCTTTCAGATGGCATCAAAATCTCAAAAAGGTCAAATGCCACCATGTGAAGGATTTTCCCAGATCCCATCACATTTTCAGAGAAATACGTGGAAGTCCTCTATAAATTAAATTTGCGTTGCTGATGGATTTGATCAGATCTGTGGGAAGGCTGGGGGCCTCGAGAAAAAGTCTGAAACCAAACCTGTGTTCTTCTATCCAGCATACAGCATCAATTATTAAAGGAAAAACAAACAATCAAAAACAAGATCTCGTTACCTTTTGTGTTTCATTTTTTATTCTGTTTTATGGTGTTTTTACGAGAAATCACTCAGCTGTGTATGAAGGTTCTAATCTCATTATATTCTGCACTAAGTAGTTAATAACATACTGGACTGCATATTGTATGTCTAACAGAAAGTCATTTATATTAAAATCAAGTTGCAAGACTACCTGTCTACTAACATTTAGAGCACTGTGGGTGGAGAAGCTTCAGTTTCCTGACCTCTGGAACACACTATACTGGGAGTAGAGACCCACAACTTCCCATAAGAGGCAATAATATACATCTGTCTGTTAAACTCAATTATATTCAGCATGACTGAATTCAACAGCTGTTAAATGCATGGCTTTTACTTTTTACCCAGCAGTTTTGTGGTATTATATTGACCTCACAAAACATTAATAGTATACAACAGAAGCGAATCATATCTACTCACACAGCCCTTTATAACACCTCTCTGCTCTCCTACAGGGCCCAACAGGCTTCAAAACCTTGTCCCTCAGATTTAAGGACAGCTTCTATCCTAAAGCAGTGTTGCCAAATTACTGCTGCACAGCCTGACCTCCACTCCCTAACACTCTCCTGCCATTACAAAATATTTTCTCTGCTGTATATCAAGGGTCACTGCCTGTTGTGCGCTGTGTACACACATATAGAGTAATAATAAAAATAGTGTAAAAATATGGTTCCTATCTGGTTCTTGGCCTGTATGTGTGGTTCTGGGACAGAAAACATTAACATGTATAGAATATATACATTATCTCACACACATACATCTCATTTACTGAGATGTTTCTTTAAAAAACACATATTCTTGCTGCAAATATCCCTTACAGGCACATTTATATTAAGTGTACAACAGGTTGTTTATAAGTACCACCTTGATGTCAGGCAGTTTATCGTTCTTGCTCAGTGGTGTGTGCTGTAGTGTGTTCTTTTTCCGTCAGATTCCTTCATCACATCCCTAAAACTGTACCCAACAAAGTTATAATTCTAATCAGTGTGCTTCTTCATCTAGAGCACAGATGTCGAACTTGTGCCTCAAGCTTTTATTTCTGTTCCGTTCCATCTTTTGAACAAGAATCCCCGTCGACTGCTTTCTCCCCAGTTCCACTGCTCTAGCCATGCCACAAGATTATTGTACACAGGCCATCGATCGCAGAGATATTTTATGAGAACAGTAGTGGTTTAAATGTTTCTCTTTTCTCGTACTACCTCAGTAATGAGCACTACAGGGACAGCAGAGCAGCGAGTGGGCACCCGTTGTCTTTGATTTGATATAATGATACTTGCGGACCCTCATCCCCTGATACCTGCACCAAATATGCATTTATCATCTGTCTACAGTGCTTGCAACAGTCCTTTACACTCACAAGCACCACCGAGAATGAAAGAGAAACAGAGAGACAGAGAGAAATCTTTGTACACAGCAGGGTGTTGCTGTATTTATTTATTTTTTGTATTGTTTTGTTTTTGGGCTTTTTTTTTTTTGACCTGAAGTCTGTTACCCAGACTTAAAGCTGTTGTATTCAAATATACATAATTTGTTCACAATCTTGACTTTTCCTCTTGCTTCCAGGTCAATGATTATAGCACCATGTGCTCATGTGTAAGTTGGCCAATACAAACCCTTGAAACCAGTGATATTCAAACCCAGCTCCAGACCATCAACACTTTTTTCTCTTTCTTTTTGTGTTGGAACAAAAATCTAGACTGTCTAGAGGTCCCTGAGAACCAGTTTGACAACCACTACCTTAAACCTCAAAGGGCCCAAATGTATCACTCTTTAAATTGACACAAAACTGTAAAGATAATACATTGACCTTAATTGCATTTACATGGAATGTTGAAGTAATGAAGTCAGACGCTACTTGATTTTATAATGTTTAATTTATTTAGACTAATTCTGGAAAATAAGCCTAGAGTGAAAGACATTAATGGACTTGTGAAACGACGCCACCAAAAAGCATAATGAGTGTTTTTAATTGATTGAATGTCACATGCTTGTCTCTTGCGAGTACACAGGCCCACCCAGTGAGTGAAAATACAAACACTTTAAGGAATGCTTTCGCTGAGTGTCTTTATTAAATCATAACAGGCAGTAGATTGCATATCATGTTTGAAAGTTCACTCCTCACTTCACAAGATCACGCCATCACAGCTCATTGGCAAAATGTCATATGGCAACAACAGCAACAAAAAAAACAAAACAATTACAGCGATCAAAGTAATACGCTGCTTCTAATAGACTTTAATCCTTTGGGTGGATTGGTAGAGCATGAAAGTGTTTTTAAGACGCATAAACACAGTTTACTCTCCGTAAAACAGGTGGTAGAGGTGGTGTGGGGAAACGTCAGTGGAACACCTCTGCAGCCCCATTTTCCCATGCCCTATGCCTCTTTAATGCTACTTCTCAAAGAGGTATATGCATAGGAAAAAGGAACAGCGAGCAAGCAGGCGCGGCGCCAGGCGAATGTCAGGCAGAGCTGGAGAGACAGAGAGAGGAAAGGGCAGATAACTAGAAAGTCATTCATCAGCGACACATCGAATCCATACAGGATTAGCAGAATGGTGAGAACACTAATCTTTGCGCTTAACTCGGAAATGAATTCATGCCTAAATTCCATGCTGCTGATTCAACAAACAAAAATTCAATCACTTATTTGACGTGGCGAATCGCATAGAAATTAGCACCCAAGCCTTTGTACTCATGCAATAATCTGGCACAGTTAGCTGTGCAAAGTCAGCCGAGAATTGTTCTCATGTTGGTTTAAGAGGGTTTCCACCTCTAAGACTAGTTTGTACTCTTTAAACACTTTGACACAGGGCTGCAAACTCTGCACAGAAACAATTTCACTTGAACCCAAGCAAAATGTAAAAATGCATCCAAGAAAAGACTTCTGACTGCAGCTGACTTACCTAGTCCAGCATCCCGGCCATCTCCTTGAAGGAAACTCTCTCTCTTGTGAATTTATTCCTCCCCAGAGACCTTGAAGATGTTTAAGGAAGACACAGTAACTGTTTTCTCCACCGGCTTTCGCCACTCTCAGCCTCCTCCTCCTCCCCATCCTCCCCTCCTCCTCCTCCTCCTCCTCCTCCTCCTCCTCCTCCTCCTCTTTCTTGTCCAGGGGCCTCCACTAGCACCTGCACCTCCCAGATACAAGCTTGGCACAAAACAAACTCTTTGTAAACAATGTCTGCTGCTGACAGGCAGGCCCATGCCATCAAGAAGAGATTGTCTTGGGCTGGGGCTGGGGCTTGGGCCTGGGCCCACTCCAGTGCATGGCAAAGTTTCGCTCCTCAAGACAGATGATGCACTATCTGAGGCTCAGACGTCAGACGTCCAGAGAGAGAGAGACAGAGCGAGAGATACGAGGCAGAAGCTTTGGGACGGCACGTTCCCTGTTGGCTGGAAAGTATCTTATCTCTCAGGGTCTCTCGCTGGCTCTCCCAGACCAGAGAGAATCTGTGCTCTCGTGCTTCAACAAAGCTCAAGGTCTCAGGCAAGGCCTCTTAGAGGAGGGTGGACTCACCCCTAACGTTCAGGCATGTCAAGGCTACAGGGCTGGAGAGAGAAATACAAGTAGCTTAATTTAACGCTGTCTCCAAGCATAGATTCCATATGTTAACAAGAGAGTTTTGCTAAACCTTGATGAAAAAAAGCCTTATCAGACTCCAGTGAGGTATTTACTGCTGGGCCGTACAGCCATAACCAAAGATCTGCATGGAGGAATGCTGGAAATGGTGCTGGTGGAGGTCAGGGACAGATTAAATCATAAAAAGCGAAGTCGGCTGACCTGAAGCACTGCATGTTTCTTGAGGATGTGAGCAGGTGGTGTTAGACGCTGCACTGCCGAGCTGCTTTTCAGTCTTTTTTTTGTCAAACACAAAGGCTTCTCCTTTCCCTTTTCTCTGGCTTTTTTTCAAACTGTTCAACGGTTCACGCAGGCAGGAAAGCTCCCCTCCAGCAGGTATCCTGTATTGCGTCATAAACAAAAAATGACTTTACGCTGAAACTAGGCTACTTTTAAAGATGGCTATCTATATTTTATTCATTTCATGAACAGCACTGATATTGTCAACCTCTTAAAGTAACTGGAGATAAAGCATTTTACCTTATGACTGTTACACTGCAAAAATGTAATATTAAAAAAAGAAATGGTCTCATTTCATTGAAATAAATTAAATATTTTCCTCTGATATCCCTCCAATATTAATAAAGCATAGTAACTGTAAGATGACCATGTTCATTTCAGGACCAAATATCAGTCTCATCTTGAAATTTCACCTTTAAGTCATTCATGGCACAAAATAAGCAGAAATGATGAGTCTCTCATCAGGTTATTACCGTGTCAATGGTTATGATATTAGCAAGCTTTTACACTTGTTTGGCATTTTCAGATATAGTCTAAATTCACAAAGCTTATATGAAACATATAGAAAATAATAAGGCAATAAAGTAATGTTTACTTGTTTGTTTTTTTTAAATCCTGTTAAATATTATTAAACAAGTTAGAAAACATAAAAAGCTTTTTAAATGTGATATAAGCATCACTGATTATATTTCCATGCACCATAATCATATTCACTGATACTGACACTCGGTATCAGTCTGTTTCTCTCATCCAACTCTCTTGATAATAATATGACACTCCATTTGAGTATAAAGTGTGACATTGTGTGTATTTTGTAGTTTTAAGATGTTTGGGGTTATGTTATTAAGAGCTATGTATACAGCCATGGAAAAAAATGAGACAACTTTTCCTTTTTTCTGTTCACTGTTTGCCAGTGTGTGTGTGTGTGTTAAATGCACAGGTTGCTATTCTTTTATAAACTATTGTAGTGTGAGTTGTGTAAAAAATACGAAACGCATCCATATGTGTTGTGAGTGCAGTCGTGTTTGTAGAGCAGCTTTTCTATGTGCTGTATTCCAGCAGCGTCACTCCTGATTCAGTTTCTGATGGGATGAAACAGAGTCACACATGCACACACTGTGCACTTAAAATTAATACTTTAATTGCAATTGTAAAATAATGTTGTGTAGTTTAACATTTCCAAGGTATAAGAAATTATTTCTATTGTATATTTCTATTGTATTTTTAAATTTTCTCCAGAGTTTTTTTTGGTCAGAATTTTGAATCAAGTGTTGGTCAATAGCGTATAAAACAATAGTGACATGCACATTTTACACAGACACACTCCCACAAACTACAAAAGCAATAACCAGAAAAAAAATGACGCGGTCTCTTATTTGTTCTATTGTGTATTTCAAGAACTCTTACCGAATAAGCTCTGCATAGCCCAATGACATTTTTTTGGCTCACTATAAGGATTTACATCTCATTCCTATCATTCATTTTCTCTAGTGCTTGGAGGTGGAAAAATATTTGAGCAAGATTCCTTTTTAATAAATGCAACATATGCATCCGTGCTACAAAAAAAAAAGCTTTTCGAGCATTTTGTTTAAAGTTGTGTCAATAGACGGGGTCAGTAATAAAGTGGTGTGGTGTCCAAATGCAAGTAATTCAGTTCTACGCTTAAAGACAAAGTGAACTCTCCATTGAATGAAAAGACCTTAACGGCAACATGGCTTTGAACAAAATATCTCTCGGCCCTTTTCAACAAGAGCCTTCATCAAGGTGAGTCTCTATCCTTGGTGAACACTCACTGAAACGTGCAAAGAGATTTTTTTGTTCATAGTCATGCTGCAACAAAGGCTTTTCAGTACAATGACAAGGGCTTTGGATATTCACCTTGTTTTGAAGCTTTTTAACTCCACTTCACAAAACACTGGTATGTGTATTTTCGCTTCTCTACCAGTAGCACATGTTGTGCTTGTGTTTTTCTGAAATGTGGCAAATATTTCTCATTTTTACAACGAAGCAGACAAAAAAAAAATCGTAATTAATCCAAGATTAGGCATAGCTTGTTGATAAAGTAGTGTTTTGATTACTGAGAAGTGACAATACACTCACACACTGCATTTTGATGGTTTATTTGTTATCCTTAACTAAAGAGGTCTGTCTGGCCTGAGCCACCAGAATGAAGGTTTTCCTTTTTACTTTATTTCTATGAAAGTGTGCTTTGGAGGTCTTCAGAGCCAGCACTGTATTTGGAAGCTGAATAGTGGCACCTTTGGTTTTCAGGCCAGTACAGAGTTCCTTCTCTTAGCAATATTAACATTAATATAATATGCTACTATTAATGTCAGTATTGTTAAAGATCTATGTTATCTATCTGTATGTGTATTTGTCTGTCTGCCTGCCTGTCTGTCCGCCTGTCTGTCTGTCCGTCTGTCTGCAATCTTTCCTTAGAAGTAACCAATTAACAGTGCAATAACATATCTATATCTAAATCTATTGATTTATTCTGTCATTTCTCAGGTGAAGCATTGAATCTACAGTCCATAAAACTCTGAACTTATTTAGCTGTATAGATTATATAGTATAGTGTAGTATAGTAAAGTATAGTATGGTATAGAGTATGGTATGAGTTAATTTGTAAATTACTATTTACTTTTTATAATTAAATTGGTTATTCCGGTGTACTTATTTTTTTGATCCAACAGACATCCCATTGTACTTGTACAGTGACCATGAAGATATCTCAAATGTCTTGTACTAGATGGCAACACAGTGGTTACTTATGGCTCATTTGTGCATAATAAGTACTAGTCCACTCTCTGTCCACTCTTTGTTAAGTTACAATTTATTAGATTGTTTGTATTGCAGTCAGGCTTATTTTCACCAATCACATCATGAGACTACAGGAAAAGTCTCATCATTTCTCTCGACCTCTGTGAGAGTACTGTAATAAAATTCCCAGTCTAATCTGAGTTTGGGGGCTCAGTCTGGACTGTATTTGGGGCAGATTTTAACATGCAGCATTTTTTGGCACAGAATTGTGCAGAGTTTCAGGCTGAGAAATCTGCAGAGCGAAGCAAGAACCTCCTCTTGGGCACTAAAAAGTGTCAGTAAAGATAGACCATACACACTTACATCTCAAAAACCATTGCTTACGTTTACATTATTGGGGGACTACAGTATTACTCCTGAAGATTTAAATCATTTGGCACTATTTTTAAGTAATTCATTGATTTGTAGAGTTTCATTAGGGCACAACACTGAGACTCATTCAGGACAAATTCAATAAACAAACGTTTAATGGGCCTCATCACTGCTAGCACTAATGAAACATATATTTATTGCCATTGAAGTTGTTTCCACTCTGGCATATTCTGAACTTGATTCAGCCTTGTGGTATAATTGACCCTGAGGGCTGCTACACTGTTTTGTCTGTAATGGTGGGAGTGCTGCTTATTTCTGCTTTTCACTGAGGACATTGTTCTTTGCTTCCTCACAAAAAGTTTAATGAGTTGATTCAGCGTTGCTTAGAGGAGAAGTAGGTACAGATAAACTTTGTCTTCCAAGGTCTCAAGAGTAAAAACATTTCAGTTGTTCATAATAAATTTGGCAGGCCCCTATTGGGAGAGTTAGATCTTTAACGGGCCCATTTCCTATCCTGTCCCTGAGGTTCACACATTTGTGTGGTTTTATAATAATAATAATAATAATAATAATCTTTATTTATATAGCACTTTTCAAAAACAAAGTTACAAAGTGTTGTACAAAATCAAAGTAAATGAACAAAATTAAAATGTAAAGGTCACTAAGTAATAGAGTAAGTAATACAAAGTAATTATGGAGAAAATTATAATATAACAATCCAAATATATTGATATACACTTATTCAAATGTATGAAAAATTAACACTGAAATAAAACTTAACTCTGAAATAAAAATGTATTTTATGTACCAAAAACAACTGCATGTCCATTTTCCAGCCTCTCTATATCCTTTAGACTAGGTACGCCTTAAAACCAAAATATGAATTGGTGGGCTAAACTGCTGTAAACTATGTATACACTATATGGATGCCATTGGGACGGCTTACCATTACACCAACAGGAACTTTAATGTCCACCAAGCCGCAGACCGCCATCAGTCGGTGAGTCGTTTGGTACCAGGTCGCTCAGAAAGACAGAATAAAAATATTTCATTGATTTTCAGATTCTGACTCGTCTCAGTCACGTGATACAGTACATCAAAAATTTAGCCTACAAGTTAGCAAAAATGACTAAAAAACAAACACTTTGTTTTTAGTTGTATCTATACCGGTCCGTGAAAATATTGTTTTACGTTAAACTGGTCCGTGGCACAAAAAAGGTTGGAGGGCAGCTGCTGTAGAACATTTATGAGGTCAGGTACTGATGTTGGACGAGAAGGTCTGGCTCACAATCTCCATTCATCCCAAAGGTGTTGGATGGGGTTGAGGTCAGGGCTCTGTGAGGGCAAGTCAAGTTCTACCACACCGAATTCATCCAGCCATGTGTTTATGGAGCTGCTTTGTGCACTGGGACACAGTCATGCTGGAATAGAAAAGGTTCTTTACCAAACTGTGTCCACAATGTTGGAAACATGGTGGTCTGCTGAAGCTTTAAGATTGTCCTTTCCTGGAAGTAAGGGGCCTAGCCCAAACCCTGAAAAACAGATGTTTTGTCCATAGAGAGAGTGTGTGTCTGTGTGTGTGTGTGTGTGTGTGTGTGTGTGTGTGTGTGTGTGTGTGTGTGTGTGATATTTGCGTATGTTTCTCATGGTCTGTCCAGATGAACATTTGGGGCGTCATCAAATCAGATCAAATCAACTCTCTATTTTCTGCACTTTTTGCAGTTTGGGAAAGTTTGGGTCTCATTCTGTGCACCGCTCTCTGGTCACTGTCCTATAATAGCTGTGATGCTACACCTGAGTTTCCTCAGCAGGCTGCTGGCTGTTTCGCACTCTTTCCTTTCCCCCCCAGTTGCACAGAGCAGTGAGTTTTAAGTTCTTCTCTCCATATGTGTGGCTGTGTGTTGACCTACAAGAAGCAGGCAGATGGAGGAGCAGGATTCCTCATCGCTGCTCATAACAGCCAATCAGTATCAGCCTTGGGGGGTCTGACAGAATGGGGCCAGAGGAGTGGCAGAGTTGGGGTTTGTGTGTGTGTGTGTGTGTGTTTGTGTCATGGGTGTTGAGTGTGAGTAGCTAGACTTACAAAGGCAAGAATAGCGTTGACAAAGAGGGCCAGAAATATAGAGCACTGTCGTATGGAAGTTGCTCTGAATCTACTGTTGCTCACACGTAGTGGAAGCTTCCAGCCACCTGTGAGCACTGAAACAGAAATGTCAGTATTGTGCAAACTGTACACTTTATTTACACTTAAAAAAAAGATGACACACAGTATATCACAGATAACAAACACATAACTACTAATTCATTTCATGATCTAGAATTTTTAAATATTGTATAAAAATAATAAAAACATGCTAGGCCACATGGGTGGCCTGGTGGTTAAGAGGTTGTCCCTGCAATCAGAAGGTTGTGGGTTAAAATCCTAATGCTAGTGTCATCACTGAGGTACCCTTGACCAAGGAAGCGTCCCAACACACTGCTCCCCGGGCAACCCCCCC
>JBBJLS010000148.1:4629324-4656597 GCA_037577275.1 Bryconaethiops microstoma | reverse complement strand
AGTGTACAGTGTCTGGACACTAGATGTTGGCGTCACGTGGAGATTTTGTAGAGCACTAACTAGTGGGTGAAATTGACGGTTGGAATTTCGGACAACACTACAAAATGGCTGATTCACTACATAGTGAACGAGTGCACTTTTCGGACACAGCTAGAGACTGAGATTAAGTCTTCCATTGTGGAGTGTGAAAACGTTTCTCATGTCAGTATTCAGGAAGCATATCATATTGGGAAAACAATGTTTTTCTCCAGGTGAACTGAGATGTAGTAGCTGCATTAAAATGAGCACACAAATCTTTTTGACTGGATTTTGTGCCATGTGTGTAATCTGATCAAAGGGATCAGATCCGAAAGCAAGGTGTAGACAGGACCACAAGGAGCGTGTTCAATCAGCTCAACAGCTGTATGACAATGACTGATAAGAAATAGCTCTAGATTGGAAAAAAAGGTACATCCAGTTGGTGGATCTTCCTTTTGGTGGGTGGAAAGAACGTTCATCTTTTTAACTACAGGCCCCAAGTTAATGTAACCACAAAATCAAACCCATAAAACAAATGGTGTCAGGAATTTTTTTTTCGCTCATTTCCAAGGATTCCACATTAGTGTTTCTTTCTGCTTATCAATAGCAAATTACAATTCAGACTGCGGTATTCATTTCTCCGTCTACAATTAAAACAGACCCACTCCTCTAACAGACCACCACATTGCCCTTCCTTGCTCTGAGGCAGAGGCACATTTATTATGAATGAAATTCATCAAATAAAAAACAGCTCTTTTTTGTGAGGTACGGCAGGGAGAGTTTAAATGTTTGATAAGGTCTACCCGATCGTTTAGTGAGGGACTATAGCACACCTCTTTACTGCTGACACAGGACTCATACCGCAGCAGAAACCTCAGGAGCGCGAGCAGAACGGCAGACCATTGTGTCGAGGAGAAAAGAACTTAATTCAAGCCCTGGATACAAGACAGCATCCTAAAGAGCGTCGGTTCTGCATTAATGCATGACTCCTTGATCCACGGTGAATAAAGTCTGTGTGTCGTCGATGATAATAAGGGAAAATCAATTCAGCCAATTCAGTTTAACCTTATTCTCACTGTGATCTGGAAGATCAAAGCTGATCAAGGCTCCTTTCAAAGGTTGAAACAAAGTCATCAATCCTGGTCTCACCACACTGCATTATATTGATACCACAATCATACAGGTGACAAATGTTTTCAAATTTAATGGGGAATGCCATCAGTTTTTCAAACTGCATAATTCAATCATTCAATCAAGACATTCAGAATGATTGGATGTGAAATATTTTACTGCAGAGAATTTCACCAACTCGGGTTTTCCTTTAAATGGTGGTAATAGGAACCAGGGTTCGATGTCTACCATGGAAATACGTCCAGTTTGATTTCAAATGTAAAACAACCAGTAAGCCCACACTCTGTTGTTGGTTTTCACTTGTTCACGTACTTAACGAATGTAAGCAAATTGTTCTGTTTCAGTGAAATACAGTATTAAAAAAAACTCCAAGGAGCCAAGTATACAAATTTTCTATAATTCTGTGAGGTAGCTTTTAGAGGCATTAGATGCTTCGACATCTGGTTCCCATCACTGATGACTGCCATGGTGAACAATTCATTTAGCCTGTCCAAACTGGTGCATTTCACATCAAATTACTCTGAATGTGTTCCGTCTTAATGGTTTTTAGACAGGCTAGGGTAACAGAATGTTCAAAATTTAGAAATGAAGCACTTATTATACATTAAACAATCTTAATCCATGAAAGAATCTAATAGTCTTTTTTTTTTTAAATGGTCATTTTAAAAAAGCAGTTAAAAACAAAACATGATAGACAGGCTAAAAATTAAGTGATTATCCAGGTAATTGAAAGGCAACCAACATCCACCCCAATTTAGCCCAATCTAGGCAGGCTAGTCTTTAAGATTTGGGGATTTTAATGTAGTTATTGCGTTTGCCTGTGCTGTATTCTGTATAAAAGTGCAATACACTCAAGCTTAAACTTCTTAAACTGGGATTGGAGGCATCCATCCACTTCCTGAGTGGCTTTTCTTTAACCAGGGTTCCAGCGGTTATGGGGCAAAAGACAGACACGCCGAACAGGTCCCCAGGTCCCCAGGTCCCCAGGTCCCCAGTCCAGAGCAGGGGATCAGAAAAACAAAAACAAAAAGAACAGCCACATGAATCCAAATAAACCGCAGTATTCGTGGACTGGTAAAATTTTATACTCGTTTTCTTCCACCCCAGTGCTGAGCCAGCAGGCTACTGTTATACTTTCTTCCCCCATTTAGAAAGAAGCAAGCATTATAATTTGGCTCTGTGTTTACTCGCCTCTTCTAGGTCCACATCCTTGCTCTACCATGCCTGAAATTTACTTGGAAACGCAGGTACCCCTGCGCTCTCAGGACGTCCACAGCAGTAAATATATGCTTAGAAAAGCCAACAAACGAGGCTGAGTTTGCATGGAACCTTCTGTGTGAGAACGCTGACTGCCAAGCAGTGGGATAACGCTCCAAAGCTACAGCTGGAGACAAAACTATCAGAATCCCCCCTTACACTTTGAAGGCTTTAGCCTTGGCATACAGATAATAAAAATCTGTGAACTGTGCAAAAAAAACCAAAAACCAAAAAACACACACAGACAGACTTGCAGTACGTTTCCCCCAGTCAAGAGTAATACAACTCCAGTAACTAAGACTACAGCGAAGGTAAGGGATAGTCAAACGACTTAATTGAGACATTTTCACAGTATTTTTCACAGGTCAGACATTAGGGGCGGTGGTTGACACTCGTGGGTCTGTTTATGGGGAAACATCATGTTCCAAAGCAGAGGGAGCAATCAGGGCTGCAGCTAAACTTCTTGTACCAGGCCTATAATTTCACTCCGGAGGGAGAAGGAGATCACACCCAGAGCCTTTATCTATAATGACGATCTACAATGTTATATTCTTCCATCCTGGCTGAGGTGATGGAGGGAGAGAGAGAGAGAGAGAGAGAGAGGGAGAGTGAGAGAGAAGCGCAGAAAGCAGAGGCGTCTGAAGCATTTTTAATGTGAGGGAGACGCACCAGTCGACCCCCCAAAAGTTTGGAAACCGCTGCCCTATGCCACGTTAAATGAATGTTCAACTAAATGGACTTCCAGTAGTATGTGTATTCTCCTATCGATTAAGAGGAATGGATTCTTCCCCGAAAGGTTCAAGATTTAACAGAGTTGGGTGAACTAATATTTTATGTTAAATGTCGGGGGGTCCAAATGAATAACTTATGAAATGTGAAGGGGACATGTCCCCTTCAGATTGAATGGTGGTGACGCCCATGGTAGAGAGAGAAAAACAACGAGAGAGAAATAAAGAGACAGAAAGACAAACAAAGAGAGAGAGGCATAGAAAGAGAGCATGAGAAAAGGGCATAGAGCAAGAGAGAGAGAGAGAGAGAGAGAGAGAGAGAGCAAGAAAAAAAAGACAGAGATAGTGTACGAGATGACAGGCAAAGAGTGAGAGAGGAGGCATAGAAAGAGCACAGCGTAGAGAGAGACAGTGAGAGAGGGGCATAGAGAGCAAGTAAAAAAGAGAGAGAAAGACAGAAATGGAGATTCAGAGACAGAAAAAGAGAGAGAAAGAGAGAGTGAGTAGTAGTTGTTTACCAGTCTGTTTGACCATGTTGTTGGTGATGCACAATTATATAAATGGCTGAAAACAGCAAAGCCAAAATCACTCACAACAACAGACTTCAGCAGCCTGCCCCACCATCACTCACAACAAAAGGACTACACGTACAGCCAAGCTCATCACGCAACACACAGTTTACTGCACGTCTTACACACACCCCGAGTGAGACGTCTCTGCACACAGTAGCTCTTCTCTGCATGTTAACAAAGATAAAGGAAGTAGAATCATAATTGGCCATAACTGCTCTATTGAATGGTTACTTACTAGAGGTAGTGGAGATGTGCTGCGTGTTGTGGGAAGATAAAATTCACAGACAATGGCCAGACTTTTGATGATTTGCTGTAAACGTGGCTCTCCTGCTGATTCTTTTCTAAATCTGTGTTTCCTTTGGAAAAACGATTTTCAGATGCCCCACTCATGATTTGTTTTTGCCGCAGGCCCTGGAATTACTTGGGTTTAAAAGTAGTCAATACACAGGGGAACGTGTTAACAATGCTCATTACTGAATTACTATTTTTTAACATGTATTAGGTCCATTATTAGAGTAGTACATTTGAGGGGGATATCAGGTGGCAGCCACTTTTCTGCCACTAGGCCAATAGCAGTAGTCGCATTACATTATTGTTTTGTGTTTTTTGCTGACACTGATCAAAAGCAATTCCGGTCTTAATCTACTTCATGGTAAGACCAAGAATGGTTGAATAGAGTAGTGGATTACATGCCCACACACTAGAGAAGCGGCTTCAATCGCACTGTTCAGACACGCATAAGAAGATTCACTATAGTAAACCAATAACAAGATGAGATTCCTAACACTGCATTATCTTACAGTCATTAACTGTTCTGGATAAGATCATTTATTAAATATGTCAGATTAAAGCATGTTTTGAATATTATTTGACTACGTCATAAATATATTATGAGACTTATGCATGCATGGGGTACAATGTACTCAGATCATGATTCGATTCTGGCATTACAAATCAAGTTTCTCATGATATTTTGAACAAAATTCGAATAAAGAAAAATATATTCAGTATTTGCATAATCTACTAATGAGACTGGAATATAACATGTATGCACGTACTGAACTGAACTGCAGATTGCTGTTGGCTGTTTAGAAACAAACAAATACATTAAAAATTTTTTAAAAAATATCTTAAACAAATCTCTACAATGCATGGTCACAGGTCCACAATGTACTTTTGAAAATTGTGATTTGTATTCACTGTTACATGCCTTATACATCCAAGGACAAGGTTTTCCTTTTAGTGGTATTTTGTCTGCTGGTTTTGGTTCAAAAATAGTTTATTACAGACAACAAAGTTGTTGTTTTTTTGGAATAATAATTTGCTGCATGTCACTTAATTTGTCAAATTTCACAACTTGGGAAACTAATTTACCCCTCATGTCAGTCAGGACAGGATGACAGTCCTACTTAGATTCCAAAAATACATTCAGCCATGCCAGACGGCGTTGGAGGTTTTAAAACCAAAACCCTTATTACCAAAACAAGGGTTTAATCAAACAAACCCCACTCCCTACTGCTATCATCTCTCACACTTGTTCCTCTTCCTTCATGAATAAGTCAGGCTGTCTTCACCTCCTATTGGCCTACAGCTCCATGTGCATCTCTGCGGGCCTGTAAAAGTGAGTGAAGTGTTTATGGGAGTTAAGAGAGATAGGGGTCGCCTTGCCAATAACGCCTTTTATCACCCCTTGTTCTCCGCTGGACTCGTTTTTTAAGACATGCGCCCACCGCTTCCAAATAGCTAATTAGAGAAGTTTGGGGAACTACACTAGCTTGAACGAAGACATCTGCAAACTTCGTCAGCGTTTTTGCAGTGTCAGGGGTGGTCGCTCTGGGAGACGTTAGCTATTAATCTGCTGCCCTAAATGTCCAGCTATGTTAAATATGAATGAATGCCTTGTGTGAAGAAGTTGGATTTGATTTCAGCTCTTGCTCGGAAGATATCTTTGGCAGAGCTGCAGTAGGAGGACGCGTGGAGGCGGATAAAGGAGGCACAGCAGAAACCCGAGACACAACATTGATCTGCAAGGGCTTTAACCGATCGTTTCCTGTCAGACCAAGACCATCGATAGACCAAATGTTCAGCGCTTGTTTCAAACTTGACTGCTGAACCTCAAACAAAAGCTATGTGGATCAACACTACAACAATACCTTTTATGTCCACAGCACCCACTGTGCTCTGAACAAACAGGGCTGAGAAAGCAGAGAATCGCACGGTGAGCGCCGACTTCATAGCTGTGCTCCTTTCTGGAGATGGAAAGGTGAGAGTGAAGATGTTTCTTTGCAGATCCATGAAATGCTTACCGCTTCCGAGCAGTTAATTGGCTCCGGTGTAGCGACTCAGGCTGGTTCAACTTTTAATTAGCTATGCAGACACATTTAAAAAGCCTCACTGATAATGGTACCCCACCCCCTCCCCGAGAGAGAGAGAGGCTGACGGAGAGAATTAATTACTCATTTTCCTTTGGCTGAAAAGAAGAGATACGGTACTTGATTGCATAATTTAAGTTTCAAATCCAAATACCATAATCACTGGAACTCTACTGTGGCAAATTAGCTTGAGGCAGTTTTATTGCATGGCCTGGCGTCCTTGTTTGATTGTTGGAGAGAAGAGGAGTATGGAGGGCTGGAGGGGATTTGGAGCCAAGATGCTACAGCAAGCATGGACACTTCCTTTTCTTTGCTTTCATGCCATGTAACATAACAATAAAACCACCTGCTTAAAATTGTGTACCCCCGCTTTTGACATGAACATAGCTCTGATTGCAGTAGCACTCCATTTTGACCGCTCTGCGACTACACACTCCCATGTACAGAAAGCTGTGATGCAATATGTATTTTGACGCCTTTCTATCAGAGTCAGTATTAACATTTTCAGCTCTTTATGCTATAGCTTTTGAGTCTGTAGTGGCCAGTGCCATTTTCTATGCCGTAGTGTGCTGTGGTGGCAGCATGAAAATAGCAGACACCAAGAGACACATCAAGATAGCAGGCTGAGTGGTGGATGAGGAACTTGACAACATGGAAACTATGAATGGAGAACATTGTCTAGACTTCAGTCCATCACTGATAATGCTGATCACCCATTTCACAGTGTTGTGGTCAAACCGAGAAGCACTTTTAGCCGCAGACTTACCAGCATAAAGTGCTCAACAGAAAATCCTTCCTCCACACACCCATCAGACTCTATAATTTCTCCCCCCTACACATAATGCTACCATTATGTGTAATATCTTATAGGGTTTAATGCATTATCATTATGTGCAAAATCTTATTATGCACAATAGTTTTACCACGTGCAATTTCTTATTACTTATGCAACATTGATCTCTATTATGTGCAATAACAGACTCGGGTTAGAGAATAACCATTATCTGTGTTCACTAAAAATTACTTAGCAGTAATTTATTTATCTACAGTATCTATATTCACGTTTCTTACTGAAACATTAATACACTATGTATATTTCATAGTGTATTTTGAACAAAGCATTTTAAGAGTTTTTATTTACCTTAATTTCACTTTTTTTCACTTTATAGTTTGTACTGTTTTGGTCTCTGTGTCTCTGTGTGTCTGTGCAGTCGTAACATAAGCAATTTCCTCCAGGATCAATAAACTTTTGCTCCCCATGGGCATCTCAAAGCTGTGGGCGCCCATGACCCTGTTGCTGGTTCAATGGTTCTCCATCCTTTGACCACTTTTGGTAGGGACTGATCACTGTATACAGGGAACACTTCAAGAGACCAGGAAATATTCTGACGCAGTCGTCTAACCATCCCAGTTTGGTCAAAGTCATCAGATCCTTATGCTCACCAATTTTTCCTGCTTCCAACACCCCAATGTCAAGATCTGACTGTTCACTTGCTTCCTTATATATTTCATTCCTTGACAGAAGCCATTGTTATGAGCTAATCAATGTTATTCACTTTATCCATCAGTGGTGTTAATGTTGTAGCTGGTGTAAGTTGAACTATTGCTCTAAATGTTACGCCGTCATTTTTCATTCACTAAGCAGTTAGTGCATTCCTTCAGATGATGACATTTTGCTCATTTACACTTTCTCTTCTGCATAATAGCCTTTTTATGCACTCATTCCTCCCTCTATTCCCCTCTAGCCATGACCTTTTCATAATACAGCCATTAAAGTCAAGCTTTTCCCATCCTGTATGATGATGGGGAATAGTGATCAAACTCAAAAGGTGAGATTGGAGTGCGCTCAAGTGGCGATTGCAATCCATTGGTAACATGCAGCTTCTAACTACTGATTCCGTTATTTAAAACAAATATTCAACTAGGAATTTATTTCTGGAATCTTACTGATCGGGGCTGCTGGCTGCACCTCGATAACATGAATAGTATAAATAGTCTGTAAAATAGAACAATGCAATTACAACGAAGTTACAGTTACAAGGAAAATAAACAGAACGGTAGCTCAAAAATGTTGTAATGAGTATGTGACTAGTCGACTTATTATTTATAGGACTGAGTATATTATTCATACTTAAATATGCAACATTTCCGAAGGCAATGTTTTTTACTGGACACTGGACACTAAATGGACAGTGAAACAGTTGGTGTTTGTTTCTGCACTCCAGCACACTGGATTTAAAATAACACAATGAGCACAAGGTTGAAGTGCAAAAAGTCAACATTAATTAATCAGCACGCTTATAAATAAAGGGGGCAAAATGAGGTCTTTCCACAGTACCATAAAAGATCAACCTTATTTATAATCACATGGCAGAGTCATGTGATATGGTTCTTCCTTTAAGTATGCCTAGGGTTGTGTATTTTAACCAAAAGTCTAGCCTTTGAATGCGTAGAATTAAAATATTTCTTTCATTGTAAAGGCACACTCCAGAGAAAGAGTTTTACAAAACAGGTCATTAAAATATCATTTTGATGGCTTAATGAAGAAAACTCTATACAATCTTTGTACAGAATGTAAAAATCTAGCTTGTTCAATCTAGAATCTACAAGATTGTCCAGTTATGAGGAATATATTAACATCCCTCAGTAAAATACTTCAGAATATGGTAAGGAAATAACATATCATGAACACGGGTATTCTACAAGCTGAGGTAAAGACTGGATTTGAAACACAAAACATGCACTATTTGCAGTAATGTTGTCATTAGTATCAAGGAAATAGACCAATCTGGATATTCTATTCTATTTTGATTGTATAGAAAACAAGCTTTTCAATGACATACGACAATGTGGTTGGTCAAAGTGTGGAAGGAATTAAAGTTGCTTACTTTTGTAAAAATATAGTTAGACATAAGTGGACATGGATTAACATTGAAATGATTCTATTTCTCTTGAGTATTTCTCAGAATTGTTTAATAAATGTAGAAATGTGAAAAAGGTGGGTGGAAACCAAAACAGCCCTAGTCATTTCTGCCTATAGTGCCTTGCCTTAAATTTGTAAACCCATTACTTCACGTGAAGGTTAATAAAATCTTTAAAATGTTCTTCACTCACAGAGCTCTTTTTCAACACAATTCTTTATGGAACCACAAGTGGTTCATTCTATGGCATCAACCTTTCCCAATTTTAAGAGTGTGGGTGAACCATTTCTTTCTAAACAGAGTTAGTTTCTTTTATACACTTTATAATGTCACGGTTCAGTTCCTTATAGACTGTACTGTGTATTTACAGACAGTGTCTATGACTAGCAAGTCACCTGTGGTATTTACTGTATTTCTCTGTCACTATCTAATGACTAACATCAATTATTTAATAATTAGGTTATTTAAGTTTACCTCACACATTAACAGCATTTAAAGCTAATGCTGTCAAAATAACTATTTCATCACTTCTGGCATAAGTCTAACACTACACTAGCAATGGTTTCATATAAAAGATACCAGAAGATTACATTGTGCTGCAATGGAAAGACAGAACAGACTATATACTAATAAAAGTAAAGTGTCCCATTATAGTCATGCGTGAACACACCACAGCACACAGTGTGAAATGATTTCTCTGCATTTAACCCAATCACCAAGAGAAGCCACCAGAGATTGATACATTGGCTTACCTTTAGAACAGTAACACTTTAAAAATAATGTTTAGCTGTTTTGAAGACCTAGAACAAGAAATTATGCTGTCTGAAAGCACACATAATACTTTAATAATACACACACATGAATACTTTATAATGTCTTTTTGTCTACCAGCTACACATTTTCTGTTTTAGAAAAGTTAATGTTTTGCAGCCGTGGTCTAATGCTTAAAGAAGCTAGAGGGTTGCCAGTTTAATCCCTGGAACCAGCAGGAAAAATACTGACCTTGGGCAAGGCACTTAACCCTGAAACCCAGTGAACACTGGGCAACCCGCTGCTCCAGCTCCTGCTGTTCACCACCAGTAAAGCTGCACAATATATCATCTGCTAATTGTTATCGCAATATCAGTCTCTACTGATATCACAAATGAGGCTCGAACCAATCAGTGTTTCTGACAGGGTGGCCAATCACAGCTCTAGGTGAATTACTGGGTGTTCTGATGAATCGAGGACTTCATGTAATAAAACAAGATCTAATTCTAAAACTGTTGCCAAAACTGTGCATGAATGGGAGGAGCTAAACTGCTGTAGCCAGAATAAGATGTATGTAAAGGTGTTGGTTTTGTGACATCACAAAAACTAAGATTTAAAAACTGTCTGTTTCTTATTTTCCCATATAAGGAATGTAAACTTTGAAACAATATTTACAGACTCGAAAGCCTTTTTAATTCCAGAAAAGTGATGAGATGGGCCCTTTAATATCTTGGGCCCTTTAAAATCAGAATACTGATATTTTTACAAATTGTGCAGCTCTAACTATGAGTGTGTCTAGGATGGCTTAAAAGGAGACTTGCTCACAGTGTGTGTGTGTGTGTGTGTGTGTGTGTGTGTGTGTGTGTGTGTGTGTGTGTGTGTGCGCAATCACAGTTTCTAATTCCAATTATTTTCCTGATCAATGAAGTGGTCAGCTTGGAGTATTTTGTAGGATTGTTTTGAACACAGCCTCTGCAGGGGCTAAACATCATAAAATGTTTTGCCACCTTCTCTTTCTAA
Organism: Bryconaethiops microstoma; assembly: GCA_037577275.1. Lineage (NCBI taxonomy): Eukaryota > Metazoa > Chordata > Actinopteri > Characiformes > Alestidae > Bryconaethiops > Bryconaethiops microstoma. The sequence continues at coordinate 4,645,828 of JBBJLS010000148.1, read as the reverse complement.
CGTGAGCATCACTATCTATTCTGGACCAAGTAAAGAGGCCTGGCTTTACTAAAACTGATTCCCATTCAGTAAAATGGACAGCTGTTAAGATACTGAGGTAAATTCTTTGTCTCAAAATTAATGAGCTTAAACCTCATCCATCTCCATCATACATGACTTATTTATCTCACTCTCCTGTCAGTGCCAGCCATGCTGCTAAGACGATGACGCTGGAGCTTAAATGGCAGCTCACAACACCTCAGACACTGACAGCCAACACTTGTCTCATGAAAAGCCTGACCGTAAGTCTGAGCAATCTATTCCAGTCAAATCCTCGATGAATCTGGTGTAAGGAGTGTGTTTCAGTGTTTTGTGTGTGTTCTGGTTTGGGGTGCAAGGTTGTAAAAATTGCCAAAGCTCTGATTCAGGCCTTTTTTTTTTCCAGGTGACTCACAAAAGGCCTGCTGGCAGAAGTCTGGCTCTCGACACTTTGTCCACAAACACACGCTTTTCTTCACACATTTTGGAACAGCCTCAGCCATGATGTCCTCAGTCTGTTCTCATGGTAAGACCAAGGAGATTAGAACCCCACATCAGAAAAGACACAAACAGAAGCAGTTCCTGCATATTGATCTCCTGCTTTATCCATTTTCCTCTAAAAAAAGAAAAATTGAAGTTTACAAGTTAATGCATCAAGATTTCGTTTCACGAAAAAAAATAAATAAAAATCACATCTGGGATTTTGAAACAGTCAAAGAGCTGTTTTATAGTAAAAGAGCGGGTTTGCTCTGAGCGTTCAAGCTAAACAATTAAAATGACTTATAAGAACAAAAGGACCTTAATAGACCAAAACTGAAATATTTGCATTGGAGATCTGTTGACAAAGGAAAATAATAATAAAAAAGTTAATGCATTAAGATTTTATCCTGAGTATTTTTTTATATGATTTCTGCTGCTAAATGCATGGCAAAAAAAACAGATCACACAATGCTGCTGGCATTTTGAAATGGAGTAAAAAAAAAAAAATGTTGGGAGTTACAAGGTATTGTTCTGACAGTCACTTTATGCCAGTAAAATTCATATTCATCCATTAGTACCACATTTTAAAAATCTTGTCTATAAGCTGATGAGTCTTTTTAACCAGATATTAATGTGTTTTACTTGTATTTGTTAGGAATTGTATTTTACAAAACACAATCTGTAACTGAACAGTTACTTTCAATAGAACCCTCTCAGACCACAACTGAGATCTTTAAATCTGAGATCTCTAGGTATTATTATTATTATTATTATTATTACAGAGCGGTTTTATGGGTTTGCAATGGGCCATACTATTAAAATTACTTGTTAGGACAAAAGGACTTTTACAGACCACAACTGAGACCTGTAGACAAATTATTAATTTTAGTATTATTATGAGTTGTTTTATAGGTTTGCTAACAGCTGTAAGTGGACGAGTGCTCTGTTAAGAAGTTCCGTCGTTATATTATAGACACTTTAATGTCATATCCTGTGAATAATTTTCCTGTGATTAATATGTTCTTTCTGCTGCTGTTAATGTTATGAATACAAATGACACTAATAAAGTTCTGTCAGAAGGAGTGAATATCTGGGCCAGATTCATGTATTACTTCAGCTGATGCCTGTGTTTCTGTGTGGAAATGTGTGTTCGAGGTAAACATTCTTTCAGCACAAAACATGCCAAGTAACTGTAATGTAATAATCTATTATTTTTGTGTTTTAGAATATTACATCACGTTGAGATGACAGTTTGCATATTTGTGATGTTTTCTTTTTTGCTTGAGTTGATAATGTTTTTCATACAGACAGGAGTCGTGACATTGAAAAACACGGATTATGATTTATTCTTTTTGACTTTTCGTAAATGTGATGTGGTATTTCTTGTGTGTAGTTGAAGGCCATGAACAAACGGCCAATAAATGTATGTTTTAGACCGCGGGTGTTTCAGAGGGTGTTATGCTCTGTTGGAGTGAGATGCAATGTAAGGTGAGGGATCATGCAATGCTGTCAGAACTGTATTAATATTTTCACACTTAAAGAAGCAGTGGTTTATTATAGATTTGTCTGTATTGTACTGATCTTTAATGCAGCATAGTGAACAATGCCCTATTCACATGAGGGGTCACTGAATGGCTTGGTTTGAAGAGAAAAATGATTTAAATGATATGTTATGGCCTTCACAATCACCAGATCTCGACTCTACACTTAGAAATATGAACCAGTGGGGTTGTTTAACCTAAAAGCATTGAAAGCATGAATTTAAGCAACCGGTTTATGTAATAAGGACAAGATTAAATGAAAGTATCGGTGAATTTTGATCCAATGAGAATTTGATTCCAATGAAAAATGAATCAATTGCAAAGTGCTTCATCAACAGTTGAGTTTTATGTTGAGGTAAGGAGGTCGGTATATGCTGACTCTAGTCTATTTGACTGAATGGAAAAGTGGCATAACTGATGGAAGTTCATGCAAAAATTATGTTTTTTGAGTGGGAAACTTTAGACGCATGTGTTCGATAGCACTCACCACCACCATTATCACAAACCTACTGAGGAAAAAACCCCTTGGAGGATGTCTAGGAGCGATGAAGCTGTTCTGGTGTCTCACTGTGGACCAACACCTCATAAAAACACGTTACGTGGATTTTATCTTTAATGGCATCCATTTCTGTGTGTATGTTTGTGGATACAGGAAATACGGGTTTTTTTTTTTTTTTTAATGGAGTACACTGTGTTTAAGTAAAACTAACAGCCCTAAACCCTTCACATTTAACATCGTAATGGATGGTCTTGTGGTTCATCGAGTGTCTTGCAGAACAGTGGTCACCAACCCTCGTCCTGGAGATCTACCTTCTAGTTTCTAGCTACAATCTAAAAAACACTTTTCCATAAGTATACAGGAACCATGTTGTCCCTAAACTATACTGCGAAGGCACAGACCTTGCAGCACGCTTTGATATTCCAGTGAATCTCAGCCTTATTGTTTGTCATGTTTGAGGTTTTCAATTTTTTTTTTACCAGCGTTCTTTAGCTGAGCAATGAAAACCTAACCCAGCGAACCTGTTAGTGATCACCTTCACGTTTCTCACAGTGTTAAGAAATTTGTTAGCATCATAGACAACTGAAATGTATCTTTAGCCCAAACAGACAGTCGTACTTTTAATTGCCAACTTCCCAGTTGTTAGTTTCAATCTCTATTGCTGTTTTTTTTTTTTTTTTTTTGCACGGACAGTGAAAAACAATGAGCTCTTTCTGTGTTGTCATCGTAACTTTTCGACCAAACAGAAAGCAGTGACACAGTTGAGCAGAGCCGCGACAGCTTGGGTACGGGTCACTTTATTTGCGATGGGAAAACACTTGTTTGCGGTAAGGCGCAGTTCCTTGTGCCAGTGGAAAAGCACCTGTTTTGGATAATGCACTTCAGAAGTCATTGACTGGCTGGAGCTATAACGGCAGCATGTTAGATGCAGGTTGGAACATAAACAGGGCCGATCTCCAAGAGGAGGGCTGAAGATCCCTGCTGTAGAAAATTCGTCCTAAGGTTAATAATTACTTTAATCCCAGTATGCCATAAAAAAGCGTAAAACTTGGCTGAGGCCGCAACGTACATTTGGACGCATTACAAACTGTGCAATCACGTAGCATTAATATGTCGCTAGCGACAGCAGGCAAGCACATGCGCCCACACGGATACAGCCGCTAATGAGAGTTATCCAACATGAAAACGAGCGGGGAGTGAAGAGAGGAAGATAGGTGACGATGATTTGTGCCAAAGAGTGGAGTTTCATCTGTCGTTTGAAAGTGGTTTGGAGCAAATGTTTGCCCCTGTTGTGGCCGATGATGGAAACATCAGTGACCTGTTTCATCACCTCCTAACATGTGCTGGAATACCAAGACAGCAAGCAATTATGGTCATCAGAGGCGAAGTCATCAACCATCGGGGTCCGTGAAACACAGAAGGGTCAGACAAATACGCAGACCTTTTAACGAGGCTCTGGATATGAGCGTAAAAGCAAATGCTGGATCAAAATAACTGCAATAACAATGTTTGTGCAGGGACCGATCTTCTAATGATAAAGCTATTCTACTCAGCCTAGAAGCAGTTCAGCACACTTTGGTTTGTCTTTAAATCAGCAGTTGCAAAGAAAAACAAGCAGTGGTGACAGCTTTTATTGTTCAGTTCTGTTTTTGCTATATGAAGATTTGATTTGTACTTCAATTGTTTGATATGGTAATTAGCTACATAAGCCACCAATAACCTACAACAGGGTTTTCTACCTGCTTTCTAATAGGGTTCTATTTGGAAAATGTGACCATACATTTTAAATATAACTATACATGTTTTTGCTCATACCACCCACCAATAGATTAACATTCAGTAAAAAGTCTTGATTTTCTTTGTTTAAATAAAAGTACATAATTGCACTACTTATGTTAATCAAAAATGATCCAAAAAAGAAACAAGGGAAGGCCTCCATGCTGCCTCTCTCACATTCCTGTAGATCAAAATACACTCTCTTAAGATACACTCAGACCGTTAGTTTAACACGTTGCACTGGAGGTGGCTTAGCCTACAGAAAGCTTACCTCAGTGCTGCCTGTTACAGAACATCAATCAGAGATGTTTTCACTATATCCTGCAGCCTCTGCTGTGTTCACCTAGCTGGCAGCTCAAAGCCATGCATCTGCAATGCAGAGACAGACTGTACTGCTGAGCCCTGGGTTCAAGACCCAGTCAGGCCAGGAGCCATCAGCGGTCAAGGGTCACAATGCGCAGTGACCAGTGTAGCAGAGCAGTGAACTTGTGCAATGCAAGGTAAAGCAGTGGGGCAACCAGCCTGCAAATCTGCTCGCCTTTTATATTCTGCATCCTCACTCCCTCGGCTGCACGGCAGACACCTCCAAAGCTCAAAGTTTAACTTCACAAAAACTCAAAGTAGCAAATCACACATCACCTTTGCCTTTGCTGAGGGAAAAGATCCTCACTTAATGCAGTAACCATGGTGATCTCTCTGCCTCCTTCACTCACGGCACGCTCAGAACAGCCAGCCCTTACCTGCTCTTAGAGTGTAGCAGGGGAGATCCTGACAAAGCAAAGGTATCAAGTGAAAAATCTGCTAAATATAGCCAACAAATTAGTGCATGACTTCTTTCAATTTCACATTGAATTCCAAATGTTCTAAACTTCTAATGACTATGAGGAGGAAAAAAAATGTACAGCATTTTCATTTATTGAGGTTAGCGAGATAGAATAAGACCATTCGCAAATATCCAATCTGCTGCGTGTTACTAGGCAGCTTGTTGTTTACAAGCTCTCTATAACTGGTCTAACTCTGGTTCGTGTTAATTGAAGATCTGGACCTCGGCCTGTGAAGATAACTGTGTGTACCTACACGGTTATGATGATAATGATAAAATGTCATATTTCCCACCATTAGCAAAAAGTAAAAATTTCTTTAGATGGCTCAGCATTCCAAATTATAGGTCTGCACTGAATCCCTCCAGCTACTTTACACTGTCCCTCACAGTATAACCATTCTATAAGAAAAAGCTTCAGAGTTTCCAACACATTCCAATATGATGATGACTGTCCAAGCATTATAAGCCCCATCTTTACAAACTCCATCAGCAAAATGAAAGTGCTCAATTAAACACCCCATTCAACAAAGTGTCCACAATAGTCAACAAGCCCCGATCCCCCTCACCTGTCACATTGCCTCCAAGCCAAACCTCTTAAGCATGTTGTTATAAAAAGATAACACCCAGTGTCACTGATGTGAAGCATCATTTTGTTTTTTACTGAAATCATCTCCATGCCATAAATTGTCACTTGTTTAACTAATTTCTACCATAACAATAATGCTCATGTCTGGTAGAACCTGTTTGGGATTTCCCATGTTATGACATTATTTGCTGCCTTATTTGAATACTGAATGAAGTAAACAAATGCTCATTTCAAATACCCAATTAATAAAATTATCCTCCCCCAGGTTTGGCAACTCTACACAAACATAGAAACCAAATTCACAGTGGAAATTAACAATAAAACCAAATACGAATATCAGTTGAAAAGAATAAACGAACTGGAAAGAAATAAAAAAATATGATCCTCTGTGTTTCAAACGGAACACTGGAGGAAGCTGAACTTAACACTTTACACTTCCAGTGCTGCCCACACTCTTAACGGGTCTTGTTACTAATGGTTGAGAATAGAAGCCTCATTCTAATGTTTCTGTCCCCCCATGAATTAAAGTGCTATATCTTACTGCCCCGGATGAATACTTGCTGCATGCACAGCCTTCAAGCACCAAATTGAGAAGCAGGCAGAGCTGTACAAAAATTGTCACTTTGAGGTTTCTTCTTGATGCAGAAGCAGCTCAGTGAACAAGACCAGGCGGCAAACAGCTGCACCCACTTTCTCTCAGGCTCTTCAGATCAACTGGCTCCAGCTCTTATGCAATAAAAACAAGTGTCAATTCACATGCCAAGAGCCCAGTCCAGCTGTGGGTTCTCCATAGCGCTAATGCTAACATTAACTGCCAATAGTGAGTCAGGCTGCTATTAGCAGGCTGCAACCTATCAGATTAAGCTGTCACGCTTCAACTAATCAATACCCAGCCAGCACACTTGAAACCATTTCCTGCATCATATGCAACAGTGGCAGATGTGACATATGAGAAAGTGCGGGACGCACACCCTGACAAACTTGCAGGGGGACTGTCATGCGACGCATGCACAGACGATGTGAAAGACGGTGAAACTAAGTGAAAAGATTTTAGACGGCATCTCTCAACAACACATTCCTTGTAAACATTTATATCAACAAAAATAAAGAACATAACCCAAAAACACTTGTCAATTCCATTAGTCAGGACTAGCAATGCACTGTAAGAGACCCCATTCATTTTCTAAAGGAGGCACAATATCTTGCATGATGGGAATGGCACAACAAATTTGGAGGATGCAGAACCTTAAAAAACGTGGAGCAGAGCTAAATTAATCCAGCCAGTGATCCAGACCTAATCGTAATGATCTGTCATAGAAAGTTTTCATAGAGACATGATGCCAAACAGCTGGCAGGAGCAAACCAACACTCAAAAATTCTCACACACCACTCCACAGCTGCAAACTCTTTACTGACTTCCTGTTGCTCCTCAAATTAGATTTAAACCTCTAATGCTCACCTACAGAGCCAAAAATGGTTCAGCTCCATCTAACCTATCAGTCCTGATCAGACCAGTTCACACTCTTAGAGCACCAAGCATAGCCCAGCTTGACCCCCCCTCTTCTCAAAGGCCGAAGACCTGCATCAAGACTTTTCTCAGTTTTGGCACCAAAGTGGCAGAACAAACTTCCTCTGATCAGCAGAACTTCTGAGACCCTCGCTGTTCTCAAATGGAGACTGAAGACCCTCTGCTTCACTGAGCACTATATGTTCATGTCAACTTAACTAACACAAACTTCTCAAAAACACTGTCTTCTGTGTATGTGATCTGATAGGTCCCTGGTACGAACTTCTTCTCTGGTGGAATCTTGGTCTTTGAGCAGCTCTTAGTTTTAATTCTAGGCTTACTAGTATGAGGAAAGTGTTTTCTTGTGGATGACAAGACACAGATGTACAACGTTCTAGATAAGAGCATCTGCTAAATGTTGTAAATGTACAAACGTGCCCCAGAACCAAACTATCAGGAAGCAGGTAGTAGGTGTTATTGGTGGGCAGTATTTGGGATTAGTGTCTACAGCAAATAAGTATGAAACAATCGTCTGCTTTTGTCTGCTCCCATGCAACATGGAAGACCAGCAGCTAAAGTCAATTTATAATACACAGCTCTAGTACCTCCAAAATCAAAATCCAAGTAGAATGATTACTGGATGGACATTAATTGCTGAAATCGTTGATCTTTGCTGTAAGTTATGATCAGCCTTGCTAAACTCAAATCTGTCCAATCTGAACCAAATCAACAAATATATGCTCAGTTTTATATTTAATGTTGATGAAGGTAAAATAGTGGTAAATCTGAGGAAAAAAAAAATCTAATTGCCTTTGACCAGCCTTGGCACCAGATGTATCGATAGGCCTGTGAATCCGGGACCCCAGGCCTGCATGTTTTATGAATAGTCCTAAATCAGAACAGAACATAGCCAATTGCCCTGGATATAATCATAATCATCAGTCATTTCATCAAGAAATCAAGGCAACACATGAGTCAAGTAGAGCAAACCCCTCACATCAACACCTCTAACAAAAACTTTGAATGTTTCAAGATCATAATGATGCTACTGCTGGGAATTTTTTTCCTCATAAAAAAAATACACTAATATTAGAGTAAATACAGATAACTTTAATACAGTAAACAGTGATTTTGTGTTTCTATGTGATCACTTAACCATTATCAGCCCTCTCCTCGTGAAAACCTATTATTATTATTATTATTATTATTATTAATAATATTATTACATTTCCATAAAATACCTAATTCAGCTCAATCCTTCATTAGATTTAATCAGGTGTGCTGTTGATGAACTTTTACACAACCAAGCAAAAGTTGGAGGCATTGATGAGAAATCTGGATCCAAGCCTATTTTCTTCTAACCAGCTCACAAAACACAAAACTAATCCAGATCCTTCTCGCTGCTTTCTTGTTTTGTTTGCATTTATTCTAATGTTAACTTGTGCTTTTGCTTGCAGAAAGTCACTCGTGCTTCAGATAAAAGCCTTTAAACTATTTGCATGGGTGACTTTAAACTGTTTACACAGTGCTGCACTTCCCAGCCTTGAATGGCTTTGAAAAATATTTTCATACCAAAACCTTATTTTAAATAGCAAACATGAGGCAACACATTCATTACTATTTTATATGATGGTTTTCTGCAAGGGAGTTTTTAGGGGCATTGAACCTTTTCGGACATCTGATTCCGATCACCTCGGCTGTGAAAACTGCAAGTTTCTGTAGAACTGCACATTTAGTCAGAATTAGTCAGATATTTTGGATTTAAGGAATGGAAATCTAAACATGTTCGCAATTTCTTGGAGTTCAACGTGTGAAAGCTGGAGGTGATTAATCAGCCTGCGGACCATGCACAGCTGTTTGGCTGCCTTTTAGATACAATAAAACCACACGGACATCTGGATTCGGGACATTTCCATGGTGGGACCGAGAGGAGGGCATGCTTTCTGGTTGTGTAAACAGCACAAGAATGAAGTCCCATCAATTCCCTCTTATAATTTCATTCACTAGAAAACTGAAGAGCTTAAAATGTAAAACTCATCCAGAGTTTGCAGTTCCACTATCTATCCAGACCGGGCAGGCTAAATGTGAATTGAGACCGTTTCCCTCCACATGTGAACTGGAACTGCTGACAAAATTATTGTCTCAGTCTGAAACGAACTCCAGGGAGCTTTGTGCATCTTCAATAATCCTGGGCATTGATGTTGGAACGCTGTGGAAGAGATGAAGGCATCGAACAGCAGTCCATCGCCATGCTAGAGGGAGGCGGCTTTCAAATCCAGCATACAGTCAAGCCAGTAGCTGCTTCTATCCAGCAGACGCAGTCCATGTAGGTTTTTGACTATTTAGCGACAATAAGCCTGGAATTGGTGATTAACTTCTGTAATCCGGAGAGCACTTGGAGAATAGCGCTCCCGTCATCCACGCCGCAGTGAGAGATATGCATTATCATCAGCGGGAAAATTGAGGGACTCGCAAGCAAATGAGCAGGCATTATCGGTGCTAAGCGGGTGCTAGAATAATGAAGACGCATCTCCAGAATTGAGAGAGCCTTTTAATAATGACCCAGACAGCAGGACTCTCCTAGCATGCTTTAATATAATCTATCTGCATCCGCACATGCCTGCGACACAAGCCATCTCCGGGCGAAGACTGAGCCTGTTATCTTACGGAGAGTATTAACATCTGGCGATTGAGCATGAGCCATTGTTTACGGCGTGGCATTAGGGGGTAATCGGACATTAAATGAGTCATTTCTGCGTATTTAACTCCAACCGGGGAGCTGATGGTTTAATTTGCCGGGGAGATGAAGGCTCCCCCTGTGGAGAGCGGTTTTACTTAAAATTCTGCCGATGCTAACGAATGGGACTTGTGCCTTATGAGGCGACCTGTGGAAAACTCTTCACATGGAGAGATTAGGACTTTTGGGACTTTTTAATGTTTCATTAACCAACACACATTATATTTGGAGTGTTTATGATACCACAATCACATTGGTACCGGTTCCTGACTGGTCAATACAGGAATATCGATACACTCCTGGACAAATGGTGCTGCTATCAGTGTTAATGCATTCTAACACAGCTGTGTTTTCAAATGACTGGATCAGTGGAGGAACGGAGTGGAGCTCTGCACATCAACACACATTTGCTGCCACGCTCCTCCCTCCCTCTCAACTCAGGACATTTAGGTTTAGGTCCTTATTTCTCCAAAAATGTAATAAAATAACTTTCGAATCTTTTCATGCAGCACCTTTACTTTTTACATCAAATTATGGAAAGTAGAATCAATAAGAGCATCTGTTTTGATAGGCCCTATCAGTATTAATATCTGTATCAGTAAAATCCTAACAAATTCCATCACTAATTCCCAAAGTGCTGTACGGAAAACCATCGTCCCCTTATTAACTCCATTCTCCAGTGAACGGTATTTCTGTTACCCCGCCCAAACCCAGGGCACATCCGAAAACTACCAGATAAAGCAGACCTATGGAAAATAGCTGAATGCATTTCACACCATGAGTCTGGTAAGCATGGAGGTGTTGAGAGTTGTAGCCCAGTTTACCAAAATATTCTGTTTTCAGGTGGGCGTGCAAGTGTCTCATACTGAGAAATCAGGCCTAGGCTCCCTGTTTTAAGATGTGTGAATATTTGGAGAAAAAAAAAGGAGACTTGACAAGATGAGGTGTGAAAAAAAGGACAGAGCTCTGCTACATATCAAAGAAAAAAAAGAAGCCTCGCTGTTTACTGTAATTTAAATATTTAATCTTACAAAAGGCACTTTTCAATATTTATCCATTAGGTAATATACTGGGATCCAAACCCACTACCATGCCTGAGCATGTCTTCTGCAGGGCCTTCAGCATCCTGGAAAAAAGCTATTTCAATCTGTTTTTTGTTTTTTTTTGCCTCAAAAGTTACAAATCATTCCAAATTTAGTTAAGGGTTCAGAGCCACCCTTGTACTTTTAGTCGAAGACACCTAGCGGTACTTGAGGCCGCTCCTTCTTTGGCTTTTCGAGGAGACGGTTTACAAAAGGCTTGATCACCATTTAATGAAGGCCTTTACCAGTTGCTATGACACCATTTGATATGCATAATGTGCATGCATGAAAGTGGTCCTCGGTCTCTTCCTCGTCATCTTGTCAAGGCGGCAGGCAAATGACTGCCCTCATTATCTTAATATCTCCTTAGAGTTGCAAGAAAAAGAGCCCCGCTGCAATTGAACACCTCTGAATTAAAATACGTTTGTAAATTATTGCTCAAAATTCAATTCCGAGGCCCTTGGAGATGAATAAAGTATATTACATAAACATGAAGCTACCCATCACTGATATTTTAGAGGAAGCATCTGACAGCCTTCAGGTAAAAAAAAAAAGAGGCGGCAAAAATGAGAATGAATGGTAGACAGAAAAAATACAAAAAACACAAAAGCTAATAATCAAAAGACACACATGGAAAGGCCTGCATGGTGACGCGCAACATGCAATAACTCTCTCAGATGTGGCTCTTTGGCTGTGACTTAAAGGGAACAAAAACGATGAATAAATAATCATTCCATCGCCATTCATCAAGGAGAATGATAAATTCACCTCGTAACGTTGAAAAACGATGGCATCTTCCACCTTACGATCCCTGATAGGCGAAGAGGGAAGAGCCCTCTTTTGAAATCTTTCAAATTAGGTGTCAAAAGGCTCGTCGTCTCCTTGCCATCACCCTCCCCTTACGCTCTACTCAACCATTCCATTATTGCCAAACGACAGCAAACCGAACAGAGGAAAGCGCAGAACCTGTCGTCCTGTTGCATGCATCCATAAAACCTCATCCGAATTCATGCCTTTTTAATGAGTATTCCCACCTAGGCAAGGGGCAGATTCGCTCTTTTGGTACTACAGGGGTACAGCGGTGGCACGAGGCAGGAAAATCAATATGGCCTTTTCCGTCAGTTAGCCATCTTTACTGTAGGATCACGGAGCAAAGGCATAGACAAGCCCCAGCTCGCTCATGAATAATGTAGCTGAGCATGAATATGCAAATTCCAGCATTAGCCTAGTTGTGCCCCTGTACTGTAAGTTTCAGTAACTTATCTATTATGGATGGGTCTGAGTGAGAGGAAAAAAGAGGCTCTGGCAGCTAACTTCATGATCCTCACTCACTTCACAGCGCTAAAGAGGTTGGACGACTAGGGAGGTAGCTCCAAAATGCTAACGCCAGCTACGCTAATAAATGAGATCTCGAGAGACTTACGGAATTAGCCACAGGTTCTCGGTTATATCTCTCAGCTATTAAAGACAATGATGTCTTTAGGTTTGGGAGGTTTGCAAGATTGACAGAAGTGAGGCGAAAGCTCTGTGGCTAATCCTTCCATTCTCCCCGAAGGGCTAATCAGAAATCTGGTCAGCCTGATCCCATCAATCCAAATCTGAGTCAATTTTACAGAAAGAGCTCATGAAGAGTCTCCATGGGCACGGAAAGAGTCAAATCTAGGCCAGTCTTTTAAAGGCATCGATGACTAAACTTCACATGTCGGTACAATACGATGTAAAATTGAGCTAGTGCTTCAGACAAAGGATGAGGGCCTTGTCCTGGACCTGCTGAGTGATTTAACACAGTCTTATCCTTCTGTATGTCTGAAGGCAGAACTAAAAGATCAAATGAGGGCACCATGATATGTGCAGCCCCAAGAAAACTGAGTCATTCGCTCTAAGGAACATTCATTTCATTTGGTTCAAACACCTATGACACATGACTACTCTAATCAGAAGTCGTGTTCTACGATATTTCCCATCCCTGAGGGTGATATCACCAAGTTCTCAATGTTGCTCAAGCTGCTGTGTTGACATCCAGCGTGGAGTCTAAAAGGTCTCTTTATTTGACAAATAGTACACATCATAGTTTGTGACAGATAGTAAGAAGGTGGCTTTTAGCAACTCAGAACACAGAATAAAACCCAGTCAAACACATACACTTTTGACGCATGGTTATTCAGTTTATATTTTGCCCCAAAACCCTGCCTTTATTTGTACCCTGCACCAGGCTATTAACTCAGGACCCTAAAGGGTCATGAATATTTCCTAATGCCCCACCTCACCATGCTCACTCCAGGCACTTCTTGTAATAGACTTTCCAGCCGGATCACCCACGGCAAACAGCAAAATGTGGCTGAAGAGCACAGCTACCACATCACGCACATCTCTCTATGGGCAGTGGTACAGATTGGGTTCAAATTATGGATGCGCCAACATTTTCGGTCTTATAATAACCAAAAATGACACTTTCTGTTTATGAAGATAAGAGATGATGACAAAGCTTATATACTAAATATTAAGTCAAATGTATGTCTATGCAAATCATTTTAACTGAAATGAACATGAGAAATGGTGATTAAAAAGATGTTTTTTCTGCTTTCTTGCCGTCCGTCACATTCAGCGTTCAGTTAAAACATTGGTAGTTAAACAGTGAAAATGCTGCCCACTAGGAACAACTGCACAGTCTCTCCAAAGGTGAAAGTGAAAATTACTTATTTAACTATTTGTGTTAGAAAGATGGGATTGTGTTCCATATGCAGAATACGAAACAATGGAAGCTAAAAGGAACACAAATTCAATTCACTTTAATAGGTTGATTTTATAAAATATCTCTTTATCTCCTACAGACTAATAAAGCATAAGCGTTCATTAGCATATATAATGCATTTTGAACCCACCCACTCAAAGTATTATATAAGCACATAATCAGTCCCGTTCATTTCAGAACATTACATTCCCAGTATTAATGTGGCACAGATACCCATTTATTTGCAGAGGAGCAATTTTTTTTTTTGCTCATGCCCAGTTTTAGTTCTTATCATTGTACATGGTGCAGGCAGCCTGTAAATTGTGGCCCCAGCAGGAGAATATTAATTAACTGTAAATATTAGGGCCCGGAGATTGAATCTGGCACACATCATAGCCGAACGTGTTGGAGCTTTCATGATAGCTTCTCAAGCACCCGAAGGGAAAAATGTCTACTTTTTCCCCCCTTCGAAAAAAAAAGCAGAATACATTTACATTTTTAAAAATGTGCCTTTCCTCTCCCACTCATACTTTTCTTCCTGTAATATCATAAAATATTAATATGATAACTTCCCCGTGTTGCTACTAATTGGAAGGGTAAATTCGATTTACGTGACAAAGGAAAGTGTAGTCGAGGGCTATGAATATCAATCTTTGTCTCTTGATTGTAAAGAACCCAAGAAAGGATGTTTTCTTTGATTCTTAGCCCTGGGATTAGGGGACCACAGATTAAAAAAAAAAAATTCCATTCAGCTGTAACACAGCATCTCTTATTGGGCTATTACAATTATTCAATTAAATTCAATTACTGAGGAGAAAAAAATAATACACTGCAATTCATCTTCTCCTTTAATTTGGCAGTGATTAATTGCAGTTTGCATGTCGATAATGCATATTTTAAATTCTCTTAGTGGTCTCCCTTATAGTGAGATATTGAGCCCAGTGGACACACCCAATTATATGCATTTTCTTTCCCCACATTTTTAATCAAGTCCTTTCAAAAGGTTTCCGTGTTTGGTTTCCTTTGAAAACCTACACATGTTGCATTACTAGTCAATTTAACCAGTTACCCACTTAATCATATATTCAATCTATTCATCCCAGAAGCCTCCACTTTTTATTCTTCCCTACAATCAACCGCTATCCTGTCTGTCCGTCTGAACAAGGAATAAACAAACAGGAAACACTCTGAGGTCATGTTAAAAACGCTGAACCATTCACAGCACTCAGTGAAGTATGAAAATAATGAGTAGTGTCCCGTTCGCCCTTTCCTCTCTCTCTCTCTCTCTCTCTCTCTCTCTCTCTCTCTCTCTCTCTCAGCATACTCATAGCCCCTCACATCCAGCCTGAGCTAATTATCAAGTGACTTTGCTCAGAAAAACTCACACCCTAAAAAATAACCATCACTGCTACTGCGGTGTCAATTGTAACTAGTGAGCTAATGTGAGCTCATGGAGCCTGCAATAGCCAACATTAAGCTGTGAATGGTTATAGACAGGACAACAAGACAAGGTTGTCTACCTTAGCTTCATGTTTGAAGAGGCTTTCTTGATATAATGTTTATTGAATCAGATGCACAGGGTATTGCAAACTGTCACCAAATTCCATTTTTGTTCATCTCCCCTAATTCCTTTGACATACTGAAGATCATATCATATACATCATATACATGTAATACTCTACTATACAAAATAAACTGTCTATACTGAGACAAATGGGGGTATTAATTTACCACAGCTGCAACTGCTGCAATGAAGAACCAATTAAAAGATTCTAAGCTCGAAAACCTGGTGCATCAAACAGCCCCTGCCTTCACAGATGCACAAAAAAATTTAAATGCACTATTCTTTTAATTAAAGGTGAATCACTTAGTCTACTGCAAAGAGCTTCAGCTGCAGGAAGATCAGACTCTCTCCAACTAGCAGCAAATCCCACACAACTGTTGCACCGGATGAGGATCTACAGCGAAAAGAAAGATGTGCTGTGCCTCTCTGGCCATCCTGCCACGACAAATTAAACACTTATTTCATTTGTGCTGAAACCCGGACTAATCTACTTAGCTCAAACAAAGAGCTTCGTCTTGCTGCACGGCGAAAATCTCCAAATGGATATCGATGCCACACCAATTGACTTTAGCTGCTGTAATTAACTGGCAGATGCTAAAGCAGCGTTTTCCATTCCCGCTGCTGGTGTCCCCCCCACACTGCACAGTTCAGTGTTATTCCTGCTCTAACTCACACATTCCGAGCCCATGACAGGCCTGGTGATGAGCTAATGAGACCTCAGGTCAGGTGTTGTGCAGGGAAAAAAATAATAAAATCACTAAAATGTGAAGTGCGGGCGAACTCCAGAAGCAGGATTGAAAAAGACTGTGCTTCGGCACGGGGTCATCACAGGTGCACGCATCCCTGGAGCGTTTTTTTTCCTGCCATGCTGTGTCTATCTACCCATAATGTTGAAGACTTTAAACAGCTCAGGCTGCCTGAAGCAAGAGGCAGGTGGGGGGTGGAGGTGGAGGGTACCTGTCTCTGCTGTACACTCACTAACTACTTCTGCACCACTAATAGGGGGAGCTGAGCTGAAAGCCCCTGCATGAAAGTGCAATCAGGTTATGGCGGAAAGGCGACCAGGGGATGATGCTCATAAAGTTTAGGATTACATAACAAATATGTATATGTATATATATATATATATATATATATATACACACACACACATACATATA
>JBBJLS010000148.1:4607224-4629224 GCA_037577275.1 Bryconaethiops microstoma | reverse complement strand
TATTTACATTCTAGCACTGCAGGAGTTCAGTGTAAACTGTACAGTATGAATACGGGTTTACCTTTACATTTTCTTTATGGGTAATATATTAAACTGTGCTTAAAATAAAATTAAAGTGTTTTGGGGGCATATTTATGGTTTCGGCTATAACAATAGGCATTTATAGGCATGTTTTTCACAATTTGCGGGTGCTCTTGGAACATAAGTCCCATGTATATATATATATATATATATATATATATGTATATATGTGTGTGTGTGTGTTTAATGCTAGTCATAAGTTCATTAAAAATGTACTTTCTTGCCTGTGTGTCTGCCCTGTGAACTAGTATATGTCAAGGGTATTTCTCTGCGTTTCACCCTATGATTGCTGGGGTAGGCTCCAGCACCCCCGTGACCCTGGTTAGGACAAGTGGCAGCAGTAGACGTAAGCTAGCGACAAAACCAAAAAGGCTCTGTAATAAACCCACTGTAATAAACCCAACTGTGCTGTAATAAACACCAGCTGCGAATAACAGAAAGGTGCATTCTGTTGATGCTTCATCCTAACACCAGTGAGGCCAGCCACACTTCATCATCACAGGGTCATTCTAGCCAAGAGCGGACAAGGGGAATTTAACCCATTAGGTGAAGACAAGTGAGCTGACCTTCTCTCGCTTGAAGTGTCTCGGTTTCAGTTTGAGTTTTTAATCTGCTGACCCTTCAGTAAAACGTGGAGCTTAACTGGAACTGTGTATCAAAATTTCAGTAAAGTTTCTGGTCGGTCAGTTTTTTCTGGTGTTATTATTTTTACAAAGAGAAGAAAATCAAGTGGAAGATTTTTGACAAAACACGATTTCATTCTGATTCATCTTTATGAAATAGTTAATGTACCGTTACTGTAATGTAACTGCAACGTTTTCCATATTAGTTCCTTTTTTTTTTATTTCTGTGCACTCTCTAGTTATTCATTCTGAGAATAATCCAAGCCACTTATCCATAACCGATGTCACAAGGCATGCTGGAGCTTATTCCATCATCATTCTCATAACAGGCTCCAATTGTGGAGCCTATTATTGTTATTATTATTACAAATCAGATGGCTGTATTTCCTAATAAAGTTTTTGCTTTGACAGTTTCGTTCCTGTTTTTGACCAGATTCTATGAAAAAAGTTTCATAATTATTTTTCATTTTTATCTTCCCGTTAACCGCCTAATGTTCACGCTAGTTGAATCAAAATGGCCCGATGTTTTAAAGGCTGTTGTAACTCACACTTTAAATAGCCCGTTGGATTGAGTCTATTGAATGTGTTTGTGTGTGTGTAGATCTTCACCAGCTATATAGACCTGCTCTACCCAACAGAAGATAGGATTGAGCGGCTCAGAGACTCCTACCACTTCAGCTGTGACTGCAGAGAGTGCAAAACCAAGTCCAAGGTGGGTGTGTGTGTGCGTGCAGGACGTAACCAAGAAGCTTAGACCCACTGAGTTTGAAATGAAGGGCATACTGACCGGAGCATTTCGCTGGTACACCTTTACTGTAGCTCTTTGTAACACATTAGTCATCATCCAGGTTTTCATCAGTGGTCACTGGACCGTGAGTGGATGGATATTGGATATTTTTAGTTGGCCGGACAATTTTCAGCCCAGCGGTGATGTTAAAGTGTGAGAAACGTCCAGCGAGGTTGCTGTGTCTGAATCACGCATACAGGCAACGCACACACACACACACACACACACACACACACACACACACTACCCTGCCAAAGTTACTGCTGTGCTGAGGATGTTTCACCATGCACGTTATTTCTGGTCAGGGATCTTAAGGTGGTCCATTTCTACTGATGGTCAGAGCCTGATGGATTATGCGATAACAGGGTTACAGTGCACAGATATGGTGGGTGTTTCTGATGAAGTGGCCAGTGAGAATGAGTACAAGGTAGACACTTTTAAAACGGATGACTCAGTGTGTCAGTACAGTTACATGAATCCCCGGAATGGCCATAAATCATTCAGTAACTGCTATAAATGATCACATTTATGAATTACTTAGTATCTGCTTTTAATTATTTTATACAAAGAATTATACAGTAGTGTTTTCATATGTTTGTGTGTGTGTGTGTGTGTGTGTGTGTGTGTGTGTTATAGGACAAGGCTAAGATGAAGTTGAGAAAGCTGAGTGAGGGACCCCACCCAGAGGAGATCAGGGAAATGGTTCGCTACGCCCGTGTCACCATCGATGACTTCCGCCGAGCCAAACATGAGAAAAATATCCTTTTTGTGACACCACTCTTACTTTACTCCCATACAGAACACACACACACACACACACACACACACACTTTATTTCTGGAGAATAAATGCCTTAATAAAGGTGTTTTTTTTTTTTAAGCTTTAGAACATTTTAAACCTAACCTCACCAAGTCTACAGTTTACAGTGATGAATGGAACCAGACATTACGGAGTTATTACACTACATGATGATGAATATACTGCCTGATGCCTGGTTCAGATCTTGGCCTAAAATGTATTTTTTTACTTGTTCATGGCACTGTTAGGCAAAATTGTCCCCAAAGAAAATATATTTCACAGTTATCACTATTTTACCATCATAAATATACAAAAATCTTTCATGTAAAAACTCGAGACAAAAGAAGTCCCACATCAAACTATTCGGAATGAACGACTGAATTCTAATAGAAACCCCGAAGATATCAGATTTATAATCTTAGCATTCAGACTGAGATTAGATAATATGCTATGCTATGAAATATAGTTTCTCATTGCCGCATTTTATAAACAGATCTCATGAGTTATTCAGATGGATTCAATGAGAAAAAGACGTTGACCTTGAATGGTCAACAATAGAATCACAACAATATAAGAATTTATCAAGAAGTAAACAAAGTTTGTATTAAAAGCAGTTCGCTGAAATAATAAATGTTTTAGAAAAGCTCAGGTTTACAAGCACAGGGTGAAAAGTCCTCAAGCTGAAGGACACAATCAGGGAAGTTTGAGACATGTCTATGTTTCCTTGACTCCTGAGCGCCCCCTGGGGAGCTGCTGGAGATGTGTGAGCTGAGTTTGGATAAAATGGGCGCCGTGTTTGATGACTCCAATGTGTACATGCTGCACATGATGTACCAGGCCATGGGAGTGTGTTTGTTCATGGAGGACTACGACAGCGCCTTGAGCTACGGCGAGAAGGTCATAAAAGCGTTCAGGTGAGGACACAGTGTCCACCGACACACAGACACAGAAATGACCACTCCAGAGTTCGGAAATAATGTTTACACCAGTTATTTTGCAGATGTGCATGTAAATCAATACTAATACAGTGTTACTGTTCAACAAGCAGCTTTCAAATAATTAGTAGGTGCTGAATTATTGTATATGATAATTTCATTAAAACATTATTTGGTATATTAATTGTGTTAGAACACCAATAATAAAGAATACAGAAACAAATCCAATAAAATTGTTAGCTACGTTGAAGGGCTCCTACAACCGATATTCAGAATGCAATCCTAATGAAATTTATATTTAGAATGAAGTTGAAATTAAATTGATAGAAAGAAGCCTTAAAAAGATTAATACTAAGATTAAACTCATTGTATTAACATGGATTTCTAATATTATCTGGAAACATCTGGAATGACACTACAATATGCTTTATATCTTAGTTATAATGCAGTTCTAGTTATAATAAAAGTGATGTCCTGAATTAATTGCTTCATATTTTAAAGAGGGTGAAATTAAATATATTGGAATATACTGAAAGGTCAAGAACCAAACGTGTTCTTCACGGGTTCTTTTCTGTATTAATAATAATTCATTTTTAAAAATGCTGTATTGTTACTTTTTTACCGTATTTATTGTAAATACTTGTCTAGTATTTGTCTAGTGTTGTACATTTTAGTAGAACTGAAGGGTGACAGTCATAAGGGCTACATGACACCTACATAAGTCTGTTATAGCAACTGACATAAACCTACATATACACTCATAAAGATCAGCGTCAGTTACTTCAGTCAGTTTCACCCCACAAAGTGTAAATACATTAGATGCTTGTTGGAATGAGACTCAGTAAATGTCTATACAGGTCTATGTCACTTGTCATAAATAACTTATCATATGCGCCTCATGAGTACAACCCCACAGTAAAGTACTTCTATTTTTACAAGCAAAAAATACACTCACCGCAAAAAAGAAAAGGTTTACAATAACTTCCCTGACTAAGTCTTTCGTACAGTGTTGTCCATATTTGTTATGTATTATCAGATATGTGCTCACATGTCCTCTCTACAGTCAGCTGTACCCCGCCTACTCCCTGAACGTCGCCTCCATGTACCTGAAGCTCGGGAGGCTCTACGTGGCTCTGGGCCGACCTTCTCCAGGCTCTGCTGCTCTCAAAAAGGTACCAGTCCACAGTGCAGCCATTCAGGCTCTGCACTGACTGTCCAGCAGAAAGGAAGCCTGACCAAATGTAGGGTTTGCAGGTGGCATTACAGTAGCAGGTTATAATGGATAAAATGATATAATGGCTGGCTCATTTTGTGGTACTGAAGATAAAGGAGCCCTTCTCTGGTCCGTAAGGGTGAGAAAACACTGTGTGGTCTTTATCAGTGTGCTAAAACTGCAGAAAATTGTCAGACTAAATATTATATGAGGCTAAAGCTATTTTTCATAGGCATTAAAAATCATTTACTAGCAGATGGGATAAAACATTTGAAATAATCTTCACTCACTTTTGAATCATTCAAAATAATCTTGATTACAGGTTATTTCATATGTCTACACAAACTATATAGTGTTCTGAAATGCTTTATATATATATATTAGAGGTGTAAGGTCACGGTTCAGTTCACACTATAGTTGTGACATCACGGTTCGGTATCGGTTCACAATACAGTGAAGTTAAGCATCAAAAAGTTCTAAAGAATGAGGCTTGGTTTGTTTTCGTTTATTTGAAATAAACAGCAGTGTATTAACCAGAAAACACACACGCTTGCTTATATTTTCATGTATGTGTAAGGCAGGAGAAGTGTTACACCAGTAGGTGGCACTATTTCACCACGCTACAAGAAGTTTTTGATTTACTTGCGCTTTTTGGTCCCTCTGTGATTCCGTATTACTTCAATCACGTCTTCTCCGTCATACCGTGTATTCTCCGTACGACGGAGGGGGCAGCCAGGAACACGGCGCCCGGGGAGCAGTGTGTGGGGACGGTACCTTGCTCAGGGTACCTCAGAGGTGCCACTAGCAGTCTTGGGAATCGAACCCACGACTTCCTGATCGCAGGGCGAACGCCCTAACCACTAGGCCACCATCTGCCCCACAGCTGTACACAGCTGCTGATGACAATAAAGTAACCTCGACCCCTAGCACTTACAAATGACCAAGGCACTTCCACAAGACCAGAAAAATAAACTGACTTCTGGTAAAGGGGTTCTATTGCCAGTGTTTATCTGCAGAGATTACTTGACTTTGCTCGAGTGTGTTTGAAACACCTGAGCCTGAACAATTAGGACAGGGGTCCACATTCCATTAATCAACATAAATGGTTCAGTAATAAACTGCCAAACTAATTCAAAAGAAAAACAGGTTATGAATTAAAATGATTCACAAATATCAGCAAATAAAATGTATAATTAAAATAATTATAAGTAAAAAGGTTTCTCACAATGCTTAATAGTACAGATGTCTTCCTCTTTACCAGTAAAACCACACAGATAAGCTGGCTCCTTTACAGCAGGTGTGGAACAAGATCACAAATTTAATTTGCATCTCTTTTCATTTTCAAACATAATTTATGTTTAGCTTTTTCAGGTGCTGTTTCAAACATGTTAAAACTGTATTTATTTGTGCATCTGCAACTGATGTCGCCATCTGCTTCCAGAAAAAATGAACAGACATATTGTCATCTAAACATTCTTTCCGCTGAGGCTTTTCTCTCTCCATAAAAGAGTCGTGTGCTTCATTGGAATGATCTGGTAATTAAACTGTTCATTGGATGAAAGCTGTGAATGTTAAAAAACACTTAAGCCTCTGTCTAGTGCTTTCTAGAGAACATGATAGCATGACACTTTCTGAAACTCTTCACATGAAGACAGCTGCCACTGTGTGAATCACTGGCCGACAGCTTTCGCATCCTGTAGATTCCTCGTTTTTTTCTTCTTCTTCTTTTTTTTTATTTTCAGAGCCCTTAAGCTCAGAATGAGGGTCATTTTGTTCGGTAATGGCCTCTCTCCAGAGACTCATTTACTGTCCTCTCTTCCAGCTCGGCCTCAGAGAATTGACCTCTTGAAAGAAAGAGAGAATAATCTCCACCTTTCCTTCACTCTCGCTTACTCTCTTCTCATTTGCCTCATTTCTCTACTTCTCTCTCGGCCTTTTTCACACTCTCTGCACGAACAGGATATAACCTGCTCTTTGTTTGCAAATCTTCCCAAACGCTGGAAAGCCAGTGCGGCTTTATTCAGCTGGCCCGCCATTCACACAAAGTTTTGGCAGAAGGCAGAATGAGCTGAGTAAACTTCAGTATCTGCGTAAGAATAATGAGATTCATTTTCAGAATCTTGTTACTGTTTCTGGCCAAAAGGACTCGTTCATTCACTATCCAAGCCACTTTCCCATACAGGGTGGGGGGTGGTGCCAGAGTCCATCCCAGAAGTCACAGGGCGAAAGGTGGAGAAACACCCTGGAAAGGTCACCAGTTCTTTGCAGTCACACCTGGGAGCAACTGAGCACATCTGATTCAGCTGATGTGCACTTCTTTAGAATGTGGGAGGAAACCAGAGTACCCGACAGAAACCCACAGAAAGGACCCTCGGCTTGCTCTGAAATGACAGTGCTACATACCATGAAACCAATAAAAGAACTGTCTTGAAATAATATTGAATGGATTTTAACTGTATACACACTTCCTTACACTTCTTTGCAAAAAAAAACTTATGTTACAAGTGCACAATCACACAGAGATGCAGAGACAAAAACAAAATAAAATATAAAGCCTAAATAAAAGTCAAATAAAAACTCTGTGAAAGAGAAAAACACTGCAGAAACACTGTGAAAAATATTCTGAACAAAATATATTATGTTATATACACAAAATGCTGGCGAATAAATACAATAGATAAATAACTTACAGTTAAGTAATTTAATAGTAATACAAATAGTGGTTTAGAGTTGGTCTTTCTACTGAGTTCATTGTTGATCATAATAGAGGTCAATAGGGAGGAGTTATAGAGCCTGATGGGAGGGGGTGTGACAAGAGGTGGAGTTATAGAGCCTGATGGGTGGGGGTGTGACAGGGGAGGAATTTTCATTCAGTGGAGCACTTCATGCTACTTTATGGCTATGGCATTTAAAACCATACTTCTACCTATTTTCTTCTAACCAATACTTTCATTGTGAACTGCGCTTCAACGCAAACTTTTCCAAGACAATATTAAGTTCAAAAGACACCTTCCAGCCTGTTCGGCTCCTTTGCAGGTGTGTCTGTTAATTAGCTGTGTGGGTAACTTGAATGGTTGTGACCTGCTGACCTGCAAGTTCAAATACTCGTATTGTTAAAGGTGGCTGCTTTCTCTGTTCTGCCCCAGCCTTATCAGATATTCTTAAACAGCCATGTCCTGGAAATAAAGGCAAGCTTTAATGTTCAAGGACAATTTGTAAGAGTGCCTTGGTGTGAACTTAACTAATCATTTAACAGAAATGCAGTAGCATAACTGAAGGCTGATCAAATCCTGCTGGGCTTTCCTTCATTCCTCTGTAAAGTTTGACGGAGATTCCCAAAGCAAACCATTTTTATTCAAAAAGCCAAAAGGGGGAAAGTGATAGTGTGGAATAAAACTTCTGCAAATATTTACCAGCGGTGACGAAGAGACATTGGAGGCAAAAAGCCCATTGCATGCTAGATCTTACACACAGAACCTTTGAGCCTCATGCTAAAGTCTCGGTTTCCCTCTAGCCCTACTATAATCTGCCTTAAAGAAATGACTAAATGACGAGGTACACTTACTATTAGCCAGTGTAACAGGCTAACACCAGGAGCAGCATCCTTAAGTTATTAGCGTTCAAGAAAGTGGGTCAGTATCAAGGAATGAGGATAGAGAGTTAAGCTTCTTAAGTATGCTTCAAAAATGAAATTCAGATGTAGAGAAGAGGCACACCAGAAGTGAAAAGCATGCCAAATATGCAAATATATGTAAATACGTCGAAGTTGAAGTGTTGCTAAGCTGAGTTCGCCCACTTGCTGCGGAGAGAGTAAACAAGACCTTATGGGACTGTTTTCACTTCACTTTGGTTCTGTGGCAGAAAAAGTCGTCAACATCGTACCTATGGGTTGATATTCATTTGATAATAGTCAAGCATGCGGAACACTGCAGATCAGCAACGCCAATAAAATTGCACTTGCTCTAATTAAGGTTTGATTTCTTGTGCATACCCCCTCTGTTCCACTGCATTCTACACTAATTGCCAATTAATCTATGCACCTGTTTTCCACTTTTAAATAGAAGATTAATTAATTGTGACCTCCTGAACAATCTTGGCAACATTGCAAGGAAAGGCAAGACCACTTTTTCATGCAGCAATTCTTTCAGTCCTTTGCAGAATAATGCCTTACTCTGACCTAAATATAAGGGGTGATACTCATACCAGTGTCAGAAGAGTGAAGTCTGAGAGAATTTATGCTCAGACCAATGTGCTGAAAGTTGGCAGCACAGAATTAGACAGGCAGCTCAGATCCTGTTTCTCAGAAGGAAAAATAAGTCTTATTTTTAAATCTAAATTCTGTACAAACAAGAAATTATGTGTAAAGCTTTAAATATTAGAAAAGCAATGCATAAATGGGGAAGGGTTCTAAGGCTTCTGTGGGTTAATGTCAGAGCTCAAATCATTTAGGGCTTAAACAGGAAGCTGACGCTTTTAACGTTTGGGCTGCATTTAAGCAGCAGGTAAAATTAGCCTTCATCTAATCATGTTCTCCATATTTGAAACAGATTTGTTGCTTGCATGGCTGAGTGAACAGTAAAAAACACAGTCAATCGGACATTTTGAATTCTGATTTGGGTCCTCATCCATTTCTGGTCCTGGCTTTTTATTATTTTTTTCCTCGGACATGAAGAGCTGCAAGCTGATCACAGGTGAGGATCTCTGCGATGCTTGTCTGTGCGAAAGGTTCCTTCATTTGTTGTTGTCATTCATGATGCATATGAATCGTTTGACTGAATTATTGATTTGAATGTGATAATGCAGGTCATTTCAGGGAGCAGGTTTGTTTTTTTTCTATTGTGCATGCACATGGCATATTGTTAATCCATGTTCGCAGTGTAGTGTAAGTTTCCACCAGTAAACTCTTTAGAAGCATGAACGCATAATCTGGGGGGAACCAATGAGGGCCAATCGTATTTTTACAGCACTTCCTAAAGTGCCCACCTAGGCCTTTCTGGGCATGCTGATCCTTTTTTTTTAATGATGGTGCCTATTAGCCTGTTAACTAGTGTTATTTGGTGATCATGTCATCCTACTCCAGTGTCATGTTTTACTTGAAATCTGAACATTCAAGTCTAAAAATCTGATTTGAAAAACAAACCAGATTAGTCCTGCAGTGTGAAGTTATTTTCAGACCTGTTGACAGTGGATGCTGGTGCATGAACTGAACTCTCGATCTTCAGAACAACTCACAATAACATTTGTTAAATGGATCAATTGCTGCATGCGTGCAAAGTCTTGGTCCTTTTGGGGGGCGGGGGATGGATGGGTTGCTGCGCGTGTGCAATAGGGGGCGGTATTAGTGTGCGTGGAGAAAAGGCGGGGTTGCGTGCATACAGAGTCTGGCCGTTTTCCGGGAAACAAAAAGTGGGGGGACGAAACTATAATGCTATAATGGTTCTGGTGCCCGTGACTGTGGGTCTTTTTCTTGTTGAACAATACATCCCAAAAAGTGCAGGCTCTGGCTGTCTCAGGAGGGTTACTGTGCAGGGAACAGAGAGGCAGTAGTAAAAGCTTTCCACACAGCAAGGCCACTGCATGTCAAGGCCAGAGAACCATTACAATTCCATTAAACTATTCTGGCTTCAGTAGCAAGTTAGCTGAAAAATATAGCAAGTAATCACTTGTATATTGGGGATGGGGGGCATTTGCTTTTACTTCAATTAGTTTCTAAAAGTGTTTTTCACTTCACTATTTCTGTCTGCTCAGCAGGGGTCATACAGTGGGTATTTTTTCATAAAGTTTTTTTTCTCCGATTTTTTGTCTGGGATTTCATATACTTTTCCTTCACCGATCCGTGTGAAACTTGGTGTGCTTGTAGCTGCATGTGGTTGATACGGAATAAGAGATTTGTGTCTCTGCGTGGGCGTGTCCCTTCACACAAGTGACTAGGGCTGGGAGCCTCAGGATACCTCACGATACGATACGCGATACATGCCTCACAATACCGATAATGTAACGATATGGCGATACTATGATAATTGATATATTGCACAAGATAGCCTACGATATACATGTAATTTTTAAATAAAAACAAATATATATATTTTTAAATTTAACTTTGTTTTGCACTGAAATACAGAATCAACTGCCTTTAAATGTCTTTTTCAATTTGTGGCATTTAGCAGACGCTTTTTATCCAAAGCGACTTCCATTCTACTACAGGGGACAGTCTTAACTTGGGGTTAAGGGTCTTGCTCAGGAACCCAGTGGTGGTGTGCTGGCAGTAGGATTCGAACCCATGACCTCTTGGTCCAGAGGCAAGTATCCTACCACTAGGCCAACACCCCAGCAGTGGCACTCTGTGCAAAATCAATGTAAACACAAATGTAAGTGCCTTACAGTTACACTCTTATTGCAAAATCAATGTAAACAAATACTGACGAAGGAGGTGGCTGTGCATGTTTGTAGTGCCGTCTGTGTAGCGTTCTTTTGTGAGGCAATTCTTGCATATCGCATAGTCTTTATCCAGCTTTGTTCCATCCACACTACAAAATCCAAAGTGAGCCCACACTTGGACTTAAAACTTGCTGGTGCAACTCTTAATTTCCCCACTGCTTGACTCTGCCATTTTGTCTCTTGTCTTGTTTCTTCTTTGCCTGGTGTTTTCCACCCGCTTTACTGTCATTCTCATGAGGAGCGCCCCCTGATGGACTTCTGCGATAGTGGTTAAACAACCGATATAAGGAAAGAGCGTACGGGTATTCATTCGTGAGTTGAAATATCGCAATATTTTGCCAAATCCGTATTTTGTCCCACCCTTACTAGTGACATGGGGCAAGGATAACAATCTCAGTACTTTAGGAAAAGAGCAGTACTCTCACTGTTACATTCAGTCTATATAGTATACATACTGTATATATATAAACAGTATATATACAGTATATAGTGCAGTGATGTACTAAGTTAACTTAAAAGTGAAAGCTAGAGCTCCCCTAGTGGCAAGGAGGGTGAACTGCACAGCTGGATGTCAACTTTATGGAATTTAATAAAATGTGAATCTAAAATCACTGTTTTTAGAATATAGAGTGAATGCTTAACAGACAAATTAATTTCACTTGTTTACACTGATATCACTCAAATAACCGTAGATCTTTTTATACACTGATATTATTCAAACAACCGTAGATCTTCTTAATTCTGTTATTTTACTTACAGAGGTGGATAGATTTTCAAAAAAAGGGGAGAGAGAAAGAGAGAGAAAGAGGGAGAGTGAGAGAGAGAAAGAAACAGTGAAAGAGAGAGAGAAGAGAGAGAGAGAGAGAGCGAGACAGAGAAGGAGAGAGAGAGAGACAGACCGTGGTTTACACATTTTGTGATATTCAGCAGCCCTCCAGTGAATCATAATAATTTGAAGTGCAGCTGTTTAAATATTTATTTACATTCAAAGCAACATGTTTGTTATAAGGCTTACTTGCTTCCAACTCTTGTATTTGCTTAATACTGAACAAACAGTTGAGGTCACGGGTCACTCTTAAGCGCAGGCAAGATGTGCAGCTTTTAAAGATAATGTATCACAGCAGAGAGCCCTGGGCTGCTGAGCACACAATTTAGTCATGTTTACAGATTAGACTATAAATTAAGGTTAATTGCATTTTTGCTAAATAAATTACATCAGTAAAATGAATTCAAGAAATATATGTGATAGTGTATCATATGGCAATAGGGTATCAATCTGTGCCATTGCAAAATCAATATTGCTATTAAAAAGTGTTACAGTTTGTCTTACATTTGTCCTTTGTTTAATTATCATAACTTTCCTAAAGAGTAAAAACTCATTATTTCATCATGTGGCTTTACACAGTTAAAATATCAATAAAATAAGTAATTGTTTTGAGCTGAAAAGTCAGCACTGTGGCCATTCTGTTGCAAAGATGAAGAGGATAAAACACAACATAAACAAGCAAGCAGCTATTTTTTTCAGTCAGGCTTTCGTAAGAAAAAGATGTGAGCAATAGTAGGGTTTTTATTGAGCTGTTCACATGTTAATTTCGAAGTTATGTCTTTGTTAGATTAGACATAATGCTAAACTGGACATCCTTATCAGCTCAAACTGTGTGCAGACCATCTGTAGTTAGTGACAGGCCCAGATCCCAGAGATAAGACTTTAAGGGGCAGATTTAGTGGAAGAGGCGCTAATTACTGATTCAGTGACCTGGAGGCAGACGTGAAGAGGACTGGTCATACAGGGGGACAGCTGGAGGAATTGGAGCAGGACCAGCATGCCTGGAGAGCCTTTGTTGGTGACCTCTACTCAAAGCAGGGTCACAGGCATAGGTAGGTAGATAAAGAATGTCATATCTCAGCATGCTTTGATGCACCAGCATCAAAAACCCCATAAAGCACAGCCTGGTTAGCTTGGATGTTGAGCTCGCATGTTTCAGCGGATGCTTTATTCATGTTTAGCATGGTGATATTCTCCAGGCCTCAGAGCTCAGGGTTGCCCACCAATGCACAAGGACTCACCCTGGCTCATCTGATAAAGAGTGCATTGCAGCTGGCTGCTGGGATGAAAAATTATTCTTGCAGACAAAATTGTTATCTTGTCAGAACTTGGGGCCGTCCAAACGAGCTTTGATCACCTCTGCAGTCTTTAATCGCCCTGGAAATGCCATTAAACTCATATCTCCCCAAAGAAAACAAAGGATCCTTTTTTTACGGTATAGCCCCAGACCGTTTTTTTTTTTTTTTTACATCTCCTTTCCCTCTCCTCCCCTTATTTCTTTCTCAAAGAAACTTTGATGTTCGCTGTATCCTTAAGCAATGCAAAAGTGCTGAGCGTGACGGCTTTTTTTTTTTTTTTTTTTTGTCACAGCCGGAGTTATCGCTCTCTTTCTTGCATCCCTGCTCTCTCTCATATACAAAAACACACACACGGACACACATATACTCACCCACTCATATCCTCACTGTTCCTCCAGCATGGCACAGCCGGTTGCGTTTGGCTGTTTAAAGGAGCCTGACTGTGCCACATCACGGCAGGCAGTGCTTAGCACGCTCACCCATAGAGCTTCAGATCAAAATGCCACCACTCAGAAGTCGAAGCAGAATGAGATACATGAGAAAATAGAAGTCAAATCCTTTGACTTTTCTCTGGGAGCTACTATCAGTGAGATAAACTGGATCCCTGGATAAGGATTCCTTAAACCTGGCTTAAAACCCAGCCCTTCTTGAATACAGACTCTCGCTCCCATAACATCACTGCTTATTGCCGTCACTCTCACAAGGCCAGGATTCGTGCTATTAGCATGAAAAGCTGATTTTTAGTATCATTTTAACTATTATGTGATTGTATTAGAGTGCAATTTGCTTTAGATTAGATTTATTTATTGTGAATTAATGCCAGCTTGGATAACTCCTCAGTGTATTTCCTTAATGCGTCTCTAAGCCATGTGGAATCTCGTGCAGAGAATTCATGTATATACACACACATACTCATAACAAGATGTGCAATGCGGTTTATGTGCTGCACAAGCCTATAGAGACCGTCCGTGCTCGTTGATTGTATGAGCCATCGTAGCCCGGTGAATGCGCTACTTTGAATTATTCAAACAATGTTATAGGGCAGCTGATGGAAGAAATGAACTCACCCAGCCTACAGATTTGCCTATGTTTAGTTGCTGCTGTTCTCTCTCTCTCTCTCTCTCTCTCTCTTGCAGACAGGGTATGGCTGCGCTGAAAGGGAAAATTGCCTTTCCACAGTCTGAGAGACGGGGTCCGCCCAACTGCACAATGTGCAATTAAGTAAGCAGGCAGCTGGCGGGATAGAAAAGAACTCCTCCGGTCAACAATTATGAAAAATAATCAAAATTCAGCATGCACAGATCGTGCCCACGCTTATAACTACATATACGGGTATATTATCTCACTCGGTTCCCCAGAGAAAACAGAAATATCTCTTTAATAGGACTGCCAGGTTTAATCAATAATACTCAATTACTCAATCAAAAGTCTAATTAAGACTCCCCTTGTCGATCAGTCAGCAGTCATTAGGTGGACATTTGCATGATGACCAAGCATATTTTACACCGACCCACTGATCTCAATTATAGCAAAGCCTGATAGACACTCTCTTTTTGACACATGGTGTTTTGATATATCATTTCATATTTAATTTTTATACTGAGTGATGCGGCCACATCATTTAGATAATCACTTAGGATAATCTCTCATCAAGCTACCTGGCTGCAGACGTAGATGTGTTAGACTGGAGGAAGATCGTTATATTTTAAGTATGATCATATTTTATAAATCTGTACTGATTTTTTTTCCCTGTTCTAGCATTTCAGCATTCTCTTTTATAGTGAGATTAAACCTGATCAGATTTGGTTTGGTGCCACGATACCACGTTTTTGTGTCTGATACTGATACCACAGCCTTGAGTTTCTGACGTCACTTATATCAAGCTGATATTATTTTTAACCTACTGAGCTGTTAATAACACATGGCTACACTTTGAAACAGTTCCATACTTCCTCTAGAGGGCGCTATGTAAGTTATATGAAATTCAAGTTCCTGGACCCCATATAGATTACAAATTGCTGATTGTTAAGCTGTATCTCCAGCAGCTCTTTGTTAGATATGTTATAGACTGTTTGGCTGTATTTTAATAGTGAAATATGTAGGGAACAGCGAGCTGTTTGGAACACAGCTTTGCTGCTCAACTGTTATTTGTGTCTTCATCTGTGTATCTCTCTGTACAGCACATTGCGTAGAGTTCAGATGAGCATTTATGTGATAGCATGATAGTTCAGGCATTTTCAAATATCGGATCCAGTAATTTTGGCACATATTGAACCAATATACTGAGCATCAAATTGGCACACCTCCATTATAAAGCTATGTGTTGTGAATACATTATTATTGCATGTTACTATAATGCATGGTACAGTTGCTGCTCTTGTCTTTTAGTTTTAAACAGGAGTTTCAAACCAGAAGCAGGACAGTAGGTAAAGCAACACATTTCCATACCATTTTTGTTTTTATACCTCGCACGTGGAATCCTGCATGCAGTAAGTGGCATAAACTGTAATAGACCTAAACTGCAATAGCCACACACTCACATTGTACATGGAAAATATATAGACAAACTGTGAAATGCTGTAGAGCTTTTTTTAATTTTTCTTTAAAACAGCTCCTCACAGCAGCCATTTAGACCTCTTCATAAACTTCTGAAAACATGCCTCACTTCCGTAGGCTGTAGATACTGCTGTATGTGACCTCCATGAGAGTTTAATAAGTAGAATGCAAAAACAAGAAATGGGATGAGAACTGGATCAGACTTAATATAGCCAATACCCATTAAAACATGCTTGAATCAGGTCACCCTTACTTGCCCTTACGTCTCTGAGCAGTCAAGAGCAATCGAGTCCCTCTTGATTAC
Organism: Bryconaethiops microstoma; assembly: GCA_037577275.1. Taxonomy (NCBI): domain Eukaryota; kingdom Metazoa; phylum Chordata; class Actinopteri; order Characiformes; family Alestidae; genus Bryconaethiops; species Bryconaethiops microstoma. The sequence continues at coordinate 4,613,365 of JBBJLS010000148.1, read as the reverse complement.
TTTATTGACCATTAAAATAATCCGATGGTTACTCAGTTACTAATATAATTCACAGTAAGCCCTAACATTGACCAATACATGATCTCACATACTGACACTAACCAAAGTAATGCACAGCACACCATTATACGTGCTAACACAAATTCAAATGTCTGTGAAACTTCGAAAGTGCACTGACCCGGTCACAAGCAAAAACTGTAAGCCACTCAGACAGGGAGGGGAAAATGGTGATGCAGAAATTTGACTGATTTTGTGCACACCTGTGCAGTGCGGTCGAAGCTCTGAACTCAGCCTGACTCCGAGGTGTGAATGTGCTCAGCAACAGACCTGACAAACGTGTTAGCTGGCAACTGAACTGGGACAAATTTTCTGCTCGGTGTCCCAGCACGCCTTTCCTCTGTGTTCATGTGTAGACATGTGGCCGTCAGGGCATCCAAGCCCTCAGACACGAAACAAGAAGGGGCTGTTACACACACCTTACGTGCCATCTTCCAAAGATTGGATGGTTGATTCGTACATTTTAGATATCCTATTTTTAGCAGAACAGCTGGCCTAACCTCTCTTTTTAGTGCACTCTCTGGCATTGGGTCCAGGCATGAAAAACTTCAGAAAAATGCCCTCATTTCTGAAAGCCTCCCTTTCTTCTCCCCTTGTTCAACTCTTCATTAATGCTGACCCATCACAAAGAGGAAACCATAGCTCACCCAGGGGTTTTACAGTAACAGGGAATGGATATGGCATGTGTACAGACCGGCTAATCAATGCACATAGGAAGACGCGTCAGCTAGTGCTATTATCAAATAACCAAGTCGCATATTGTTCCTGACAATAACTTCAGGCAGTCTTTTAGACAATATCATGAGGTATTTGTATCGATTTTAAGGGTAAAAAAAAGTCCCAGATAAAAAAAAAGGCTCAAATTCCTAATGTGGAGTGATTTTGTGCTGCTTTGTGGGTTATTTGTTGGTCAGTCTTCCAACGGACTTCCCTGGTTGAAGCCTTAGGTACGGGTAGGACAGACCGGGAGGCGAGGAAAGACATGGGTAAGGCAGGAAGGCGTCCTCCACCTGTCTGCTTCCCTAAAGCCTCCTCCTGTTCGCTATGCATATGTACCCAGCTAACTACTGCCAGAAAAGAACGGCACACTAGCATTGTCCCACCATAAATCGGGAAATGATCCGCATCCTCGAAGGCAGGCTTCCTTCACACTCCATTTAGCCCATAGCAAGTATAAATCATGTACAGATAAATCCAGTCTGTCGACGCTTTTGGAGTGCCCTTCTCACTTTTGCAGCCCCTCCACCAACCCTCCAAATAAATCCCTTTTATTTCCATTCCATCCTGTTGTTTCTTACCGGAGATGATTGTTAACTGCTTTAATTGACTGTTATCTGCACCGTGGAGCTATTTCTGCTCGGCGCTGCTCTGGCCTGCAATTTGCTTTGTGAATAGAATAGACGGCGCTGGGAGAAACCTCCAGCCCGACTCTGGATGTACAGCGCTTACGTCTCGCTGCAGTCTTAATCACCGTCTTCACCGCTCTTTCAAGTAATGTGACAATTAGTCTGCCGTGCCTCCGGAGTCAACCAGCAAGGGAAAAGAAAGATGTCACAACCTTTTGTTAGCACTGAGAGCTCCAGCGGAGGCAGTACTTGTTAATTTCATCAAGTTTCTAACTACTGTATAAGCTGCTCTTAATAGATCCAGGACTTCCAATTAAGTTAAATACTGTATCCGATAATGACCCGTTCTTTGGAAGGTTAAAAGAAAAAGCAACAGCTCTAATTACAGCTCATCAACTCTTTCATACCTTCAGGGGTTATTAAGAGTTATTGACCCAAAGATGCCATGGAGCACAAAGTAAAGCAGTTGAAAGAGGGAGCCACTCAGCGAATGTTATATTTGTTGTTAGATTTGCTTTCATTCCCATTTGTTAGTCTCAGACTCTTCTCATCACAAAAGTCTAGTTCTCTAAGAAGTGGTGATATGTGTGGTTGCATCTAGGGTAAATTTGTTGTCCTGTCTAGACCTATTTGGCAACTAAGATGAACACTCAGTTCAAGGTGACCAGACCAGCAGACATGTGTAAGCACGAACTTACATCTGCCTGGTCTCCATTTATCATTCGCTGGCCGCAAGTGCATCATTAGTTCTATATCTGAAGAATGTTCTCCACCCAGTTTACAGGGCAGTAAAGAAAAAGACAGTTGGTGTGAAGCTTCCAGCCATTGGGGGAGCACTTTGTTCTCAATTAGAACATTTCACTGATCCATATCCACCCCACCCAGCCTAAGAATCACCATCTACCTGATTTATTTAACTCGTCCTTTCTGACTCTTGTGGGTCCAAATTAAACATGGTACAAAGAAGATAGAAAACTACAGCTCCTCACCTCTTTCTGATGGTGCCCATTAAAAATGAATAGACTCATTTTATCTCCTTCAGAGCAGGAAAAAAAAAATGGAGCGTGATATCATACTGTCTTTTGATTCAGTAGAGAGTCTGAAGAAGCTGCTGCTGAAACTAAGGGGTCGGTTTCACAATATTAACGGCCAATTAATTCAAATGGTGGGGTTTGGTGTATTTTCAGGGGCAAATTAAGTTCGTTGTGTTTCATAGTGTGTGGAAGAAATTTAAGAATATTCCACTGCAATAAGGCAAAAGTGTCTTGACCTGCACAAATCAAGGAATGGACACAAGAAAATTGCTGCTCAACTTAAAATGCAGTATCAACACAATCATCAAAGCTATAATGAACCAGACTGAAAGGCTATTTTGTCAGCAGCCTTTTTCATAAAGTGAATTTTCTGGAAGTCTTTTCAGTCATCTTTAGCCAGGCTGTCAAGTGTTATGGAGTGCCCTGTACAAGGATCATTCAAATGACTGATTAGGATGTGTGCATGCAGATCATTTCATTCACACAAATGGATCATGAACAAACAGGAACCATCAAGGCGAAAAAATTAGCTCTGAGCTAAAAATCAGTAAAGCTTGTAATGTGAGCATAGCCTTTGTATATTGTGCTGTAAGCTCTAGAAGGTTAAATAAAAGTTTGATAGTTGATCCTTCAGGCTGACTACCGTCATTTCCGCAAAAAAAGATTCGACAGAAAAGAGCTAAAATCTTTATACAGTCCCTGTCAAAAATGATGGAATAAGCACACTTATTTTCACCCAAACTTTTTATGTCTTAGCAATAAAAAAAAAAAAAATCTAACCACAAGTATGATATTTAACATGTTTGGCTTAGTAGCTGAGCATTCCAGCTTCATGAAACATACCTCATACAAATTTAATTATATTATTTTATGGCATATTATTTTATTAATGGCGTGTTTTCAGATCGAGTAGAGGATACAAATTTGGAGGAAGAAATTGTGTAATCATGAACAAAAATATTATAATTAGTGCTGTATAATTTATGCTCATTCTGGACTTCACTAATGAAAAACAATTTTCTCCATCAAGTTGGTTCCAACTTTCTCGAAGAGCAGTTGACCAATCAGCTTTGCAGGAGTGAGCCTTGTCATTCACCACTTTTTTTATTTCCGCCAAAACTTTTGACTGGGATTTCACCCCATGCCACTGAGCTGATATCCTTTTCCTGAAGAAAGTTTTAACGCTCTTTGCTCTTAAATGCTAGTTGCTTTATCATCCTGAAAAATGACTTCATCAGTAAACCGGTAAAAAAAAAAAGCTCTTACCAACATTGTTGAGGTGATGATCGTCTCCCGGATCCTTTGACAGACATGCTACCTCAGATCATAAATGATTGGGAATTTGTTTATTTTCTTCAGGAAGTTGTCATTATATGTTTCATTAGAATAGCTGCAGACAAAAGTTCCAGCATTATCTCCTTGATCGACACGATCCAAAGCCACGTTTATCCCTTCATCCTCTCTCTCCATGACTGATTCTCTTTAGCCTGCATCTCTATGTCTGTTCAGGTGTTGATTTTTGAATGCCTTTTCTAAATCTAAATCCCTTTTTATTAATATTTCTACACTGACTGTTTATGCCCATTTATTTTTCATTTGTTTTGTTGTGCATTGTCTATTATTAAGACATGTTACTTTGAGCTTTCTATCCTGATGTGTTGATGTTGTCCTATTATAACCTTCTCATTTTGTTTATGCTCCATATTTTACTCACTGACAGCATTTTTTGCCACACTTCATGCTGGAATTCTACCTCGTATAGGACTTCTGATAGTCCTTTTCATTATTTCAATTCACGACTCCTGTTTCCTTTCAATTAGCAAAGTCCAACAGCTCGTTAAGGCCTACAAACTTTCTATTTTTACTGCTACAGTATTTATTTTGATTGCAGAATTTTCTTCGTCCACAATAAGTGATTGTGTCATTTTTTCCTGCACTTGATCTGAAAATGTTATATTAATTGAAATAACTAAATTTATTTGAGGTGTGTTCAATGAAGCCAGACTGTTCAGCTATTTGAAAAATGTTTTGTGTTGTATCTGTGATGTTTTTAATTTGCAACAAAGTAAAAACGCTGGATGAGAGTCTTCAAAGTGTATGAATTCCAGTATTTTTTGCTAGGAGTTGAAGTTATTGACTCAGCATCAGCAGGAGGCAGAACAACTTGACAATGGGATGTTCACTGTATTTTTATTTCAGGTTTCTGGCTGGAAGGGACATTTAGCACTTGCTTTGGGAAGTTTTCAATTTACACCAAAACTCTGTTAAAGATGTATTTGACTATACCAAGCCACAGCTCCTGCTGTGACTGATGGTATTTTTGAACTCAATGCCAAATGGAAGTCTAACACATTCTATGAAGAAAGGAAATGTTCTATTATTGCACTGATGGAAAAAGTTGGAGAGGGTTCGAGGGTTTTGTAGTGAGGGCACGGTGATACAGAATGTCACGGTGATACAGAATGTCACTTTAGCTATCAAAGCTGAAAAGTGGAGCTCTGAAATCAGGACAGTATTCTGGAACCAAGAAAATGTTAGTATAAAAAATGTTTTGGCTTTCGGACTGTGGCTTGGAGGTTTTTAACCTAATTTTGGTTGCTTCATAATTCATTATTGCCTCAGAAATGTTTAATGGATCATTGAGAATAAGGAAGAGAGAGAAATATCAGGAATATTTGCTGTAAATCTCTGACCATCATGAACCAAATTTTTCAAATTCAAGGTCATATGATGTACAGCGGATCTTTCTCTACAGAGTTCTTTTAGTGTATTTTAGGACTGAGACTGACGAATCTGATCAATCAAATGCAACTATATATGACATATATTTTATGCACACACACACACAAATGCGCGATGCATGCTCGCACACACACACGGACACACACACACAGACGGATTCATGTATGCACAGCAGAGCCTGATTTGGAGCTGCTGAATTATTTATAATTGTTGAAGATTTAATGATTTGTGCATAGTGAATGGAGCTCCTCTGGTCAAGCTCAAGGTACTGAGAAGCATGTTGACGCTGTAGGAGACTGCAGCAGAATTCCAAACGAGGCTTATGATGAGGACGGGCGACGGGGTGGCCAGAGAGACGAGGCTCCAGAAACCACAGTTTGCCAGGTGCAAGGAACACACATCTTTAATTCCATTGCTGCTTATCCTCATCCCCAGTCGTGCAGCGAGTCTCAGCAGAGAAACTCTGGCATTAATTACCTCTCATTTCAGCTGCCACATGGAGGAGGCTGCTCTCAGAAAACATCAAAAGGTCTTAATAACATCAGCGGTGAAAAAAAAACATTACATGAAATTGACTTTAAGTGCTTTTTATGAGCATTCACTTCCTACAGGTTTAAAACAGTGTTAATCTCAAAGCCAGAGAGACCAAAATTCTACTGCAGGTGTTGAGGTCAGGTGAGGTGAGAAAAAGGGAAGGGAAGGGAAGGGAAGGGAAGGGAAGAGACGAGAAGAGAAGAGAAGAGAAGAGAAGGGAAGGGAAGGGAAGAGAAGAGAAGAGAAGAGTGGAGAAGAGAAGAGAAGAGCAGAAAAGAGAAGATTAGAGAAGAGAAGAAAAGAGAAGAGCAGAGAAGAGAAGAGCAGAGAAGAGTAGAGAAGAAAAGAGAAGGGAAGAGAAGAGAAGAGAAGGGAAGAAAAGAGAAGAGCAGAGAAGAGAAGAGCAGAGAAGAGAAGATAAGATTAGA
>JBBJLS010000148.1:4591413-4598913 GCA_037577275.1 Bryconaethiops microstoma | reverse complement strand
CTAGGCCCTCAATGCTCCTCACTTCACCAGGGAAGGGCATTTAGCTTTCGGGGCTGGTATGTGACAGAAAAAGACAGTATCCATCCCCAGTGCCTGCCGGAGCAGCCAGAATAGATGTGATAGATGTTTGTTAATAAAAGCAATTACCAGCTGGCTCAGTAGCTCTGAGTGACAGGTGTGAATTATTTACAGGTGAGAAAGGGGAGTCACAGGAGGAAAAGGGAGGTGTGTGTGTGTGTGTGTGTGTGTGTGCGCGCGCAGCACTATTTGAGCACTTGAGAAAGTGTGTTTGTGCATTTGTAGCACTCAGTCTGATATGGATCAGCTTATGACAAGAAAATTCCAGAGTAGTATGATAATATTAGGCCAACCTTGTAAAGGCCTCAATTTACATGGAGATGAAGATAGCAATGAAAGAATAAACACACAGCTGTAAACCTCTGTAAATGTATTCAACTGAATTCAATGAATTGGTGAATAAATGCTATCATTGGTTCAGTGGTGCAAATAATTAGGCCCCGAACTGGTCCGTATTACATACAATACCAGACTAACCACTATTTGTGTTATTAGTAATTCACTTAACTGTAAGTTACTTAACTATAGTATTAATACCTCCGTATTTGTGTATATAGCATAGAGAAATGGGTATATTTTTATGTATTTTATTTAGACTTTCATTTTATATTGTTCTTGTCTGTGTGTGTCTGTGCAGTTGTAACATAAGCAGTTTCCTCTAGGATCAGTAATGTTTTCTGATTCTGATTCGTTGGACTTTGGGAGGAAACAGGAGTACTGAGCGGAAAACCATGTAGACAGAGGGAAAATATGCCAACTCCACCCAGGAGGATCCCTCAGGTCACCCAACTAGGAATCGAACCCAATACCTTTTCACTATAAGGCAACCCATTGGCTGGGCAAATACTGAATAATATTTTGATACCAAAGAGATTATATAATTCCCCATTGTGAGCAGCCCTGAAACAATCATATTCTGCTGGCCTCCAAAAAAGAAAGCTGAAGTCTGATGAGAAGGAAGGAATGGGTCGTTAGACAAGCTTGGCCTGTGGCTGGAGTTGTTACAGTTTTCCCTGAGAGTAACGTTACCATTTCTTCTTACAATACAGTCAACAGAAATGTTCACTGACCAAAATGAAGGACATAGTCAAGGCTTTTCCTAAGGCATAACAAGGTTCAATTCTGACTGCCGTGAGAAGGACTACAGGTAAATATTTCATTCTGCATTTCAGTGAAATGCCTCTGATTGGGGCCTCCCGACATAACCTTGCTTGGGGTCCCAGAAACACTGAATCTGCCCCTACATACAATGAGCCCAGAGGTATAGTTCATTTTTCATTACTCTGAAAAACAAATGTTAACACTGAACTATCTTGATACAACCTCTTCAGAAGCCAAATTCTGTCACCAGCACTCCGTGGCCACGCTAGCTACTAGTTGTTTTTCTCAGTTGTTTCTTTATCTACCTCTGTGCAGCCTCTCAGTCTTTGTTTCAGCACCAGTTCACAGTCTTTATTTTAGTTTTATGTGGAGCTCTAAGGTGATGTGACCAGAGTAGATTTATTGGTGCTCCGATATGCTCTGGTCATGCAGTCTTTACCCCACTTTTACATTAATAACTCTCTCCCACAAAGACACAGTTACTTTGGGCCTTTTTAATGACTCTGGACAGAAAGTCAATTAAGATTAATATAAGCCCGGCAAGCAATTTTGGGGAGGATAGATAGCAATTTGGGTTCGCATCATTGGCCTCACACTGCTCCAGATGCCAGAGAGAACAGAGGTGCTCAGTATTAAAAACAGGGCTCCAAATGGTTCGAAGGAACTGACACAATAGCATAAACTGGGGAAAACAAGTCCACGCTTCAAGAAAAGAAGAATTAATTTCCATTTTCAATGTAGAAACTGATGTGCTGTGTTTAGTATCTTAATAACTGACTGCAAATTACTGAAGGGGATTTCTATAGTGACGTTGTAGCATCTCCAGCCTTTTTGTTTGATGTCATCACATAGTTCGTGGTTTCATTTTGTTGATTTAATTACCACTTATTCGTTGAGTTTAATGGACCAAAAAAGGACATTTAAAAAGTCTGGGTACCATTTCGGTTGATCCACTAGTGTAGGTCTGAGCTTTTTCGGCTCATTAATTCAAGTCAGGTGTAGACAATTCCAGAGCGTAATAAATTATGTGACCCTTGACACCAGTCGTGGGCTCATTTGTTCAACTTACTGAAGATCTGAAACTAAAAATAATTGACTCTAAAAGAAGACGGTTAAAGGTATTCAAAGACTTTCTGATTGTAGTTTTACTGTGCAAAACTAGGAAATGGAAGTAGAAGGCCTGGAAACCAAAAAAATACTGCTTGCAGTCTGCAAAGAAAAATAATGTAAATGTAAAGCCAGATAGTTTGGAGTCATATTTCAGAGCATCTTCCTTTTTATAAACAGTAAAGCAGTGTGCATGCGTGTGTGTGCGCACGTACATGTGTGTATATATGTGTAAATGTTTGTGTGTGTATAAACATTTCCTTATCAATACAAACACAACTGTATTTTCTTCTATCCGGTTTAGGAACGTTATGTGGTCGCTGGAATGCAAGAATGACTGTGGAAATGTTGATTCCGTGAATTGTTTCTTATTTAATTTCTGATTGGCTGGGCTTTTCCAGCCAGCCTTACAATGCATTCTTTGATTATACTGGCACTGGACCAGCCGGGCCTTGTGGAGCTTTTTGTTTTCAAGCGAAAGGAGGCCGAGAATTGCCTCCTCCTTCAAGAATATTAAATTATGGATGATATAATTTGGATAACAGAAAACTTTCCTGAAGAAACCACACCAGTCACCCTGTCTGTTAGTGTGGCTGCTATGTGGCTGCTTCATGATTCTGAGCTATAATTTGAGACAGAGAAATGACAGCGGTGGTCTAGAAGCGTTTAGCATGCTGGAGAGGGGTTCACTCGTCCACAGGTATTTCCATCTCGCTCTGGCAGGAGATTTTCAGGAAAGGTCATCTTCCAAAGCGAGATGCATCATCCTTTGCTTAATACAGCTCCCCTTCGATGGCTAATTTATCACTGTGTGAACAGCGAGAAAGATGAGCAGTGATAAGTGTTACATTTCCCTGCGAGAGCGCCTCTGTGACGGAGCCCGTATTAGCCTGCTGTTCAAAAGAGCTCCCTCAGGCCAGCAGCTATCTCCTTCCCAGTCCTGCTCCCTCCATACGCCTCCCACAACTATCAAAGGTACGGCTATCAGATGCTATGAGCCGGACGCATGCCCAGCTCGCAACGCCGTATCTCAGAGGCCGGCGTTCGTGTTTGTCTTCCATTTCACAGAGGGCCACTGTTGGCACTAAATATAAACTGATCCCTGGCTGTAATAGGCTAAAGCCTGGGGTGTCGCAGAGTAATTTGTCTGCGGCAATGAGCAGTCAGGGGAAACAACAGGAAGAGTAAATACTTACCTTTGGTCTATGTTTACACGGTTGACTCGGATTATGAGCAGTGGGATGTAGTCTCCCTCTCTCTCGCCCATCCTCCATGCTAGTTTTTACCCCAATAACTTCAGTTCCCCTTGGCAAGGAGCCAAGGTCTATTGTGCCAAAGGAGGGATAATCTGTCTCGTCGAGGTACTGCTGAGAAACATGGGGTAAGAGAGACGCCAGAGACACGCTCCACAGAGATGAATATTGTAACAGATTTAAGTACATTCAAAGGAAAAACAGAATCTGCTGCAGTATATTTTCAACATATTTCTTGCTTTTGCATTCAATCAGACACATGCAGTTAGTGATCCTTTAATAAATAAGAAAATAAGGACCACAATCCAGTCAGAGTGCTCTCTAAACAGACATATTTCTAAACGGACACACAAGATAAATCACTTGTGCAATACTATCATAAGTGACCACTGGGCATTACTGTTCTATAGCCAGTCATAGCTTCAAAGTCATGTGTTTAAATGTCAGTGGAAGAAGAGCTGTTATTTCCAAACCTCTCCTCGAGGAAGCCCAGTGTTTACCATTACCATCCAGCAACTGCATCAATTTAACAGATCCACACAATGACTGGATTTCACCGGAGTCAGGAACCCAACCTATTTTCTTCAAACCACATTCTCTAATCAACATGAATAACTTTACTAAATGAGAAATTGTACTTACTCCCATTTCATTACCAAAGTGAGAAAAACTCGTTCTGGATGTCAGAGAAAAGTATGAGGTATTTTGCTTTGTACCTCACTAATAGGAACTATCTGCTGTTCCGAACTCTGTATTGCAGAGATTTTTGTTTGTATTTCAGTCTCAGAAATCCTACCTAAAGAAGTACACAGACTTTCATCTGTGATCTAAAACAAAACACTTTTATAAAAAGAGGACAAAGCATAGACTATTCATTTTTGAGGAGTTATTCCTGAATGTTGTTTGGTCCTAGAGATCTATCTTCTTAAGAAGTGTAGTTCCACCCACAACTTGAAACACCCACTCTGGCTAACAAACGTCTTAAGAAGTCATTGATTGGATAGAGCATTAAGTAAAAAGGGGGGGGGGGACTGTTAGATTTAGATTGGAGCTAAACACTGCAGGATCTTCAGGAGCACTGTTGGTGACCACTGCTGTAGGTAGTTGTGTGTGCCAGCTAGTACAGTTTTAGTTTTACATGAAAATGACACTAAACATTCTGTGATTGTTCTTTTTCTTGTTAGTCAAACAGTCCTGTCCAATCAGAGACAGCAGTTTTCGAAATTCAGTCTGGTTTACTAGGTTGTATTCCAGCACAGTCACAGCTCAAAAATTTGTTTCATATTGTGTAGCATTACAACACTAATTAAGTACTTTCTGCCCTGAGGAAATGTGTGGACTCTCCTGCTTGTACATTACTGTTTTTCTTTTCTACTGCTGTACTCGAAGCACTGCCCTCAACCAGTTGACTGCTGTCCACAGAGCATACATTTTAGTTGACCAGTCCCACTGTATATACATTACACAGACGACTTTATTGGTTTTATTCTAATATGTAGCGAGGGCAATAAAGGGAGAATTGTGAAAAGAGAGACTATGCCACCTTGGAAATTACACCCCAGGAAATACTGTCCCAGGAGTATTGTTTTGGAAATTGAAGGCATGCAGAACTTGTTACTGATACAAAGCAAAAATGCGATTTCAAAATAAAGCAGGTGTCTTACTGAATTAATCAAATCAGTCAAATAAGGCAGGAATTGGAGCTGCTGGGGAGGAAGGGACATGAATAACCAAAAAGAAGATTTGAAAATAAGGGAAATAAACACAGCGCTTTTACAAAGCTAAAATAGTCCTAATACAAAATCCAAATCGTAATTGAACTCTAAGATATCTAAATTGCCAGTCCAACATAAACGAAACAAACTGATCTGAGGCCACATGCAGAGAGGCAGACTATACTGAGGGGTGCCTGTGGGTGCTACTACTCACTCACCCTGACAATCCTTTCTACAGAAAGAAAGGGTGCAGTATGTCCCAGTACTTTTATTCACATGCATCAAGTATAGGGACCTCACCATGGGTCCCTAACCTGCTGACAACAGAGCAATCTGCTGTCTGAAAAGCAAAGGAATGGATAGACAAAAAAGAATCAAATACCACAGCACAGTTTGGCAAGACAGGCAAAAGAATAACAGCTCAAGAAAAACAAGGCAAAACAAAAAGCCAAAACAATAAGGAACCAAAAAGCAGAGGTAATGAAAATGGCAAAACAGCAGCAGGTGAACTACCCCTGGTTTTGGAATTCTGACTCACAGGACCACTCCATGGTCTGCAGGAAAACTAGAACAGACATTAATTTGAGTCTCTTGCCCATTATTATAACAGACTACATTGTACAGGGTATGTACCTTGAAAGCTCAAACACAAAACATGCTCAGACAACAGATCAAGTCAAGGAATCAATACTGGACCACCAAACACAACAAGCCACACCAAGGACAAGCACAAAAGAGAATTCAAATACTAACAGGTACTTTACATAGTCTAGCTCTGATTGGGAAATTGGCTCTAGTAGGAATCAAGCCTTGGGCTTTTGTGCAGTACTACAGATGCGGAAAAACATCCACAGCATAGACCCACTGTGAACTGAGAATTCAACTGTAAACAACAAATGTTATTTGGTTGTTTTTTGTAGCAGAATGTCAAGAAACAGCATGTTGCGAAAGACACAGTGGAGGGCGCATACAGTAATCTATAAAAGGACATGACCTAAGGTCAGTCAAGAAGCAAAGTTTTGAATGAATATCAAGATATTTCCACTCAGGCAAGAGGATGTCAGGTACAGGTGACATGCAGAGGCATAATTCAAATCGACAGAAGTGTCAGTGGTATTTTCAGTGTATTAACGTACTTCATTAATTCACTGTCTCAGTGTGTTCATGTGAAACTGCATGATAGATCTGAGACGTATACTGTTTCTGCAAAGAAAAAAAAACTGTCAGTTTATTAGCACGATGATCAGGGTGAGGATTGAGTTGACTCATCTTGTCAACATGCAGGTGTTGTATTGATGTTTGCAGACAGCTGTGATTAAAAACTTGATTAGCATGTTTCAAATTAAGCTCTCCATCTAAACATGGCACACGAACCTCGGCAGAACTGAGGGCTTCTTTTTAATTTCTTTTATTGTGTAGACAGGGAACCCAATCAAGAAGAAAACACCAACTAATCGAGATTAACATTCCTGATTAAATCTATTAAGTCACAGAACTGCCAATGAATGGAGAATAAAGTGAGTTAAAAGGATTGAGCCTTGCCTCTGGAAGACCAACGCATGGAACTGATGGTTCGCAGGGCAAAATTTAAACTAATCTAGTTAAATAATTTGTGCACATCTCAGCTCTTCCATGGCAAAGTCTTTATGAAACAGCCTTGTGGCATTGACCTTCTGACCCCTCAAAAATTCTTTATAACCCCTGTAGCCTCAGGCTCAGGAAATTGTCTCTTTTAGAAAGCAGACCACGCACAGAGTATCAGATGGTTGAAATTGAACTCTGATGGCTGGGAACTTGTTTGTGCTTCTATTAAATAACAGAGATGCCTGCAACCTTCAGTCCGGCGCGAGATTTCAGCTTTAATTTCCTTTATGTTGACACTCCAGTATGGCTATATCTTATTTTGAGACACTGCCACAGTCTATCAGCAAACATTCATAACCTCAGGTGTACAGACTTTTTGGAAATTTGCTCCAAATGCCACATTATATATGGAGAGCGCCGGATGCCAAGGAGTTTACCGAGGACAGCTGTGAGTGAGTACAGCACTGTCTCTCTCAGAGCAAGAAATTAGACCAGTCCAGATCACTAAAGAGCTGTTGGTGAAATAAGATGCCAGGAATAGAGCTGCTTCAGTGACTAGCAGCTGAGAACAACAGCCAATACCTCTAGGAGAGAGAGAGAGAGAGAGAGAGAGAGAGAGAGAGAGAGAGAGAGAGAGAGAGAGAGAGAGAGAGAGAGAGAGA
>JBBJLS010000148.1:4554126-4569195 GCA_037577275.1 Bryconaethiops microstoma | reverse complement strand
ATATATATAGTTAGTAGGAGTGTTGAATTAACACATTAATAACACAGAACAAATAATGTATTAAAAAATTTACACTGATTAATCACATGCCATGGTGACTTGGTGACTCTTTGATCGCTGGACTGGTTCTGGACACATGTGCTCTGTAAAATGAAGGAGGGGACGAAAACACACTGCTTGGCCCAGTGAATGGAAACTGACATGCGGAACAGATGATAGCATCGTTCTCTGCAATTCATGCAATTAGGAATTTTAGTATCATCAGGTCTAAAGCATTTAGGAGTGAACCGGGCAGTCTGAGCCAGAACAGCCTGATCCCAATGCCAGTGGCCCGCCACACTGGACCAGGCTCGCAGACCCAAACTGAACACATTTACCTGTGACACACTAATTAACTCCCCAGCAAAATGGTCTCTGTTACTGTTTGAGATGCCTCGTATGCATGGGCACCAAAACCATTTTTGATGATCATTCCTTTCTTCCCCTCTACTTTTCCATCCAGTGATTTGTATGAGTGAAACATGCGAGACGCTGAGTGCATGATTTCTCACCAGCACTTAATAAAGTGTAAATAAAACAGCAGATTACCAGTAGAAACATCTACATTTTTCTCACATTAATGGCATAATTAACACAGGATGTTTAATAGCAGCATTAACACAGGATGTTTTAGGTGTGAACCTTCCTTTGGCTGGCCATCTTCACCTGGTACCAAGTCAGAAGCTCATAAACCTTCATTACTTGGGAACATGTGGTGATTACTCACAGGGACTGCGCTACTGGCAGCAAAAGCTGTCACAGTAATAGTAAATTATGATGCTGCTTTGGACCTTAGAGTTTTTAAGGCTGACACCAATGCCGCTAACCCAGTTTAAATGGTGGATATAGTGTGTGGTTTGGGCAGGTCACTTCAGTTTGGGTGATACAGGTTGTTGTTTTTCTTTTTCTTTTCTCTCTTTTGTTTTGCAATGGCCATTCAGAGTGAGTGCAAGAAAGAAAAAGAGAGAGAGAGAGAGAGAGAGAGAGAGAGAGAGAGAGAGAGAGAGAGAGAGAGAGAGAGAGAGAGAGAGAGAGAGAAGGCCCTGGGGTCGAGTCCTGGAAATGCTTGGACTGCTCTATTTAAGGCTCTTTAAATAGGAGCATCGCTGGGTAGAGCTGGCTCCTGCGCTCTTCTTTAAGACATCATGGGACATGTATGGGCCGTGTGAAAGGCTCTTTTGTGAAAAAAGGGGCAGCCCTTTGGCCATTGCAGATTCTCAGTGTGTTCCTACAATAGTCATGAAGATGCAGAGCAGTGAGTTGAACGTCCACAAAGAGTTAATAGAAGGTTACAATGAGAAAAATCTGCTTTCTTCCATTTTTGAGAATGAATCACATACTACCTTGCTTCTGCCACAAAGAGCAAAGAATTAATGCCTGAAATCAAAATGAATAAAGACCACTGAAAGACACTGGATTTGGTCTTTAACAGGTTTTATTTTTACCCGTTGTGAAATCATGAACCAGAAACACCTGTTCTGTTGCATGTAAAAGCCACTGGAACACATTTAGGAGACAAAGGTTTTGATGAAAGTGCAGAATGAACAAAATTCAAAGAAAACAGTTAAAAAAAACAAAAAAACATCCATTGGTTCAGAAACTGACAACACCAGGCAGTCATTTACAAAGGCCTGACTCTTTCTGGAGTGTTTAATGGTCAGTGGCATTAATGAGACTCTCCCTGAGGGCTGTTAAATAGTCACAAGTGAACAATGATGAATGTAATGTATAATAAGAAAGGAATAATAATACTACAATAAGTGAATGTAATACATAAACAGTGAATTGAATATAACATATGAAGTGAATAATAATGACAATAAGTGAATTAGGGACAGGTGTGCACAAGGTGATATCAGACGACTGGTTCTCCTGGTGAAAGGTGTGACAAATTGTCCATATATCCCATCGAGCCATCAAATATCGTAAAGTATACGTGAATGGATCAGTGCACTGTTTGCAGTAAAATAGGCATCTGGACGTTGGCTGAATGAAAGTTCTACGCAAGCTTCTCATAGACCGAGAATTAATGATTAAAAAAAAAAAATGAAGACGAAAGACATTTCAGAGATGATAACCACAGGATTCAGCTGGTGTGGCTTTTTATGCGCCATGCAGTTCTACAGCTGTAATGCTTTGTCCTCTTAAGCAGTTCAGTGTTATTGTGCTCCTAAATCTCTACACACTGGTATTGAAGATTATGTTAATATGGACTCTATGACTGAGCTCCTACTATTATTTCAGCATTCTGGGGCTATTCTACACTAATGAGACCCTGAGATGCTGGTGTTCAAAAATATTCAGTGAATGTGGAATAGAATATCAGTTAGACTGCTACTCTGGGCTTATTATAGCCACATAAGGTCCTACATTTGCAGTCAAATTTCTCTCTCTCTCATCTATATCTCAGTTGTTCTCTCTCTCTCTCTCTTTCACCCTTACTCTGTATCAGAGACTCAATAATTACCCAAAATGAATAAAAAAGACATTTGCACACTGCATTGTTTGTAATACACATATAACAAAAGAGCAACCGTTCCAAAATCAGAAGCAGTTTCATGCTGTTAGCATACAATAAAGTTAATGGCAAGGCATTTTTCAATGTTTTGGCTGTTGGGTGAGATGAATCAGTGACTGATGGCATTAAATGAGTCCAGCAGTGTGCTATTAAAACAGCAGGGAGCAAGAACAGCTGCGGGACTGCGGATGATGAATAAGTCGAGACCTATGCGTTCCTCTGCCAAGGCTCAATATAGTCCAGACCCAAATGGGCAAAGATGTCCTCCTCTGTCTTGGCTTGCAGGAAGGTATTCTAGAGAGAGAACAAAAGAAGGAAAGACAAAACACCAGTGAAATGATGGGCCTGCAGATTAACCTGCTTGAAAACATACAACAGACACCAGAGGAAGACAAAGACACAGATGAGCTGGCGTGTTGCGAGAACTGTGGCTGCGGTTGACCAGCGATTTCACTGAGAGGACGTGGCAGAGACAAAGAGTTCCACTGCTGATGATGCTCTGGTACAAAAGGTCAGACAAGGCAGGGTTTCAGTGCAGGAACATCCAGTCTCACAGGAGAACTCGCAGCCTTCAAAGATTCAACTGAAAGGAGGTGGACGAAATAAGTAATGAGGCTTTTGTTTTAAAGATCCCTCTGTTGTTATCTTGCTGCTGTGACAATTTAATGAATCCTCTTACATCTAATAAATACATCTTTTATTATTCATTAGGAGAGTGTAAAGTGAAGTTATCCTATTCCACTGGTAAATCATTTTGAAGTAAATATTTAGAAAAATGCTGAATAATTTTACAATCCTATAATGGCAATTTCACGAGAAATATTAGACGTGTTCACGCAGCTAAGAGGCTTGGTAAGACATTGGTATCTACAGTGTAGCAGAGCTGCGGATTTACAGCATTTCTTTCGTCTCTTGCTGCATTGTGATAACTCCTTCACGACAGTTCTGCAGAACTTTCAGAAACACTAATTAGAAACACTCAGGTGACAGCAAGTCACATATTTTCCAGGACAGTCCCATACTTCAGCCTCATTTAAGTCTTGACTCTGTCTCGGAAGCTGTTGATTTATCCCCTATTTTAGATGGCACTCTGGTTTTCTCACTGCTAAAATACACAGTATGCAAATTTCACATCAGAAGTGTCTTCTGACCTGCTTCTACCGAGTGTTAGGGGTGTACAAATGGAACAACAATGCAATAAACATTTAATTCTATGGTTATTTTCAACTGTGAAAAAGACACAGTATGATGCATGCACACACACTATACCACATATAGACAGGAATCTAAATAATTCGATAAGTGGTGGCAGCAAATCTGACATTTCTCTTAAGTGTTTGAATTGATTTATTATTTTAAAAATACAAGTGAGGTAGCAAAAATGAGAAAAAATCAAACACTCTGTTTTTAGTCCATGAAAATATTGTTTCACATAAAGCAGGGGCTGCTGCTTTAGAGCACAAGAAGCACAGTACATGTACTTTAGAGTACAAAGGAGTCATTGCACATGTACTTTAGAGTACAAGTGGATCAAAGCACTTGCAGCACTAACACATTCTGCAGAATAAGTTATGCATGTGTTTCCTATGACCTCTACTGCTTCCCTCCATCTCAACCAATGCCAGCCCTCAGAGAACTTTTCATTTCTATAGTTAATGATGCTCATTTTGGGTTTGCAAGGGACTCATGAAGATCGTGCCAGGAGAAATGAAAAGTTAAACAGTCTTACATGAAACTCCTTCAAAACTGCTCTACATATTGGATGCTGTGGGTTTATAGAAGGCTGTGTCTATGAAGGTAGCTACGGACTTTTTCTTGATCCATCTCTCCTCTTGATTTCTCATGAGAGCGTTCCAGTTTCCTTAAGACCCCCATGCAGGCACTACCGATGAGGAATGCGCAATCTGTCAGAGTGTGTTTAACTGAAAAGCGGCTCCAGATTGCGTGACCATGTTAATGCAGTGCACAGTCAGAGTCTGAAGCAGGGTCAGTGTTGAAAAAAACAGCCATGACCTTGCGCTGAATGCTCAGGTTAAGGACACTCTAAAGCAGTTATTACAGATGTCTTTACTGATATGTCATGAGAGGCAGGGGTGCTGGTAATAAGGACGTGGAGTGTTACATCTGGTGTGAACATTTAGTGTGTGTACATGTGTGTAATAAGGGAATTTACATGAGTGCTAACATTTCGAGAGAGTGTGAGTCAATCCCTCAACACATTTGTGGGCTGATGTCATAAAGAAGCAGATATGAGTGGGCATGACTTACCTCAGCAGCACCACCGCCAAGAGGAAGCGGTAAATCTGACACATCCTGCCTCGGAGTGTTAAATTGTAACTAACGTGTCAGAATAAAGCAGGAGAGGAAAAGCACATCTGTCCGTGAGCAGACAGCGGCGTTAAGAGCCCAGTGAAGGGGCTTCGGGCATTCCGCTCACGCTCCCCACCCAGGCCTCGTTTAAAATGCAAATCAGGCACAGTGGTCAGAGAGTTGCTTGTGCACGTGTATGTTTACTCGGGTTTGTGTGCTAAACGAGTGCGGGCATCAGAGGACGCCTGGTCTCCGACTGAGCAAATATCACTCCGTGTTTATTTGTTTTTTGTCTTTCCGGATTTTGTCAAAATCAAAGGCATGGCGCGTATTGTGTAAATTATGCATCTCAATTAGATCCATACAGCCCCCTTCCTCTCCTCCTTCGACCCCTCTCGCTTTACTCACTTTACTCCTCAGCCTCTCAACTAACTTTGCTTTCTAGCTATTGATACCTCCTCTGACAGAGTTTCCTCCTGCTTCTCTCTCTCTCTCTCTCTCTCTCTCTCTTGTTTGCCGCAAAGAAATGAAAACAACTTTGACTCATCGCCACAATGCTAGGTTATAGATGCATCATTTATTTAGACTTTGGGCCCAACAAGATCTTGAAGTGTTTACAAAAACACAAGACTGCAGATTTGTCAAAAACAGAGGGATTTAGTGCTCCGTTCATCAGGATTTGATGAAATCTGGACGGAATGTGTGAAGAGTTTATTAATGAGACGGCTGAGAAGGTCTAGCGGAGAGAGCACCAGCATGGGGTGGACAGGGGGCAGCTTTGGAGCTCCTCACAGCAGAGCTCAAATTAGGCCCGGCTGTGGAGCGGAGCTAAGCTGGGCTTGTGGGAAGCCCATTCCCTAAAATCCCCCCAATCCCTCTGATACTCAGCATTAATTACGGTGCAGAACACAGTGCAGCATCCACAGCACAAACATATACACACACACACACCCTGGCTTAAGGTTTGGCCAACAGTGAGCGGCCCTAGTGTCATGGGCCTGTTCAGGGGGCCAGGCCTATTTTGGATGACCACCGTGCTCCCTTATCCCGTTTCTCCCCCACAGGCACTTCCTAGTGTCACAAGGCCAGATGCAGTTTCATAACAAGAATTTCTGGGGACCATAATGAGCAATTTTGGGATAAATATGAGCTTTCTAAATCAGTTCAATGCAGATGCAGAGTTCAAAGTAGGATGCAATTGTCCACTCATCAGCATGGATGGAAAGTGAAGGGTTACAATTGATTTTATGGGGGAAAGTTTATGATGTGATGCAAAAAGAACTGGTCAGCAAAGCTTGGGAAGATGAGCTGTACAATTTGTATTCAGGCTAAATAAATGGTACGTTCTGGACTGAATTGTTTTTTCTTGTTTAATATATTCCAAGTACATTGAGAGCAATGAGAACTTGAGTCAAATTCCTTGTAGGTATACACATAGCCAATAAGGCTGATTCTGATTGTCACTCTGACTGCACCCTGGGTGCTAAAAGAGAATTGACTACTGGTAACTCAAGGTCGGTTTTAGAAGGGAATGATTCCACATGACTCATCCTTAAATCCTTACAAAGAGATCGGATTTGTGAGGATTTTCTGTAAAATGTATGTTTTATTGTCACCTATGATATTTCATTGTCATTTTAAGCTACCTGCTATGTATTTTAGCACCATGTGACTATTAGCTGGAAAAGTTAGTACAAAGCATCCATAAAATCTGAAATAATGTTCAACACTGAACTTACTGACAGCAGAAGAAGCAATACAGCACATTTTGTTTACAACAGACGGCACCTGCAGTTCCAGTATATCAGTGCTGAGCATAGAAATGTGAGGAACTGAACGACCTTCTGAAAGTTAGGAACCACCATGGTAGTCAGTGAAGCTTAGCTGTGTTTAAAATGCCAAAATGTCATATTAGATACTAGTGTAGTGGCTCAGACAGGGCATAAACCAGGCATAGCGGAAAATATCCCAGCTGTTATTTCGTAATTTCGCCGCACAAGCACTGCATGCTTCTACAGTGGAGGTGGCAAATTAAAACATTCTTCCTCCATTATCATCAGTCATATTTCTACAGATTTTATCTTCTTTCTTTCATTCTTTTATCTTTTTTTATGTGCAATAACTAATATGTAGACCATTATACTGAAATAGCTAAGAAGGCAAGATAAAAAAAAATACATTTAAAGAAGTGATCCTGCCTTTTTTTAAATCTTGTGATGGAACCTTTCATTTTCCTTATTTTCCATCATTTAGTTAATTAGTAACTCACTACTAAAGTAGGTCTTATACCCATCCTGCAGAAAGACTAGCGATAAAGGAGAGCCGACAGTCTTCCCATAGTGACAGAGAAGCAGAGACTTAGCCATTGTAATCTCCCGGCCAGGACTGGGTCAGGCCTGCATCACGACTGGGAATGGAGTCTCAGCTGTGCTCATTCTAAGAAATAAAGGTGCCAAAAGCATTATTTGAAGTGATGCTGTGGAACAACTGCTTTGGTTCCCTAAAGCTAAGGGCACACCACAAATGTTCCAGTTGCAGGCAGTTTTTTGGGCTCAGCTACAAACCTTGGCGACAAATTGCTGTTACGAGTAATCGGGTGGTGCGTAGTGTTCAGCGACATGAACATGTTTGAATTTTTTTTTAATTGCATAGTGTGGGTTCTTCCATTACATACAGAAAGATAAGAGATGAGCAACAGCCAATGAAAGTGAATGTAAACTCTTCAGATTTTTGTATGTAGAGTATTTATATCATCTGCAATCCCTCATGTATTGTGCACTCTTTTACATCAACAATGTAGAAGTGAAAGGTGGTAAAAGTTGTGTTGTTGGATCTTTATTGCAATTCTTACACATTGAAAGTCACATATGATCTAGAATAGCATAGAGTGTAGGGATACAGAACCTTTCAATGGATCGTCGCTGTATGCTGCTTCTATTGCACGTGTACTACAGACAATAATTTAGCCTGAAGTTAGTAAAAGAACAGAAAACCTATTGACTCAAAATACACTTGTCAGTTGAGGGATAGGTCCATGGGTGCTTGAGTGTTAAAATTATTGCACTGAAATTATTGATCATATTAAGCGACCACATGCAGCAGACAGTGACTAGATTGAACAATACTGGAGTTTTCCTTTAAAGAACCATTCACTGAAAGGTTTCTTAGAGAACCAGATGCATTTCCAGCCTTGCAGGGGTGCCCGTTCTTGGAGCTGAGATCTACCACCCTGCCAGATACTAATCCAACACGCCTGAACCAGGTAAGGAAGGTCTTTGGGAGCATCTGAGTGTCGGAGCAAGGTTTGTTGGTTCTGAGGTGGTAGATTTCCATGACCATAACTGGGCCACTGTACTGGTCCAAAGATTCCTATATAGAGTGCAGTTCATATCAGCTCTGCTGTGTAGTATTCTTTACCAGACACATTGTCTCTGATTTGTATTTAATTCCTTGCACTTTACCAGCTATTACCTAGTCATCTAATTAAAATCCTAATCATTCAATCTCAATTTCTCCTTAGAAGCACTTTGTGCAGTAGCTTTAGGGGAAATATCTGAATGCGGATACAGAAATGAGTCTCATCTACACGGTTCTTTAAATCCCTCAACTGAAGCCGTTAGATGTGTTCTCGTCATAAGTGCCAACATTAGCTACACTGCAACTGACAGCTTGCTCTCATGAGGAGGCTCTCTATGAGAGCAATGGAGTTGCACAAACTTCTCATGCTGAAATAAGCAACACTGACTGCTTTAGAGACTTCAGTAATACTGCTTTAGTTTGTGTGTTATTGTTCAGATGCCTATAATCACAAGGTCAAAAAAATAGAACTCATTCCTTTCTATTGACTCCACACTGGCTGCTGACTGGTTGTTTTCAGTGCTAGAATGGGTTTTGGTGTGCTTTTACACATAACAGCACCTAATCACAGCTGCATGATATTATTGCTTTCTAGATCAGGTGTGAAGTGTAGGAAGGCAAAAGCTTCAAAACACAGCTTGGTGGTCCTTTTAAGCTGTGATTTTCAAAAATAGCTGTGATTTGAAATTAAATTTGCTCAGTGAGAGCTGCTTTGGTTGGCATGCAGTATAAAAGGGCTGGTGATGACTAGGAGCAAACTACACTGCATGAATTAGGCTGTATTAGGTCGAAAGGTTTTAGATATCAGTTACTTGTTCTATTTGGGATTCAGTTTCAGTGTTTTTTTCTTATCTGAGAGGATTTGAGATGCCAGCATGAATGCAAGGCCAAGACCAAAAGAGTGCAGGCAGTGTAGTTCCATTAAAACCTCATAACTGTCAGGTTGAAACAAGTGTGGAGTAGGATTTAAGCGCAAACAAAACTTTAACAAAAGAATGAAGAGACTAAACAAGAAATTAACAGAATACTGCTCTAACGCAGGGACTAATGAAACAAAACAAAATAAAGCAAAAGGACAGGAGTGGAAAATACATAAACAGGAACACAAGAGGGGCAAAAACAAAGCCAGAAGTACAGGGCAATCCAAAAATCCACCAATCCAAAACCACAGAGCAAAAAGAACAAAAGCCAAAAAAGCTCCAAAAATACCAGGAGGGAGAGAAACTGGCAAAAATATGAACAAAAACCCCTCATCCAAACTCACTGAACAAAAACACCAAAAACCAACAAACACTAGACAAGGGCTATATATACTAACTAAACAAACGAGAAACACCTGGCAAGGGGCGGAGACAGGAACAAGACACAGGTAAAAGTCCTAATCAGGAGGCGGGGCCAAGACCAAAACACACTCATATGGTACAGACACATATTGGTACAGACACATATTGGTACAGACACATACAGAAAAGATATTGAAAATAAGATGTAAATGCTTATTATGAAGCAAAAAGTGAGGTGAGCAACATTTCTTGACATCAGCAAAAAGTATGTTCTTTACTTTTGAGTGAATATCTAGTAAGTAGTAAATGACTAGTCAGACTACTTATAAATATAGCGTTTTAAACATGATATTCTGTTTCCTTAATGTAGACCTCTTGGTAAGATTTAATCACTAGTAACCTGAGACTCATAGTTTAAGTATGAAGTATAAGATTTTTAGTATTTTCTTACTAGTGTTAAGATGTTCAGAGTGATGTGAAGAGGTACATTTTGCTTTCGACAGTGGCGTATATGTATATACAGGGGTCGAGATAAGTGGTACGCAAAATGTGCACCAGTTTTCAGTCTTCAAATCGCAAATGTGTGTGTGTGTGTGGGGGGGTTGTATATATTTTCTGTGTGAATGCCAATTTTAGCAGTATGTTGGGCAAATGTTGCAATGGGAGTCTTGTCCAAGGACTATTTTAGTAGAGCACTGAGTGATTGCCAAGACAGGGACTCAAACCCCAGTCTGATACATGCATGTGCTTCACACTATGCTACACCAACTGCTCAGACGAGTTTTACTGCAAATTTCAAGATCTTACACTTACAGCATTGAGCAGATCTCTTATCCAGAGTGACCTAAAGAAACACTCATATTTCAGAAGGCGACATATATAGCATTAGGAGTCTTGTCCAAGGACTCTGATTGTGTGGTACGATTGCTGAGGTACCACACCCCAACCTACCACATGGAGTACAGCAGTGTTACTCTCTACACATTCCTACATTGGTAATTAAAGTGCAGGTTGGAAAGAACTGAAAAGTGGGTTTAATTGGTCATATCTAACATCCGGGAGAAATCCACACAAAATCCCTCATGAACAGTTTTTAAAAAGATGTTGTATATAATGTAGAATGGAAAGTATTTGAATGGAAATGATTAGAAATAACATGCATGAGAGTCTTTCAAGAACTTTTGAAGCCACAGGTATACACATTTATGAGTGAACAGTTCATTCTTATTTGAGGACTTCCAGCTCAGCCCAGCCATGATGAGGCGCCTGTGTGAACAGATGTGCTTGGTATCCGTTCCCTCTTTGTATCCATGTGCCTCAACTATAAAACTGTGTTAACTGAGTTTCTTGAACTCCTTAATCGGCAACTCAATTGCACGGTTACACATTTACATTTCTCATTGTAATTTAAAGCCCTGGGTGACCACCAATCCATCTCCAACTCTGCCCATTCTGTCATGTGATTGTAGTGAGCATGTCATTTATCATAGATCCCAAAGGGGGCCTCATTATTGTTTGGAACATGACTTTGGGGGCAGCATGAAAAATTGAACATTGACACCTTGACAATTTTGGTGAAATCGCAAAGCTAGTAAAAAATTAACACACACACAGACCTTATTACTGGCCTTCCTTTCTTTTCATAATAAAGGCACAGCATCAACATCACACCCATAAATAATCTCTAAGTTGTGTTTAAGATGCAAGGTGGAACTGCTGGTATAGCAACTTATAGCAATGAAAAAGTATGTCAGATCTCTCAAAAAATACCAATAATAAACAGATCATTGTTTCATATTGATTGTCATATTAATGTCACTAAAACAAATTCAAAATTTCTGATTTGTAAATACATAAGCCGGAGGACTTTATTTAAATTTTAAGTTTCCGTTTGTTTTGTGATTGCAAAACTAAAACCTCTGCTATGGTGAGTTATTCTCAGGGTCCCTGCCACATTAGCTTCAACCGAATGGTTCAAAATTTCTGACCCAAAAAGCCAATTTTAAAAATAAAACAAGTATGTTCAGCGTAAACCAAATGTACAAACCAACGCCCAAAAAAACAGATGATCAGTCAATTAGCAACTTAAGTAGATTAGGTATCAATAAGTACAACGTGTAAAGTAGCCTGACTGACTCAAATCATTTTCTAAAGCTGTTTTAAGTAAACTAACAAGTTTTACAAAATTCACAGTTTGCTCATGCATTTCTTGCACCTTTTGCTGAAGGACTATTGTCAAATTTGTACAACAGTGTTATTTTCTGCTATAAAACACATCCGCACAAATGCATACTGTTTCACTCTTGCTCAAAAGTACTGTAATGATCTAAAGATCTGTCCTGTAATGGCCATCTTGGCTCTGATTAACAAGGTAACCACATGCATACTCACACAGCAGAGTACCAGTCTTACACTCCTTCTCAGGTCCTATTCCAAAAATAAATTCTTTCCAAATACCAGCGTTTTATTTTTGTTCTTTCTGAGAACAGACATAATGGGACTGCGAAGCATTTTCCCAGCAAACCCTTTTGTTCGCCGCTTCCTGAAATATTAATAATATTCCTGCTAACATGTTGCTAATAGGAAGTAAACAGAATGACGCTTTCATAGCAACAGTAAACAAGAAGCTCGGCTGCAGAGCATCTGTTTATCCCGCTTACTGCATTTCGGAATGATGAAGTTACTTTATGTGAAAATGCAAAGCTTCCACACACTGTTTATAATTTATGGCTCATCACTGAAAAGCTCAGGAAAGAGTATGACTCAAGGACAGAAATGGGGGCCCTGGGCTGGACTGAGAGCCATAACATATTCAGAACTGTTCGCAGCCCCCAACCAGTCATCTGAGGCCATAACCTTCAACAGTGCAGCTGCTGAAGGCTCTGAACACACTGGACGCAATCTTTTTCACAGCCATGTCCTCGGTTTTCTGGCTGGATTTCGCCTGGGTCATTTAAAAAAAAAAAAACTGTTATGTTGCACATTTACATTTGAAAAATACAGCCATGGAAAAAAAAAAAACATTTCCCTTTTTTCTGTTCACTGTTTGTACAATTTGCAGCAGTGTGTGTGTGTGTGATTGTGTAAAATTCACAGGTTGCTGTTCTTTTATGAACTGTGTAAAAAATAAGAAACACCTCCATATGTGTTGTGACTGCAGTCGTGTTCGTAGAGCAGCTTTTCTAAGTGCTGTATTCCAGCAGCTTCACTCCTGATTCAGTTTCTGATGGATGGTACACAATCACACAGGCACACACTCTGTTCTTAACATCACTGCTTTAATTGCTGCAATTGTAAAATAATCTAAAAGTGTTGTGTAGTTTAACATTTCCAAGGTATAATAAATTATGTGTATTATTTTTACATTTTCTCCAAATATTTTTTTGTTTTGAATTTTGAATCAAGCGTTGGTCAAGTGTATAAAACAATAGTGACCTGCAATGTTAAATAGCACTTTATTTCAGTGATTCACTGTAGATGTTTTGTTGATGAGCATTTTTATAACGTTCAATTAAATATCTATTAAATTCAGCTATCAAAGATGAATGCAATACATTCTCTTAGCTGCTTTCACACCTATCTCGTTTAGACTTTTCAGACATTGCAGTTTGGTCCAATATAAAATGTCAGCTGTAAAAGGTGCCTCAGACCACAGGCTATCAATGAAAAAGAGTAAAATGAGCCGAGCGGAGGAGATGCAGTGTTTAATTGCAATCTAACCGAGTCATCAAAAGCCAGCTTGAAAAACGCACAGAACTTCAGAAACATATAACTTATTTTGTGAGAGGATGGAGATCGATGTCACCTGAAGATAAAGAACCTTAGCAGTGTTATATACAGCAGTAAATAAAGGCCTACAATGACATTAGAAAGGCCTACAATGACATTAGCGCTGTCAACAAATAAGAAGGAAAGTTTTTGGGTTTTTTTTTAACCAGCATACTGATAAACACACACCCATCAACAAACCAATCAATACCAAGAACAAAACTGCAGCGTAAAACCAAAACTAATTAGATCAAATCTTCACAATGTAACAATAACAAAGCTTGGTTCAGACTTTCGAGTGTGCAAACGTCCTTTAAAATCTAACCCTAACCTTTACCAAAAGCCTAAACGTAGTCTTAATCCTAAACCTAACCCTAACCTTAATTCAAAACTTAAATCTAGTCCTCATCTTAAACCTAACTCTAACTCAAAACCTAAAACAAGTCCTAACCCTAAGTCTAACATTAACCCTAACCTTAACTTAAGACTTAAATCTAGTCCTAATCTTAAGACTAACTCTAACCCTAACTCTAACCTTAACCAAAACCTAATCCTAACCATAACCTTAATTTAAAACCTAAATCTAGTCCTAATCCTAAAACTAACTCTAATGCTAACTTTAATTCTAACCTTAACCCAAAACCTAAAACAAAGTCCTAACCCTAACACTAACCTTAATTCAAAACCAAAATCTAGTCCTAATCCTAATCCTATCCCTAACCCTAACACTAACCTTAATTCAAAACCAAAATCTAGTCCTAATCCTAATCCTATCCCTAACCCTAACTCTAACCTTAATTCAAAACCAAACTCTTGTCCTAAGCCTAAACTTACACCTAACCTTGACCCAAATTCTAAATCTAGTCCTAATCCTAAACCTATCCTTATCTCCACTGACCTGATAGTTTGGTTCCAACTAAAGAACCTGTAGATACATTGTATGGCACTTTAAAAATAAAATGGGGCCATAAGTTACATTTAGAGATCTAAACAGCGCTTCATTCTCCTGTAATTTTAATATTAAAGAGCTCAAAGCTCTTCTCATGACAGCGACAATTCTTCCTCTTCTTTAAAATGACCATTTCTTAAAAGTTTTATTATAACAGTTATGGTTTTCCCTCACACAAGAGAAGAAAATTATCGCTCCGGTAATCGGTCCAATTCTACCCAATCACTGCAGTCACTTTGCCAGTTTATCTCACTATAATTTGTTTACAATAATAACAGTATGTAACATCACTGTCAGAGCTAAATCTACATTTCTTTCATGCTTCACAATATTTTTATATCATTTTGCACTGTATCTGAACTCTACAATAAATGGTCCCAAGATCATATAGACTATGGTCCAAAGTTACTTTTCACAATATAATAGATGACCATTTTTAATGTTTTCATTATATTTTATTCCAAAATAGAACCTTTTCCACATTCAAGTGTATTAAAAGATGAGAATGTTTCGTGTACAGCTGCTTGTTTGGAGATATGCACAGATATTCAAAAAATATCTTAAAATGTCACAAAAGCAGAAATAAAAGAATATAAAGTGAACAAAGGGATTTGACCTCAGTTCAGTATAAGAAAAACAAAAGAAGCTTTTTGTTTATATTTGAAGAACATTATACCAAACAGTACAGAGCTGACAGTTTATTGGATACATCTTGTGCCTACATTTTATTTTATCAGGGACGCTATAAAAAAATAAGAGACCGCATCATTTTTTTTCTGGTTATTGCTTTTGTAATTTGTGGGAGTGTGTCTGTGTAAAATGTGCATGTCACTATTGTTTTATAC
>JBBJLS010000148.1:4513730-4528052 GCA_037577275.1 Bryconaethiops microstoma | reverse complement strand
ATAGATAGATAGATAGATAGATAGATAGATAGATAGATAGATAGATAGATAGATATACAATCATCTTATTAACTGGTTGTGTGGTGACGCAGAGCCAAATTCTAGACTCTCCTTTAACTTTACATGCACTTGTTCACCATTTCATCACTTCATAGCTTGTTAAATAGCTAACTTTTGTCTGGTGATCCACTTTGTAATTAGAATTCTAATTATATTGGGTGGCTTTTTATAGGTCAGTAGTGACGAATATGACATTTTCAGGCTAATAAAGGCACTCAAATGATGAAGATATTGTAAACGTTCGCAAAGAATATTGAGTTTATCTTTATTAAATATTAAATGAGTAACATGCCAGTGTGTGCAAAAACTGCAGATATATATGACTATGCCATTGTGTTATAATAAATTTGTAAATATGTTACAGTACCTGACTCCTGAGACTGTCAATCACCGCAGGCAGCAGTCCATCCTCTTTACCAGGCTCAGATATGGTTAGGAGGAAATCTACATCATGTCCAAACTCTTTCCCCCTGTGTGATTAAACACACACACACACACACACACACACACACACACACACACATTTACAGCGATTGTCACGTCAGCATAAGAACATTTTATGCTTCATGTAAATCTCATCACATCCCTTCATTAAACCCCATAAGATGGTGTACTGGGATGTATATGACTGAAGAGTAAATACGGAGATCCACTGTATCACTTTTGGAGAAACCGAGTGTATTAAACTATAGGAAAATTCGCTGTGTGTAATAGCTTTGGCTTTTTCCTATAATTCAAACAAGCTATTTGCAATGCATCATTAGGCCCTGCAGCTCTCTCTTCCTCTCCATGTTGTTTCAGCTGCCAGGGCTGTTGTTTCCTTTATGAGTGTCACTGTTTCAGGATTATGGTAATGAGGAAGTGTTAGACTGGGCCCCTCCGGGTTTGAGGCAAAGCAAGATGCACTCAGGAGAACAAAAGTTAAGCAGTCACCTTTTTAAAAAAGCTTTTCTTGGAGCTGTTGAAGCTACAGAAGGTGCACGGATGAAACTAAATTCCACGGCAAACACCTAAAGGCCACAAAGAATCAAAGTTTTTGCGTTTGCCCCAGAGCACAAAAACACCATGCAAAAATGACTTCTTAGAGAAGCCTCCCGAGTGCAGGAGTTTACCGCCCCAAAACTGCCTTCTGTTGCCGTGGCAGATGGGAGAAAGAGTACTCAAGAGTGAAAACCCCAGCGCAAGCGCAGGATATGGATGAGGTGCGTCTCCGAACTCAAACCTTGCATTTCTTGCCTCTTTTGCTGTCAAAGGTAGAATCACAGAAGTGCAGTGTAAACTAAACTGGCTAGTCTGCTATCACACGCCACCTCTCGTCACCACCATAAAGGAGCTGCTTTCTGCTGTTTCCCTCGCCAGCTTTCACCAGCTTTCGCAGTTTCCTTGATCCAGTTTAAAATTCCTGCCAGGATACATCTGACTGCACAGATAAGCCATTTGTGTATTTTTGCAGTCACATTTGCTAAGATTTCTTCATAAGCGGTCCAGAAAAGCAGTTTTAATGCAGGAGTACAAGAAGGCCAGACCATCTACAGTGGCCTCCTGGAGGCCTGTGTGATGAAGTTCTTACTGCATTTACATGTGTTTGTGGTGAAGACCCGTGTGAACCAGCCATTCATAGTTCAGAGTACAGTCAATGTGCTGGACATAAAAAAGCAGACACACACATCTGTTATGTGGGTTTTCCTTTCTTTTTAGCACAGTTCGGGTCATTTTGGTTGTTACTGGCTTTGCTTTAAACCATGTGCGCAGGAGCAGTGTCCGTTATCTCAGCCTCGATCCCTGGCCTTTGATGGAGATCTGTTGAAAGAACAGATGCAAAGCCACACAGCTCCCAGTTAAGGAACCTGATAAACAAGAACAAACGGGCCCCAGATCGGACAGCAGTGGCCACTGTGCTTCATCTCACCAGCCACTGACACACTAATGGCAGGAGGAGCGATAGAGTGAGAAAGGGAATGAGAAGAAGCACTGTAGTACTGGAGAGAGAGAGAGAGAGAGAGAGAGAGAGACAAAGAGAGACAAAGAAAGCATACAAAAGAGAGAGCAAGGCCAAAAAAGACAGAAAGAGAAGGACAGAAAGAGAATGAACGAGAGCAAAAAGAAAGAACATAGAAAGCAAGCATAAGTTAAAAAAAAAAAAGAGAAAGCGTGTGCAGAAAGAGACCAAGAGAAAGAGTATGAGCAAACAAAACACAGACCCAGAGAAAGACCAAGAGAAAAGGAAAGAGACTGCAAATTACAGAGAGTTAGAGGAAGACAGAGGGAGAGTGTGTGTGAGAGAGAGAATAAGAGAAACCGACAGAGTGAAAAATAGACTTCTAGAAAGAAAGAAAGGTAGAGAGAGAGAAAGGGAGAGAGAGAAAGAGAGTGTGAAAGACAGAGGAAAAGAGGGAATAAGAAATAGTAAGAAAATGAGAGAGAGTCAGTTGTGGTTAATATGTTAGGATGTGACAAAATCACTCTAAGAGAAGCAGACAAGTCAAAGTTTACTTCATGTTGTCACATGTTAGAAATGTCCACACAGCAGCAGAATTAAGGTCATGAGGGCAACGAGAGCAAACACTACAGAAAAATATTGCTTCGGCTCTGTTAAAAGGCACATTAATTTTATGGGTTGCTCAGGCGTTTGCAGAGCTGTGCAATAAATGGGAGATTTTGTGAAACAGATTTCTCATGATCAGCCTCGAGGCACTCTGGGGTTGGTTTGACCACTTTATACACATCTGCATACG
The DNA here is from genome assembly GCA_037577275.1 of Bryconaethiops microstoma. NCBI lineage: Eukaryota > Metazoa > Chordata > Actinopteri > Characiformes > Alestidae > Bryconaethiops > Bryconaethiops microstoma. The sequence goes on along the minus strand of JBBJLS010000148.1, from coordinate 4,525,257 downwards.
AGCCTGCCTGTGTGTCCAGTCCCTCGGAGTAAACCTGATTACAGTCTGCAGGCCAGATATACAAGAAACAGCCAATTTACACAAGACGCAGCCCATGAAACACTATTAAAATGTGCCAGTTCTAGACCAATAAAGAATTACACTACAGGCAATCCATTAAAACTCACATCAAAGGGAGATCCTGCAGAAACTGTAATTAGAAAACCAGTTATGTGTCTTACGAACAACATCCACACGCCTAAACCAAATCAAATACACATTTTTGTGCTCCTGGGCAATTATTTCTCAAGTAAGAGTAAAAGTATCTTTCTAGAAAAAGTAGCGAAGAGTACTAGGTCAAAAAAGCTGCTTAGTAATATACAGAAAATGTAATTGATCCCAGAGAAAATTGCTTAACCAATGACTGCACAGACAGAGACACAGAGACAAAGAATATATAAAATATAGTATAAAGTCAAAATAAAACTACGCTGTAAAATACGCTGTACTAAATACACTAAGCTATATACACCTAAAGCTGTGGTCTGTAAGAGAACTGCAGTGGGACGTCTTAAACATCCGGCCTCCATAAGAATCAGCTCTGCCCTCTTAAAGGTTCCTTTTAGAATAAAATAAATGTTAAGTTAATAAATCATACCCCACAGATATGCATAATTAGAAGTAAAATGAATTATTTAGCATTACATTTCATTAACTATACTCAGTATTTGCTTGGGAGATTGTGAGCCAGGTCTTCTCTTCCAACATCAGTGTCTGACCTCATAAATGCTACAGAATGAATGGACACAAATTCCCACAGAAACTCCAAAATCATGTGGAAAGTCTTCCAAGCTATTGTAGCTGCCAAAGGGGACAAACTACGTATTAAAGTCTATAGATTTGAATACAATGTCATTAAGTCCCTTCTGGTGTAATGATCTGGTGTATATATATTTATATATATCCCTGAAATCAATAATTGCTCAGTTCAGTTACCAGTACTTTACAGGATGCAACTAAAGGTGATATTTACTCAGTGGCCTGAGCTAGCACTTATATCAGGGTCTGCTACACAGAAGACCACAGAAATGCTGATCTGTGGGGGCTCCACTCTAACACTACCCACAGCAACATACTGGTTCACTGACTCCATCTCCTATTACACTGTGTCAAAACTTCATGATGAATGGAACAATAGAAATGGTGCAAAACAACTCAGAACTGTCTTGTGACATTGACTCACTCTGAAACTCTTTTCCTTTCTCCTGAAGTTTCTTTATTTGTTCAGACAGCACTGATATAGAGCATCAGTGCATGAAACAGTCCCTTTAGTTCTTCCCATTTTATTTCAGCTAGGGGTTCTTAGAGAAGTATATTATACAATAAATTGTTAAGAATGGACATAAATTTACAGCACAATAAAAAATAACATACTGTGCTATAAAGTAAAGTGACCATTTGTCATATGTGAACACACCACAGTGTGAAATTCTTTCTCTGTATTTAACCCATTCATCAAGTGAAGCAGCGGGCAGCCAGGAACACAGCGCCCGGGGAGCAGTGTGTGGGGACGGTACCTCAGTGGTGCCACTAGCAGTCCTGGGATTTGAACCCATGACCTTCTGATCACAGGGGTAACTCCCTAACCACTAGGCCACCAGCTGCAGTGTTATTGTAAAAACTGTATTCTAATTCACTATAAAATCACAGTCTACAGTGTACCAGCCTCCACCTACACACAACTAACACCTGAAATACGCCAATATGTTTTAGTGCAGGCTTCATGCCACCGTTTCAGCAGTTCCTGACCAAGGCGATATATCCCGTTTAAACAGATTTGTGCTGAAATAACCCGTGATTTGGGGAGAGCAGCCTGCCGCACAGATACGAAAACCAGGCTTTTGAGGAGCTTAAAGCTGACAAGCTTTCCATCTGAACAATGTTAAATCAAACCTGCCACACTTCTGTCAGAGCCTGGAAAATAAAGAGCAAGAGCTACAGAGAGATCTCTCACACGCGCACACACACACACACACACACACACACACACACACACATTCTGCTGTGAGGCTTGAAAGAGCACGAATGATGTCATTATCAGACAGTTGCAGACATCTTGAACCGACATGAGAAAACACTGAGAAAGATAACTGTCTCCTTGTACTCAAATGACTGCTCGCTGCCTTCATCTAAATCTAACGCCATTACACTCTCCATCACCCCCCTCGCACTCGGTTTATGATAAATTACATCTGTGTCTATCTGTGTGATACATCAGTCCTTTGGCATAGTCGGATCAAAGGTCTTTCATCTGCAGATTACTTCTCCGCATTATAAAAAGTCAATCTTATGTACGTTTATATTTTTTCTATATTATACATCCTAAAATACCACAATCTACAGTATATAGTAAATGAATTAATATTACATTGAATATTACATATAATGTGAAACAACACATCATCCTCAAATGTTAAAGCAGTAAACAGCACAGATATCCTGACTTAAAATACTTTTGTAAAGGACTGTTTATAAGTCAGGTCTCGAAACACTATGCAGTTACACACAGCAACACCGCCTTCTGGTCATGTATTCAGATGGATTACCGTAGTATAACTTATGCAATTCCGTTTGTGTATTATTTATTTTGTACTGTAATTGCACAAGCATCTTGTACAATTCCAGTCCAGTGCTGTTACAACTGCTTTTACATCTTGTTGGTTGTGATAGCATGTTTTATTTACATAATTACACATGTGATAGGGGATGAGTATTTACATTAGGATAAACTGAATCAGGAATGACTTTTATGATTCTGACGGTCATAAAAAAGGTGTAATCCATCAGTGAACACATTATTGACAGACAGACAGACAGACAGACAGACAGACAGATACATACATGGATACATAAATTGATAGACGGATAGATGTATTGACAGACAGAAAAATTGATAGGTAGATTGACACAGACCGACAGACAGACAGACAGAAAGATACATAGATACATAGATAGATTGATGGATAGATGTACTGACGGACTGACAAACTGATAGGTAGATTGACACAGACAGACCGACCTACCAGAATCAGAAAACTTTATTGATCGTGGAGGATATTGCTTAGGTTACAACGGCACAGACACAGACAAGAACAATATAAAATATAACATCAAATTAAAAATCAAAATAAAACTCCACAGAAATACTCTAAAAATGATTAGTGCTAAATAGACTATTCTATAAACACAAAATGCTGTTGTCAGTAAGAGAGGTGGGTATAAACACTGTAGATAAATAAATAAATACAGGTGAAGCATTTTTCTAGTGGTTTGGAGTTGTTCTCTATACCAAGTGTTATTATACGTAATAGGAACATAAGCAGTGATTTTGCAGATAAGAATAATACACATAATAACCAAATACACATAAGTTATTGTACGTAATCAAAATGATTAAGCAAACATCGATGCTACTCAGGTTCACTCAGAGCTTTGAGAAGAGGAGAAAGTCTGAAGTGAGTCCAAGAAGCACGCCTGTACTCTCCAGCCGTGGACGCACTTTCTTCCTCTTATCTGCATTTAGCACTTTATCTAAGAAGAGTGCCACGTTTATGATTAATGTATGAGACAAGGCGCGAGCTGCGTTCTCAGCGCTGAAGTATCAAAACTCTCCTCCATTTCCAATTAGGTGTGCTGAGATACAGTGGCAGGTTCAAACAGGCCCTCCTCATCCTCACAGACAGCGAAACGCGCATGCAAATCTCCGCTCGGACTATTGCTGCACTGGCGAAATTCACTCAGCTGCTCGTGGAAGATGTATCTGCCATTAACAGCGGCCGGGAGAATGAAAATATTTATCTTTAATAGCAAAAAGGGGATGAAAAGAAGAGTGAAAAAGGAGTTTGTGTGTGAGGTGGTGCATCACTGGCTTGCTCTTAGTCTGACCTTTTTCACTATTATAACAGTAGCAATAAGAAATACTGTTTTTTTCTTAATGTATGCTACTTATAATGCCATTTTGCTTAATGCACTTTCAACAATATAATCTACCCAAAAATAAATCCTTAATTGAACCTTATTGCTTATCGCTTATCACACCTTTAATCCCATATAAATAATTTGAAATAAAGGTTTTGGCAAAAAAGTAGCTTTGCACAGACTACAATGTTATCCATTGGTTTCGAAGCATAACCCTTAGAACACAGGGTATATTAGTAAATTCTGACAATATGGTGTCTTGTCTCTCACAGAACAAGTTGTGGGAATGTGCTCTGACAGTAGAAAGAATGAAGATCCGACGGCCGCTGGTTTCTGGTAGGTAGACCCTCGAGGGAATTTCTGGTAACTAGTTCTTCAACGTTGTTTCTCTTCTCCTCAGACTTTACACAACACTGAAAAAGGTGATGCTGCGGGTTCCCCATCAATGCCTGGATGTGGATTAATTGTTCCTACCAATAATTTACTTCCAACACATCCAGGCTTTGCTTTTTAACAAATCTATATTTCAGTGTTGTAAATCAGTCTAGAACCGGTGTTTGTTCTCCTACATGCTCGCCGTTTGCTGCTCTTTCTCTCGGCGCGCCGCCGCTCAGCCGTTCTCCAGACCCCCCTCCCTCTGCCGGTTTCCCCACCCACTTCTGGGCGGAGATTACCCTGAAAGTTTTTTTGTTTCTAAAATAAAAGAAATTAGTTCATTTTTGTTCATTATGTTAATTCTTCAGGTAAAATTTTTTAAACCCCAGTAGTGGTTATTACTATTACATGTTTTTAAAATTACAATAAGTTTGGTTCTACATGACATAGGAACACCAAAGAAAGCTCAGCATGACGTCCAGCATCAAATCAAACCGGCGGAACGTCCATATAAGGAGTTGTATTACCATATGATGAGGATTCAACATTTGTTGCGCTGATGCTTGTGCCGCTCTCGTTCTAAGGTTTAACTGAGCTTCAATCAGTCTTAGTCAGCGAGGAAACAGAGCAAATAAGGCAAATGAGGTCCTCCAGCCTGCTGCTCAGCCTTCGAGCTGCCTCCTGTCTGATGGCCCACACTGACAAAACAGTATTATTTCAAATTAAGCCCCCCAGCACTGTCGTCCAGCGCAGCAGCCTGACTGGGATTGATGGAGTTCTCCAAAGCCAACAATTCACCCGCTGTTTGGTTTCCACACAGGCAGCAGTGTGCTTTCCTGAGTAATGTGTCCTCTGTCGCGTGAGAGAAAGTGTAAATAATTCAGCATGTCTTGTGCCACACATATGAAACATACATGCATATTTACAACCTCGCGACAAGCTAAAAACACAAATGAATAATACAGGCCTTGGAAGTGTTAGACTGCATGGAATCACACAAACACCTCGAGAAGAGATACTATGTTTGCTATTTTTCTGCTAGTTACCCTGTCGTTTTGTTACTAACCCCAAGCGCTTTGCACTTCTTCAGCTCACAGGCATGTCAGTGGTGCATCAGGCCTTAAAATGCATGACTTGTCCCTATACAGGTTTTCCATCAAACCACAGACACTGAGGAACATCCTGCAGACCGGTGGCTCTCAAACCAGCCCTCCAATGTTGCCTCCCCCAATGAGGGCCATCTTAAGAAACAGTCCATCTTTTTTTGTATACGTATATATTTTGTATATTATACATCACAAACTACCAAAATCCTTAACATATAGTAAATTAATGCACATTACATCAAAATGCAGTGCTCATCATTGCTGTCTGGATTCTAAGCCTCCTCCTTATCCTCAAATTCTAAGCCTGTTAAAAGATATCCTGACTTCACTTTAACATACTTAAATATTCCAACTACATATACGGGGTCTCTAATAACTGTGCAGTTACTGGTGACGTATTCAGAAGGATTACAGTAATACAACTTACGCAATTACATTTAGGTTTCAACTTCAGTTTGTCATGTAGTTGCACAAGCAACGAGTGCTATTACAACTGCTTTTACGTCTTGATAGTTATGACAATCAATGGTGCATCAGGCCTTATAATCAATGATTTCACCCGATACGGGTTTTCCTTTTAAATCACTGACACTGACCAAAGGACAACCTGCAGACCACTGGCTCTCGAACTAGACCTTCAGCATTTCTCCAACAATGAGAGCCGCCTGTGAGGAATTTAAGGAACAGTTCGAGAAAATCATATTTACTGTCAAAGGCTCATTTTCAGGACATTTGCCCTGATAAGAACTACACAAAATGTAGTTGAATGCAATTGAGTGCTAAATTGTCATTACTACAATGAAGATTTTCATCAGAAATAAATAATCTTATTTGACTTGTTTTTTTTATCCCCCCCCCCCTTGGGGGAAGTAAGAAGTAAGAGAAAATATCAACTTAAGACAAATTATTTTGCTGTTCTTATCCCATTCTTCTCTAACAACCTCATGTCATACAGGTTCATTTTTATGACAACCAAGTTTTCTTTTGGATCAAATGGTTCCCTCGAGATCTGATTTTTTGACACACATGGAGATCAGCACAGTGAGAAACAAAAAGCATTTTAAGATCTTAATTTGGAATCAAGCTTTGATTTGAGGAAGGCTCTTTCTTAGGAGCTGAATTTAAGTAGTGAGAGAAAATGGTCAAAATATCATATTGAGGAAACTGAGTTCGGTTATGTCTACCAGACACAGGCTGTATAAAGAAGAGTCTTATTTTTTATTTTATTTTCCTCTGGGTTGAGATGAAGCTTACTTTATCAAATCTCACATATGTGCAGGATTTTTTGGGAGGTCATTGTCCTGAATACAATAATAAGGGGGAAATGTTGGTAATGTCATAATTTGGAGGGTAATATAATTTGATTTGGGCCCCATGGTTGCCTCACCCTTGTAAGGATTAAGCTGTTACAGAACAATTTGATTTTTCAATTATTTTGATACTTGTGCTTGGTCAAGTCAAATAGCCTTTAACACTTTAATGAGTCAAGCTACAGCTTCTTCGCCCTGACTGGTCCTGATCTGTACACTTTCAAACCCAGATAGAATTACCTCAGTAAAAACGTATTTAAATTTCATTATATGGCCAAAAGATGCCAGCTTGTCCAATGTTTCTTCTAAAATCAAGGGTATTAATTGGAGTGTTAGACCTCCCTACACTTCTAGGAAGATTTTGCATTAAATGTTGGAACATTGCCATGAAGACTGCATTCAGCCACAAGAACAACTGTGAGATCAGGTACTGACACTGGATTAGTTCTGTATCACAAAACCACCTCCAACTTATCCCAAACTGGATGGATGGAGTTTTATCTTTCCAGTTCCACTGCTACACAGGGCAATGCTATGGGGCTTTGTACCTTATCTATATCTGTCAATCAGTCTATCTGTCTGTCAACCCATCAAACTAGATCAATCACTTAGAGGCGCGTGAGAGCGAAGGGCAATGTCAAGTTAAGCAGTTCTTTATCTTTGGAAACTTGATATTTAGTCAAACATTTAAAATGCTTTGACAAATGAACCACTAATAGACAATTTATACATAAAGTCACAGCAGTAGTCCATCCAGACACGGTCATGTTACCCACTGTATACATCATCCAGAAGAAGAGACTGAGAAATGAAATCCAAAGCTGTGGTCCATTGAAACATTGTCTCTATGTTACTATGTGCATGTTCACAGCTGCTGATAACAATGAAGTAGCCTTGAACCTTGAAGTTTAGGCACACGTAACCAAATAGCTCACAGTTAAATTCCACACACACACACACACACACGTTGATGTAACTCTACTTTCTAATTAAATGTTCAAGTGATTTACTCCTTCTTCCTCAAAATCTTTAAGTTAAAAGTCTGCAAGGACATTATAAATCATAGCATTATGATTCTGAAAAAAAAAAGATTTGATTTGATTCAAGATGTTATTTGATTTGATGTTCGATTTTATTTGAGATTTCGTCTGGAAGGACTTGTTTTTTTGCATGTCAGCATTACATTACACAGGATTTCCAGAGGGCCCAGATGAAAGGGTGGGAAAGGTTTGCTTGTGGAATTGAATGGTGGGTTTTTAATCCAGATGCCTGGGAGTCTTTTCACAACATGATGGCAGAGATGGCCTGACAGCTATTTTTAATCCTCTTCATGCTTGTGTGCGAGTGGCACTTGCACAGATGTCCCTTCAATAAGAATAATGTCAGCACTGTCGGCGAATCTTCCACACGTTTCCGAAGCACACATACACACACCCATACATACACACACACCCATCCCCACAGGGAGAGTGAAAGTTCTTCAAAAAGGAACAGTTAGGCCTAAGCTCATCAAGCCCTAAGGCCCAGGTTACACACACACACACACACAAAATTCACCAAGGAGGCACAAGTTGCAGCCACACTCCACAGAATCATGTGAAACCAGGCTCTTCACGCCTGTGCTCAAACACCTGACAGCATTTCCATGATGGTGTGTTCTTTACTGTTTAAACTACAAAGCTATATTAATTTGCTGCAGTAGGTTTGTGTCATTGCTCATTTGGTCTGAACCTGGTTTGCATATAACCTAACTATTGGCTCTTTGACAGGAACCGCACCATACTGTAAACAAATGTTTTTCCATCACAAATAAAATGACTGGGAACACACAAGCTAATAGCTGGGAACACACAAGCTAACAGCTGGGAAGATACAAACTAACAACTGGAAAGCTGACGAAGTACCAGCACTACTATCCGTTTGGGTTGAAGATAAATTTCAGGGAGTTTTCTCACACTGAAATGCCAGGACATCACTGGGTTAGATTTTCATTGCACAGCTAAAACATGCTGAGAAACAATGAAAAAACTCAAATAAGACTAACATGTATTAAAGGCCACAATAAGAAAAGCAGCTCTGACAGAAAAACGTTCCGCCAATTCGACTCCTTGGACGCGGTTTTGGGACAACTCCGTTGTCTAAATCTCCGTTACCAGAGTGAGACACACTGGAAACACGTGCTACCACTTCCATACCAGTGACATTCTGAAAATGGATAATGAACATGTTGGGCAATTCTAAAAAGTGTGGTATCTTTCATTTGGGAAAGTACCTGTGCCCAGTTCATTTCTCAAGCACATGTCACTGTAGAACAAAGCCTCCAGAGATGCACCTTTAGAGTGGTGCTCCTTGCCTGACCTGCCAGACTTTCAAAAAAGAGTCTCATGTGGTCTCTCCTTTCATCTGACCCTCCTAGCATTTTTTTTTTTATTCTGCCCTCTAAGTCTAAGGATTCAGATCAAAGCTCTCAAGGTCCACGGACTGTAGCGGTGATCACCAATCTTCTCCAAAAAGGGCTGATGTGGCTACAGGTTTTCATTCTAGTCAAGCACAGCTACAGCTGATTCCCTGTTTAATCTGTTGGTGTTAGTCGTCAGTCGGTGAGTTATACACCATTCAGCATTAACACAACTCACAGTAAGTAACACTGACTATCTTATTACAGTGACATCTGTCAGGAGGTGAGAAATATTAAGCAGCAAGTATATAATCAGTTCAGCATGAGGATCTGACAAGGACCAAACTGTGATGGTTACATGACAGCAGGGTTTTCCCAGTATGCAATGGTCAGTACCTTCCAAAAGTGGTCCAAAGAAGAACAACCCGTGAACCCGTGTCAGGGTCATGGGTGGCCAAGGCTCAGTGACTCACTTGGGGCGCAGAGGCTAGCCTGTTTGGTCTGATGGGGAAGAGAAGGTGAGGCAATGGATGTTCTGTTCTTCTACAAACTAGTCTAATCCATGGAGGCCCCATCTCACAACTTACAGGACTGTGTAAGTTGTGAGTTGTGAGAAAGGATTTGCTGTAACGTCTTGGTGCAGAAACCACAGCATCTTTAGAGGTTTTGTGGAGTCCATTCTCGATGAGTCTATTTTGGCAGCACAAGAGAAACCTACACAATATTAGGCCCTTTCTGGATAAGATTAGTGTCATCTGGATTTCAGTTTTTCTTACTAGCACCTCCTAAAAGTCAGGGGTGAAGACAAAGTGGGCAACCAGCCTGTTACCGTGTGCAACACCACCAGTCCAATTACTTTTTCTTGATTTTCTATATTTATTTCTGTTAAATTGCTAAAATGAACACATTGGGGAGAATATAAAACGTAACCTGTGCAAAAGTTACGGCTCAGTTTATATGTGTTGTTTTCATTTTTCCAATATGCTAAACTCTCCTTTTCAGAGGAATTGCCACGTTTTAAGTTTCCAGAATGTGTACTTACTTCCATTCAGAACCTCATCAAAACATCCTACACTGTTCAATTAACTACCAAATATCAGGACAATAAAACCACGTTTCTATAAATACGGGATTTTTAAAATTAATAGAACCGTCGAATTGTTGCGTTTGCATTTTATCATCATCTGAATTCCAGTTCGGGATGGCCTGATAAATTTTAAGAGCCCAGAAATTAAACCCCGATTTTAGGTGGCATGCTCCTCCATATCTGATTTATTTGACTGTGCGTGCCAGAAAACAGAAGCCGACCATAAACTAGTCCCCGAGGACATTGTTGCACTTTACAGCGTTACAAGCACAGCCACACTGACACAAGAAACCCTTTTACCCACAACCCGCTCTACTTAGTTCCCTTCCCCATCATCATGGAGGACATTAAAAACAGACGTATCCAGAAGCAGGTTGGGGCAGCAATCCTCCTGGGAGTCCATGCGTTAGTCACTAGGCTGAGACAGTGTACAGCTTCACGCCAGAGGAGTGGCTCTATTCCCTGAACCATTTTCACCAGCAGGGGAAGGGAACTGCAAGATCTCGGAGAACCTCTGGCTACATAAACAACACAGAAGGTATGTCACTTCTTCCGAGGAGAGAGTTACTCTGTCCTTCAAGACAGCTCACTGCTGAATAATTTATAGCCGACTAGAGCAGTTAAAGCTACATTTCTTTTAAAGCCAAAACCACCAGCACCTTGAGCACCTCAGGCTCTATCACAGTCATGAACCAGAGAGGAGAAGGAGAAAGAAGAAAAGGGAGTGGATCTGTATGATTAAAAGAATGGAAAGTAGCAGTTATTTGTCCTCATACTATGTTATCAGTATAATGTTCTATGCTGATGCGTGTAATTGCAGCATCCAGCATTATTTACTGTTCCTCTCTTTCACGTTTAATCAGTGGTAACCGAGCCCAAGGACGTGACAAAATATCATTTTACATAACATTTACATGGACTAGGGGATGTCAGGAAATGGGATTTTGTGCCCATCGGCCAGCCTGGCCTAAGCAGAGTAAGTGAAGCGAGCTCATTTAGCAGGGTGACAGACCGGAGCAGCTCAGAGGTGAAGCATGTGCATATTCATTAGAGGCTTCAGGTCTGCAGAAAGACAAGTGCAAGGGAACAAAACAGGTGCGATTTTTAAAGGAGGGATGACAAACAGGAAAAACATGGTCTGATGTGAAAACATGGAACATGGGCTAAAAAACAGTGTATTTTCTCTTAATGAAATTATAAGTATTATGCTTTTACATTTACAATAATACTGAATACTGAGGACACTCAAATGTGTACCTGTATGTATATCCAGTGTTCATACGTGTGTATATAT
>JBBJLS010000148.1:4481137-4495324 GCA_037577275.1 Bryconaethiops microstoma | reverse complement strand
GATCAGGCGGTGATCAGTATACTGGTGGTGCTGAATGCTGAGAGGTTGGAACTCCTTTATCTAGGCTCCTTGTATCTCTAGGCACTTTGCAGCCTCTCACAGTAAAACATTTGTTCCCATTTCTCTAAGTTAATCGACTGAATATGCCAAAGATAAGACAGTTTGACAGACAGAAAAAAAGCATTTTTTGACCAGCAAGGTGATTCAAAGCAGAAGGAATGAGGGGTGGCACAGAACTGTACACTCTTTAAATGATCCCATAATAGTAATCACTTCTTGTTATTGTCTTGTTATCCGGTGTCAACCTGAGGAGAATTGGTTTGAGTTATGAGTCGTGGTTCCCCTCAAGGTTTCTTGCTTTTGCTCAGAGGGAGTTTCACATCCTACTTGCTCACTGGACAGGGATTTCTGTAAAGCTGCTATGTAACAACATTGATTGTGAAAAACGCTATCCAAATAAATTTCACTTGACTGGAATTACAGGTATGGTTAGGTGTTGTGCAGTGATATCCAATGCATCTCATTCCACTCATGAATCCAATGTGTATTAGCTTGTGTACTCTGTAGGGGGGATCAAGGCATACTGCCGCACTGGTTTTGAAAACCAAGGGGGGGCGCTCCAGTCTGGTAGACCCTGGTGCGTTTAATTCTGGCTACCAAAGTTCTGGCCACTAAAAAAGAGCCCTAAGTATGCATTTTGGTGAGTACTTTGCTGAGTACTCACTTTGGCGTCTATGAACATGTTATAATGTTTTCGCATCTTCTCTGAGGAGAACTGCTGCCCATCGGTCTAGTCCAACTGACTACCATTGGGGCTCCAAAGTCACCTCCTCATTCTGGATCTGCCCTTGCAGGGGGTCCTTGCCAGGTGTCCTTGACTGGTTTGGCTGTTTTTGACTCCCCACATGCTCTATATAATTAAAATTGAATTGCATTGAATTGAATACATATTTAAAAACCAGTAAGAATTAGTGTCCAGTATTCAGCAATGACACAGCAGATGCCTTGGTCACTGGTACTGGGTGTTCCAGTCTTCACCCTCAAGCCCTGGACTGAGGAACACTATCGTCCACTGTATCCTTGTGAATGGATGGGACGACAGCAAAGTTCTCGACTCTTGAGTATCAGCTACTCTCTGGAGTGACATCCGCAGGTCAAAGGGGCTTAATAGCTCACACTCTCCTAAAGAGGTGCACAGGGGAAGGAGAGAAACGAACAATTGCAAAAGCGTGGCATTTTTCACAACATCCATTCCAAGCGCTCGAGGCAAAGGAAGACAGCTTTGTTTAACGTTGACCCATTTTCACCTGCCTCCCTCTCTCTTTTTACCACCCACTAAAAACCATAAAATGCCTTTGCATGCACGGTTCATTCTGCGTAACAAAAAGGCACGGATGGGATGAGTAAAGCGGTCGATAAACGTCAGTGTTGCAATTTTCCTTCTTTGTGATAGTAACTGTGAAAGTCCTCAGTCTAGTCTCTCTCGAGTGTGTAGATGGGCCGTCAAAGGGAAGTATATGAGACTCTGTGCTGGTCCTCTAAACATAGCTACTGTAGAAGACAAGAGCAAGTTCATGGCCATAACTCTTCACAGACGCAAAGGAGAGGGAGGCGCGCGATCATGCCTGGCAGAGGCGCAAGATGGACAACTTCTGTCTCTCTTTTTCCCCACTGAGAGCGCACGGCAAGATTGATGGGTCTCTTGAAACGGGCGGCAGATTTCTTTATTTTCAGCACATATGCTCACGAAAGCCCCTTACAGTGTGGTCCAGGGGGAAAGGTATCTGTCTTTAGCGTTGGTTAGTGATGCGCTACTAGCGCAGGCACTGCACTGATGGGTCTATTTGGCACCGGCGCCCACAGTGCTGAGCATCACTCTATAGTTGTCAGGTAGCAGGGGATGAGGTGATATGAAATGTGGCGTCTTGGCCAGCACAAGAAATGCTCCTCGTTATTTCCCAGCGCTCAAATAAACCTGCTTTCAGACACTGGAACTGACAGTATAATTGATGCATTCAGGTCATTCAGGGTCTCCGTGAGTTCTATGTACAAGTCAAACCAGAGAGGTGAGAGTGAGTGAAGGAGAGGAGAGAGGAGGTGTGCATTTTTCTGCGCAGCACCACTTTGGCACTAGCAAAAATGGTGCTAATGAATAATGCAGTGTCGGACTGTTCTGCCCTGCCCTGCACGGTGCATGTAAATTAATCCTCTACTGAGGTACTTATACTGTGTTTCTACCCTTTAAATAGACTATAATTATCTGCTTAATGATTGCTATTCTGAATATGTATGTTTCTCCGTCAACTGTATTGTTTACATCTTTCTTCTTTCGACTGTCTAACCAAAACTTTACTTCTGCGCTGCCCGAGTGCTTCCCTTTGGGCTTGCAGCTCCACCTAGCGTTCATGATATGCACCATCACTCTCAGACACCTTTATTCCAGGCCAGGCTTCTTAATAAACATCCACCGTGTGTCTAAGCTCGAGCAGTTTCTTATCACACTTAGCCAGTCTCTGCTGCTTTTCACTGCCTTCTCTGTACAACTGCCTCAAAGGCTCTCCAGCCGAACTCACTTTCTTAATACACACACTCTCTCCCTCTCTCTATCACACACACACACAAACACAGTACTCACTTGTATGCGGTGTTGCGCCTCCACTGGAACAGGCCTGCCAGCTCTCATACTCTCCGTGAACCAGGTGATGTCTAGAACATTGGCTTTGTCCAGGTGTGGAAGGTCCTGTTCCTGTAACCATGCCCACAGCTCGTCTGCCGGGTTGCCTTCAGCTACAATGTGAGTCACGTTCGTACTGCAAATATCAGAAAAGAGCAGTCCTGGGCTTAGTGTTCACTGCTTATTAACACACACACACACACACACACACACACACACACACACAATAATAAGGGCTCACTGATAAATGTCAGCATGGCTTGGACTACATTACTGATATGTTAGGACCAGATGGCTCAGTCAGTAGAGCTTCAGACTTTTAGTCTGAGGGTCCAGGGATCAAGTCTCATATCAAGTGTTTTGAAAATGGCTGTCCTTTCCAAATTCCTATTTTATTTAAATTATTTGATAACGTCATTGCACGGTTTAATGGGTTGACTCAGGGGCTCATTTCACTACATGCTGTACTTGTATAACTATAACGAATCTTGAATTTCTGCCCATATAAGAAAGTCTGTCCACTCCGCAGCAATCTTGGTAACATCTGTAGGCAATTATGAATCTAAAACCTCTAAATCCAAAAGCCACTTTAATATTTTAATAAGATCTTGAAAATGATGTGTAAAATCAGATAAGATCACATAAATAGTATGAAGCATTTGGCTCAAATAATGCCCATAAAGTGGGTTTTGTTTGTTTGGTTTGCTTTGGTTTGCATGCACCTGTCTTCACAAAGAGCTGGGGCTTTCCCTGCTGGCTGATTTATTGTACTATTATTACTGATAGAGCTTTCCTCTTATCACAGCACCTTGTTGAGAATAAGGAGCTTTTCCATTGCTGTTTTTCAACAAGGTAACTGTCTATTCCTTTATAACATATCTGGCTATTCCCATTTCCATGGAGTAACAAGACACACACCATTAGTGGCTTTATGGTATTACGGTGAAGATGAAGAGGCAAAGAAATATAAAAACCGTTGAGCAGAAAGCAGAAAGAGATGAGAAAATCATTTCTCTCCAACTTCACAGTATCTCCCCCCAACTTCTGAAGTCAAAACTACACCCTTGTCATATGATTCCTATATATAATAATATTAAACAGTAGGTACAGAAGATTTCACCAAACTCATACACTGTTTTTTGATTGGTCATAAATATCACTCCCAGAGGCCTGACATGCAGCAGAGTCCCTTAATATTATGATGGACACACATTTTGACACACAGACTTCTCTATATCTCTAAGCCCCAGACAAACACTATCTATTCATGCCCTTTATTCCACCCCTGCCTTTTTTAGTTTGTTTTGGTCCAACTTTCTGTCATCTCCGAGGCATGGCAAGCACCAGAGAATTCTCAGCCCTGAAAACAGAAGCTGTTTTGTGGGCACATTTATTTGTGAGTCTGACGAATGCTAGCAGTCAAATCTCTTAAACACACACTCGCGTAAACGCACACACATCCGCCGCAGCCGTCCCGCGTGCCAGCCGCCCTTGTTGTTGTTGCTTTGTTTAATCACAGAGCCAGAGAGAGCAGTCACCCGTGCATAATTACCCCCAGTGTACAGCTCCACTACTAAAGGCCCACAGAGGGGGAGTAGCTCAAAAGCCCTATCTCCCAGGACGTCCCACTTGGAAGAGATAAAGACAGAGGCAGGAGTTTGTGGGCATGTGTGTGTGTGAGAGAGAGACAGAGAGAGAGAGAAAGAGAGTTTGTTTGTGTGTGTGTTTACGTAATTCACCAAACCACAGGTGAGCCAAATCCCTCTTGTTCCTCTCACTTTTCTGTTGAATTGTACAGGGAGAGGAACTACATAAACCACAGGCCTTTTCAGTAAATATGACACCAGCTCCTCCCTTCTACACACAGTTCTGCATTAAGCCTAAAATGAACTGTGGTCTGTTTTACATATGCAATGCAAGCTAGCTGTGAAACCAGACATGAACCCAGAAACACACACACACACACACACACACAAATAAACATGCACAGATCAGCATGGCTGTGAAACAGAGCTTGTTATTTACACATAAACTGGAAACCAAGCAAAACATAAACCTAAACATAGTCTGATCTGGCTAACTCATGACTATAGCACAGTTTCAGCTGCTCTTTGTTAGGGGAGGAGCCCTGAACAGTGTTTTTTGGGTCCACTCTGCTTCTGCACCACCGCTTGTCATGACTTATTTGACAGAGACTTCAGTTTGACTAAATAAAAGGGGAACATTTTAATAACACAGACTGGGCAACATCAATTTAATGCTGTTTTTTCAGTTTCACTATTGGCAGAGTGACTGCTCTCTCATAGAGTAGCAAAGGTGACCCACTATTATTACACCTGCAGAACTGGGGTTATGGTTGCATGGTGGGTTGTGCAGGATGAGATTAATAGCTCTAAGACTCGGGTGACAGCAATAGCAGCATGCATGAAGGTTGTGAATATACTTGTAACAGTGCTGGGAACTTTATTGGTATTAAGACGTGTTCACACGAGTCACATACAGTAGAAGAGGCGCCAGCTGCTTCATTTTAAATGAGAATTGGCTATTTACAGCAACAAGTGACCATTATGATTTTCAGGTTTAACCTCCTTGTTTTTTGCTCTTGTTACAACCAGGTGTATGATGCCGGGATATTTTAAGTTATTTAAGGACACACGCGAGCAGACACAGAAGCAAGACTTGGCGACAGAGTGGAAATTTCAGGAACGTATAGTGTATTATACAATTCAAGTGAGACAGTGACAAATAGACAATATATATACACAGACTGGGACAATATGTACAATTTTAGTATTTACAAACATAAACAAACAAGGTGGGTCTGTAGACGACACCAAAGTCAAGAAATAAATGAAACAAAAACAGCCCTAATCCTAACGCAAGAATATTAACCCTATATCAAAAGAAATATAACAAAAGCTCATTTCTAGTCTAATCTAACTACAAAACAAGACTTACAAAGGGTGGTGTCCGCCTCTTACCTAGTGTTTCTAACACAGTCTCCTATCGTGGTGCACAATGTTTATCAAAGAAAACTCTTACCTGACCCAACCAAGTATAACAAAAGAAAGAAAACAAACAACAAAGAGCTAACAACTAGCCTCCAAATTCTCTCTCTTAATCACAACAACAAACCAACCACTACTCCACAATCAATACTCCAAAACACCACACTCCAAATATTCCACTAACACACTCCAGACACCACTCCAGACACTCCACAAACACCCCCACAGTCACACCCACAGTCACACACTCTATCCTCTTTTCCGCGGCTTTTTAAATGACAGAGAGGCGGGACTTCCGGTCGGAATCTTCCCAATCAGGATGCCAACTGGATGATCATCCAATCCGGTTTTCCTGCCGTTACACGTGGCCGTCAGCCACTAGGGAGTCCTGGAAGTTTAAAGAGACAGGGAGACACAGAGAAAGCAGACATACGTGCTGTGGCACATAACACTCTCCACACATGGTTAACTGCCATGAGGGCCACTTGCTGGGTGCTTTTACAGTTTACAGTTTACAGTTCAGTGTTCCCTTTTCAACAGAACGTCAATTGAAAAAAGTACGGCTAAATAGTCCAATTAGGACAAGCAACTTAGCACAGAGCTGAATCACAGGTTCATTCATTTTATTAATGATCATTTAATTGTCTAATGCTATGATGCTGTAATATATTCTAAAAATATTGAGATGTTGCCACAGGCAGTGATGGATAAAAAACTTGTAATTCAACAATCTTTTCGATAAAACATGTCATGTAAGCTGATTAATTCTGGACTACCACAAATTTTGCGTTTTCCCTTGGGCTCATTAAAAGTAAAGTTGTTTTTGTATGTCCAGTGTATGTTTGGAAAATCAAGATAAAGCCCACAAATCTCACCTCTGCCTTGTATCTCATATCTCCCAACACTTTCCTCTACCACACTTACAGTAACTATTACCTGTGATGCATTTGATCAGTACCACTATTGCCATAGGATAATGGGCATTTACAATCCGGCATTTACATGTAATGAAACAATTAAACAAAACATAATACACATATAAAACATCACGAACATATGAGAAACAAAGATCATAATAAAAGTAATTCCAACTTTTCCAAAGTATATATATTCTAGGAAAATCCCTTGATTATTCAAAACGTCATTTTTGAAACAGCATTATCGCATTATTTCTATCACAGTGGATCCTTTTCCAGTCTATTATCTTTAAATGATCATCTCTCTTCAACCAAGTTGGTAGCAGATTCTCAGTAATTGGACTCATTAGAGTGGACTGGACCCATGGGCAGATAGCTAACCGGCTAAGAGGCTTTTGCAATAACATTCAAACTTTGAGATCAAAACCTTACTGAAGGAGCCCCTGAACAATTACAATATACAAATTAAGGACTGCCCTTGTAAATTATACTCGATAGGGGTGAATGCAGGATTGGGGTTGGGTGTGACTGGGCCTGCACTGCTGAGGAAGATGAAGAGCAGGAGTACAGCATGTTGCTGCAGGACAGAAACTTAGCCTGAGGTAGTGTGGTGCAATGCAAAGGTTAGGACAATACATAAGTTATTTTAAGATAAGATAAGGTAACTCTCTACTAGTCCCACAAGTGGAAAATGTGCATTGTTATGGCAGTAAGTGGGCAGAACAAGAGCATAAAGTAACAGTAGCAATATTTGTTGGAAGACAAGGCAGATTTGGTGATCTGAATGAAACAGCCCATGATCAGTTTGTGTCATTTTAATGATGAACATAAATGTGAAATTTTGCATATTCTTCCCAGCATCATAATACACAGTGTGCACCAGAACACCTGTCCACTTTCCTTTTAACCCAAGGAAATCCAGCAAAGAGTACATTTTACATGTAAAAGTTGTTTGTGATGCTTAATAACAGTTTCATGTGGCTGCTTTAGTGCAAGATGTCCACTTTATTAGAAACCCGATCCACTGTTTTGGATGATGTATTGTTGGCCCTTGTTTACGCCTGGGCACTTTATGCACCTGGACTGTCACAGTTATATCTGGATAAGGCGGAGCCACATAAAAATGGAAGTGTAAATGCACACAAGACCTGTAAAACAGATATAAATTAACAGAAGAGACTCAGCCAGCTCATTGGGTAGTCAGTTGAAAAAACTGATCAGTGCCCAGTTCCTACCAAGAGTGTCTTATTGATAAAATCATCTTAAATGACAGAGAAAAAGAGTTCAGTGTGATGCTCACTCTACCATTAAAGTAACATCTTTGTGCTTAGATTCAGGAAAGATTAAGGAAGGTTGAGCTTTCAAGAAACTCTTGAGTGGTTGAATAATTTATGGGCCATGGAAACTTTCATGATCCGTTGTGTGGGTTGCAAAAGGTGGCCCATCATCATTCTGAAGTAGAGAGTAGCTGACAGCAGAGGAGCTCCAGTCAATAACTGTGCACCTATAGAGTAGACTTATAAGGCAGGTGGATCTCATAAAGTGATAAGTGAGTGGGAGTACAAGGTAGGTGTTCGTAATTAAGTGTATGGTCAGAGTTACTGTCTCACTTTACATGCTTCTTAAATAATTATGATCTTGAAGATCACCAATAATCTACTGTATCAATTTTGAGCAATATTTTTACTTTTGTGACAAGCTTTTTCCATCCATTGGTGTGACAGAGGGTGTGAATGAAGAACTGCACACCTACTCAGTTATATTTTAAAGTAAATGTCCAGTTATATTTTAAAGTAAAACAGTAGTAGGAGCTCTATTGTTATCAAGGTAATTCAAACTGTGTAGACTGGACAATTAATTATAGATAAAATAAATGTCAAGATTAGATTAGCCTTATTCCATCTTATCTGTTCTGGTTATCAAGCCTCTCAGAAGTCTCTGAATTCCAATAAATCAACTTCCTAAATTAAAAAATTGTGGTCTTACCCTTTTCAAACTAAACTGGCACTGCTCTATACAAACCCATCAGCATGAACCCAGCACCAGGCATTTTGCCGCTTCTTTGGTTTGTCTTTAGTGTAGTCCATGGATGGCACACATATGTGTATGCCTGTATGTATGTGTGTGTGTGTCTGGCCCATTTTGTTTTCTCAGTAATACCAGAGGGATTTAAAAGTGGCCAATGTCTTATCAGACTGCCACTGATATCTAATCCTCACTGGCTTGTAAAATGTCAGTTTGTGCCGTTTTCAGCCTGTTTCCTGCGGTTGGCCTTAGACAATAGCTCACTGAATGTTGGGGAACTGTAGGACGCAGGACTTCAAGCTGCATTTCTGGGAATGGTGCCATCCCTCAGCTGTATGTGACACATTACGCCACAGCGAGCTGCTGGTTGCGGTTATGCCAGGCTGAAAAAAAAACAACTCCCACCGCTGCCAGTGGCCAGCTGTGCATGCCTGGCACCCACCAAACAACAGGCAGAAAGCAGGCTAGTATCGACCTCCGCCAGGCAGGCCTACCACCCTCAGCGAGGGTCCAAAGGCGTACAGAAACCCAGATAAAACAGCACTGAAACCGGGCAGGACTAGGAGCGATGTCTGGTTCTAACAGACTGTTTAACAGGGACTGAAATAAGATGTTGCACCACGTTGCAATTGATGTGCAAATCTGTTCCCAGCTCACAGAGACTGATAGATTTTCATCTTCATTATGCTGTCAGCATTTCTGTGTTCTTCGAAACTGCACCACACACCTTCACATTATGTCATTATGATATGCATAAAAATTGAGATGCCTCAGACTGGCAGCTTTTTTAAAGAGAATTGGAAGAAGAGTGAATCTTTAGGAAACGCATCAATCAAATATGTAATGAATCAATATTTACTCTGTATGGATATGGATATGCTATGTATGGATAAAACTGCAATTCTTTCTTTTTTATTATTTTTTTTTGTTGTTGTTTAATTTCATTCTTTGTTTTTGTTTTTTTGCACTCAATAGATTACACTCAGCATATATACAGTTTTAGAAAGGTTTTCCATATAAGTCCAAAGGGGGACCAAAGACTCCAAAATCTATACTTTTCATGGCATAAATCGTTAGGCAGTTTTTCCAATAGAAAGGTAACTGCAGCTTGAGAGAGCTCTTATTCAACAGTTGAAACAAGAGGATGGGTCCTCCGAAATTAGGCTGCACTTTTTTGCCCCAAAAAATGACAATATTAAAAACAAGAGTATCTAAGAGGACTAAACCACAGGATTACGATGCATTCTGCTCTTATCAAGAAGATACAGGATATGGAGGATTTCTGGAATTGTACCTAGAAAGTATTTTCTAATGTGAATGTATTCATGTATTACTGTTGCATTTAAAGCAAAAACTGATATTCCAACCAATTGTGTGAACTCTCTCTAGTTATGCACCATATTTAACTCCCTTTAGCAAACAAAAGTTCTTGGCCAAGACTTCCAATGCCTCTCTCTGTAAACAGGATCCAGTCCTTACTTGCTTTGAGTGAGAGGGTCTTCCTAATGCAATTAATGTTGTGCGACATACCTGAGAGTGTTTTCCACACGGAAGCCCTTCGACCTGGCCAAGCTGGTCAGGAAGTTCCTCCTGCTTTGCCCCATTCTTTTCTCCACCAGGTACACCATCACCTCCCCAAACTTCAGTGTCTGTTCAGGATGAGCAGAGGTCGATTCAGGCCGCCGCCGTTTTCTCAATAGGGTCGGGAGGGTCGTCTGAGACATCTCTGCACAATTTTGAATGTGATCAGTGTTATTTGGAGGCGCTCTAGGAATTTCAGCCTGTGACAGTGATGTTGTTGTGCTTTGAGAACGATACTCAGAAGAGAAGCCTCTCCTGCTATGGTGATGGCATCAATGTCTTATTTTGGTTTGAGAGAGAAATGGCAGTTGGCGTGGTGGAGTGTGTGTTTGTAACTTGGCAGAGAGGAAGAGAAACAGGTGTTTTTGATTTGGCACTCATTTTAACCACCAGGGTTAAATAATGGAGAATAATCAGCAGACGCTGAGAAGAAAATGTAAGAGGGATTTCAATGCTGTGGGAGGGTAATTATCATGCAAATGTAGTGAAATGTAGTGAGACACCTGTTCCTCATTTTATTTGTAATCAGCGGTATTAATAAGGGCTGTAATGGTTCTGAAACAGAACCGAAAACCGTCATACGAATGATCACATTTCAGGAAGACAGAACCGTGACCTGCCTCTGCCCCACACCAACCCGCTGCCACCTCCTAAAAGTCATTTTTAGTTTCACAATTTACACTATAACACAAGTAGGACAAGATGTATATTTGGTCATTGTGTCATGTGACAATTTTAGTCCAATCCCGCACTTACGCTACTTTGATGGAACTCGAGATGTATAATAATCCTGAGATTATGCCACAGGCACATTCACTTCATCCGCGAATCACTACGAAACCAAACCCCTTAATTTTACCCTTAATTTAAAACATCCTTGATTTTGACCTTAATTTCCTATACAGGAAATTAAGGAAAATTAAGTGGAAAAATGCACAGATTAAGGCTGATTAAGCGGTAAAACTATTGAATTTTCCATTTTCAAATTTGCTCCTTAAATAATAGAACCTCCTGAATGAACATCTTAAATTTAATTTTAAAGTAAAAAGAAGGGGTCGTTTTCACAAATTAACGGCCACTTAGTTCAAATTAAAAGGTTTGGTGTATTTTCAGGGATGAATTAAAGTAGAGTTAAGCACATTTTAAGAACATTTTGTTTTGTAGTGTAAAGCGGAGTCTAAGGATGGCAATCATGCCGTAGACACCAAGTACACAACTTGCCAGAAATGAACAAAATTTCTTCAGACGGCAGGTAACAGTTCAAATATGCAGCACATGTCGGAAGACATCATCCCGACACTGATCTTGGCAGTGCATGAAAGAAACCTCAGCAACAGGCAACCCTTGACAGTGTTTTTAAGATGAAACTAGAAGCTAACTCGGACCATGCCCAAGCCATTAATAATGCAATAGCAGTTTTCATGGCGCTGGAAATGCACCCCTTTTCAGTTGTTGAAAACAATTGACTCAGCATTTTCTGTGTTTGTTGAAACCCATAAACCCTGTTCTTCAGACACGTGCTGTGCATGAAAGTCACACGAGTGACCATTTATCACAAATACCACAGGAAGTTATGGTTAAGTGGAAATTTTACAGGCCCAACTCCACCATACCTGTGACAACGGACAACACCAAGAACATTGTTAATGCAGCTGAAGTGGCACCGTTCATCTGCCATGTTCTTTAGTGTGCTTATTGTTCCAAACTGTAATAAAACCCACAAACAGGCAGCTGGTGGCCTAGTGGTTAGGACAATTGCCCTGTGATCAGGAATTTGTGGGTTTGATTCCCAAGACTGCTACGCACCTCTGGGGTCCCCTTGAGCAAGGTACCGTCCCCACAGGCTGCTCTCCGGACGCTGTGTTCCTGGCTGCTTCACTTGGTGAACTTTCAAATATTTTCCAGATTTTCTTAATTAACCAGAAATAAAACATATGAACCAAACCATGGATTTGGAGAACCGTTACACACCTAGTATTAATAGAGAGTTTGTCCCCACTCTACTCTTCTGAAAAGGCTTTACACTAGATATTGGACCGTTGCTGTCAGCATTTGGCTGCAAGAGCATTAGCGAGGTCAGGTACTGGTGTTACATTAGTTCTAGATCACAGGCACCACTCCAGCTCATCTCAAAGGTACTGGATGGACCTCCATTACACCTTAGAATGCAATTCTGCTGCTCCACAGACCAGTGATGGCGGTTTTATAAACTCTAGCCTTCACTTGGCACTGGTCATGGTGACCTCAGGCTCATGTACCGCTGTTAAAAAGGCTCACATTCTATTGGAAATGCTTGTACAAAATGTGCAGCTGAGTGACTATGATGCACTGAACAAAAGTAGGAACAGTGTGGCCAGTGAAAGTGGAGCTGTGTATCTACATTACGAAAATATGAGGGATAGAGGATGGTCCTGGTGGGCTTGTCTGACTGAGGCCTTGTTCTGCCTCTGTTTCTCCAGGGGGTTTCTGGTAACTCACCACTATTATCACAGCTGTCCAGTGATGTCCAGCAGCTTCTCCCCACAAGCCTCCCATATGTGGCCCAGCACCTTATCCTGTTCCCGCTAGTTTGTCCATCTGCTCCAGCCAGCTAATGAGCACATCATGGATGATGGAACCCTTCATTAGCCACCCAATAGCCACAAAGTAGCATATGTGAGAATGGTCAGCCAGGGCCTTTCTGCACCCGTTATTTCTCTGCTTCCATCGTCAATATTTCATGTTTCCTAGTTCTACACTTTTATTTGCCTCCTCTTCTTCCCCTTGGTCCTCTTCCCCCTCTTTCCTATCTTCTTCCTTTTTCTTTCTTTTAAGAATTCTGAAAGAAGAACTTGCAAAGCCAGATGTCTCTGTTAGAGGAATACTAGTAACATTTCTCTTTCTCTTTCTCTCACTCTCTCCCTCTACACACACACACACACACACACACACACACACACACACATACACACATGCAGACGTATATATATTTTTGCAGCTACATTAATTTTTTGGCCAATATTTGCAGCGTTTGACTTTTTGTCATTTCCATTAAGTAATCTGACTTTATAGATGGACGGATGGATGGCTGGAGGGTTGGATGAATTGTATAGAAAGCTAGTTACATAGACAGACGGATGGATGGATAGTTCCATAATTAGCTCCTCTTTTAGTAATTACATTTAGATTCAATTAATATTATATTCTTACATACAAAGACTAAACATCCAACAATAAAATTTCAGTAAATTCAAAACATAATAATTCATAATTCATTTTTCTATGAATGCAAATTTGGCATCAAATCCAACTCATGAGCTCTTTCTTCAGCCCTCTGTGAGGTGAATATAGGAGGAGCAGCGTTAGAGCAGAAAGAATGCAAAACATCATCTGATTAACAGCCACAAGACCATGGGAAGATACTGAAGGTGTTATGTAAGAACACACGCACGCACGCGCGCACAAACACACACACACACACACACACACACACACACACACAAACACTTCTGCAGAAATATACTTTCACTTTGCTTCAACTAAAGAGAACTACTGAGCAGAGGACTTCATTATGTCTGTCTGTCTGTGTGTGTGTGTGTGTGTGTGTGTGTGTGTGTGTGTTTGCTTTAAACAATGATGCTAGGACTCATTAGTTTGGTATTGCGAGGTTAACTGGTGCCACACTGTTACTTTTGTGCAATTTTTTGCTACTTCCTCCCAATCCTTCATCTGTGTGCTCGGGTTGGCTTTCATTCAAAATAAAATTCAGCCTGGCTGACAAATGGCCTAACCATGTACACCTGCAGCACAGGATAAATATCTCCATCTCACAAACATTTCAGCCTGGGTTAACCTTTCTTTTGTCAGAAAAAACAAAAGTATTTGATACAGTATTTTATTTTTTACTTACATAATGTATAATATATATTTACTATAACACGGGTATTTTATTGGTTAATATCAGTCAATGTCTGCAATTACCCTAGTACTGAAGTTAATTGTA
>JBBJLS010000148.1:4466430-4481037 GCA_037577275.1 Bryconaethiops microstoma | reverse complement strand
TGTCAGTTACTGAATACTGAAGTAAAGAGTGTGTGTCAGTTACTGAATACTGAAGTGATGAGTGTGTGTGTCAGTTACTGAATACTGAAGTAAAGAGTGTGTGTGTCAGTTACTGAATACTGAAGTGGAAGGTGTGT
This sequence comes from Bryconaethiops microstoma, assembly GCA_037577275.1. Taxonomy (NCBI): domain Eukaryota; kingdom Metazoa; phylum Chordata; class Actinopteri; order Characiformes; family Alestidae; genus Bryconaethiops; species Bryconaethiops microstoma. Next base: position 4,480,900 of record JBBJLS010000148.1, on the reverse strand, counting down.
GTAAGTTACTGTATACTGAAGTGGAGGGTGTATGTCAGTTACTGAATACTGAAGTAAAGAGTGTGTGAGTCAGTTACTGAATACTGAAGTGAAGTGTGTGTGTGTGAGTTACTGAATACTGAAGTGACAAGTGTGTGTCAGTTACTGAATACTGAAGTGAAGAGTGTGTCAGTTACTGAATACTGAAGTGATAAGTGTGTGTCAATTACTGAATACTGAAGTGACAAGTGTGTGTCAGTTACTCAATACTAAAACAAGATAAACTATTATTAATTTACAAATTCACTGAAGTGAAGAATGTGTGTGTCAGTTACTGAATACTGCAGTGAAGAGAGTGTGTCAGATACTGAATATTGAAGCAAAGAGTGTGTGTATCAGTTACTGAATACTGAAGTGATGAATGTGTGTGTCAGTTACTGAATACTGAAGTGAAGAAGAATGTGTGTCAGGTACTGAATACTAAGACAAGATTAACCTTTATTAGTCCCACAAGCAGGCAATTTACAAATTTACTGAAGTGAAGAGTGTGTGTGTCAGGTACTGAATACTGAAGTGGAGAGTGTGTGTGTCAGTTACTGAATACTGAAGTGAAGAGTGTGTGAGTCAGTTATGAATACTGAAGTGACGAGTGCGTGAGTCAGTTACTGAATACTGAAGTGACGAGTGTGTGTGCCGGGTACTGAATACTGAAGTGGAGTGTGTGTGTGTCAGGTACTGAATACTGAAGTGAAAAGTGTGTGTCAGGTACTGAATACTGAAGTGAAGAGTGTTTGAGTCAGTTACTGAACAAGAAAATATAAACCTTAGTCCCACAAGTGCGAAGTGACTGAAAAGAAGAGTCTGTGTGTTACTGAATACTGACAAAGAGTGTGTCAGATAACGAATACTGAATGTTCATTCTTTTTATTAGGAAACACCCAAAACCACCACTATTTCAGGTATGTTATCATGAAATATGAAAATAAGCATGTTACACAATCAGTGGAGGTTCAGTTCGTTCAGTAAACATTTCTATCCATTTCCAGAAACCAGGTGTTTCAACAAGAAATCGTGAAGGTAAATATCTCTCACTCAGTGGTAACAGTATACACTCACTATTTCGCAATTATAGAATCATCAGGTTAGTGCAGAGATGTCCAAGTCAAGTCCTAGAGGGCCAATGTCCAGCATGGTCTGGTTGGTCCTCCTTTCAAACCCGGCTGGTGAGTTGAACTAGGTGTGTTTGGGCAGAGAAATCACTAAACTGTGCTGGACACTGGTCCTCCAATATTGTAAAATGAGTATTGATCTTCTGACATCAATACCCTTGACTCTACATAATACATAATACTTGGCTTGTACTGTCGTCACATTCAGTTACATTGTATTTCACAATAACACGGACACAAACAAGCATCAACAAATATTGGATCATGTTGATAACTTTAAAGAACCAGATTTGATTGCAGGAAGGAACTGAGTCTTGGGAAACAGGTAGTGTGTGTTTGGAAAGCATTGAAGTGAGGTTTTAAGGGTATATGGGAATGGGGGTTGGCATATCTGATGTGATGCAAGCAAAAAGTGGGGCTCAACTTTATTTTCAATGTTGTACCTGATGCTGAACAGCTTCGCCTGCAAGAATGACTCGAAGCCCACCGACCCCTGCAGCTCCACCAGCTCCAGGATTCTTTCGAGAAAAGTAAGTGACCGTGAGCAAACAAGATTAAGGAGATTAGTCAAACTGAACAAACACACGGGTACATGTCCTTATTTGTTTTTTTGTGACATCTGCAGGCACCTGCCTTGTGAGATCCCCCACCAGAGTAAGTTTTCCTAATTAATAGATTTTATCCCACACAGATACTCCCACACACACTGTTCCAGCCCTGGCGGTTGCTTGTTTTTGTAGTTCGCCTGTCTCTATTTTTTGCAGAGCCTCCGGGAGCAGAGAGAGGAAGCTTATCTCGAGAGGACAGTGGAACTAGGCAGCAAGAGGAGGTGATCATGGCAGCACATCACACAATAACACTTGCTTTAATTTGTGCTGTTAAACAGTAGCTTACATGAGTAGTGGCATCTGTTTGAAATAACATATAATATTGTCACTCATTATCCATATGTGGCAAGTATGAAATGTTCATGATGTATTTATTTGCTCCATTTAAGCTCAGACATTAGCTGTGATAACATCAAGCTCAAGTTTCTTTAGCTAGTAAAATATACTACTGAGCAAAATTCTTGAGCCACCCCTCATTTCTTCATATTCAAATATGTAGACTTTCTTGTATTTTTAATGTAGTCTTGAGGAACAGTTCTCCAGGCTTCCTGAAGGACTTTCAAAGTCCAGTCCCTGAACCTCACCAGTTTCAGAGGAATGTTTTTGTTTGTTAAGACACACAGTGACCTATGAATCATTCAAGCAGAACAAAGAGCATCTAACTGAAGTCCTGAACCAGTGAAGAAAAAGGAGCAGATGATTCCGGATGATCAGGCAGTGATCAGTATACTGGTGGTGCTGAATGCTGAGTGGTTGGAACTCCTGTATCTAGGCTCCTTGTATCTTTAGGCACTTTGCAGTCTGTCACAGTAAAACATTTGTTCCGATTTCTTTCATTTAATCTACTCAGTATGGCAAAGAAAAGACAGTTTGACAGGCGTAAAACAATTTTTGCACCAAGAAGGTGATTCAAAGCAAAATATAAAGAAATGAGAGGTGGTTCTTTTGCACAGTACTATACTTCACTGTTTCTCCTGTAATGTTCCTTAATTAGGTTGTATTCTACTAAATGTCTTCAATTAATTACATCTAAAATGTTCTTACAGACCCCTGTAAGATATTCACAGCGAAAAGTGAATGGTTCCCTGGCCCAGGTTGGGAATGTTAGTTATAATGGTATAATACCCAAAGATAACCATGACGGTTTTGAATGTATAATTCATATATATTAAATATATGCTCATAATAGAAATCCATGACCATCTTGGTCACCATCATAGTAGGAAACCTTTTTTACCATCCCCTCCCTGCTGGGGGTACAATATGTCATGTCTAGATATGCCTAGATGTAACAATGTGCATGTTGCCTTATTGCAAAAATGGTTATGGTAACATTTCATTTAGATGGTCCACTGTCGAAGCTTTGTGATTGCTCAGCTTGTCTTCGACAACTAAAGATCCATCAAATGTAATTAAACTTTAAGCTGAATATGAAAGATTCTGTTGAATGTAACCCTGAATCTAACCCTAACCATAAACCAAAACTTAAATCTAATCCTAAATCCAAGCATAACTTTAACGCTGTTGATCCACTGTGTTGAACCAGATAATCTATTAACAATTACAGTATCTGTAATTTTCTGCAGTTTTATAGGGGACCATCAAAATAAAGTGCGATCATAGTCATTTTTTCACCTGCCTTATCTACACACTCTCTTTATTGGTCCATGACTGTTTCCCCCTCGTAGGAGGCCGGCGTGTATAAGAAGCCCTGGTATGCCAGCACCTGCAACCGCAGAACGGCAGAAGATGCTCTGATCCGAACAGCCAAGGCAAGTCGCCCTGACCTGCTGACAGAAATAGCCAGCACATTATACTGCTTCATTACACCAGGAAGGGCAGAGTCCAATACAGATTAGTCATTTCCCCGCTCCAACCCTCTTGAACTCAAGTTAGTTACCAGTTCTAATGCATCTGAGAAGGAAAACAACCTGTGTTGGACTCCAGCTGTCCAAGACCAGAACTGGACGCCCCTCTAGTACAGTGTCGTATTTTTTCACAACAGGCCATATGCTGCTCTTTAAAAATTGTGTTACAAGACACCACTAAAAAAGTAACTGAAGTGTAATGTGTAAAAATATACACTGCAAGTGCAATGTAATCGATGCTAATGTTTTTTTTAATCATCAAAATAACCCCCCTTGCCTTTATCACAGCAGCACAGAATCACTGTATCCTTTCCAACAATTTTTGGAAATAACTTGTGTCCAAACCCTCCCAGCACCTTTTCAAGCAGCAAACAGTTCCGTCTCATTTGACTCTCGTTTTGAACTTGTCGGTCCAGCTTGTCCTTGCAGCTCAGTGGGAGAAAGATCTGGAAAGGCCAAAAGATAATTCTCTACATGTGTTGCTTTTCCCTGGACTTGACATAATTTTGGTGCAATTTTGAAGAACGTTTGGGATCATTATCCTGCTGAAGAACAAATATTTGTCCAATGATGTGTAAACCAGAAGGACTTGTTTGATGAAGAATTGTGTGATACTTTTCTTTTTCATGATCAAACACAAAGTGAATGTCAGTGCATTACACAGACCTGATATGGCTCTTCAAACAGTTAAAACCTTTGTGGTTAAATGTGTTACTACAGACTATAAAATGCTGAACATCAGTCAGTTACATTTAAGCATTTCCAATGTGTTCTTTTTTGAAAATGTAGCATTTTTTTTAAAGGGTGGGCCCAAACTCCTGGCTTGCAGCATATATAGCACAAAGTCACTGCAAGCTGCAAAGGGCATTTCATTCATTCTTGGTGTTGTGTCTTCTCCATCAGGATGGCTCTTACCTGGTGAGAAAGAGCTCCGGTGTTGACGCTCTGCAGCCATACACCCTGGTGGTGTTCTACAAAGGACGAGTGTACAACATCCCAGTGCGATACATTCCCACCATGAAGCAATACGCTCTCGGCAGACAGAAGAATGGAGAGGAGGTAAGGCATAAAGCCCACAGGGGCTGCTGAGGGCCACAGTGTTAACAGGTAGTAGTTCAGACCACCTGGTTTCAATAATAAGTTCACCCAATTTATTTACTCTCCAAATAAATATTTGCAGATGGAGTACCAGTTACACTGATCTGTTCTGAAATTGGCTTAAGTATCAACTTGAATTCTTGACAACAGATTTCTTATAGAAGTCTATACACTGTAAATGATAAACCATAACTTTCCACAAAATGAGAAGCACAGGCAACCCATACAGGGTGTCTGTCTTTCACCCTATGACCACTGAGATAGGATTCAGCAACTCATGCGACCCTGGTTAAGAATAAACAGTTCAGGTAACGGGTGGCTGCAACAACAGCAAATATTATGTAGAAGTATTAAGTTCCACTTTCCATTTTCTAAGCTGATGATCCTTAACCAGCGTCGCGTGAGGTGCTGGACCCGATCCCAGTGCGCACAGAACAAAATCATGGCTTATAAGTGTCGGAAGGTACCGTATGTACTACTTAAGAACTAACAGTTTACTTATCTATATGCAGACTTAGCTTGATAATTAATTCAGAATTTACTTGGAAAATGTGAGAGTGTATCCAGTTATTTCCAAAATTTAAACTTTATAATTGATCATTTACAGCGCAGGAGATCAAAAGGAATACAGGAATAAGCCACGTCAAGAATCAAAAGCATTAAGGAAAATTGTAGAATTTTCAGTTTTATGTCGCTCAACCAGTCCCAAAGCTTTACAATACTATTCACCAAAATCTCAATCTCTCAATTCCTCTTTCAGCGATTCAGCAGTGTTGCAGAGATGATTGAGAACCACCAGCAGAATGCGCTTGTTTTGGTGGACACACAAAGCAACACCAAAGACTCCACCAAGCTGAGGCACGTGCTGAAGCTGTGAGAACCGTTCATAGCACACAGCGTTCGAAACTGGCAGACTTCTCCAGGATGTCCTGGAATGACTCAGCTACTGTCATGAAAGAGAGGTCATAACTGACGGCATGAAACTCTCCAACATCAATCCAACCAACTGACAGTGAAGGACTGTGGAAATGAGCACTGATCAAGCAGGGAAACCGTTTCCTGCAAAAAATAAATAATGAAATGCCATGTCTACATTGGTTAGACAACGAGTGGCTCATACTAGTGTGTATTATGTGAATACATATCCTGCGTTTTACCTCATCGAACATTAGGAGGATGCGGAGTACCTCTGAGACATAGTTTATTATAACCATTTTTGTAACAGAGGTCATTTTTGTAATGACATTTAAGCTCAGACTGCCCACTGTATTTCTAGTGTACATATGGAACATTCCTGTTGAATTTTCTTTTCTACATTTCTGGTTGGTTACTAAACACGCAGCTGTCCTGCAACAATCACACAGCATTCTGTGTCCTGTTTTTCTTTTTATCAGAACTTTCTTCACCAGTATGAGGTCTACAAACAGTACAGAACACAGGGTGCAGCAGAAGCTCGAGAGAAGGCACTTGAGTACATTATTAGGAAATATTATTCACAGTTCTTCATGCTTTACAAGCATTGTCACCAGTGTGTTAATCTCAGAAAACAACAAAAAAAACAATCTTTTGATCTTCAGAGTCAAAGAAAAAAAAAAAGCCTTGCATGAAAAAATCATCTTCAATTATATTATCTGGCTTGGATCTGAGGCTAATCCATTGGAATGCAAACTGAAATGATTACAGTCATGGTTAGGTAAACATGAGAAATGAGGAAACATTCATTTCTATTAGCCTTATTCATCTGAAATAAATAATGCAAATATATAGACAATTTTTTTTTTAAAAGGTTCTCAATGTAACGATCAATAAAGAAAGCTCCGGCTCTATGATTAGTATTCCGCAAAATATGAGTCTGATCTTCGAGAAAGGTAATGCCTTTGCAAAACGGGTACACATAAAATCATTTTAAGTAGAGAATAATGAAACCAGAAGCTCTGCTGCTAAACCACCACAGCACAGGCAAAAAATAACAGTGAACAACTTTGGTGTACTAACGTCTCTGGGTGCTAAGAATATAACTGCGCCTTTGACACAGCTGACTTCGAAGGGCCCTAGATTCAAAATATCAGTTTTATGACTAATCAACGGTTTCATTTCTGTCTATTTAGCAAAACATAAGCTTGAAGATTGAGGCTATCAATGCTATATCAAAGCTATATTTCTCAGTTCAAAAACTTCTCAATCAATAACAGCAAAAATATGGTATTTTTGGTGCAACCGAATACAAAACTACAGGAATGTGAATGGCAATGTATTATCTAGAGGGGAAAAAAAAAAAAGAATTACAGAAAAATAGAAAATAAGCATATTTGCTTAAAACCAGGAAGCACCTAAAAGACCCACCTGTCAGTGCATTAATGCTAGAAATAAAGATGTAACCAAAATTACGAATGAGAAATGCCTTGATCAGCAGGTTTTCTATGGTAGTTTGAGCAAAACATTCAATGGTTCAACAAAAACAAGTCCTAAATAGGAAGAAAACAATTCAAGCTGGTCAAACTATAAAGTATTAAAATAGATTGTCCTCACAGAAATTCTATTTGGTATTCAAATAACAGCAAAGCAACGTCTGTCCTTAATACTCAGTCATTATTACAGCTTCACTACACCAGTGTCAAGATTTGGTCGCATCACACAGAAAAAAGGACCTATTAATCCTATTCATACAAATAATGCATGGGGCTGTTCACAGCGAGGCATTGCTAAAAAGAAAAATAAATAAATAAATAAATAACAGTTTCAGTTGGCCTACTGTCCCTGAGATGATTTATCAAGCCAACACTACTGAGGGCGGTTAGCAGATACATAGCAGGTTAGAGCTCAAAATCCTGATTGACATATTAGGCAACCTGTCTTGTGAGTCCTGAGATCTGCACAAAAGGTTGTGATTCAGACTGCCTGTCTATTCAAAACCCTCTGACACCAGTGCTGCCCACTCAAAGGCTTTCATCAGGCAATGCCTGTGCAATGTCACAACAAAAGCTCAATGGCAGTATGGCTGAATAGGGCTATTACGTTGCCCTTCGCTGTTGAATAGCTTGTTCCAGTCTCGAGTGGCCTCCATAAGATGTCTCTGGCCGTGACCTACCCACACCTCCTGGTTTCTAAAGAGTCGACCGCAAAACCAGCATCTGAAGGTGGAGTGGTAGCCGCTGGTCTTAGAGGCTGAAGGTGTCACCTTGTACTTATGACCAAATAACCTCTTCAGCTTTAGTTTCAGGATGAACCTCTCTTTGACTGTCCCTTGCGGCCACACTCTTCTGTAGTGTGAAGGATGGCAGTTGGCTCCAGGCGATTTACGGAACATGTCACAGTTGAGCGCCTGAAGTGCTTTCAGAGTTCCCTGAGAGAGGACTACCTTCTGCACCGCCCCCTTATGCTTATTAACGACTCTCATAATGTTGGCCACTTCTGGAATATCAGTGTCTGGATGATTGAGAACTATAACAGGCTGGTTTAGGCTTGGAACTTTTATAGGCTGCGAGGAACAAACAGGCAAGAGCCTTAGGGTCCTTTCCACTGTTTGAGGAACTGGCTCCCAGTAGGGGATGGATGCTGGTGAGTCATTTTCTGGAGAACTTTGGGCCAGCTGCTTCCTGGATTTAGAGATTGGCTCCTGAGATTTGGTTGTGGTTGGCTCTCTGCGCCTTTTCCGTTTCATAGCTGGCTCATTTGCTGGTGGCAGGCACAGATTAGACTGTGTGGAGTCCTCCTCCGTGGACACTTCTGTTGCTACTGGTATGGCTTTGGGTGGCTGCAGATCCACTAGCTTTGTAATACCTGCAAATATATAGAAAAGTTTTCATCAAAGACTTCACAGTCCAAAGCCTTGCAACATCTGGTTGGTCTTCTTAATATTCATTTGGTTCTGCATCTTGCTGCACTTCTCTTTTTGAAATTATTACTTTCTATATGATTCGTTGAATTTAAATACAGTGCCACTATTCAAATTTAAATAGTAATGCAGAAAATAACCCGAAATGTGACTTCACATGAATTCAAGCTGTAAGGTTAAGGCTAAAACAATTGTGCAAGAGCTTGAAAACTGAAAGCTCTGAGCAAACACGGCAACACTTGTAATACATATGAAATTATTGCTTACCTCTGCATGTAACTTCAGGATCATCAAGCAAATGGTTAACTGTTGTAACTGGGAGCTCTTCTAGTGTCTGATACAGGTCTGGATTATGGCAAGAGTCTGGTAATATTGCTGAGTAATTAGGTTCCTCGACAGTTTCAGATGTACAGCTCTGCTCTAATGGGAGAGGAGCGTCTCTGGGGTCTACATTGTTTGTGTACTCATCACAACTGTCTTGGAATAACAGGCCACCATTCTCACTTGGGGAATTGAACAGAGCCTCAGTAGTAGGTTTGTGCAAAGATACAAAGGTTGGATTTGTAATATTCAGTTCAAATATGGCTTCCTTCTCCCCGTTTGTGGGAGAGCATGAAACTGCACTGGACGGCATCTTGTCCTTTTTCTGCTTATTCAAGTGAAGCAGAGGTGACTGCACTGCAGGGGCATCTTTCTCTGACTTCTTATCCATATTGTTCAACTCCACCTTAGATCTTCTCTCTTCCTCAGACAAGTTTGAGAGCTTTAAACCCTCTTCCAAACAGAACACACTGGACGGAATACTGTAAGCCAAATCTCCATTACAACCTGAAGGATTTTGGCATGTGGTAAGCTCAGGTCGGTTTTCTATCAAATCATCTGTTATTTTTTCCTGAGAGTCTGTGTGACCTCCTTTATGAGAATGGACATCCACCTCTCTGAGAGAACTTTCCTCCACTGACATATCTGCATCAATTTCAAGGAGCTGCTGCATGTTGTTAGAGGCAGACGACACGTCAGGAGACTGTTTTTCAATGTTTGCTACATTAAAATCTTTCTTTGTTCCTGAGACAACTTGTGCACCAGAAATTTTAGTGAATGCACTTTGATCATTACAGTCATTTTCAGTGTTATCTACCTGAGGTGCATCTTCTGTTGGATCTTCATGCTGCTGTTCACACTGTTTTTCTGGCTGGCCAGAACTTGAGGTAGCATCGCAAACGGAAAACATGGAATTTTTAGTGGTCTTGTTGCTCAGTTCAGGACACGTTTGATCACCGAGTCTCTCAATCTGAGATCCTGATTCTATACTGTTGCATTCAGTTGGATTTAAACCCGAAGACACTTCTTTTTCTGGAGAAACCTCTGATGGCTTTGCTGATGGTATGACTTTAAGAACAAGATGCTTTTTTCCATCCACCATCTTGAAACCAACCAACTTCGTAGTGCAATCAGGAGGGACTGAAATGTTGTTCTTTTCCATTAAGCCAGAGAGTTTATTCTGTCCAGAATTTCTACGTCCAGGGACCGGTGTGCTGTGCTGCTTTCCTTTTGACTGTAATGGAAAAGACCCAGCACAAGACTGAGATGTGAGCTGTGGTTCACCTTTTATTGTCATTGGCCATTTCTTCCCACTGTTTACCGTCCTTTCCAGAAACTGCTGGGTCTCTTCTAAGGTCCTGGCTGCGTTTAGAAGTACACCGTTTTCATCTAGCAAACCTCCAGCCTTGAAAGGCAGAAATCCTGAAGATGTCCACTGAGTTTCTGGTTTTGGGAACAGAACTTTTATTTCTGGTGTGTTGATGTCGTGATGTTTTGGGGGGACCTCTTTCTTTTTCCACCACTTCTTTCTTCTCCACCCCTGATAGTCACCTGTCGGCATGTGCTTCAGGAGCTCCTCTTTCTGCGGTGCCTCATCACCTGCAGCCACACGAAACGTGTTCAATTCACCATTCGTGGGTTTAATGCCTGATGTTTCAACGCTATCTATCAGAGACTCAGTGCTGGCTGAACAAGAGTGATGTACAAAAACCTTTAATTCCTTGGTGGAAAACTTGCACTTTTCACAGTAGTACTGTCCATTCAGGCTGTGCTGAGTTTTGCAATGCTTTTTGAGTTGGGATAAAGTTTGTAAAACATTGTCGTTACAAATCTCACATGCGAGCCTCCACTGCTTGTGCTTCATACGATGTTGCTGGAGGACAGTGAGCTCAGGTGTTGCAAAACTGCACATGTCGCAAGGGAAAGTTGGTGGGTCTCCTTTTCCTCCATGAAAGACGCTGAAATGATTTAACAAACCCTGTGGACTAAACGCTGTGCTGTCCTCGCAATCTGAGCAGGTGAATGTGAGCTTGCTGCTAGAGCTGCTGATGGCTTGGTGATTCTGGGCTTCAGTTTGGGATGGCTTCTTGGGTGGTTCTGCAACAACCTTCTGCTCTTCAGTCGTACTTTTCACAGGGAGAGATAAAGCTGAGGATTTCCTGAGTCGTAGGCGTCTTTGCCAGTTGCCTCTGTAATTTTCAGTAGCTTGGCCAGCATCTTCAAGACAGCTGCCAGGGCTGGTATATTCCACTTCCATGTTCAATTCACAGAACCCTATAACACAAAAAAATGCAACAATCATGTTGGTTAATGAAAGCATGACAGTGACACGAATGATTAAGATAAACACATTCTTACAGTTTACAGTAACATGATAAGATGGTTTGAGATTTTAAGTTTAGATGTGAGCGTAATGGAATATTTTAAACAAGCTGGTGGATGAATTACACAGTGTATATAGAAAAACTCTAGATATTGATGAATTATAGAGCAATTTACCACTCACTGAAGTGTGAATATTACAGGTTTGATCTATAATGTAAGGCGACCAGAGATTTTTTACTGAATCTAGTCACAACGGAGTTCATTTAAGCATAGAAAGGACTATGGCTGTAACAATACATCAAAATATTGTGATATTGCAATGCAAAAATGTGGGGAAAAAGAGCTTTGTAGGCAATGAGCATTCTATTAATTTTGATATTTGAAGTAACTCCACTCTTTATATCATTAAACCAGTTAAACCAGTGCTAATCAACAACCCAGTCCAGTAACATTCATGTCATACGTAAAACCATACATCTCCAGATCTAGCTTCATTAGTAAATTGTGCCACAGCTGAAAACAGTAATCATTTTTCTTCATTCAAATTTCACTCTGAATATTGTGAGATATTTTATCGTGAAGTCAGTATCATGGATCAAATCGACTGAGTGTATCGTTACACTTCTAGAGTCTGTAGAATGGGAAAGACTGCAAGAAAAAGAGAAATGCTTTGAAAAGAGCGTTTTTGTAAACGCACATGCCTAAGAAGGAACAATTAAGAACCGTTACTTCTTGCTGGAACATTATCCTGATTGCATCAAACTGTGAACCCTGTATTTTTATCGAACCCAATAGTTGACGATATCGTTACACCCTTTTAAAAAAATCATGATTTTTCTTCATTCAGATTTCACTCTAAATATGATAAGTATAGTGAACAGTGAACTCAGTATCATGAATCGAATCATGGACTGAGAGAATTGTTACATTCCTAGAGTCTGTAGAACAGGAAAGACTGCAAAAAAAAACAGAAACGGTTTGAAAATTGTTTGAAAACAGCTTTTTTTCGCAAATGCACATGCTTAAAAAGGAATAAATAAGAACAGTGATATCTTAGTTTGTATTCAGTACCTGTCTTGAACATTATCGTGAGCGTATTGAACCGTGAACCCTGAATCATTTGTCGAACCAAATACTCGACTGTATTGTTACACCCCTAGAAAAAACTTATATTGATCAAAATTGTGATAGTAAGTCGACTGTATCATTATACTCCTAGAAAAAACTTCTAGTTTAACTTCTGTGGAGGGGCAATATTGCATAAAATGATAGTTAATGTCTAATATATCCAAAGAGTACTCATCAGTACTTCTTTACTTACAGAGAGAGGCTAACCAAGTTTTAACTGGCCTAATGTTTACATGTTAGTCAATGCCATCTTTATAACACAAACCAAACGAAACCTTTGGGGAATGTTTCAGAAATGCACCCCAGAGGCTTTTAATGAGTCTGTACTACGTTTAACCAACTTTAGAGGGACAGAACTGAAATTAGACACTAAAGCAGGAGTTAAAACAGCCATGGGCTACAACGACTTTATTACAAGGCAAAGTGGTTTAAACCGAGTTTCCTCCGGACTGACTGCTGTAATATTTCCCTGTGGAGTTTCAGGAGCTCGGACCGACCTTAAACACATCTACGCTTGCTTCTCACCAGGGTTTGTTTACAAAATTTGGCCAAAAAAGTGAAAAGCGGCTGCTCAAGCTAGCCCAACAACAAACCTCTGTTTACACCTGTGAAGCAACAGAGGGTCAGACAGCCTTGCACTTTGCTCCGAGGAGAAATGGAAGCTTTAAATTAAGTTGTATACAAGTTTCAGACAGAAAAACTTCTACAAACACGGAAAAATACTCATATTTACTCGGCTAGGCTCTCCTCGGGTTCACGTAAAACTAGCCGCGGAGTTTAGCTCCTCAAACAAGTTCCAGAACCTCTCCTTTTAAATGATCAGAACTCGAGCAAAGATATGGACTTTCTCTGGGTGTGAAGGAACCTGGAGCAGGAGAAGGTTCCGCTCCAGAAGGACTTACGTGCTGTTCATGGTGCGTTCAGCAACTCAGGACGCCATGACAGTGCGGTCCGGCCGCGGTGGAGCTCCAGGCCGCCGGAGAGAGAGAGTAAAGCGGATAAACCGGAGATTAACGCCCCGCCGAGCTCCGCCCGTGGTTGGGTCCGGGTTTGGGATTCAGTCTGTGGTCTGGGGTTCAAGTCTGGGGTCCGGGGTTCGATTCTGGGGTTCAGGTCTGGCGTTCGAGTCTGTCCTGCAGCGTGACACCCAGAAGGGACCCCCCTGTCACACAGCACCAGATCCCCCCTATCAATAGTTTATTATAGTCTTACAGTTCGGTTCTGGGGTCCTTGTCCGGGGCCTGGGATCTGGGTCTGTGGTCTGAGGATCAGGTCTGGGTCTAGGATTTGGGTCTCGGGCTCACCTGCAGCAGGACACCAGGAGCGGAGCCCCCCTGTCACACTGTACCAAATTCCCCTATCAACAGTTTATTACAGTCCCACAGGTCGGGTCTGCAGTTCAGGTCGAGGGTCTGGGTCAGGGGCTTGGTTCTGGAGCTTGGGGTCCGTTTCTGGGGATCAAGTCTGGGGTTGGGTCTGGGTTTGGGGTTCGGGTCCTGGGTTCAGGTCTGAGATTCGGGTCTGGGGCTGGGTTTCGGGTCTGGGGACCGGGTCTGGGATTTATGTCTGGGGTCCGGGTCTGAGGTTCGTGTCTAGGGTCCAGGTCTGAGGTTCATGTGTGGGATTTGGGTCTGGGGTTCGTGTCTAGGGCCCGGGTCTGAGTTTCGTGTTTGGGATTCGGGTCTGGGGTTCAGGCCTGCAGCAGGACACCCAGGGCAGAGCCCCCGATTCACACGGCACCATATCCCCCCTATCAATGGTTTATTACAGTCCTATTAACTCTATGAACTCACCCAGCTTATCTTCACACTTACTAACACCCTGCACGTAGTTTGTCTAAGTGAAATTAAAATGGTTATTACTGGATTGAGTGCTTAGTAAATAGTGAGTGACATGCAAACGTAGAAAATTTGTGTGACAAAACATCCTGAACCTCCTGTGTCAGGAAACTCCAATTTGTACATACATATATATCCACATATATTTATACACACACACACACACACACACACACACACATTATTATATATACATACAATCATTTGAGTGTCTTGATTTGCCAGAAAATATCAACAAAGAAACAAATTAATATTCTATATGCGTACATACATATATCCCTTGTGTGTGTATGTATATATA
>JBBJLS010000148.1:4433013-4457378 GCA_037577275.1 Bryconaethiops microstoma | reverse complement strand
TGACATCCCACAGCGAGTGTTGTCCTCCTGCAGCAAATCTATACAGTGTCGGGGAGTGTGGCCCCCTTCTTCTCCACGGTCGGAATAGAACGTATTTATGATCGGATGGCAGTGGTGTGTCATGAAGTGTCTGATTCGCTAATAGTAGCTAAAAAAAGGTCGGAAAACAGTGGAGAAAACCCGTTGCTTAAATAGATAAAGAACCTAAAACACCGAAGCTCGAGATTCAGGCTCCGGTGTTGCTTAATATGCTCCGTTAAAAATAAATAACAGCAGTTTTGGAATCCGTTTTCTTGCTGTTAACAGAGGAATGGCAGTGGGAAGCTGCTCTAAATTTCCTGTGTTTTGGGTCAGGATCCCTTATTTTCAGTGTTGAAAATTGACACGTATGGCCTACGTGCATAAAGTAGACTGGAGCATCACTCTTTATAAGCAACTGTCTGCAGTATTCAGCCTGCTTTAAAATGAGTTTAGGCTATTTGTAAACGTGGCTCTATAAATAGTCCATAATGCCACATTTTATGGGACATGGGCCCTTTGATTGGCATCACTGGCGCGTCAATTTGCTTTCGGTTTTGCATGCACACGCTTCTGTTAAAGAAAGGCACAGATGTGCCGGACATCAACAAAACGGTGAAGAATAAGTGGAGATGGGCTTGACCAGGTGTGCCACATTTTTTACTGTGTTGCCACAAAGAGCCACATCATACACATGGGCACACATGAACATCACCCATCCTTTCCTCACACACACACCTCTGCTCAGCCAGATTAGTTGTAAATGTCACACACCAACAAGATAATGACAGAAATTGATTCCTTCAGTACTAAAACCACAAGCCAGTCATTTTCAACAATGAACAATGTGTGCACTGTCTCTCACACACAAACTCTCAGTTCAACCAAGTCCACAAACAGCCGAAAACATGCAACCGAATCTTGATCGCTCAGAGAGCAGGTTTATCACTCTCACGAGTGGGATAGCGCTCCCTGAACGACCATAATGAGTGAATCCACCGGTCAAATACAGCTGAATCGCCTTGTCTTATTGTCTTGTTTTATTTGAAAGTGGTTTATTCTCATCACAAGGCATTTTACTTTCTTTTAAAAGACGATTCAAACACTTCAGTGGTTTTAAAAAAATAAAAATTTCAGTCAGATGCTTTTATTTTTTTGCTTTAATCCATGCGTGTGTAGAATGTGTAAATGCAAATTCAATGAGAGATGGTTAGAGGATGAGAAGTACCACGGCTGGTTGAAAAAGATGTTTTATGTTAGAGCTGTTGCTCCCAACGTTCTTGAAATCATCTAAATTCTAGGCAATCCTTTTTTTTTTTTTTTTTCTTTTTTTTTTTTTTGCTGCTGTGGTGGTCATAATTTTTCTTCTTAGAGGTCTTGAAAGATCTTAAAAATTTGCATATCAAAACTGTGCAGATACCCTGGAGAAAAGGTAACAGTGGTTTAATTTAGTGCTTTAATGCAAAGGGTTGTGCATGGAAACATGAAATAAACTTTAAGTTTATGTGATGAAACCTTTGTTGAAAAATTAGGTTTCTCTCAGTACATGTCCTCTTGAGAGTGCTCTATTCTTGCATTAATGCTCTCATGGCTGAACGCTGTCAGGAATTCAACATTGTTGATAAGCAAAGATCAGATTAATAACTAAAGCCGATAGTGCTATACTGTACAGAGCACCCAATAAGAGGTGGTGTGGCCTGGTGGTGTCTGACAGTTGACTTGGTCTGTCAACTCCCTCATCATCGGTCCATACAGCTTGATGGCATGTCTGATCTGCTCTAAACTTTTCTCTTGTGTTGGACAGACGCAAGAGTGGCCACTGGAGAGTTTCTGTGAAGAGCTTTGTAACGATCTGTTCAACCCTTCCTGGGAGGTACTATCAGCTTTTATTCCCTTAGTGCCAGATAACAGTTACCATATGTCAACTTTTCCTCCATGTGTGTTTAAGTATAGCATGAACAAAAGTAAATAAAACCTTAGATGTGTCGAAGAAATAAATGAACATGGTCTTTTAAAGAATAAGACAGCAGAAGTCATGATTGACAGACCTTTAATAGTGTTGTATTGTTGGGCTGCAGATTCGTCACGGTGCCGGCACAGGCTTGAGGGAGGTGCTGAAGTGCCACGGTGCCGGAGGAGGGAAGCTGGTTGGCAGTACTGCAGAACAGGTACCTTAACTGTTGCGGCTGTTTTTTTGTTTTGTTTTTTTCTTTTTCTTTTTTCTTTCCCCCCCCCTCCTCTTCTCCTCCTACCCTATTGTGTTAATGTCTGAACTGCAAAGATATACTTTGTAGTTCTAATCTCCTGGTCAGTGATCTATACTGTATACTGAATGAAGTCAATGTTCTTATTTCCTGGCTCATTTTTTTTAGTATGGGTTACTTTTAGGTTATTGCATAACTTTGGCTTCTGTATAACTGACAAACGTGTGGACAGGTGTCTGTGGTGCAGACACTTCTTTCTTGTGGGCAGACCTTTAAGCCATCATACTTAACCTCTTCTTAATCTGTGACCTTTTTTTTTTTTTCACAGTTGGCCCAACAGCATCAGGAGTGGCTTGAGGACTTGGTCATCAGGCTTTTGTGCGTCTTTGCTCTGGACCGTTTTGGGGACTTTGTGTCCGATGAGGTGAGGCATCTACCCCAGTGACCACCTGAGCTGGTGGCCATCCTCCGCTTGCTCTGAAAAACTACACGTTGTCATATTTATGTATTTGTTGATTGCACTCATTCATAGCAGAGATGATTTGTTTATGTTAAGTGACTGAAATGTCATGCACATTTTACTCCATTATTTACACTTCACTAATCGCTGTGATCAATACTTTGTTATATTTCATTCTTTCAAAGTTTATTAATCATAATTGTACTACTCATATATTCCACAATTATGTATTTATACCCCTGGTTGCTCTGCATATGTCTTTTATGTCTAATGTTTCAAGGATGCACTAACTATTCTTTGCACTATGCTCTTGTGGTAAGGATTAAACAATAAAAGTTAATGCGATCGTTTTTCCGTCATTGTTGTGCATCTCTCAGTATTTTGCTTAGTGTTTCTCAAACTGATCATCAGGGACCCCCTCATGTTTTTTTTCCTTTCCCAGTGTGTTGAGTACAGACAGCCTGGTAGTCCCTGGGGACCAGTTTGAGAACCGTTGGACTAGTTTGTGATGTGAATGACTCAAATCAGGGCTTCGTTCATTGTTTCAACATTTCTGTTTGGACCTACTCCACTCTTGTCTGGTAGGTTGTTGCACCGGTCAGAGAGACGTGTGCACAGACGCTGGGCGTCGCCTTGAGACACATGACTGACAGTGGTGTTGCCATGACGGTGGACGTTCTGTTGAAGCTGCTTACTGAGGATCAGTGGGAGGTTCGACATGGAGGGCTACTGGGCATCAAATATGCTCTTGCTGTCAGACAGGTGCGACCTGTCTGTTTTTTGTGTTAGACACACATTCAGGGGTTGACATAATTTTTTTTACTGTAGTACTCAAATGGGTACCTACATCTCTGCGTGCTTGTGTACCACTTATGTCTTTTGAAACACGTATTGTGTTCTCTCTTTGTCCACATTACCAAATCTCTGAAGTTCACTCATTGAAATAGAAAGCACTTAAGATCACATACCAGTCTGCATATTAATGCAGTTAACTTGTCTACTTAATAAAATTTTGTGCATTTGCATTTTTGAAATTTTAATATTCTGTTCATTTATTTTAAATTGAGACATTCGAAAACTAACATGGGTACCTGTTGAGCTGACCCATCTGATCTTGTCAACCCTCAGGATCTTATTGGACAGCTGCTGCCACGGGTACTTCCGGCTATAACCGAGGGCCTGCAGGACCTGGACGATGATGTACGTGCAGTAGCTGCTGCAGCTTTAATCCCAGTAGTGGAGGGACTGGTGCAGCTACAGCCTGCTAAGGTAAGAACCTTACCTTATTGTGCATGTGTTGTGCCCTGATATCGCTGTCATATTCAAGTGAGCGGTAATCATTTTGTTTACCATTCCATAAGTGCATTGCATGTTTTCCATGAAGATTTTGTTTACACTATATTGTTATAATGAATCTTACTTGTTACATTACCTAAATCCATATTGATGTGTTGGTTGCAATGTTATGCAGGTCCCTTTTATAGTGAACACACTGTGGGATGCCCTGCTGGAGCTCGACGACCTCACAGCTTCTACAAACAGTATCATGACCTTGCTATCCTCTCTGCTCACTTATCCACAAGTGCTTCAGTGCAGGTGAGCCCTGACATCTGACAATCAATCGTGATCTATTTCCAGCCATCCATGATCATTGTGTTGGTCTCTGTCCTGATCATCATTCTTGGATCCTGGAACGTCCCTACCTCTGTATTCCTGAATTCCAGTGTATGTTTATTTATCCTCTTTCCAGTACCCAGCAATCACTGACGGTGCTAGTTCCTCGAGTGTATCCCTTCCTGAGACACACCATTGCATCTGTTCGACGTGCTGCTTTAGAAACCCTTTTCACTCTTCTGTCCAAAGCTGACCAAGTGAGTATTAGTCAAGGTCAGATTAGGTAGAAACATGACGGTGAAGCCCTCAGTAAAGGTTATTAAAATGTGTGAATGCAGGCAGGTTGTTAACTGTGCAGATTTTCTTGCAATAAGCCTTTTTGGTTGTCTGTCTATGCTCTAAGTGGTGTGATAGTGTATAGGGATGAAGTTTTGACTGTGTTGGTTCTTCCAGAGCTGTGCTGTGTGGTTGAACAACATATTACAAGAAATGCTCAGACACCTCTTTCAGTCCTGTATTCTTGAGAGCAACCAGGAGATACTTGATCTCATCCAGAAGGTGTGTACCAGAAATCCTAAACAATACTGATTCACTTTTTATACTGAATATGTACTTACTGGATATATCAATTTACAAGGTGTGGGGTGAGCTATTACGACAGGCCCCCCATCAGTATGTGGTGGCAGCCAGTTGTCCGTGGATGGGTGTCTGGCTCTGTTTGATGATGCAAGCGCCTCACATTCCAATTGATCTCAACATGCTTCTTGAAGTCAAGGCTCGTTCCAAGGTGAGATCGAGGATAGTGCCTTATCTGTGCATTACTTTGTTCCAGAAACATGAAGCAGTGTGTCATGCATTTATTTGGTTCGATTAATAAATGCATGTTATAAAACAAAGTAGTTTTTAAAAATGGTGTCCTGTAAAAGTCAGAAGTACTAAATATTTCTGATTGTAAAAAAAAGTGGGGAAAAAAACATTTTCTGAAGCCCATAGATTAGTTTTTTGTTTGTTTTTGGGTCTTTTGTGTCAAAAGTTATAAAAATAATCTTGGTATCGTATTGGCTGGGTTGTGCAGAAAAAGGGCTTTGAAAAAGTAATGCATAAACAGGAAAGATATCATCTGGAATGTAAGTGTTAAATCTCGCCACCCACCCAGCATAACTACAAAACATTGCTTTTCACCCAGACTTCGCTATGCAGCTCTCTTAGTGTAGGCCCACAGCACTGACAGTATGTTGTGTGTTTATTCAGGAGAAGGCCAGTGGAAAACCCCGGCAGGGCGGGGCGCAGGTGAAGGAGACCGTGCAGGAGTACATTGGTGGAGCTGACACGATAACTGAGGACCAGGCTACAAGAGATTATGTGGTGACTCGGGCCCGACTCATGTCTGCCAAGTATGTACATCATTACCTGCTGTTTCTCTGAATTTACTGATCAGACTGTAGTCCTGTCTTTTTAGTTGTCCCCCTGCTTCCCCCCCCCCCGAATATATTCAGTAGTAGTATTCCCCTTTGATGGGCTGCCTCGTTTCTGTAACTACTGCATCTCCTCGCAGGTTGTTGGGGGCACTTTGCAGCTATATCTGTGACCCGCGGTTGAACTGCTCCTCTCAGGAAGTTCGGCCGGCGGAGTCACTTGCTCAGCTGCTGACCTTCCATCTCAACTCAAAGTCGGCTCTGCAGCGCGTTGCTGTGGCCATGGTGCTCTGTGAGTGGGCATCCCTGCAGAAGGTGGGTAAGAGTGGTTTTACTGAATGGGCAGGTTTTTTTTTTTGTTGTTTTGTTTGTTTTTTTTTAAATGGGAAAAGAGCCTGTTGGCATTTGAGGGAAAAACCCGCCCTTGTTGAGGGAAGCATGTGCAGTAGGCAGAACAAAATGGATGATTTTTGTTAACTATTTGACCTAAATGCTTCAAACAACTTTATTTATTTATTTCAGATTTTACCTATGACTTTTGATTTTTTTTTTTTTTGTTGTTGTTTTTTTCAACATTAATTTTGTATTGCTGAATATCTCTCCTTTCAAAGAGAGAGGAGCCTGGTCTTAATACGATTAGAAATAGCTGCCTGGGTGAGTTACTTAAATGACTCCAGAGTGTACAGACTATTGATGATTACTTTGATTTGTTACTGCTTAAGTCATTTTGAATCCTAACGTTTACGTTATCTTCATTTGGTTTTGTGTCTGGCAGAATTTCTGTAGGCAATAGAGGCGGGAGATAATATATCTAAATTATCCAGAGTAAAGAAAAAAAGGACATGCTTTTAATTTCCTAAATTTCGCAACTATTTCCAGTTGCAATTGTACAGAAATCTTGATTACTGAATCTGTAAGTGCTTAGATAACTTCCTCATCCACTTCTGATGCAACTTTGCATTCATAACACACTTCAACCTTTTTGATTAAGTTGCGAGATTGACACAAAGGGGTACAGACTCCATTTTACGACTCTGCCTGTGCTGTCCAAGTGTTTCCTAGGCACTTACTTTCAAGGAACGTGGATGTAGCAATAAGAGTTTAAAAAAAAACTTTAGAACAATCCATATTTTGTTTTTGTTTTGTAGCTTTTTAAATGCTATTTCTCTAACTTTAATCTTTCAGGAGTGTGAAATTGTGTCCAGTGTGGTCCAGCCTCGTCTGTTGGCCATCCTGTCAGAGCAGTTGTATTATGATGAAATTGCCATCCCCTTCACACGCATGCAAAATGAGTGCAAGCAGCTCATCAGCCTCCTTGCTGATGCCCACATTGACGTGAGCAAGCGAATCAACTGCAGTGTCTTCACTATAGATCAAGCCAATGAACTAGTGAGTACCTGCAAAGCCTCAGTCATTGAAACCTAGATTCTTTCCATCTGTCAAACTGCTATATTAGTGACAGTGTGGTCTGTCTTAACAGGCCTGCCTTTACAAATGATCACTAGTTTATCTTTAGTACCTAACGTAAGGTTTAAATTTTTTTTGTCAAGGCATCACCCTCACTGTATTGTCACTGATTATAGCACATCAGTGATTTTGACACATTTTCACTGATTGCTACAGTTAATACATTGTGATTATGAAAAACATGGTGTCTGTGGACAGGCAAATTCTTGATATTGGTGTCTTGTTATACCCAGTGACTTGACTGTTAGCACTTTTATATAAAAGTCAAGGTACTGTTTTTGTTAATTGGGAACATATCAATGCAAATATTCCATTTATAGCTCTGCTTGATTAGTCATATCCATCTGAAATTATTTCTACCTAACACGGATGATGCTGTTGAGATGGCACATTACACAGAATATATAGGCATTTTATCCATTGCCAGTAAGCACACTGACCATGCCAGAGCCATTATTAGGTTACTTGCATTCTTCATCAATTTGCATGTGAAACAGCCTATTCCAGTCTGTGCTATTCGAACATACGAGTGTCTCCATTGTATTTGTTTCAGGATTATATTCTTGTACTGTTAAAAGGATAGTCTTTTTTTCTTGCAGAAGAAATTCAGCTTTGTGCACTCAAATGATGTCATTCACACAAATGTCAGTGCTTCATGTTATTTGATTTCACTTGTTATTTGATTAATTCTTAAATCCTACTTCCTTGCTTTTTCTTCAGGTTACCACCATCTTCTCTGATGCCACTGCGTCTCTGAACCTGAAGTCTCGGCCGTTCCAGGCGCTGGACAGTAAGCGGCAGCAGGCCTGCTCAACTGTGGCTGAGACGAGTGCAGACTGGCATCAGCTGCACCTGCGTGTGCACACGTTCACAGCCTGTGCTGTGGTGGGCCTGGCTGCTCTCCCCGAAAAGCTGAACCCGGTAGTCCGCCCGCTCATGGAGGCTGTGAAGAAGGAGGAGAACACACTGGTGCAGGGCTACGCTGCCTCCAAAATCGCCCGGCTGCTGCAGCTGTGTGCAGGCCGCACACCCTGTCCCAACGCCAAGATTGTAAAGAATCTGTGTGGCTCTGTGTGTGTAGACCCCATGCTCACACCCAACGCTGCCTGCCCTGTTCAGCCACCCACACCGCCCGCACAGGAGAGTGGAAAAGGTGAGAACATTTAAGCCCTGGCATTTTAAGTGTATATTTTTAGTGCCTTTGTCCCCTTCAACTGCTGTACCAAGACAGAGGCCTGACACTGGTGTTGGGTGTAGCTTTTAAAGCATTTAAGCAGACATTTGTTCACTGCCTTCGGTTATTTATATGTTCTTACTTCTCACTTCTAGTTTTTGTTTTTTCCTCCCCACACTTATTTTGCCCCCTTTAGCCAGTGTTTCAGAGAAAGACGGTATGCACCACATGGTCAATAAGACGAAAGGCATCATCACTCTTTACCGGCATCAGAGAGCAGCATTTGCCATCACCAGCAAAAGAGGTCCGACTCCCAAACTGTCGAAGGCTACTCCTAATGACCTGTCCCCAGGCAGCTCTGCCTCCACAGAAACAGATGAGGTCAGTTTGTGCTATCCTTTTTTTTTTTTTTTTTCTTTATCTGTAAATGTTTGTTCTATACCCGACTCCAATGCAGTGATAATAAAGCAATAGTTTTAACTGGTTCTTTTTTCAGAGTAAGAAGCCAGTTCTAATTCAAAGAAGAGGTGCAGAGTTCTCGCTAATGACTATTGCAAGACACTTTGGGCCAGAGCTCACCAAGGCTTTGCCTTATCTTTGGGAGTCTATGATTGGTCCACTGAAAGCTGTGGACTCTCTGGGTAAGCATCCTTTAAATGTTGTGGAGGGGTAATGAAATGGTCAGGAGGTTTCTTTGATGTGAGATCATTAAGATGCAGCTCAAATAAGTCTGACATGTCTTGGTGTGAAAGTCCAATGCTTGACACATCTTGAAAAACGTTAACGTTAATATTCTGCAAATATTGTGTTGTAGATTCCAGGCAACTTTTGGAGAAGGGTGATTCGGTAGCCCAGGAGCTGGTTCACTCTTTCCAGGTCTTGGAGGTCACTGCAGGAGCCATGTCTCAAGATCTTATACCTCTGGTACATACCTGTGTGAATGTACACCTGACTCACCAGTACCCTGTAGACTCAGGCTAATAGTGTTATCTATATTATTGAACACTGGAATCTGGTGTTTTCAATCAATGGCATGGTGATCAGGTCTGAGTAAGCACCCTGTTTAAAAATTAGGGATCTATCAAAATGATCTTCACAACCCATGTTTGTGGAAGAAAGTTGTTGATGTTTGCCAGACAGGAAAAGGTTGCAAAACCAACTCTGAAGAGTTTGGACTCCCCATTCCACAAGAGGGATTTTGCACCAATAGAGGAAATTCAAAACCATCTATGTTTGTCGCTCACATATGTAATATTGGATTAGTAAATGGGCAAAATTTTATTTTTTTGTGTAAATGTTGGGTTCTTTATCTACTTTTATGACTTGTGTGAAAGTGCAATTGTTTAGGTGATTTATACTGAAATATAGAAGATTCTAAAGGGTTCACAAACTTTTGAGCACCAATGTATTGATTGCATTGTTCAAGGAAGGTTGGCTTGGAGTGCTTAATAGAATTCTCATGAGTATCAAAAATATGACTTGCTGTCTCTGTCTCTCTTTAGCTGTTGGAACAGCTGCCTCTGCTGTGTAACTGTCTCCATCATCCGTACACGGCTGTGCGTCACATGGCTGCTCGTTGCGTGGGAGTGCTCAGCAAAATTGCCACTATGGAAAGCATGAACGTTTTCTTGGAGCGTGTTCTGCCGTGGTTGGGGGCCATTGATGACAGCACCAAACAGGAAGGAGCCATTGAAGCCCTGGCTTGTATCCTTCAATCTTGCACTTTGTACTGGGACATAGATCAGGGACTATAATAAATTCTGTGTAAACAGTGGGGCTGGTCTGAATAATTGGAGTGCATGAGTATTTGTTGTTTGAACTCAAACTAAAATTTAAATTATAGCTCATTTAGTTGATCTGTGGTTTGTGTCTCTGAAAAAATGAGGGCAGTTGGTGGCCTAGTGGTTAGGGAGTTGCCCCTATGATCAAAACATTGTGGTTTCAAATCCCAGGACTGCTGGTGGCACCACTGATGTACCCTTGAGTAAGGTACCGTCCCCACACACTGCTCCCTGGGTGCTGTGTTCCTGGCTGCCTACTGCTTCACTTGGTGAACGGGTTAAATACAGAGAACGAATTTCACACTGTATGCTCTGCTGTTGTGCGTTCACCGGTGACTATAAGACTTTAGTTTACTTTTCTAGTGCACAGGGAAAATGACTCCAGGAAGAACTGTGTCCTACATGTGTAGTGGAGAAAAACTGCTCTGTTTAGTGTTTACGTATGTATTCGCAGTGCCTTTCCATGTGATCCTGTAAGGTGTGTCAATCCTTGACCTGTCACTCTTAGGTGTGATGGAGCAGCTGGATGTGGTCATAGTGCCCTACATCGTGCTGCTGGTGGTGCCGGTTCTAGGCCGGATGAGTGACCCCAGCGACAGTGTGCGCTTCATGGCTACACAGTGCTTCGCTACGCTCATACGTTTGCTCCCTCTGGAGGTTTGTGTTGTCTGCTCACAGATTTGTTACTAGCTTCCATAATAATTTTAAATGGCACATGTTGAACATTCTAATAGTTAAATAACAAGTTAGGATGCTCTGAGAGACTGTGCACTTTAATTTATCACGTTACACCATTAACACCAATAAACTTTTGTCTTGTTTTTCTGGTGGAAGGCCAATGTCCTCATAACATTTAGATGTGGCTAAAAGAAGGCCAAAAGTCCGGTACATGAAACAGTTGTGATCCATTTTATGGTTAACTTAATTAGCATCATGTTTAATTTTAGCACAATTTTAGCTTTTGTCAATCATTTTGATGCAAATTGGCTTTTTATGTGAAGTATCAGAAAATAAAACTATATGAATAGTTTTTTTTCCCCCTTGCTCAGATTGTAAATAGCCTTTACATCTCTAGGGCATGGTATACCATTGCTCACACTTATTTTCAATATTGTGTACTATAACAGAAGTAAAATGGAAATATTCTGTTTCGGCTGGGCCAAACATTTTTAGTGAAGTTAATGTTAATACTGTCAGTAATTATTCCTGCAAGAGTACTTTTACTTCTGATTCCTTCCAGATGTGCCTTTTGTAATTAGTGATGTCATTTGTAGGCTGGTATCCCCGACCCACCCACCATGTCGGATGATCTCATTCGTCAGAAGGCCAGAGAGCGTCGCTTCCTCGAGCAGCTGTTGGACAGCAGGAAGTTGGAAAACTACAAGATCCCTGTGCCCATCAAGGCGGAGCTTAGAAAATACCAGCAGGCATGTAGCTTCATGGGTGTGACCTTTCCATTACAAATCTGTGACTGTTCCAACTTCTGAATATTCTGTGCGCTGTCTAAATGGTGTGCATAGTGAAGACTTTGGAATGAAATGACTCAAATGTTTTAAAGCCGAAAGCCTCTTGTATATAGTATGTTTTTGTACATTACAAGGAGCAGTGCTTTGTTGATAAAGCGTCCTCTGTCTCGTGATGCCTGTGTTTGCGTAGTAACTGGATAGACTGAATATTCCTCCCCTGTTGTGACATTCTGCATGATGTATGTCTTCTGTGTGCTCTAAACTTTGAATAACTTTTTTGCCTTTTATGAATGGGGCCCAGAGGGTGTGTGCTGAAACCAAATTACATATAAACCAAACAAATCGTAGGCTGGAAAATGTAGTGACTACTTTTCTTCTGTCTTCTGCTGATGTGGAGCCAAGTCCAGAGAGAACCATCCACCTCCTAAAACTAAATGCTTGTGTGGTTGTTCTCCAACCACAAAGCAGAAGAAAATCTAGTGTGTGTAGACAAGTTAACCTATTAAAACCGAGATTAGAAGAGAGGAGAAGTCGAAACGGAGAGAAGTTTATTTTCTTCATTCGGCATGCGTAGTCCTGTAGTGTCTGTCTGGAATCATATAAGCATATCTGATGGCTTTGAAATTTTCAAACAGTACTAAGCGTTCTGGATTATTTTTTGAGCTTTGTCATCCAGCAAAGGGTCTAAAAGGAGCTTGACATTCAGTAACTAAGATTACAAAGTGCATGTTTTAGTAGTATTAAAAAGACTTACTCAAAGTATTTGGCACACTGTAATAATTGTGTGACTTTCACTGATGGCTCTGTAATGTCATATATGTCTCTCTCTGGAATAGGATGGAGTAAACTGGTTGGCGTTCTTGAATAAATACAAACTGCATGGGATCCTGTGTGATGACATGGGCTTGGGCAAAACCCTGCAGTCCATCTGCATTCTTGCTGGAGACCACTACCTCAGGTATACCAATGAGTGTCATGCTACGTACACATGCTGTGCATACTGTGCTTGAGTTGCCAGGATTTTACACAGGGTTTTGAGTTTGTAGATGCCTGCTCATTCAGTTTCTTCAAGAGCAAACTGTGCCCTTTAAAGCTGATTTTAATTATTATAATTGCAAGGGGTAACTGCTGAAAAAGGTCTTCTGCTACAGAAGTATTTGTGAGTTCACTAATTAAGCCATGACACAGGCATTTCTGAAAAGCCTTCACTGCGTGTAATGATTCATGAGGTTGGGATTTGCAAATTGGAATATTTTGAATTGCCAATTTTTCTGATGTGTTTAACTGTGTATCAGGGCGCAGGAGTATGTCAAGACCAAGGCTGCAGACTGCTGTCCTCTACCCTCCATAGTCGTCTGCCCACCTACTCTGACAGGCCACTGGGTGGATGAGGTGGGCAAGTTCTGCACTAAGGAGTACCTGAACCCTCTGCACTATACAGGTCCCCCCACGGAAAGAGCACGGTATGCATTAATGAGAGACCCTCTACTGTGGTTATCGGGAAATTCATGTGAGGTTTTTGCTTTACATTGTTACAGCTTTGTGGATGTTTCAGAAATTCCACATGCACTCATTTCTTAGTCCATTTTATCCCTTTTGGAAGATTGATTCCTTTTGGTGACAGAGATTCATTCACTTGTACATGAAGGAACTAAATGTTTGTTTCTGTCCCAGCTTACAGCACCAGGTGAAAAAGCACAACCTTGTTGTAGCCTCGTATGATGTGGTGCGGAACGACATTGACTTTTTTAGGTATTTAAAAAAAAAAATTTAAATCTCCCCTTGGTGTACACAACTGTGTTCTCTGGATGTTGTTTAACAGAGGCTAATGTATTTTCTCACCCTAACAGAAATATAAAATTCAATTACTGTATCCTTGATGAGGGTCACGTTATTAAGAATGGGAAGACCAAGCTCTCCAAAGCTATCAAGCAGCTGGCTGCCAATTACAGAGTTATCCTGTCAGGAACACCCATTCAGGTAAATCTGAACCTTCTAGATCTTTGTGTTCCCTAGTTACTTTGAATGTTTGTAATTAAGATCTTTTGCCCCCTTTGAGTCACGTTTTTCTATTCTATCACTAGAATAATGTTCTGGAGCTGTGGTCTCTTTTCGACTTCCTGATGCCAGGCTTTTTGGGCACGGAGCGCCAGTTTGCCGCCCGCTACGGGAAGCCCATCCTCGCCAGCAGAGACGCAAAGAGCTCCTCCCGGGAGCAGGAAGCAGGTAGGGCTGTCATGACTATTTCCTTGTATTTGGAAGCAGGAGACAAATCTCTCTGTCTTCCTTCAGATAAGGCCTCGAATGAGGCGTTGATGTCCATTAGGGTTACCGCTATGTTTAGCTCTTTTGTGTATTTGTATTTTAGGTGATGGATGTCTATGGCACATTTTCGGGTGTTTGTTACTGTGACTAAATGAATTGTGGCCTTTTAAGTGTTTGAGTGTTTGGCCACATTTTGATCAAGTCTCCCTGTCTGTCTCTCTCAGGAGTTTTGGCTATGGAGGCTCTGCATAGGCAGGTGCTACCCTTCCTATTGAGGAGGATGAAGGAGGATGTCCTTCAAGACCTGCCGCCCAAGATTATACAAGACTACTATTGCAACCTTAGTCCTCTACAGGTACAAACCTGAACACTGACTGTAGGCTGTTGTTTGTATAGAATGCTTTGCTTATACTTCTCCATGTGTGTAGGTTCAGTTGTATGAAGACTTTGCTAAGTCTCGGGCGAAGGTGAGCGTGGATGATGTCATCTCCACGGCATCACAGGAGGAAGAAGAAAAACCCAAACTGAAGGCCACCGGACATGTGTTCCAGGTCAGACACCCTTGGTTAATGTCATTGATTTTCTTTTTGTTTTATTTTTGCATGTGCTTCCATCCTCCTCTTGCTATGGACCACACTTTTTGCTGAGTGAATTATATGAAGTGCATAAATGAGGCGTCAAAATGAAGCAAAGCTGCAAGTGTTTCTAATCATGTTTTGTGATCTATCTGACCCATATGCTGTAAGATCTTGAGAAGTTGCTCCATATCTGAGGCTCCTTCCTTGTGAAGAGAAAGCAGTGGCAGGAGGAGGGAGAGTAGCATGATGAAATTGGCACCCACGCAAGAACTGACCGAGGGTGTTTTTGTATGTGTATTGCAGGCTCTGCAGTACTTGAGGAAGCTGTGTAACCATCCTGCATTAGTCCTGACTCCTCAGCATCCAGAGCACAAACGCATCACTGAACAGCTCTCCTCCCAGCACTCCAGCCTTCGGGACATCCAGCATGCGCCCAAACTCTCTGCTCTTAAACAGGTATCCAGGCTTGAGAACAAGACGTGTAGGTTGCAACTGCTTTAGTGCAGTGGTTTCCTGATGTGCATTTCCTGATGTCCTGGATTGCATTTGCACTGTACTTGTTTTCTCTACTGTAACACATTCACTTCACCAGCTGTTTCATTGCGACATGAAGGCAACTCAAAGTGCACCTGTTGACCTGTGTGTGAAATTTTTACTATATATCGTCGACTTCAAACAATAGGAATAACTTTCAAAAAACTTCTGAATGTTTAATTCTATTCTGACAAAGATCAGTTTGTTACTGTGACGTTACCTCTAGTAAATTTCAGAAGGTTGTTCACTCTGGATATATTACTCTCAGACGCGTGGATTCTGACTGGATTTAAATTAAGCATCTAGTCAGTAATATAATTTTGCCTTTCCTGGTAAAACTAATGCAGCTTGAAAAGGAAAAAGTATTTTCCTTTAAAAGTCTTTAATTTGTATTGTTTTCAACCTCCGTAGTTACTGCTTGACTGTGGTCTGGGCTCGGCCGGATCCTCGGACGGTGGCACAGAGGCTGTGGTGGCTCAGCACCGTGTGCTGATCTTTTGCCAACTAAAGAGTATGTTGGACATTGTAGAGCAGGACCTGCTGAAGCCACAGCTGCCCAGTGTCACCTACCTGAGACTGGACGGCAGCGTTCCTGCAGGCCTGCGCCACTCCATCGTCTCTAGGTACGTACATGCGTATATGAATTCTCATCGAAGGAAGAGAAATCACAAAATACTTCACTCCTTTCGGTTAACAGTGCAGATTGTCAAAAGTCTTTTAGGCTACATTCACGTTACAGGTCTTATTGCTCAATTCTGATTCTTTTGTTCCCTCTCAGTTCTGATCTTTTTGTTTTGATGGTTCACATTTGTGTAAGTTACTCATGTCCGTCAACGAATATACCTGAAATGACCTGCAAGTATACATCCCTCTCAGTAACATCATGTGAATGATTATGAACGTAAACAAATATAGAAACTAGCTGCACAAACCTTCATTGTGGAGATTAACTCTGATCGGCTCTAAGCTGTTCATGATCTGGGGAGATGGTGAAAAAGCCATATGGTTTAATGCCTCTGCAGTATTCACTAGCACAGACTTTGTTTGCCACGGCTGCTACACCCTAAACACGGGATGACTTGCATGTGCAGTTGAAATTCCATACAAAATTTTTGTTCAGTTTATATGGTCTTGATTTGAAAAGATTGTCACATCAGAAAATACCAAATTGGTGCCACTTCAGCCTGGTGATATGAATGCAGCCCTGTTAGCCTTCAAGCTGTTTCACTCTTGAGAGCTCAAGAAATCCCAACTTTTGTTTAGCTGTTCAGAATCCTGAGCCTCGATCTCACTTTTTCTTTTTCGTTTTTCTTTTTTGTTTTCTTCCCCTTTGCAGGTTCAACAATGACCCATCTATAGATGTGCTGCTACTGACCACTCATGTGGGCGGCCTGGGGTTAAATCTCACAGGTGCTGATACCGTGGTGTTTGTGGAACATGACTGGAATCCCATGAGAGATCTACAGGCCATGGACCGTGCTCATAGAATAGGACAGGTATGTGGTAAAATACAAAATATTTGTAGCATGTACAAATATTTTTGCTGAGTGCGTGCTTTCATGTTGCAGAAACGTGTGGTGAACGTTTACCGTCTGATCACGAGAGGCACTCTAGAAGAGAAAATCATGGGCTTGCAGAAGTTCAAGATGAGCATAGCCAACACAGTCATCAGCCAGGAGAACTCCAGCCTGCAGAGCATGGGCACAGACCAGTTGCTTAACCTCTTTACCCTGGACAAGGTCAGAGGGGCAGCTGTCATGACTGTATTTTTGACTGCAGCTTGTTTAAATATTTAGTGGTTGGTGTCTGTGTAGTTGAGGCTCATTTGTGTGCGCATTCTGTGGGTGTACCAAAATGGGACGGTGGCCTTCATTCTACCACACAGTTTACACTGAACAATGGTGCCCTAAAGTTGCATTAAGTATGTCATTTTGTGTTTGTGTGCAACACAGGCTCGTCTGTGTCTACATGCATCTATTTGGTCTTGCTTTCATACCAACACACTCCCACACTGATGGGCAGACACTTGAGATCTTTACCTTAGGGCAGCTACCCAAAGGGACCCCAGTATGCTTTTTAACAACAGCGTGCTTTCTTTCACGTGACAATGTGCATAACTTGAATTTGAAATATGTCCTAATGCATATTCTGTCTCTGTGCATGTAGGATGATAAAATGGAGAAACGTGAAATGGCCTCCTCTTCAGGAAAGGCCAGTATGAAGTCCGTGTTGGACGGACTGGGGGAGCTGTGGGACCAGCAGCAGTACGAGGCTGAATACGATCTGGACAGCTTCATGCTCTCGCTGCACTAACCCAGCACACCTTACCGAGGCCACATCCACACATCAAGTCCTCTGGCCTGTTGTAACCTCTCTTGCTGTGGACCACCTTTTTTTGTTGTTACAGACTGTAACGTGGGTCGTTTTTGGTTCACAACCTATTGGATTTGAACATTTGGAAGACATTTGACCATGATTTATTCCCACAATATTCGAGTGGTCCTGTCAGCCTGAGCCTTGCTGTCTTAAAGACACCGTACACTCCATGCGTGACCCTCACCAACCGATCCCATACTGCCAGCTTGATCCAAGCTGAGGATGAACACATTCTCGCCCGAAACGTGGGAGCTACCGAATAGTGTTTCTGACAAGGATGTTGGGAGCATTCTTCAGTATAATCCACTACTTCCCTGCCCCTTTACAGTCTTAAAGCTTACCTCACAGTTGAATCACTTATCAGTATTTGATCTTAATAGACATGCGCTTTAGGATTTTGTATTTCATTTATTTTTGTAGAACGAAATAGCCATCTTAGCAACGCCCAATGCACTGAAAAGGCTTCTGTAGCCTTGGATGTAGAGCTCTATTAGGGGAAGGTGCAGATGCTTTTTAGAAAGGAGGAAAAAGAGGAGCTGGGCACAGGGGAGTGGGAAGTGCATTTTCCTTTCCACTAGGGGGCAGTAGCTGTTCCTGTGAAGCACAGTGCCCGTCCCTCGCCCATCACTTCAGCTCAGATCAGAAACACGAAACTCGCAGCCTGCCGTACCACAGTCGCACATAAAGGAATTGTGAAATGTCTGACCATGTGTGAGGGCATGGTGTTAACTAATCATGGGTACTATTGACCTGGCAGACAAAGGACACTCATGGAACCTTGTTGGAAAGTTTTAAAACGGAGGGGAAAAAAGCAAGGACTTGTAAATACTTCTGTAATTTGCTTTCTTTGATTAAGCTGATAGAATTTTAATAAATTCTAATGAGCTTTCTTTGATGTCTGTCTGTCCTTTAAGAAAATGAAGTCTGATTGGGAGGGAGCACATCCCTTTTAATTGTATACTGAAGTTGTATAGAATACATTCATCTTTCTCATTACTGCACAAAGAAAGATGGGGCTCTTAGCTACTTAATTCTGATAATTGCACTTACACCTTTGCAGTCAACATGCCCTGTTTAAACTCTTATTGGGTGGTGGATTACAGCAGTGACTCTGGTATGGGTGGGGGTGTGTGGTGCACGCTGTAAACTCTCTGTACTGGCCCACTTTATTAGACACACCTTACTTGTTCGTCCACCTTGCTGAAGTAATATTTTTGATGGTTCATCTGATGCTGCCCAGTTATTCTGTAGTCCATTTTCTGGCCACAGGACACTGTTGGCTGGATATTTTGGTTGCTGGATTAGTCTCAGTCCAACAGTGACTCTGAAGTGGTAAGTAGAGCTGAAGAAATGGATGAGGATTGTAGAAACCTACTAAAGTGCTTTGTTAGTGTATACTTTAATGTTTTATAAGATTGAAACAATTTGAGGACAACATATTTAGAGGGTGTCTTTAAAGGGTGTGGGTAGGCTCTTGCTTTCTTCTGCTTCAGTAATCTCCTTTCAGACTTGCTGTCTCAGCTCCCAGGAGCTTGAAGTACAGTTCTGTGAAAGAGGAATGATCTCTAGAGACACATCTAATGCTCCACATACAATACTACAGCACTTCAGCAAGGGCATGGTGTTATTGTTACAATGTACTGAACTGAGTGCTAATAGCCCCCCCCACCCCCTTGTTAAACATGTGAGTATGCATGCGTTACAAGCCAGGTTCATGAGGAGCTTCACATTTAAACATATATAAAAAGAGCAGCCAGAGGAGCAGAAATAGAAGAAAGTTTAGCAAGAAAGTTTAAGGTTAATTCTTGAGGATTCAGGGCTGAGCTTCCACTCTTTATTCATTGTGTAATTGTAGAATTACAGTTGAATCTTACCCGTTTCACTTTTATGAGCAAGACTGCAAGGTTAATATGAATCTGACTGCAGAACAATACTGGCACTAGAAATCTGCAAATGTATGTTTTGGATTACAGACATGCACACCAGAGCTCCAATAAGAGAGGCCATGCAAAGGATGACAATATTTCACAGCATCATACAACTATGTTTAATAAGATCTGCTTATTAGTACAGAAAAGGGGAAAATAATGAAGGTTGGAACTACAAACTTGAAGCAAGTCATAAGCAATAGCAGCATTGCCCTCCATGTGTTTTTTTTTGTTTTTAAATAATCACAGTTTAACTACAATATTAGACAAGCACAGGTCCAATAATCTCAAAACCTTATGATAGAACCTGTCATTTGTTATAAATTAAAAAGGGAGGATGAATATATATATATATATATATATATAAAAAAATTATTTGCTTTTTTGGAAATCACATGACTTGAATGGGCTATAAATTTGCCCATAGAGAATGACAGTGAAGCACAGGTGAATATGAACTACCCAAATCTAGCGTTACATGAAATATATCGACATCTACAGAGATTATGTGAAACTGCCATCAACATACGGCTTTTCTTAGTCATTTTTTCTTGTCCCCCCACAAACCTCTTTTGTGACCCTACTGCTTACATAGTAAGGTCATTTTATTACAAGGGGTAAAACAATGGGTTCGGTGGGCTAACGGTGAAATAATCGATACTAGACGATATGAGCAAAAGGAGAACCTTGAGGAGGAGGACGCTGGCGGGTTGGTTAGTATGCAAGTCTAGATTAGTAAAAGACCAAAACAAACAGGTACAAAAAAGGCAAGCTAGAAAAAACATTCTTGCTTAGTTTGACCTTGGCACAGAAGGGGTTACCACAACACCACAGCTGGGGCACTTGGGGGGCGGGGGGTCACTGGAGACCATAATCGTGACATTCGTGTCTTAGATCTTTATGTCCTTGCTGTCCTATTGATCCAGGAACTCTAGAAGTGCTGCATTATGAAATGTGACCTGTACTGACAGGAGTCTAATGACACTTTTCCACAGGTATACAGGAACCGTGCTGTACCTAAACTATACTGTGATGGTACTGAAGTTGTATCAGGTTTTGATGTTCCAGTGTATCTCAGTCTGGTATCTCAGTCTCAGAGTTTTTGACTCAATTCTCTCCACAGTTTATGGCCGGTCGTCCCAAAACGGCATCCATGGAGTCGAACCAGCGAAAAGCTTTCAGTCAGAGCTGCTTTTGTTATTGTGGTCTTTTCTTATTTATAGTCTTGTTTGAGTGTTTAATGTTTTCTCTTCGTTCTTTATCGAACCCAGAGAACTTGTTAGTGACGTCCTGGATCACCTTCACGTTTCTCAAAGATAAATTTTAAAAAAGAAATTTGTTCGAGTCGTAGAAAACTCCAATGAAATTTATCTTCAGCCCAGACAGACAGTTAAGCTGGAACTTCATCCACTTCCCAGTTGTTAGTTTGTGTCCCCATTGTTGTTTTTTTGCACGGACAGTAAATAAACTGTGGCCTCTTTCCATGTTGTGATGACAATTCGAACAATCAGAAAGCATTGATGCAGTCCGCTCAGCTGCGGCCTGCCTTTAGCCCTGCCGTCGAGCAGCTCGAGTTCGACATTTGTTTGCGGTACAGTGCGGTTACTCGAGCCAGTGGAAAAGCACCATATGTGAGGCCTACATGGAGCACCATAAAGGACCTTTCACTGGACCTGGTCCGGCCTAAGCTGCTATAGATGCAAAAACATCTACGCTGAGCATCTGTAGAGTCAACAGGGGGTGAGAAATGCGTCCAGAAGGGTCTTGTGATAACCCTTCGGGCCCCTGAAGTTTTCATATACAGTACAAAGTGGGCTTTAAGTGGTAGCAATTAAAAGTCGAAGCAGTTCTAGTACCATCCGCTCCCCCATTCCATCAGAACATCCACCTCAGATTCGCTCCTTTCTGCCATTCTCTTTTATTGCCCATTCATCAGTACATCGCCAATCACTTTACATCACCGAGCATCATCATCATCATCACCACCATCGTCATCATCTCCTTTCATGAGCTTTTCTTCTTCCCCACACTAATGTAAGCAACATGAACACAAAGCTTCTCCAAAAACTCCAGACACTTTAGTTACATTACGAAGGTTTTTCACCTTCATCAAACAAACAAAAAAAAAAAGAACAAAAACAATGACGAAAAAGGTTTCTCTTTAAGAATTAGCATCATAAAATTAATTTATTCCAAGTAAAACTACAAAATAATATTAATGACATTGACCAGATATGAAAGTCTCCCCCAGAAATAGCTCATATTAATGGTTGAGAAAGAAGTCTGTAAAGAAATACGAAATAAAAAAAGGAAAAAAAATATGTAAATGTTTTAAATCCTCTTTTTTTTTCTTTTTTTTTTGCAAAAATCTCTAAAAATAATGATTTTTTTTTTTTCCTCAGTACAAAGGCTACATTACCACTGGAAGGTACTAGCATGTCGAGTAGGTAAATACACAGTAGAAAATGATTTTAGTGAATCACGATGCTCGCAATGAAAATAAATCTGCAATAAAGATTTATGCCTCTTTTTCTTTTCATGTTTTTTTTCTTCTTTTTTACAAACAGTACAAACAGTATTGCACATTACAACAAAGAATCAAGGTTATAGCCTTAAAAAAACGGGACTAATTCAAGTCTTAGGTGAATAGAAGGCCACCGCGCCGCTGATGCACCTTTTAGGGGGCTTTCGGTCAAGGTACAGTCCAAACGTTTAGTATCTCTCTGAAAAATAACACAGTCTTTCTCACACATTCACTCGCTCACACACACACTTTCATTCTCGCTCACACACACATTTATTCATACATTCATTCTTTCACACACACATTCAATCACACACATTCATTCTCTCTCATACACATGCATTCATACATTAATTCATTCTTTCACACATTCACTCTCTCAAATTCAATCACACACATTCATTCAGTTACACATTAATTCACTTACATACACATTCATACATTCATTCAATCTCTCATACATTCACTCTCACATTCACACACATTCATTAAATTACACATTAATTCACACATTCACTCACATTCAATTACACACATTCATTCACTAAATTATACATTCATTCATACATTCTCTCACACATTCACTCAATTACACATTCATTCGCTCACTCACACACATGCATTCCCTTTCATACATACACATTCATTCACTTACACACATTTCATTCACTCTCTTGTTCCTCAAGAACCTCCACAAATGACAATTTTAGCTTAAATGGTTAACAAATTAGGGCATTTTTGCTTTTATGAAACAAAAGGGAACACCTACACACTTTTTAAAAAAATTAAAAATAAACATGAACAGAAGATTAATCCCACCAGTCGCCGCGCTCAACGACGGATTACAAAGTTGATACAAAAACATGGGAAGGATCTTCAGTTGACTTTCTAAGCACCTAAAGAACTTTTGATGTTTCTTTCTCGGCCTGGATTGGGGCGGGATTCGCATGCGGATTTATCATTTTGTTGATTTATTTTAACACTGTCACGTCACGAGAGTGGGAACTTCTTTCGCGCCGTTTCAAGGCTGACCCTTCAGCTAACTATCGCTATATTAAAGTTATAAAGCTCTAAATCCTTCAGTTATCTGTTTATGTTTGTCTTTTTTTTTTGTTTTTTTTTTCACTTTTTTTCCCAAAAAAAAATAAAAAATAAACGTAAAAGCAAACGAAACATGACAAAAATAAAATCAACCATCTGTTAAATCATTTTCTTGCAACTTTAAATTAATATATATCTTGTATTTGAATAAACTTATTTAGAAAATATCAATTTCTCTCCTATATTTCAAAATTGAGGTATTGCAAAAGATCATGTCAGTCAGAAAGCACGTTTTCTAGGGTTTTTTTTCTCTCCCTCTCATTCCCTCTTAAAAAAAGGACAAAACAAAAAAGCTGACTGATAGCTAACCATCCAGATACAAAGAGTAGTGCATAACAAATGTCTATTACAC
The DNA here is from genome assembly GCA_037577275.1 of Bryconaethiops microstoma. Taxonomy (NCBI): domain Eukaryota; kingdom Metazoa; phylum Chordata; class Actinopteri; order Characiformes; family Alestidae; genus Bryconaethiops; species Bryconaethiops microstoma. Next base: position 4,434,121 of record JBBJLS010000148.1, on the reverse strand, counting down.
AAAAGGAACAAATGTAGAAAACCCTTCTGGACGGGGAAGGGAAGATCACAAAACCGCCCAGGATTCACGTCCGTAATGGGATTCTCATGAGATTTTCAGGGTTTTTTCTCCATCAGTAAAAAAAGTAGTTTCTTTTTATTTGATATTTTCCATTTTTGAGAAACAAAACAATAAAAAAAAAAAAAAAAAAAAGTTCCATCCTAAAGCTGTCACTTTATGAAAAAAGAGTAAAATAATAAGAAAAAGAAGACAAAAAAACAAACAAAAAAAAACACCCAGGCTGCAGGGGTTTTCCCCCCCGACAATAAATGAGAACAGGGGTGTGACACACACATGACTTGCTCGCAGTGTTTGAAGGACCACGTCCTCAGAACAGCCATGTGCTGAAGCCTCAGTGTTGTTTAAGCGCCCGACTCGCTCTTTAGCAGACCCTTCCCCAAGTCAGCAGCCGATACTTGTTTTTTTATGAACCCTGCCCCCTCTAAACCCCCCCACCCCACTCCCACCCCCCTCCCCACCCCTACCCAGTCGCTCAAGCCCATATCTGTAGACTACGTCGTTATTTTTCTTTTTCAAAAATATCCACCATCGTTATTAGCAGGTTGTTTCTATTCTTCAAGCTTTGCAGGAAAAAATCCGTATAGAAATGCAGCAAGCACACCATGTTCTGGCAAAGTTAATCCAATGCCCTACAGCCACACTGTCTGAGCTCGTGTTCCAGGGCCTCTGAGGGAGCGCATGCCTCCTCTCTCTCTTTTCTCTTTTCTCTTTTTATTTCTTTTCAAACACGCGGTCTCTTTTTCACTAATCAGGCTGGTGTGAGGTACGTGGCCTGATGTGCGAGTGAAGGGAACGCTAGTGTGTTGGTGGTTGAGACAGTGAGAACTCTTTGGTGGGTTGTGTGTGTGTGTGTGTGTGTTTGTATGTGTCTCAAGGTTCTACACGTATAGAGCTCGAACTAGCCAAAATGTGTGTGTATCAGGGCCCAAGGGACAGAAGACCATATATATATATGTGTGTGTGTGTGTGTGTGTGTATGTGTATGTGTATGTGTATGTGTATGTGTGTGTGTGTGTGTGTGTGTGTGTGTGTGTGTGTGTGTGTGTGT
>JBBJLS010000148.1:4419924-4432913 GCA_037577275.1 Bryconaethiops microstoma | reverse complement strand
TTTCCTGCGCGACGTTCAGCATTCTCCTCTACTACTTGTCTTATTGTGCTGTGTGTTTTGGTTTGTGTGTGTGTGTGTGTGTGTGTGTGTGTGTGTGTGTGTGTGTGTGTGTGTGTGTGTGTGTGTGTAATAATGGCCTCATTTCACAGTCTGTGGACGAGATTCTCAGAGCCCTCCACCCTGTGGCACTCCTCACCCTTTATGAGTGAAACATATCTGCTATTAGAGACACACAGTCTGCACACTGCCACCGCCCCCGCCCCACACACACACACACACAAACATATACACACATACACACAAACATATACACATATGCACGCACACACACACGGACACACAAACGTATATACACAGACAAACACACAACAAACACAGATGAACACACACGCACACAGACAGACGGGCACACACACACAGACGCATACAGATGCACACAAATGCATATACAGAGGCGCGTGCGCGTGCAAACACACACACACACACACACACACACACACACACACACACACACATCATCATCAAAGAAACCAGGTGATGACTAAAAGGTTAAAAACATTCTTGAGGGATCCAACATATCAAGCAAAACAACAAAGAGCTTTTAAGCCACAGATTCATTCATATCCCTCAAATCAACATAAAAGGATTATGTTTTTATCAGTGGTTTTGATGTGCACCTTCATCGATGTCTGGAGGGAGTCCACCAACAAAGACCTTCCTGGAGTAGCGCTCCATTCTCTCTCCGTTCTGACAGCGAGTGGGAGAGTTCAACCCCGGGGACTGATCACCATGAGGGTCATCCAGAAAACCATCCTCGAAAGGAAACAGTGACGAGCGACCTAGAGAGAGAGAGAGAGACAGAGAGAGAGAGAGAGATAGAGACAGAGACAGAGTGTAAGAGACAGAGACAGAGAGAGAGAGACAAAGAGAGACAGAGAGAGACAGAGACAGAGAGAGAGAGACATAGAGAGAGAGAGAGACAGAGACAGAGTGTCAGAGAGAGAGAGAGAGAGAAAGAAAGAAAAAGGAGCGAAAGAATGAGCATGAAAGAGAGAAAGACAGAACAAAAAAAGAAAAAGAAAGAATGAGCGTGAAAGAAAGCGGGAAAGAGATGAGAACGAGTGAGGGGAGAGAGAGAAAGAGTGAGAAAAAGAAAGCGAGAAAAAGAAAGAATGAGAGAAAGAGACAGAGGAGAGAAAGAGAGAAAGAGATAGAGTGAAAGAGAAGGAGAGAGAGAAAAAAAGAAAATTTGAAGCAAACAGAGGGACAGAGAGAGCAAGAGAGATGAGAGAGAAAACGAGACGGAAAAGGAGAGAAGCACAAAAGGACAAAAGAGGATGGGGTTAGAAAGAGAAGAAGAAGAAAAAAAAAAAAAGAAAATGAGGTCTGAGCTTTTCATTTAATCTCATTCAAAACTGATTTATGGAATAATTCAAATTACAGCCAATAGAGAACTCTGGCATAGAGGCGATTCTAAGCCTCGACTAAAAGCATCATTAACCCACTCTCATATTAGAGGGGAAAAAATGTGTAGAAAATTGGACATGAGCCCCCCAAACCCACCCAATTACATATTCAAACACACATCCCAACTACAGCTGGATCAGGTGCCAGTGTGCTGAATTAGCCAAGTCTGTTCATTTCCTTCTCTTCAGGGACTTTCTGGCTGTCTGAGCTGAAGTCTTCCACTGAAGAAGACTTCAGAGCTCGGAGCTCAGAAGCAGAACAGGGATATTTCAGAAGGGCCGGTCCCCTGAGCTTTGGCACACGCCAGAAAATCTGAGGAACACTGTTTTGTTCAGTTTTGCACATCAAAAACTATCCTGCACATCAAAGAAGAAAAAAAATTCACAGAGAGTTGGGAAACTGGGTTACGCCAGGAGTCGGGCGTTAAAGCAAATGTGGATGAAGGAAGGGTTACAAGGTTCTAGATGGCGTGTAATAAAATTAGAGACAGAAGACATACAGTAAACCCCCGATATTCGCGGGGTTACATTCCAAGAGCACCCGCGAACTGTGTAAAACTGCAAATTTGTGATGTGGTAAAAAAATTAATAAACAAATAATTTTTTTTAAAAGCCTAAAAATGCTTATTTTTATAATGCATGCCCTAAATATGCTCCCAAATATACCCCTAGAACACTGTAGAATGTAAATATTGATGTTACCCCTGTATAGACTGTACTGTAATTTATGCACGTGCGTTTTCTTTGGTATGTGCCGTTCTTTGGTATACGCAGGTAAATACAGTAGTAATTTAATTTAATACAGTAAAATGAATGGGTAATCACCAAAAATGAATGCTATTGATTGGAGGATTTACAGTTCATTGGGCGACGCCTCTTCTTCAGGTGCTTCAGGAGTCGTCGTGTTTTAGCGACCTGCCGGTTAAAGCAGATACTGGACAGCGACTGGACGCACTCAAACTTTTTCTGCCGCTTGGGTTCGTTGCCAGAAGGCTTAGAAGGTGAACAGCATTTGAGCGGCATCTTATGGTTTTAAGAACGCGAGAACACGAGGGTAGCAGCCAACATACGGTTGCTTTGTGTTCTCTCGACAGTACTAAAAAATGTATAGAGTTATATTTTATATGGAAATTTAGCAGCATTTACGTTAATATTCATATTACAAAATTAGTAAATTCTATTTTTCTTAATAATTTAACACTAAAATGTGTAAAAAAATTATAAATTGCCACAAAATAAAATGCAGAGGATATCTGCAGTTTCTGCGAATTTGCAGGGGTTTCCGCGAACGATTATTAGTTCGGTTCTACGAAAAACTCAGCGAATGACTGAATACCTCTGAACCACGGATATGCGGGGGGTTACTGTAAACACCAAATAAATAAATGAATAAATAAATACAAACGGTCTAATGGTCTTTACGTCAGCCATAACTTGTTCCAATGAAACCAAGAACCACAAGAATGATCCCACTGCAGGGGCTCTCTCCCCACATCTTTATGAGAAGGTGCTGAGAAGGTGACCTTGTTCCACGTTTTAGTAACGTTCTAGCCAGGAGTGGTAAACCAGGGTGCCTGGATGTTGGTGTTCGGTGGTTTTTCTCCCCTTAAAACCTGTCAATTAACTGCTGAGGTGGGTCTGAGTAGGAAAATCACCAAACACTTCTGGACTCCAGCCCTCCAAGACCAAGGTTAGAGATTAAATAGATTAGTGGTTCCCAAAACTGAGAAACCCCCAAACCTGCACATTTTAAAGTTTCTCCCATCTCCCAATACACCTGATTCCACTAATCACATCATTCCCCAGCTATTCTTGAGCTGAACATGAAAATGTGCAGGACAGGGGGCACTCCAGCAACAACTTAGAACATGTGTATTGAACTCCTGGAGGGCTGGAATCCAGAAGAGTTTAGTGGTTTTGCTACTCGAACCCTTCTTTACAAGAAGGTGACCTTGTCCCACAACGTTTCAGCAGCGTTCTAGCCAGGGCTGACAAACTCCAGTCCTGCGATGTTGGTGTTTGGTGGTTTTTCTGCCCTTTAAACCTGGCAATTAACTGCTGAGGTGGGTCACCAAACTCGTCTGGACTCCAGGCCTCCAGCGGGTGCCACCCATGTTCTAAGCTGGTGCTCCCAAACTGTTCCTGGAGTGCCTGATGTCCTGCAAGTTGTGAGGTTTACACACCCACTTCAACTCAATAATGGCTTGGAAATTAACTTATTAGTGAGACCAGGTGTGTTGGGAGCAGAGAAAATCCCTAAAATGTGCAGGGCTGGGGGTTCTCGTTTTTGGGAACCACTAACCCGTCACATTTCTAACCCTGGTCCTGGAGGCCTGGAGTTCAGAAGAGTTTGTTGATTTTCCTACTCAAACCCACCTCAGTTAAGTGGCAGGTTTACTTCATGTGTTAAGGGCAGAAAAACCTCCAAACATAAACATTACAGGATTGCAATTTGCTAGGAAATTACGTTACTAGTAATTCACTTAACTGTAAGTTCCTTATCTATAGTATTTATACCCCACCATTTGTGTATATAGCATAGTGTATTGGATATATTTTCTGTATTTGATCATTTTCTGTTGGATTTATTTAGACTTTATATTTTATACTGTTCTTGTTTTTGTGTCTCCGTGGAGTTTCCAGTTTTCTGACTCTGATTGCTGAAACATTGTGGAACAAGGTCATCTTCTCAGCACCTCCTCATGAAGATGTGGAGAAAAAGCCCTAGCAGTGGATCTGAGAAGGAAAATCACCAAACTCTCCTAGTCTCCAGCCCTTCAGGAGTTTATCACCCATGTTCTAAGCTGGTGGTTCCCAAACTGGACCTGGAATGCCCCCTGAACTGCACATTATGGTGTTTACACAATTCTATTCAATTCAAGAATGAGACATGATTAGTGGGGTCAGGTGTGTTGGGACGAGGGAAAATGTGAAGATCTGGGTGGTTTTTGGGAACCACTAAGCCATTACATTCCTAACCCTGGTCCTGGAGTACCACCACCCTGTATATTTTAGTCAGCTAATTAAAGCCCTTCTTGGGCTGTAGTGGGGGTGTTTGAGCAAAAATAACACCATAATGTGCAGGACAGAGTAAGGCCAGAATCAAGGTTGGGATCAAAATTATGAAATGATTAAAAATTACCCATTGCAGAAATTAGTCAGTTATAGTAAAGCATTTTCTTAAGATCCACTCCAAGCATTTCTGATTGAAAACCATGGTAAAGTCAATGTGCTTTCATGAGCAACATTTATGAGGAAGCTTACAGATCAACCTTAAGGTTCATCCGCGAGAAATTAAGGCCTTTGTTTGGCTTTTTTGGTGTGTTTGTGTTAAGGCTAAACAATTGGTCGAAAATATAAAATTGCAATTCAAAACCTCTACTGATCATTTTCTACACATTCACTGTCCTGGTGGTCTAGATAATATCACAGATACACATAACTACATTAGCATCATGTTCTTAAAAAAAAATTACACGGATACTAGGAATTTTGTTCAGAATGATTTTGTTCCTTTCTAAAGAACTCCTCCAACGCTGAAGTGTTTTGCATAAAAGTTGAAAAGGAGCCATTTCAGTTTTGCCCAATTCGTACCAATACAGTCTGAGTGATGTGACGTGAAATTGGCTGCAGTGGGAGCGTACCGTCAGAACATAAGAGTAGGTTCAATTTAGTTCTCACACTCAGACTCCAGCCAGACTCTAAATCAGTGTTTCCCCATCCTTGTCCTGGGTGCACACAGCTAGTGCTTTCCCTGATCTAACACATCAACTATAAGGGTATTTTCACATCTACCTCGTTTGTTCCAGAACCTTCTGACTTTTCAGTTGGTTGGTCCAAACAAAACACCAAGTGTGAAAGGTGCAAGTGTGAAACCAAGATGAACTGAATCAAATGTTCATGATGTTACAACAACACAAACATTGGTCCAGACTTTCAGGCGTGAAAACACCCTAAAACTAAAAGTAAGGCGTTCTTGATGAGTTTATTGATTGGATCAGGAGGGTCAGGAGCAGTGAAAACACGAAAACGTGCAGGACAGGAGGTTTTCAAGGACCAGGGTTGGGAAACACTGCTCTAAAGCTTTGTCAGCTGATCATTCGTTTTCAGAAATGGAGCCTGTCCTGTGGTGTGTGGGTGTATTTGCCTGTTTTTGCTTAGGAGGTCTCTAAAAAAGTACCAGTCCGAAGCAATTTTTTTTTGTCAGTGTAAATTCCAGAATGGTAAAATGAAGAATATAATCACTCTAATATGTAACCGAATTCACACATCTATCTTAAATCTGGAATTTAAGAATAGCAGAAATTAACATTACTGAAGGACTTGCTACAATGTTGCAAATATTATTATGTTTTAATTTTAAAATGAATAATCGTTTAGCCCCTGTATGTGTGTGTCTCATGGAGACACTGACAGGTTTATGATTTACCAATAGATCAGATCACAAAGCACTATAAAAATGCACATGAAAAACACAATGACTCCAGGGGGGAAAAAGAGATGCCAGAAATGTTCTTCTCTTTGAAAAGCAACTAGAAACATGGGGAAAAAAACCATTCAGGGCCCGTGTTAGGAAATGAATGGTTAAAGCATCCTTCCCACCCTTTTGATTATATGGATTGATGAAAATATAAACTATAATCCAGTAAGGAAAGACAAGGGCATGAATTAATAGACTTCATCCAACCACAACACAGATGAGGCAGACATTCCATCATCATCATCATCATCATCATCATCCAACCCCCCAACCCCAATCTCCACATCCACCCTCACACACAGACAGCCAGCAATTTAGCCTTCATTTCCACAAGCACAAAACAGAGAGAAGGCAACGTGTTACCTCTTCTGCGACCATAGTTCCTGGCTGTTCGGGAGCACACAGGGAGAGAGGGAGAGAGGGAGAGAGAGAAGAGAGAGAGAAGAGGGAAGAGAAAGCAAAACAACGAGAACGAGAAAGAGAATGAGAAAGAGAAATAGAAAGAAAAAAAAGAGAATGAGAAAAGGAAAGAGAGAGAGAGAGAGAGAGAGAGAGAGAGAGAGAAATAGAAAAAGAGAAAGAAATAGAAAAAAGAGAAAGAGAGAGAAGTAGAAACAGGAGGGGAAGGGGAAAAGAGATAGAGGGGAAAAAATGGACAGACAAACAGACAGACAGAGAGAGGGAGAGAGACAGAGACATGGGTTTTGTGGGCAAACAATGTGAACAGTCACTACGGCAACAGTGTGAAAGCACAAGTTGAGCTGGGAGGACTGGTGTGGGTCAGGGGTCGGAACTGGCCAGCAAAGAGAGAGAGAGAGAGAAAGAGAGAGCGAGCGAGAGAGAGAGCGTGAGAGAGAGAGAGAGAGAGAAAGATATACAGTGTTCTTTAGTCTGTTGGTCCGGTCACTAAGCTCTCATTTGAGTTTCTCAGGACGTCTCTCAGCTTCTACAGATGTTGGCCTACTGATCTATCCTCTCTCCATCATTTACTTGTCTTGCTTATTTGTATTACTTCAGGTCCATAAGGCCACCATATGTGAAAACTGAGGTCAATAAAGTCAAACCGTGAATCAGTTTAGGAGAGTTTGGTCACTGAAGGCATCAAACATCTGGAAATCATTTGATATAGTGCAAAATCCAAAGAAACCAGTTCAAGGAAGCTACAAAATCAATAGGAAACAGATTGTATTTCTGTGAGAAAATGCAAAGTGTGACTGTATGGTTGCTGATGGTATGGAGGCACCCAAATATTGGTGATATCAAAGACTCTTCCGACTCTCTTTATTCAGAGCTGCATTTTACCACTGAATTACAGAGGGGGGCAGTAACTCACTGTCTATTACCAAGTCATTTATGGTTGAGGACGGCTGAAAATGGGTGGAGCAAGCCTCCCTGTACATGTCACAGACTCTCTCTCTGCTACACACTTTTAATGTGACTCACTTTTCTGCTCCCTCTCCCCATACATTAAAGAGGCAACTCAACGTTTTTTAACGATCAATACTCGGCCCCTGATTAACTGATCAAAAACTGCAGGAGGAGAAGAGGCACCAAATAATAAATCACACTAATGAGTCAATTTCATCCCATCTCTGGTCGGTGCTGATTGCATTCAGGTTGAGTCTGTAGAGCTACAGGCAAATTTGGATTAGAAACCTGCAGACGTGGGTCAGTTTGGGTCAGACTGGGATCGAATGGGTCTACATAATATTCAGGTTTGGAAGAAAATTTCAGGCCTTAAAGTTATAACAACTCCCACATTTGTGTATTTTGGGTGCTAGCACACCTGGGTAAGCTCAAGGACGCTTGATAATGACCTCATGAGTACAACAAGTGTGTTAACACTGCTTTTCTGTTTCCAGGGGTCTGTTTAGAGCGCCTCTGAATGCTGAAACGAAGTGCAGCTGGTTGTGTTCCTAACATTTTGCCCTTTAACATGGTCTTGTCTTCAGTGTTTTTTCTAACTGTATTTTATTATGGAAGTTCTCTTTTAGAGCATATTTAGGGCATAAAGATAGATTGCTCATGGCCTGCGAGCTGCTGTTTTGAAGTTGACCTCTCCAAAATGCAACATGATTGACCCATTTCCACCCCGCAGTTGGGCATAAAGTCCTGGATCACACACACAGCACGTGTCACTGTATGAGACAGATAATTCACCAACCCTCATCCCGTTTCACCTCGAGAGCGAGAGTCATTAAGGTAGAGATCCAGGGAGCTCTATGCAGAGAAATAGGTCATTGCGAGTGACCCCATTTTTAATTGGGCAAGAGGTTCTCCACATTCCAGACACCCATTCACATTTCTGCAGTGGAAATGTTGTGCTAATTCAGAGGAAATGCTGGTGGCTGCCGTCTGAGTTGACCCGACACTTATGGTCTGGCACCCTCCCACTCCTGCAGAGAGGCCAAAGGTAGGCCTGCAGAAGAGCAGATAAGGAGAAGCCTGCACACACAGTCTGTTTGCTGCATGAGTACAGAGGCTCAGAACTAAAACCCCATGATTAGTAACATCCTGCTATTCCAGGAGCTTAGACACTCCTGGTCCAGGAAAGAGGAGTTGTGTCCAGTGTGTAGGACTCGTTTAGCGCCGTCACTCAAATCCGCTACACCTCCACATTCTCCAGGCATTCGGGCTAAATGGCCGCTTCCCACATGCCTCACATTCTTTTTTTAAATCCTCCCTAACCAAGTCCAGTGAGTGGATAAAGTTGTGTGTGGAGCCACAGAACAAAGTTTACACTGCTACAGTTTTAAAAAGGCTGTGTTTAGCAAGCTGACTAGCCCTTAGCCAAATTACGTGCTCGCTAATTATAGAGAACATACTGAAAAACTAAACCATTCAATATGATACGACCCCAGGACCTCCGCTTTTAGTTAAGGTCACGATTTTGAAGACCTTGGTACAAAATGCAGGCACAAATGGCACATGAAAAGTGAGGCGACGCTTTTTCTTCCCTCTCATTGAAAACAGAAAAAAAATGACCCAAGTTCATAAAAACTCATATTGGTTTCATCTTATTCTTTGGTCACATCCCAATTTCTTCCAATTGTCCACAAAAATGTATTATACAGATATGATTCACTCCCACAAGAGTACATCACATCAAGGCCATTTGATTCATATAAGAATCAAACAGAGTGCAATTTCACATTATCCCAATGCTTTAGTCCAAAGTTGACAAAAAAAAAAACTAAGATTCAATTGGTTTGCATGGCCAGGTTTAGTGTCATATTGGCTCCATCGTAATCTTTGATAAAATCCCAATTTGTTCAAATTGCCCCTAAAAAGTATGCATAGAGATTATTTATTCCCACAGGTAACTGAGTCCAAGTCCATCTTAGTTTATCTTCCATTTCTGTTGGGAATTCTGTGAAATCCTGTCAAAATGACACCACATGTTGTTTATTCTGTTTGACCCCTCCTTTACTTTCCACACTATCCCAGTGCTAACCTCCCCCACTTTAGTCCAATACTGGCCACCCAGCCCCAACAGTCAGCTGCAGCAGCATCATAGCATGTGCCACATTATCCTGTAAGAGCCCAGCGTGGTGGGAGACAGGCCTGAAAGAAGTTCATGCTGAGGCTGCTAGAACAGAGCCTCCAATGAGCTATGGAGTCACACTGGGGATTTCTCTATAAAACCCCTTCAACACAGGCCTGCCAAAGACGGGCCAATATGGTCCAGTGTGGAGAGGCTCCAATTGTGTGACATTCTCACTGCTGGAGGACAAGACTGACTCCAGACTGTAGCATCTCACATTTGGAGCTTTTCATTAAAAGGGTCTCTGTGTGCCTCGCTGCTAAGAGCAGACATGGAAACGTCTGAAGGGAGGAGGTCAGGGGGTCCAGAGCACCTAGCAACAAGAGAGAGAGGCAGGAGGGAGAAACAGCCGCCGCCATGTGTCTTGTGAAACCGTATTAGCCAACCCTGCTGAGGGACGGGGGGGGAGGGGGGGGAATTTGGTCCAAAGTTTAAAAGTTTCATGGGGCAGCTTTTGCTCTGGGCCAAACAGTGGAAGGTTAGGTTAACCTGCTGGAAGTTTCTGTCCCTCCGTGTGAGAATAATTGCTGTCATGATTTAAAAGAAACAGCAATTAGTAGAAAACGTAGCCTTGAGCTCGAGCTCGGCACAGATTTAACAACAGTGATGATGTAAGATACAGTGTAACTGAAGGAAAGATATTCTAGAACTCACACAACCTTCAGAGTTCCTTATACTGTGGGACGAGCGACTATTTTTATCCCCACCTCAAATAATTAGAATAGTTAGAATACTGAAGTTGCATTTGAGATCATAAGCCGTATTTACATTAAGAGAGCTGGAAAAAGTCCCTGATCTCTATTTTTGAGTATGAAGCCAATGATTTGGTCTTATCATCGTGTGATAAAACCATAGGGCTGTGTAAGTGAAGAAGTGTTTTTATCTGCTTTGTATTGTATCTATAGCTTTGTTTAACCAAGCAGTAATTTCACTGGCTTATCAGGGCTCCAGACAAAATAAAAACTTTAGGAGCTATTGGCTCCTAAACACAAAATATTTGTGAGCCAAATAATATTTTTAGGAACCATAATCTCTGTAACATGTAATAAAAAATTTTTAAAATTTCATGGCACATTTTGCCTCCAGTCTTACGCCACGTAAAGAGCGTTAAAACTAAAAAAGAAATCATGACATGGACTAAATTGTTGTCAAATTTAACACTATTTCTCATGTAGTTAATGTTTATTTTTCCTATATTTTAGAATGCACTCTGCAACAGGTTGCCAGGCCGTGCGAATCGTTTCAAATGAAATCTGTCAACACTGCTCTCAAAAGAGATGTGTCGGTTGCAAATGAGTCAGTTCTTTGACTAAATTTGGGAAAACAAAGAGCCGTTTGGGTATAGACATATTGCTAGACTGACCACAGATATAAACTATTACTAGACTGGCCACAGATGTAGAATACTACTACACTAGATCATAGACATAGAATATTACTAGTCTGACCAGACATAGAATATTACTAGACGCCACATGACCAGCTGCATCGGACGTCAATGTTGCCGCCATATTGCGAGAGGCACTGCTGTGGAGTGAATTAGTGGATAAAGATGCCTCACACAGATCCCCACACTACAACTTCAGAGATATTTCAGACATAGTCCACACCACGATGTGTCAGTGCTGTTTTTGGGGTACGAAAGGACCAACACAAGACAGGTGGTTTTAATATTATGGCTGATTGTTTTTGCTCATTTATGCACAGTAATGATGTTTGACTGTGCGTTTGGAAGCTGTCGTGCGAGTCGTAGCTAAAATAGGTTGAGAAGAACTGCTGTAAGGAATGTACAGGAAAATCAACACATAGACAAATTGGTCCCTCTCACAAAACTTTCCCTCAAATCATGTCCATGAATATTTGAGCAGTATAATCATTACGCACATTTTAAAAATATTCATTTAATTTTGTAGGTCAACTGGAGTTCTACAGCAAAGTGTTACATTATTCATTTGTCTCACATGATATTTTCAGTTTTCACATGATATTTTCAGCACTTACTGTATGTGTCCACTTATCTGTTCCTCCAGTTTTTTATAATTAGAGTTGGAGAGTTATACTGCATTTAACTGCTGATTATTCTAAACTAATTTAACCCCAATTCTTGCAATTGTGACAATTTGGTCACCTAGGTCACTGGAAAATATATAAATAAATTATTTAGTTAAAATTCAGGTTCATTTGAATGATTCCAGCAGGCATCACTATTAAATGTTAAGTGTTAGTCAACTTATTTTCTCAAGTTGTTCTCACAAACTGGTCAGGTTTGTGAGAAAGGCCCAAATACCTTTTAATCAAGGTTCTGAAAAAGTACACAGTGGGGAAAATTAATAGGCCTTACATTGTGACTTACCACAAAACGGTGACCCTGTAAAAACCCTAGTCATGGTGACACCAATCATTATTTCATTTTGTCTATTCGGAGGTCCCTCAGACTCTAGCAACCATATGGTTGAATACCTGTTGAAAGTTTCAGCAGAAGCAGTTCTGAAGGTGTAGTGATGGAAGGAAAAGAGTCACTGGCTCAAATTGACCGTTTCCTTCTCTCCCCTACTGCTCTCCAACCACTTCCAACTCCACAACCTGAACACCAGGCCCAAACCAGACGGCTGCAGAGCCAGGCCACAAAAATCTCCTTCATCAAAGACACGAGGAGCCTCTTGGAACCCTCTTGGAACCTTTTTCCAACCTGACCGAGACAACACAGACATCTGCTGACAGAAAACAGCAGACGCCTGCTGGACTCGCTACAGTCTGGAATCACTCACCATATACATACTGTGATTTTACATTCAACAAGTAAACCAAGTATCATAACATTACTGTAGTTCAAGAATTTGGAAAAAAGACATATTACATGCTACAATAATATACTCATTACTATTCCACTAGCAAAGTTACGTGCCTTTGATAAACACTTGGAAATACATTTTATCTCAATTATTGATGCTACACTTTTTTTTCCATTTAGAATCATCTGTAGCTTCATTCTGGAGACATTAAAATTTTATTTTATAGCTTCCTAATTACATCAATCCTTATTATATCAAAGATGCACAGGACCAGATATGGGTATTGATAGTACTGATACTGATATCAATGCTGATACTTATTGATCCTACTGTCCATAATTTGGTGCAGAAAATAAATACATCACTTGAAAAGCTGTGAGAAGATTCAGCAGTTATTTTATTGTGATTTATTTGGAGAAATAAGGATCTAAACTGTCCTATGTTTCTGTTTCTATAATAAGGGAGGAGCATACAGTACTGGGCAAAAGTCTTAGGCACCTGAGAAAATTATGCTTAAAAGCCGTTTACTACTGGGCAGTGGTGTTAAATTAGTGTTAAAACACCAACATGACAACAAATACCAACAACATTAACACAGTAAAGGGTGGTTTTATGCATGGCAAAGTGTTCACGTAACTATTTCTGGACCTCTTTCCTCATGGAAGCCCAGTTTTACTTGCAGCTCCATCAAATACCTGGTTTGGCTC
>JBBJLS010000148.1:4396656-4419824 GCA_037577275.1 Bryconaethiops microstoma | reverse complement strand
ACACACACACACACACACACACACACACACACACACACACACACAGTAAGGGGTCATGTGATATGACCTCAGTAGTAGGTGAAAGGGCAGCATGATTTCATGCTCTACTGCCAACAGCTTCAGGGCACAGGCAGATTTAAGCCCCTACAGAAATAAAAATCCAAAAAGCTAAAATGCTTCTACAATTTGTCCTACTGCTGAGTTGATACTACGTGAACATGTGCTTAAATTATGTGAACGTGAGTGAGTGAGACATGAGAAAAGAAGCATACCTGGTAGTCTGACTGCATGACGTTTGTTCCTGAGGTGGCCCCTGAGGGCCCGATGCGGGGTTTCTTGTTCGGAGGCCCCTGGTCCTGGCCGTGCTGGATGGAGGGGCCCGTGTTGGCCCCTGTGGCCCCCGACGTGCCGTTGGTCTGAGCGGAGCTTTGCTGCGACTGAGCCTGCTGCGTCTGCGTCTGAACCTGTGTCTGTGCAGCGGTCTGCTGGTGTTGCTGCGTCTGGTTCTGAACACACACACACACACACACACACACACACACACACACAATAGGGCAAAAATCAGAGCTGAACATTAAGGCTTCAAAACGTGGTAAATGCTTTATCTGGTTCAAAACTGACCTGCATTGTTTTGACCAAGAGAATTAAGTTAGTGTGTTTGTGTGTGTATATGCATATACACTACCAGTCAAAAGTTTGGACACACCTTGTCAATCAGAGATTTCCTTTGTTTTCATTGTTGGCTACACTGTAGATTAATTCTGAAAACATCACCTGTTGCTCTGATGACAGCTTTGCACACTCTTGACATTTTTTCAGATCAGATTTATGCGGAATCGACCTGGAATGGTATTTAATTAACAGGTGTTTCTTCGTCAAGAATTCATTAGTGGAATTTATTGCCTTCTTAATGTGTTTGGGATCATCAGTTGTGACGGTCGGGTTGGTACACAGATAGTGATTCTATTCCACTACGGTTCTACTCCACATTATGGCAAGAACCGTTTAACTAAGTAAAAAAAACAACAGTTCATGATAATTTTACTACAAAACATATTCTGCTTTGTTTAACTCTTTTTTTGTGTTTACTGCATAATTCCATGTGTTCCTTTATCATTTTGTTTGTTTTCAATATTAATCTACAATGTAGAAAAGAATAAACACAAAGAAAAAACACTGAATAAGAAGGTGTCCAAACTTTTGACTGGTAGTGTGCATGTGTGTTCTTTTGGAGGTTGGGCAAGCTTTTACAGCAACACTGGGATGAAACTGCATCCAAGCTAATGAGACATTGTAGTAAATTCCTCACTTTTGGTCAAAATACATATTTAGCACAAGAACTAACAAGGTACAAAAAGTTGAGCTTAAAGGTCTCATATCCTACATTTTTATTTGTTTCGATTTTCCTTTCATTCTTTCTTTCTTTCTTTCATTCATTCATTCATTAATTCATTTATTCGTTTATTTCTTGAGTTCCACTTACAACATTTGTGTAGTTTTATGTACCAAAAACAGTCACAATTCATTTTTAAATCACCTTTTTTCAATCTTTATCCCCGTGAATAAAACAGGCTGTTTTGGATATGCCCTTAAGACTGATTTATGTAAATGAGCTCTGCTCTGATTGGTCATCCTGTTTTGTGCTTCATTCAAAAAGCAGTCTGGACACCACCTACAACCTGTATGAATAGGGCTGTGAACAGTACGTTTACATATTATAGCAAACGTTTACAACAAAGGGTTGAGGAAAAACTCCATAATATGGTTCCTTTTAGCATCTCCACCTTCAAAAAGGTAGCTATGAAGAAATGAGCCATCGTTTTTGTGCCTTTACCTTCTCCGTCTTCTCTTCGGGTTCATCTTCATTGAGGAACTCGCGTTTGGGATACGGGATCTGGCAACCCGCAAAGACACTGAAACACACACAACAGCACAGTTCTGTGAGCACACCCCCCACCATGTGGCTAATGAGGTTGCCAATGGGAGCTGACCCACTATTGGACGATCATATGGAAAACAGGGCCAAACGCGGGACAAGGAAAACGACCTATTTGTCCTTTTGCCCTTTTGGTTTTCTCCACTGAAATTCTCACCAGGGCACAAAACAGCACTGCCCAGCCTGGGGGGACTTTTCGATTCCTTCTAAATTCAACCAATGCTTTACAACCGACCCGCTTCCCATCAATACTGCCAATGGACTGCGGTAGAGGAAATCACTAGAAGCTAAAAGCATGTTGTACATACTGCACACGTGCAGGGAAGTAAATAAGTCTTACTCCGATGTGGGTAAAGGCTCCTCCAGGAAATAAGGGTCTTGCAGCGCTTGTTCAGAAGTGATTCTTTTGGTGGGGTCCATGGTAAGAAGTTTCTGCAGCTGGAACAATATTAATACCAATATTCATGTCAAGTATGTCAGCTTAGACTTGCACTTAAAAGAATATTATTGGCCTTATCTCTATCAGGCACATGACCGATTACCACAGACAATAATTTTGTCAATTTAAATACCATTTACAATAGACGAGCAGGAACAGTGCACTATTGGCTCCTATTATAAGAGTGTTTCGAGCCAACAGCAGGAACGTCAACATTTATGTGCATGCCCATCAACCATATGATACAGGTCCATAAGAATAGCCTAACAAATGCTGGAACATTCCTTTAACAGTTACCTACCCTCACTTCAAGGCAATGGAATACATTGCATTTTGTTTGCAAAGTGCTAAGTACACTAAGTACAGCACCATTTGCACATGTGTAGATCCCCACCTGCCCCACTTTAAGTAGATTGATGGGAAAATTCTTACCAACAGAAAGACTTTGCTGTCTGGTTTTACTTTATGCTTTTCCATGTACTTGATGAGGCTGCTGTTGGCATACCTGGAAAACACATTTAGGTCAAGGTTTAATGTCCAGGCAGTATTATACAACCAACAAAGGGCCAAATACTACAGAGTGGGCCTAATATCGAGAGCAATCCCTGGTAATGATACAGGCATCTGTGTCCGGGGGTCCAAAGGAGCACAACTGGCTTTGCTCTCTCTGGGTGGGTAGGATGATCAGCTGTTAGCTGATGTAACAAAATTGGTAGTTAGTGTTCTCCTCCAAGCGTGCTGAGCCATCTAATGCAGTTTGAAAAGAACTTCAAATGTTGAAGTCCCAGTGTTGGTGGTTTCATTGGTGGACTCCTGAGTAAAAAAATGTCAATTGTAAAGTGGCCAATTTTGTCATGCATGAACACACCACTGCACAGCACAGCCCAGCACACAGTGTGAAATTTGCCCTCTGCATTTAACCCATTCACCAAGTAGGTGGGGATGGTACCTTGCTGAAGGGTACCTCAGTGGTGAAACGGGCAGTCTTGGGACTGGATCCCACAACCTTCCAATCACAGGGGCAACTCCCTAACCACTAGACCACCTCCTGCCCCCAGTGGGTTGAAATGGGCACTACTAAAATAGGGAGCAAATTGAAGGGGAAACATGCCATATGAAGCTTACACAAGATATAAAATGCACTTTTCCGTAGGTACACAGGAACCGCACTGTACCTAAACCGCCCATGGCAGTTGTAGCACGCTTTGATTTTCCATTGTATCTTAGCCTGGTAACAGTGTTTCTGCATTATTTAGCCGTGCAATGAATACCAAACCCAGCTAACGTGTTAGTGATGTCCCAGTACACCCTCACATTTCTCAGAGCATTAGAAAACTCCACTGAAAAATATCTCCACCCCAAACAGATAGCGGTGCTTGTACTTTGTCGACTTCCCAGTTTGTATATCCATTGCTGCTGTTGGGTTTTTTTTGTGCGGGCAATAAAAAAAAAATACAATAACCTCCTTCCAAGTCTGACTGTTGTCATGGCAACAGACCAAACATAAAGCAGTGATGTAGTGGCATTCAAATAGGGGATGGCCTTCAGTTTAAACAGGGTGACTTACAACGCAAAATGTAGAACTAAAAAGCTATCGTTTGACCCCGCCAAAAGCTTGGAATCGCATGTAGTATATACAGTAAACCCCTGACATTCACAGGGGTTACGTTCCATGAGCACCTGCGAATCGTGAAAAACGGCGAATTTGTGATGTTGTTTAAAAAAAAAAAGGCTAAAATTGCCACAGTGCTAGAATGTAAAATACTGATGTTATCCCTGTACTGTAATTCATGCAAATTTTATTTGGTATAAGCCGGTAAATACAGTAATAATTTAATTTACAGCAATAAAATTACAGGGCTTTAAGAAAAACACAAGAACACTGGAGACGCTCCACGGAGGAAATTCTGGACCACAGCTGCATCAGAGGGCAGCAGCCAATCAGCAGCAAGTAGAAATAAATAGCGTTCCTGGATTGGCTACTTTCAAACCTCCCGCCTCTGAGTACAGCGGTATTTCACGATCCCAAGACGCACTTTCTTTGTGTTTCTTTCCACAGAAACAAAAAATATATGCAGTTATATTTTATATAGAAATGTAGCTGAATTTACATTAATATTTTTGTTATAAAATTAGTTAATGGTATTTTTCTTAATAATTTAGCATTAAAATGCATGAAATATTATATAAAACAAAATGCGGAGGATATCTGTGGTTTGGGGAGTTGGGCTGTCCACAAACAATCGTTAGTTCGGTTCTAAGAAAAAATCCACGAATGACTGAATACGTGAATACGAAGGGGTTTACTGTGTATAATTTACAATTACTACTTATCCAGTGCACTAACTACAAGGTGGCTATTTTATGACGCTCTTTGATCAAACTCTTTAATATTAAGCAGGCAGTCCATTAAACAATGAATAATTTACTGAAATGATATATTTATAGTCATTTCTTGATTAGACATCTGCCTGAGACCTGATCACTAATTTTACAACATGAGTCATTCTGCATGTTAATGTAATCAGAACGTCATTGCAAAGTTCCACAAGTACCACCTACAGCAGGGGGCCCCGACACAAACACAGTTCTGCTCCTCAAACACACTTTGTGGATGTTAAGTTCAGCAAATGAACAATACAGAAATGCAATAAAATGTGCAGAAGTTTGTTCTCTATAGTGCTCACTTTCATATGGGGCATCCAAAACTTTGCATACGACTGTAGTTAACAATTCAACTATAATGCCACATGTTGGAAGCTAAAAAAAGGATAAGAGGGCTGTCCTGGAGGGATGGTGCCCAGTTTGCTAGCTCTCTTCCCCCCAAAACACCCACAAAACCTGGCAATTAACAAATAAGTTGGACCAGGAGTGTTTGAGCAGGAAAATCCCTAAACTGTGCTGGACAATTGCCTTCTAGGACTGAATCTGGCATCCCTGATCTCTGTTCGGCTGAAATCTACCCATTATTTTAGCTTCCTACATGTAGCATTATAGCTGAATCTTTGTCTGCCCCACGTGAAAGTAAGCACACGTCCTCAGTAGAGAACACACCTCTGCACATTTTATTGCATTGTAATGTTCATTTGCTGACATGCACAAAGTTACGCCACAATTTGTCTTACGTTTTTTTACTCTAATATGTGAAACAAATGTATAAATAAGCAAATAAATAGAAAGTGAGCACTAAAATTGACATATATGTGTGCTCCATGCAGGGAAGTTTCACTTAAAATAATAAAAAAAAGCAAATGCCATGAAATTTGATAAGGGGTGTTGACACACACACACACACACACACATACACACACACACACACAAACATTAACGTTTTTATAATATACAGTATTTATATTATACTGTTATATTGTATACATTTTATTCTACTTGTTGTGCTGCTTCTACTTTCTTCTTTTGTTCTGCTCACTTTGCTCCTGTAATGATGCAAATTTCCCACTTGTGGAACTAATAAAGGCTTATCTTATCTTATCTTACCTTAAAAAACAAAAAAACTAGTGCAAGACCACTTTGAAAGTGGAAATACACCCGAGACACTGACTGACTAGAGGAAAATGACCCTTTGACCAGAGTGCACTGATGACAAGATAAAGCGCGCCGGACTGCCTCCACCACAATGTAAAATTCCACTCACGTTGTTCTCCTGAAGTCTTTCTGTAGGGTTGGGTATTCTGGCATCTTCCGAATGTCCTCCCAGTCCTTATCTGCAACAAACACACACACACAGACACACACACACACACACACACACACACACACACACACACACACACACACAAACACACAGCCTTTAACCTACAGGGTGCAATAACGTACCGTCAGGTGCAAAACGCCTTTTCAAGCGCGTTGTGTAAGGGGCAGTTAGGGGTCTTTCATCAGTCCGCTCGGTTGGCTAAATTTAAAGTGGTGTAAATGCCTTTCCACATTTTGCGGTTGAACATGAGCTCGAGATGCTGGAGCAACAACAATCAGCTCAGACTGAATTACGCTCTTCGCTGTGCTCCATGTTTCCCCCCATCTTTACAGCTGAGGTCTTTTAAACGCTACTAAAGTGGGTGGCAGTGTTTTCGTTATGCAACAAAACAGAATGAATTTGTACACAAGCTGTGGCATTAAGAAGAAAAAACTCCTGTAGTGGATGGAATCTGAAATCTCCCTGAGAGTGAATGAAGCAAATTAATGGTGCTAAAGATTAATGATAAAAATCATGTAATGATGCTAAACAGCTCCCTATTATTAGCCAGTTTGTGCAGTCCTAATATTATGAATACATCATCTTTTTCTCTTAAAAGTAAGAAATACTGTTTAGCATGTTAGCTCTGATTAAAAAAAAACATTTTAAGTTTCTAAAACTACTTAAAAACAATGTTTTTTTCATTTTAAAAACGTTTTCTTTAAATAAAAGCCCTACTCTAAAAAACCCATTTTTTTTCCATTTTAAACTCTTTTTTAAAACTATATTTCAAACTAGTTTTTAAAAAAACATTTTTCAGTTCTTAAAAAGTATCTTACATAGTTTTTTAAACCTACTCTTTAAAAGTATTTAGGTTTTAAAAAATACTTTACAGCCCTGTGTGTTATTTTCCCTGTTGTTACTTTGCTTCTGACTTATTTCATTTTATATCCATTTCATCAGCTGAACGTTTCTGACCTTTATCCCCATATTTGTTTTATTATCACATATTATAATGCCGAATTTCAGTGTAATCACTGCTGTAAAACAGCGTAATGGCCCCGAGTGTGAGAGCGCAGGGCTGTTTAGGGCTCGGGCTTGGCTCCAGGCCTGACCTGCGGGGAAGCCCATCACACTGAAGATGCGATCCAGCTGGTCGTGGTGGAAGGGGTTGCTGGTTTTGATGTCCTCCTGACGGCAGTGGAATATCGGCTCTGACGTCAGTAGCTCCGCAAAAATACAGCCTATCGCCCAAATGTCTGCATTACAACAAAAACAAACGATAATAACAACGATAAACAACAACAACCACCACAGCATCAGCAACACAACACCGTTCAACACTAAACAGATGGAAAAATGGCAAACAGAACATTAATGCTGATTCTCTTTATGATTGAATCCATTTACTGGGAAATATAACCAAAGAATTACATCGAAAAGTCAGAAAGAAAAGACGGCAGAAAACATCACAGGCTCTGACATCACAGATTCCGAAGTAGCAGTTGTACAAAAGTAGGCATGTGCATGAATGTAGATCCCACAATTTGGGACAGCCGAATAATTAATAAAGGGGAAAAAATAAAAACAAAGAACCTTGATTCACCCAATGACTGGAGGCAATGAGCAGAAATCTGGATCCAAACCTGTGTTCTTCTAACCAGCTCACAAAATATTGACTACTTTTCAGAAAGACGAAATCTTGATACTTTTTTACTGCTTTCTTGTTTGTTTGCATTTATTCTAATCTTCTGCTGTGTTTTTGCTAGCAGAAAGCAGCCCACTGCTGATATAAATGACTTCAAATGATTTGCACAGATACCTAAGACTTTTGCACAGTACTGTATGTTCTGATCAACAGAGCGCCACTCCGTCCCTCCACTGATCCAATCCAGCCTCCAACATTTTCTAACACAACTGTGTTTTCATATATAAATGCTACATCAAAACCAATTGCGGCACCTTTTGTCCAGGAGATTCTCCGGATTTCAGTAACAGTTTAGTACCGGTTTAGTGCTGGAGTCAGTACTAGTTTAGTGCTTAATCAACGTCCCTACCAAGGACTAGCATATTAAATTAATCTGCAGCTACAGTGGTTTACAATACTGAAAACATTGATTCCACTGAATGGTGTTGTACATTCCTAACCAAACAATAACATGAGCACATGGGCTTGTTGATCAAAACCTGCTTCATTCCTTGAACACCACTCCCCCCCAGCCCACCCCCCACCCCCCAAAAAAACCCAACTCCAGCAGCTTTCCTCCCTGTTTGTCCCCTGCGGCCATATGGCACCTGCTGAAGGGGACAGTGTGAGAGGATAGTCTTTCAGGTCTGTTATTTTTAGGCGACTGCTGCTCATGTGTGGAGACGGCGCTCACTCAGATGGCTCTAGAGGCCTGAATATATTCAGAAACACACAGGCAGTCTGCAGTACTGAGGAAACTATGACAAACACACTCTGGCAACTGACACACCCTATAGGGGTCAGGTCTTCGGCCTGTGTGAGGTCAAAGCAACTGACCCAAAGGAGCCAGGTTTACAAGCAGCTGTTCTAAAGACCGACCTCATGAAGCTGAAAGGGTAAACAAAGTAAACAGATGCTCTAAGATGCTTAAAAACTTTCTTTTCTAAGTGAGAGACAGGCCAGCTGGAACAAAACAGGTCATGGACAGATGCAATCATGTTCATAATAAGGCAGCACATTAAGGCTGGTGTTATATTACCGAATGCATAATAGTACATGCTTCTGTGTGCACTAAGGGTGAATGGAAGGGGAAAAATACTCACTCAGTGGCATTATGTGTTCTGCTGCTGGGTGGTGAAAGTTCAAACCCATGCGTCCTGGAGAAAAACACAAAAGAAGATGATTAAATCAGATGTTTCATGAGATGATTGAAAGCAACCTCATCACACCTAAAGACAGCACAATCTCCACTTCCGCATCTGCAACCACCACTTACTTGAGACCTAGAATGTCTTATAATGCCATAGGTCATCTGATTATTGCGATATGTGCTGATTTTGAACATGAATGACCATTTCAGCAGTGTTTCCCAACCCTGGTCCTATATCACACAGAACCAAAGTTATTGTAATTTTAATAACATAACCACTACTGGGGTTTTAAAAATGGTGTCACATGCGAACGCCCATAAAGAACAAAAATGCCCAAATTTCTTAAGAACAAACAGGAAAAAACACAAGATCTTTGAACCCGGGAGAACTTTCAGGATAGAGCGGCCGAGCGGCGGCGCGCCGAGAAAAAGAGCAGCAAACGGCGAGTGTGTGGGAGAACAAACACCGACTGATTCACACCATAGTTTGTTGAATTTTACTAACACGCTCTGAGTTCTAAGGGTTAATGCTTCCGAGGCCTGCACACACTCACTACAGCTCAGTGAGGGGTTGTTAACAAAATCTCTAATTGGATTAGGTGTGCCAGGAGCAGTAAAAACACTCAGATGTGCAGGTCAGTGGGCCAGGCTGGGGAAACGCTGCATTATAGGACTGATTAAAGCAGGATTTTTTTTTTCCCCACATCCCAACCTGCAGCTAAAAATATTCCAAAAATGCCTCCAATCATAATGTTATAAACAGCAAAGCTGGGGCAAAAGCCTGGGATTGTGCAGCATAAAGGGAGCCTCACAGCTCAGACAATGGAAGGCAGAATGCTGGGAATTTGACAGAGAGAGCATTCTGCCCCAGCGCCGCCACACCACCCATCCCAGCTGGGGGGAGAGAGACATGCCAACTGTAGAATAAATCTCCCAGTCACACACACATACACACACACACACACACACACACACACACACACACACACACACACACACTAGAATAAGTCTCCCAGTCCCTGTTTCTGCATCTCTTCTGTCTTTCACACACACACTCATACATATAAACTCACTCACACACATACATACACACAAACTCACTCACACACATATACACACACTCGGACATATGAATACACTCACTCACACACACACACACACACACACTCATATACATATACACTCACGCACATGAACACGCTCACAGGCACGCACATGCATACATACGCATACACTGTTATACACACTCTCACACACACCCTTGCACAGTCGCATGCATTAACACACACACACACGCAAGCACACGAGTACACACACAAAAACACACACACACACGAGTGCACTCATGCACGCTCATACACACACACAAACTCTTGAAAGGTGTTTTGGATTTCATCTTTCATTTATATTACATTTTGTACATTACTACACAGCTACCCTACTGTTCAAAACTTGTTTTTCATTTCACTATTAAAAGGGAAATTTCACCAATTTTCCAAATTTCTGCAAAACTCCAGTGATTTCCAGTGAAACCTAAACACAAACATTTCCATTTTATTTGCTTTCCAAAAACAACCAACAGACTAACACAAATGAGTTTACATACAATACGAATAACCATAAAGTAGTGGTACGGTGTGTATTCACAATCTTTTAATGTAATCGCTTTAATGTAATGGAGCTCTAACAGACACTAAACTGTTCATCTATCAGCTCCACTGTGAACAAGTCTGACTTAATCCATTTCTCTAGAATTTCACATCAAACCACTCTGTACTCTCTGCTGCTGAATTATGTAGAGAACATACAGATTATATTAAAATATTACAAACAAGACATCAGGAGGTTATGATTTATTCAGTATTTCATTTATTGGGAGAAAATAAAAAGATAAAGAACATATTATAAATATCCAATTATTTACTTTTTGGTCAAATTATCTGCCTTGAGATTTGCTCGCCACTTGTGAGGCATTTGGGATGACAATTTTTGTTCCATTCTCACGTTCTACTGCTTTCTTAAATATTATGGAATCAAATACAGCTCTGTTACTGTGGAAACATCTAGAATTTCCATTTTTTGTATTAGTATTTATTAGTAATTGTCCCAAAGAGTTGAGGCTGTAGAGCACTGATGTGATTTTAAATCTTTTTAATATAGACACTAACAGTCTAAATGTTTTTGTACACACAGATTTACTACATGTGCATGCTACTTACTTAATATTTACTAAAATACACTCAATATCCTTTACTAATACATTTACAGTATGTTTATCATTAGAGCACCTTTATTAGCTAGAAAATGTCTATTTTGTCCTTCACAACTGACCCTTAAGAAGCCATACTCAGTGTTGAAACAGTTAACGACTGCATTTAAAGTTAAAAGACAGGCTAGAATTTGACTCTGCATTACACATAACCAGTTAAAAGGAGTCAGACATGCACTGTTACAGATTCTTTCATCCTATAAAGGAAACTTGTTTTAGTTGACATACTTTCATTTATAGCTGTTCACTCAACAACATTAGAAATCTGCAGTTTATGAAATAAACGGATATGTGATAAAAAACCTGTGGTGTCCAAAAACTTCTGACTGCTAGTGTGCATTTCCTTCTATGATAAAGTTGCTATTTTGGGGATACAATGATTGCTTTAACAGCTATCAGTTGTAGATAAGCTATAGACGATTCACTCAACAACAAGAACAAAATGGGCAAAGCATTCTTTAACTGGTAGTGCACGTCCGCACCAAAATAGCTTCAATATTATGGAAGACCTTTTGGTGATCCAAAGCTTGAACAGTAAGGTAAACCAGCTGCAACCTTTCAGTTCTGGCCCCGTGTTGCCACTGCAGCCGGAGGCAGGAACACACCCTCTGGTGAGCTGCGATTCTCACGGGGGAGCGCCTGCAGTCTCAACAGGCTCCGACTGGCTTGTATGCAAACGCAGTGGCAGAGATAAGGCACCTGTGTGAATTTGCACAGAAGGGGCCGCATGGTTCCAGAGGCGAAGCCTGCCCCACTCCCCCAAGAGCAACTCGCATAATGTCAAAATGTCAGTCAGCACCACTGAGAGCACGTTTGTGCAACACGCTGTTGTTTTAACTTCAGCTCACTTGGCAACTCCTGAGCGTCTTCAAAGACATCAGCATCAGAAACATCAAAACAGACTTTCTAGTTCTTCAGCCCACACGCAGAGTTAAGTTACGGTCGGCTGGGAAAAGAATATCTCGACAAAAAACACAAACTGGATTGTCCATCACATGCCAGCAAACATTCAACAGGTAGAAAAGAGGCCTTTATTCTGATCAAGCACTAAACCCTTTACAACCCTGGCACCAAGCTCTGCAGCCTAGATCTCAGCCGGGCCAGAGTCCAGTCCAGTCCAATCCAGTCCAGACAGTGGGGGTCTCACCCAACTTTATAGACTAGTGGGACTTTCCCACTGGTACAAGGAACTGTGCTGTACTGCAAACAAATAAAGCGACCCAAACCCGGGCCGTACCCAAGCAGCTCGACGGCAGGGCCAAAAGTGGGCAGCAGCCGAGC
This sequence comes from Bryconaethiops microstoma, assembly GCA_037577275.1. Classification (NCBI taxonomy): domain Eukaryota; kingdom Metazoa; phylum Chordata; class Actinopteri; order Characiformes; family Alestidae; genus Bryconaethiops; species Bryconaethiops microstoma. The sequence goes on along the minus strand of JBBJLS010000148.1, from coordinate 4,407,371 downwards.
TGACTGCATCACTGCTTTCTGATTGGTCGAAATGTCATCACAACGTGGGAACAATGAAGACACAAACTAGGAAGTCTAAGAACAACAAGCACGACCGTCAGCTGGGGCTGAAGATAAATTTCAGTGGGAGTTTTCTATGATGTTAACAAATTTATATTTGTGAGATAAGCGAAGGTGCACCAGGACATCATTAACAAGTTCTCATCACATGGATAAAGAATGGCAAGGAAAAAAAAGTGAAAACTGAAAAACTTAAAAACAAAACTATAAAAAAAGATCACAATAATAATGGCGGTTCCGACAGAAAACTTTCCACTGGTTCGACTCCATGGACGCTGTTTTGGGACGACCAGCCACAAACTGTAGAGAGGAATGTGCGTCAGTTACCAGGCTGAGAAACACTGGAAAATCTAAGCGTGTAACAACTTCCGTGCCATCGAAGTACAGTTTCACACAGTTTCTGTATACCGATGGAAGACTGCCTAAAGGTAATAAGTGTACCATCATCACAGGCCAAAAGTTAAAGCTCAGCTCTACTCTACTGCCTTTTTTGTACTTGCTATCTCTTGGTTTGTCCACTGCAATTTAGTCCTTCTCAATGTAGCTGGTGACACCAAAAAACTGTTGTGACATCATCTTCAGCACGACAAATACAGCAATGTAGATCACTGGAGGAATGACATTCTTGACTCTCAGTACATAGTGTTCATTCTCTCTGATCAATCAGAGGTCTGAAGTATGTTCATGTCATGTTTTTGTACCTAATCGTAGTGCTTGGAACTATGAAAAACAGTAACAGGTAATAGAAAACTGAAAACGTCGAGTAGGTATCCCTGCAGTGGAAGAGAACATGTTATAAAAGAGGGTCTTGGACCTGACATTTCAAAGTCAAAGTCAACAGCCTGGCTTCAGATTTTACAGAGTCCACAAACACACATAAAATATACAAATAAACTCTAAACTAGAAATAAAAAATATGCAATTTTAGTGCAAAGGGCAATTTCTTACATCCAAAAAGGTAGAAGGGGAAGTATATTTTCCAAATTTGCTAAAACATGGTGATGTAATCAAAAAGACATATTAGAGGTGGTGAAAAGTTGTAACTTGCTGATGGGGTAAGAATTTTGTCTCTAAATTTGATTTCTTTCTAACGTTACTCCTACATGGCACTGGTTGAACTACACCAGTTCCTGAGCCACTATTTTTTGTGCTGTAAGATAACAACGCTACAGCCTCTGAATCAGGGCATTTAATAGTGCGCCAGCATGTTATGTTTTATACTTTCTTGGTTTATTTACAACAGTTATTTCTGTTTACTTAGTAAAGTGTTAAGTGACCATTCTGTTATACGTGAACACACCACAGCTCACTTCTCGGCATTAAATTTCTTCTAAATTCTTCTCTGCATTTAACACATTCACCAAATGAGGCAGTGGGCAGCACAGCGTCCAGCGTGTGGGGATGGTACCTCGCTCAAGGGGACCTCAGTAGTGCCACTAGCAGTTTTGGGATTTGAACCCACAACTTTCTGATTGCAGGGCGAACTCCCTAACCACTAAGCCACCAGCTGCCCCAGTAGCAATAGTAAGCTGTGTCCATGAGTGCTGGGAGTTATTTCTGCGTTGCTGTTGGTTACGGCTTTGTTTGTTTGGGCTGCTGATGCTCAAACAATAACCTCCAGGACCAATAAACTTTTCTGATTATGATTTGTAAAGATAAAAACTGTTGGTGAACTCGTGACGGACAGGCCAGCCATTTCCACATATCTGTGTCCTACTCGCAGACAGAAAACACCCATCCGCAAAGCAGAAATTCCTTTTCAAATCTCTGCCATCACATGCCTGCACTGCCATCATTACGGAGCGGCGGAACCATCCAGATTTGACTGTCAGCGGCGCCGAACAGACAACGGCGGAGCGACTGTCAACGTGACGTGAGCAATTCCAGCAATTCCACAGCTGCAGAAACCTGACTGGACTGAAATTCACTGATAAACACAGAAGGACTCGCTCAGCACTTCGTGAACAGCCACGGAGCGACTGGGCCTGCTGAGCTTTCCAACACTGCTCTGATGACGGGAAGAAAAAAAAAAAGCACTTGAGGTATTTCCTCATCATCTCTCCGTCAGACACAACAAGGACAGACCAAGAGAGCCGACAGACTGCGCACCCTTCTTCCCGTCCCGTACTATTCTTAAATCCTGCTGAATAGCCAAAGATAACTCGTCAAATCCAGCCAGTCATGAACAACTACTGAGTGCTTCATACAGTAAGATTCAAGATCAGGATTCAAGATTATTTATCCTTCACATACATAAAAGCTAATACTGGATTGTTCTTAATAATATTAATTAATGCATGTCTGAGACGGTCTACAACGTTATCACACAACTGAATTCCCGCTAAACAAATATGATAAACATTACAAACAGAAGGAAGATCGGTACAGTGTGCCAAATTATAAGAATGGGAATATCTGTGCTGCAAAGTTTAGTGTGTTAGTTTGCTTGGAAAACAATGGAAATTTCCATTACCCCAACATTGGAGACACTTTTCAGCATCACTTTCCCATAACACTATCCTTATAAAGAGCTTAAGAATGTTTAGAAGTAGTTTAGAAATGGTTGTTAAGCAGTTATATTACATGAGAATTAAAAGGGGCAACAGAGAACTCATATGTTTTGAATATAAATATTTGACGAAGCTGTAAGTCATAATACAGAATGACGCCAAGCAACCAGCACCTTAAGAGTACAGATGAATGTGGACTCACTATTTGGCAAGAAGAGATGATGGCTGTGCCTTTTCTTTATAACTGTTCATCAATTACTTTATAGTTTACGTTATCTTTCATTAATGGTTATTAATAAGGTCAACATAACATTAAAGCATTTACAGTACTGTGTAAAGGTCAGACACCTTAAAAATTATATTTTAAATCCGTTTAGCCGAGCAGCATGTTTTTAAAAGCTGATATTAGTGAATACAAATAATATTAATACAATGAATAGTGATTTTTATGTGTCTCTGTGTTTGCTTAATCATTCCAGACCTCTCCTCTTAGATGTCCAGTATTACATTATAGTTCATTATACCTCAAATACCTGGTTCAGTTCAATCAACACTTCATTAAATTAAATCAGGAGCTGCTGATAGAGTTTCACCATTTCATGCAAAGGCTGGAGGAGGAATCTGAAACCGAACCGGTGTTCTCCCCACCAGCTCACAAAACTTCAAATGCTTTTTGCAAACAACACAAGTTTCGATATTATTCGATGCGTTCTTGCTCGTTTGTATTTATTCTAATGTTAATGTGTGTATTTGCTGCCAGAAAGTCTCTTACAGCTCAAACAAATGGAATTAAACGGATTGCACAGGGGCCCAAGACTTTTGCACAGCACTGTTTATCTTTATGAGGGTATCGTGAAGGGCAGCCTGTACTCCAGCTGAGAACCGCCGCTAATGCAATGTCACTGGACGGCTCATCAGGCTCGGGGGAGAACGGCAACTTCCAACTCTAATGTCAGATAACAGACGCTAGAACCATGCTGAGCAACGGCAGGAGAGCGATTTGACTGACATTCATTAATAACACCAAGGATAAATGGAACAGTGGAGAGAACTCCATGTTTCCCATCAACCCTCTGGCGCTCGTACAGCACGTTGGCAAGCCTCGGGCAGGAGGTGAAGGCTCTGATCTTTCCTCCATTAGACAGGAATGCTCCCCCTGAACAGAAGCTCTACTCAGGCCCTAAGTGTTAATAACAACACTGTGTAGGAGAAAGACTGACTGCCATGCTCCACATGTGTCAAAGAAAGTGTCATGCCTCAACACTCCCCCCCCTGCCCTTGGACCCCAAGTCCAAAAATAAAGCTGGGAATGAGCCTTAAGCATTGAGATGGTAATCAGGTAGTGTACAAGTGACATTTCCTAGCAGGGGCTCTGGTTTATGTTAATTCTGGGTTTCCCTTTCTCCACCGCCATTGATTGGATCACAAGAACGGACACAAACGGTGCCCTTTCGCATGTGAGCAGGGTGTTTTTCCAGATGAGTCATCACCATGGGGGAACTTAAGCATAGTTCATTTTCCGGCACGGGCATGATGTAGATCTACACTTTATGCCTGGGGGGTATGGAGGATATTTGCAAGCTGTGTGTGAGACCAGTAAGCCTTACCCAGTGCACACCCATCTGAATGGGTCAGAAGAACATGCATATATGTATATATAGAAAGTAATATCTATTTACACATTACATATTGAAACCAAGTATGATGGTGGAAAGATGGTGGCAGGGCAAAGTGCAGTGTCAGTCCGACCAGAAAAACCTGTTGACTCTGAAAATGGCAACTGTGTAATGAGGGGGTGGTTTACAAAATGTGACCTGAACTTCATTGATAATGACCAACTCTGTTTAGACTTCCTTCCTGAGTCATGTTTGAAACTTTTTTCTAATACTTTTAATACTCACATACACACAAACACAAACATTACAGGCCAGACTTTTGGGCCCAAAAGTTTGATCTTTCTCCCATTGAGCTGCATGGGATGAGCTGGACTGACAAGTTCAAAATGAGCATCCAGAAAATGAGACACAGCTGTTTGCAGGCTTTAAAAGGTGCTGGGAGAGTTTGGACACAAGTTATTTCCAAAAATTGTTAAAAAGGAATTTGTTTTATTGTGATAAATGAAAGGGGTGGTTATTTTTGATGCCCTGCAAAATGTGTGTGTGTTTGTGTGTATTCAGTATATCACTAAGCTTCATTCTCATCAAAATGTCTTTCTTGGTATGAAGAGCAAGTTATGGCCTAAACAATAATGACAGAAAAGGTTCGAGCGTTGAGTCCCAACATCATAAGGGGGTAAAATCCATTGGATATGCAGTCATTCCCAGAGCTTATCACTGTTCCTTCACTCTCCCAAAGAAACTTGTAAGAACTCAACACCATTTAATATGTTGGGTTATTGCAAAACAAGAAATAAATGTTGCTCATTTGCATTCAATAATCTAGATGTCTCCATGCTTCACTGTGTGTACAAAATAACGCAATACGTGGCTCTGCCTTTCCACAACACAAACACAGCTCTGTCCACACCCAACCCTCAACGTACTACTTCAAACTTCCAGTTCCGTCTCTTCCGGACTCCCACATACATACACAGAGTTAATCCCTGCAGCCGCCTGCTGTCTACCCTGCACTCAACACACCTGTTCTCCAGCCAGGAGTCAGCCCTTCCCCTCCCCCACACCATACACGGACAAATATACCTTCCAGCACGCTCAACGAGTCACTGCAGGTGGAGTGGGCACAGGTGCCGAGGTCAGGCCTGTGGAGAACTGAGCGTCAGAAACGCCGAAACTTAACTTGAACTTCTTGCAGATACAAAAACACTGAGCACTGAAACACTCCAGCCTCACCGATAATACCAATAATAAGGCATCTTCATGGTAAGCATTAGGTTTTTATGAACACAATGCACGAACAAAACAGTAAGGCTACAAATTGCAATTATTTTCAGTATATTAAATAAACGATCACTTTTCTATAATTAAAAAGGCTTGAAGTATGTAAATCTTGCTAATGTTTCAAAAAGGTACATTTACTCCCCATCCACAGTGCCCACATATGAAAAGTAAACTGTAAAAACAGCCCATAGGTTTTGTGATGTCACAAAACCAAGACATTTCCGTATATCTCCTTATTCGACGAACAGCAGTTTAGCCCCGCCTATTCATGCTGAAGTTATAAGGAGTGTTTCAGCCCTGTGCATCTGAATGAGCTGCAATACAGGGCAGCCAAACAGAAAAGAGGCGATTTATATACAGTACATTAGTCTTAAAGGCACGACAGGCTGTGTAATTCCAAGGGATAAACAGAAGTTGCTTCTGTAAATAAAAAATTCCATGATGTGCTTGTGCACAATCACCATGTAAAAAATGAAATAGAAGGAAAATGTTGAATACGGGCCCTTGAGAAACACATTGCTTAGAGTCTTTAATGGTTAAAGATTGGACAAAACAATTATAGACTTTTGTTGATTACATGAAGACCCCCCATTCATCAAAACACTCCCTGTTGTGATTTATCACCCAGTCTAAAACAGATTGATCAGAGGTTTATTTGCATATCACAGCCTCCGACAATCAATATTGCAGGGACTGATATTGCCATGACGATTCACAGACAAAATTGTGGAGCCCTATACCGAATCAATACGCCCAATATGTCCACCCTTAGTGCCGAGTCACTGAAAAACATGCATCACTTTAAGATCTCCGGCAGATTCAAATGGGAAATTCCTAAACATCTTGTAATTTGTCATCAAGAGTTATTACAGAACGCTCATTCTACACATTGTGTAAACTGCATAAGCCCTCTTCCATCCACAAATACAAGCTGCGTCTTGCACTGACCTTACACATAGCTCAGAGAGGTGGGGCAAAAAAGAAGCAGAGCTAGCCAAGAAACCTCAAGTTACCGAGGTTTACCACCTCCAAGATTTACCATCAACATTCCCTCGCTCTCCTTCTCTACATTCCTTTATTCCAGTTGTATTACTCACGCTTACGCACACAAATATACACATACACATTCCATACATGTTAGTACTGCTACATATTAAGATGTCTTTCAATATACTGAATAGATTATACAAATTACTTTTCTGGACATTTTAAATGCTTGAAGTATGTAGACATTGCTAATCTCCCCATGCACAGTTGGGGATTTTGTGATCTCACAAAATGAAGACATTTACATATATCTCCTTATTTAGCCAACAGTAGTTTAATCCCACCCATTCACTCCCTCACCACATTCCTATCATTTCACTTGTGTTACTCACAATCACACACACAAATATACACATACATGATATGTATGTTAGTACTGATATATATTAGAATGTCTTTCAATACAGATATACACATATGCACTATACATAAGTACTGCAATATATTTTGATGTCCTTCAATATAAATATACACATACCCACTATATGCATGTTAGTACTGCTATATATTGATGTCTTTTAATACAAATATGCACTATATGCATGATAGCACTGCTATATTTTGTAATATTGTTTCTATACATATGTAATATAATACGTAATATACACACACTATATTCGTATTGTTGTATATTGTCATTTCTTTCGACACAAATACACACATACCCACTATATGTATGTTAGTACTGGTGCATATTATGATGTTTTTCAATACAAATCTACAAATACACAAAACAGTATGGCTCTGCTGCGTGTATGTTGATAAAGTGAACCAACAGCATGAGGCACATGTATGAGAGACAAAGTTCAGACCAACTCTCACAGATTTGCAAAACGTGTTCTCTGCACTTTAAAGCTCAGCTCTGCACTTTTCCCTTATTACGCATTTTCAGATTCTCAAAAATTTTTTAAAAATTACACAAGGCTACTTCATAGAATTTTAAAGAACCACATGCCACAGTTTATCCATCATAGAAAGGCAAGACTGAAACGTTGAGCTGTCGTTATTCTTTACACACCTTTAACAGGCACATACCATGGGAAACCGAATGACCCAAAATAAAGAAAAAGGTTTGATGCGTTATGCAATGTAAAAACTCACAGTCCAGTCATTCAGGAATGATGGAAACCAAGCTACAGCTGCAAAAACAACCCATTTGAATTCTTTGCTTTTGTGATGTCACAAGAACCAACTTATTTACTACACGTCCAGCTATTCAGCCTACAGCAGCTCAGCCCCACCCATTCATTCTGACTTTATCAGCAGTGTTACACCCTGTACTGCTTTCTGAATGACGTACAATACAGGACAGCCAATTAGAACAGAGGTCATTTACATATAGCAGTCTTAAAGGCATATGTTTTTGGTACAGAAACCCTACAAACATTATTAATGGACCACAAGGAAGACAATCTACTATAAGAATCTTGCAGGATACAGTCCCTTTAAACAAGGGTTTCTTATAGGTTCTTTAAAAGGCAATAATTTGACATTTTTATCCTTTTTACAACAGGTTTTCTAGACAAAAGAAAATGGTGTTCCACCACAGTTACAAGTCCAAAAACATGTTTTTTCGATCCTCTTGGCCTTGAGGGAAGAATGTATAACCAGTGATTAACTAAGAGAAGTTGTGAGGAACCCCCTTTATAAGCATCTATGCCACAAGGAATTCTGGTAAACCTGTAATTCTTCAGGAATTCAACCATCCCCACTGTGTCCAGATCTCCTTCCAGCATGCCCCTTAAGTAACGTCTTTCGTAAGTCAAACTTCTGCCACGTTCAGCAGCTAATTGGGAAATTCTACCGGGCGCTTAGAGCATTTCATAAACGACTGAACAAGTCAGACTTTATTTCCTAAGCAGGAGCGGAATAAGAAAGAACGGTGGCAGCTCAGCCCTTTGGCCAAGGGGGCAGAAGGTGGATCATGTGAGACACGCGCAGAACTGTTGGACACTGAGTGTGTGTGTGTGTGTGTGTGTGCGCGCGCGTATATTTGTGCATGAGAGAGAACACAACTGTGTTATCATTTGTGTGAAAGCACAAGGCTCTGCATGTAAATGCATGAGGCTTAACAGGCTTAATACAAGGCAGCTTTGTGTTTGGTAACAGAGTCTTTGGACTGTGTGCCTGTTTGTGCCTGGAGGGAGGGAGGAAGGTTTTTAGTGGGGTGGAATAAAGCCTAACTTATAATACATGAGTTAAGTGGACCTTAGTTTAAGGTCGTTCTCTGAACTTCAAGTGTTTTGTCGTGGCAAAAAAAAAAAAAAAAAAAAAAAGAGCTGTTTGTTTGGAACCCCCCCCCCCCCCCCTTTAGTGCCTTCTTCTCGCAGCCCACTCTTCCCTTCACAACGTAAATTCCCCCACACATTCCATTCCAATCAGATTAATGTGCATTCAGGAGTGAGAGTGGATCACAAGAGGGGGTTCAAACAAAACAAACCCTCCTCCACCTCAAACGGCCTATTGCCTCTTCATACAAGAGACTTCCCTCTTCAGAGTTACCAGCTTCGGAGCGGAGGGCCCATGAGACGAAACCACCCGAGCTGCTCATTTCAGGTCTTGCCCGGCCTCGGGTAACAAGCACGGCACCAAACAAATAATACCTACTAATACGTAAAACCTACAAAACAGGCTGGTCAGATTTTATTCTGACAATCCTCTAAAACTTATCTACAAAGACTAGATGTTAAAACAAACCACATTACCAGGTTTTAAGCACTTATCCATTTATTTCTTAACTGCAGGTTTTTATTCCTGTTAACATCGGAAAGTTGCTGAGAGAACGTGTCAAACAAGCCAGTTTCCTTTATAAGATGAAAGAATGTGTAACAGTGCAGGTCTGACATCCTATTAACTGTTTGTGTGGTGATGCAGAGTCAAATTTTAACTTTAAATGCACTTGTTCTACAGGTCCATTCATCACAAAATAGTCACACCAATAGCAATAGCAGCTGGTATCTTTAAACGATGCCATGATTCTCAGTTTATTACCAACAGCATGGTCGGGATTAGGACTGGACTGAAGGCTGGGTTTACGTCTAGGTTTGGGTCACAATTAAATGGCTTTATTGGAATAAAGCTGCCTAATGTAGTGGGAAACCACTGTTGAAGTTTCAAAATGTACCACTCACCTCCTTCCCCATGCATACAGCTCAACCTACCTTGAATTCACTCTTTTGATGAGGTCACGGAAACCAATGCATTCACATGGATCGGTCTATTCAGCCTATAGCTCAGCCTATAGGATCTGCCCATCCACAAAGAAGTTATAAGGAGTGTTTCAGCCTGGATCGCTTTTTGAGTGAGGCATATTACGGAGAAGCCAATAAGAAGAGAGATAATTTACATATAACCAATGTTAAAAGCACAGCAACAAATATGTCCTGTTTATGTCTGATAGATAGAGAAGCTGAAAGTAGTCAAATATACAGTTTTTTGGTCCATAAACCCACATACATGTCTTAAGTGGAGCTCAGGAGTAAGATTATAATATGGCTATGACGCTTTTGGTAAATATAATGACGCTAATCATAAGCAGTATTTCTTTATTTTCCTCACAGCACTTCCCTGTTTGATCTCTAGCCCAACCCAAAGCACGTCCCTGCTTGACCTCACATAACCTCTTTACACCCTCACCATCAAAACCAGCCTGCCCAGTTGACCAACAGGTGATAAAAGTCGTTTACACTAGACAGGTTGGTGCAGATGGGCTGAATGGGGAGGTGTGTTGTCCCATGTAGGTCAGAAACACCCCTGGATACATGTGGAGTCTTTTCATTTGAGCATATCAAAGATTAATATCCAGTTTACACTGTACAATTTGTCTGTCCCAGACGATCGTGAAACTATTGTGTCGATTCTTTGGTCGTGGCTTCTAAATGGTGGGTCTACTGTAAGTTGTAGTGTGAGTGTGGTTTAAGGACGACTGTCATCACAGTGAACAAAGACAGCCTGAGAATATTTTCTGAAATGTCAGAAATTTAGGACGACCAGCTCACAGTGTGCGTGCGGCTACGACCTACAACTACTGACCAGCCAATTAAAACACAGCATGAAACGACGTATTTATCAACAAAATCCAAACAGCATGGAGGAGAAACAAAGGAACGCCGGTAATACCATCTCACACACACACACAGGCACACACACACACACACACACACACACACACACACACACACACACACACACACACACACAC
>JBBJLS010000148.1:4352967-4380987 GCA_037577275.1 Bryconaethiops microstoma | reverse complement strand
GTTCTAGTGAGGACTCTGGCTGCCGCATTCTGGACGAGTTGAAGCTTGTTTAGGTTTTTGTTGGAGCAGCCTGACAATAGACTGTTACAATAATCAAGTCTGGAGGTAATTAAGGCGTGGAATATTTTTTTTGCATCATTGAGACATAATGCAAATTCTTAACTTAGCAATGTTTCGTACATAAATACGTATTTCTCTGGTCAGTGATTCCACTGGGGTTATTCACAGCGCTCTTAATGGAGACAATAAAAAATTTAAGCTGCACGATATGGACAAAATATTAAAGTATTAAATCAAGATATTAAAGGGCAAGTTTCATCACGCTTCTGGAACTGAAAAGGCTTTGTTTCAAATGGTATATTTACTCACCCCACCCATAGTCCATATATGGAAATAGTCGTTTTTGTGATGTCACAAAACCAACACATGCGTCTCCTTGTTCTGGCTGCAGCAGTTTAGCCCCGCCCATTCATGCACCAATACCCACATTTGATGGTTAAAGATTGCCGTTATTAGACTTTTCTTGGATTACACGTCCTTGATTCATCAGAACACCCAGTAACTCAACTGTAGCTGTGATTGGTCACCATGACCAATCACATATTGTGATTGGTTAGAGGGTCATTTGCATATTGCAGTCTTCTAGTATCAGTATCACAGAGACTGACACCGCAATAACGATTAACAGACAATATATTGTGCAGCCTTACTCTGAACTGTTCCATTCTTTAAACAGCGTGCATTTTATATTGGGAAAAGCACACTCTATGCCATGTGGAGCAGGGCTCTCAAACTCTGAACGCTGCTCAATTAGGTTTCATTTTTCCATTTCTGATCCTGATTTTCTCACTCAAATGTGGTTAGGCTGAATTGGTAAACTGAGTGTCTTGGAGCTTGAAACCACCAAACTGCACTGGTTAATACGGAATCGAAAGGAAAAGAAAAAATACTGGGCCCTTTTAAATAGACGCCAAAGAACGTTCTGCTGCCCCCTGCTGGAGAGGCAGACACCTCAGTCGTTATCTTACACTGCTAATTCTCCACCGTACACATCACTCACACCCTTCCACGCCTTCCAGTTACAGGGGCATTCAATCTGTCCACTTGTCCTCATGTCTCTCTCTGTGAAATAAGATGGTCTGGAATCAGTGTCCAAACCGCGTCTATCAGGTTCCCTGATGGCAAAATGGGCAACAGTGACACATGCTTTAAAACCTTTATCAAGAATAATGAAAGCCCAATGCCCTGACTTCTTTGAATCAGAATGAGAATCAGAAAATGTAATTAATCCCAGAGGAAATGACTTTTTATAGAACGGTAAATGTTTTGTGTTTGACCTTAGGTTCAGTGTTTTAATAAAAAAGAGACTTGCAGTTTGCAGCAGTGGCTAAGCAGTGGTCTTTTAGCTGCATAAATAATCAGAATCGGCTTGTCCTCCAAAGTCCAGCAAAGAAACGAACAAAAACCAGACCAGAGTCTTGGAGGAAACTTCTTGTAAACCCTGTGTTTGTGTATCTATGTCTCTCCATCACTGCAGGTCCGGTGGTGTATGTGCTAGATCTGGCAGACAGGCTCATCTCCAAGGCCTGTCCATTCGCTGCTGCTGGGATCATGGTGGGTTCCATCTACTGGACCGCAGTCACATACGGAGCTGTCACGGTCATGCAGGTGGGAGGAAGAGCACCTTGCCACTCGTTATAGAATGTGTATGTTTTGGCTGAGAGATTGGATGGTCTTTCTTGTCTTGTTTACCACACACTTGGACAGAATGTCAGTGGAAATGCAGCAGAAACAGTATTTACTTCCTATGCTTTCTGAAGAAATGGAACAGAAGCACCACAACACACTGAGTTCCCTCTGTGTGCACCACACTGTGATGGAAAATGTGTTGTTTTGCCAGGCATCAGCTATATCTGTATTTCACAAACAGTAAACAGCCCAAAACATTGAGAGATGATTCAGCCAAACCACAGCAGTATTGGAGCAATATCCTGCAGACTTACCCCACCAATTTGCACTTTATAGTTCACATTATTTAGTTATACAACCTTATTTACAGAGTAGTTTCTTATTTGCATATTCTGATAACACATGGTTCATACGTTTACATCGTTTGATAGACACTTTTAACCGAAGGGACTTACAGTTTTTGCATATCACAGATATGGATGAATGAATCGTTAGGAGTCTTGCCCAAGGACTCTTATTGGTGTAGTGTGGTGTTTCACCCAGGGTAGTAATCGAACCCCACTCTCCTGCCTGAAAGACAGCGATGTTATCCACTACACTAACCAACCACATGTTGTACATCAAACTTGAAACATGCTACAGGTGTGAAAGAGTATCAGCAACTTTAAGATTTTGTGTTAACAGTCCCCTCTTTTCAAAACGGTTCCAAACTATAAGAGGTGGTTTGTGTTGTCTTGTATCCTCCTATGAATTTCGAGGTAGGACCTCTAAGCATCAGACTTGTTTCTTTAAACCGTTCCTGAACATCATAAATATAAAAGAAAACAATAAATTACACCAGGCTACCTCCTTTTCTTTTTTGCTGCATGGTCCAGGTCGTACGCTCCAGTGCGCATTGTAGGTACTTTCAGCAGCAGACTGTGGTCAGCCTGGGCACTCTGACCGGTCTGCAGCTGCGCAGCCATATAGATACATACCACCTGAGCTATGATACACTGTTTTAAAAAATTCCAGTGCACTGTTTGTGCATGGACAATAAAGTTATGTCGAATCCAGTACTGAAAGTAAGTGATTGGTTTTTGTTTTTTCTCTGTGGCAGGTGGTGGGCCACAAGGAGGGTCTGGATGTCATGGAGAGGGCGGATCCTCTGTTTCTGCTCATTGGCCTTCCCACCATCCCGGTCATGCTAATTCTAGGCAAGATGATTCGCTGGGAGGACTATGTGCTCCGCCTCTGGAGGAAGTATTCCAACAAGCTACAGATCCTCAACAGCATCTTTCCAGGTCAGCTGGGGGACAGTACTGAGCACAGACTCACCTGAGAACTGCTAGCCATGGAGAATAATATGATTTGGTACAGATTCGAAGTAACTGACATGTTCTAGGAAAGATAATGGCAATATTGATATTTAAGGTGGGCGATGATGCAGATAACAAAAATGTCTCAAGTCACTTCCTTGTTAATCAAAATGTATATGCTAGTTTACCAAAGGGCCACATTTAAAGCATTAAACTCATGGGTGCTGGAAGCATTTTTAATGTGGGGGGACGCAGCGCTCTACATCTCTGCTGTGGTCGGGAGGGGGAAAAAAGTGGGGGGTATACAACGAATGATGGGAATGATTTTGAAAAGTGGGGGGGACACACGCTCCCTACCGCCATAATGGTTCTGGCACCAATGATTAAACTCCTGCTCCATAAATAAATGACCATATTGCCCACCATTATTGGCTTTATTTTGTTGTTTTTAACCTTGTTTTTGCTAAGGGTCTTGATTTGACCTGTGTGTTGGTTTTAGGTTCCGAAAGTGTTCAGCTGTGCTTCTGAAATAGTCTGTGTCGATTGAGAACTGCAGACTTGTTTTATTTCAGAATCTTTATTTTTAAGAGCGAGTGTATCAGAGCACGGCACACCTTGCTGACTGGGTGTACTCATTTGACAGCACTGGACATGAGACCTAGATGATCATTTCTGACCAGTCTCTCCCTGGCTTTCTTTAGATGAGCAGGCAAAGCCCAGCTGTGAGTTTTAGATATAGACACTCTTAAATAATGAATGATTTTAGCTTTAGAAGAGAGCAACGTTTGTACAAGTATTGATATTTAGGGGTATTGGATCTCTTCACACACACACTCATATAGACTTGTGTGCAGTTTGCTGGATTCGTAGAGAGACAGGCTGATTGATGAGCTGGAAAATTCTCATGAATTAATAATCGTAATGACTGCCATAAAAGCGATGTAAGCAAAGCTGTCTTCCGGCTTTAGTGTTCAGATTTATTCTGAATCCTCCCCCACTCTCTGATCTGTAGGAATTGGTTGTCCGGTGCCCAGAATCCCTGCGGAGGCGAGTCCACTGGCTGATCACGTGTCAGCTACTCGCATCCTGTGTGGAGCCTTGGTGTTCCCTACCATCGCCACTATTGTGGGCAAGCTGATGTTCAGCAGTGTCAACTCCAACCTACAGAGAACCATCCTGGTAAGTACACAATGACCCAAGTGTTTGATGAAAAATCAAACTTACACAATTGTTCCAACCACCAGTATCGTTGCCTTTTTTTAGTGTTGATTTGAGGCGAATACAGCAAACTACATTGACTACTCTCTATCAATATGTGGGTCTAACGCTAGAACATACTATAATTTAAAAATGGGATGAATAGTTCTGTTGGAACATGAAATTTGTCATTTGTCAGCATACTGCTGTCCAAATATGTCTTAAAAAAAAAAAAAAGAGAAATGCATTTGTCATTTTTGAATAAACGACTATATTCAAGAACATATTTGTCGCGGTTTGTTTTATCCTGTTTATCATTTATCTACTGCTGATCTTTATTACATACAAGAACAGAGAACAGCTTCAAACCACTGTGTTAATGTTTCTTAGTAAGTTATTTATCTATGGTATTCATACCCCTGCATTTTGTGTATGTTTTCTATACAGAGTATTTTTGAGTATTTATGCAGAGGTTTTGACGTTTATTTTAGACTATGCTGAATTGTTCTTTCAAACATTCTAAATTACCCAAACTATATTTTATATTGTCCTTGTCTTCATGCAGTCCTAACTCCAGCAGTTTCCTGGTTCTCAAAAATAACTTTTGGTGTTTCTCGCCTCTGCAGGGTGGAATAGCGTTCGTGGCCATCAAAGGTGCGTTCAAGGTGTACTTCAAACAGCAGCAGTACCTCCGACAGGCCCATCGCAAGATCCTCAACTTCCCCGAGCAGGAGGAGGCCTGAGCCTCAGGTGGAGTGAGAACCTGCCCCCCCCCCCCCTTTCCAGACAGAGATCACCAATACCTCCATGCCACCTGCACCATCTCCTCTGTGTGCTTGTGCGCCGCAGAGTCAGTTCCGCTCGCTGCTGCTGGGATCAGCTCCATCCTGATGAGCATGATTTGGATTTTTGGGATGTATGTACTCCAGGCTCTAGGGGCTGGACAGACCGATGATGTTCCACTCGTCGAGGACACCTTGAGGTTTGCTGAAGCTGATCTTTTTTTTTCGTCCCTCTCCCTAAGAATGTGATTTGCCCTTCCAGTCTCTTTGGCTGAGGTTTCAGGCTCTTTCTCTCCAGGTATCAGAACTGGGAGAGGTTTTTTTTTTTTGTTTTACAGGTTGTCGTATTTTTAATTGAGTTTTATGTGAATAAATGATTGTTTTATGTTATTGACCGTGAAATGGATTAGAAATATTCGTTAAGGAGCACTTATATAGATGACAGCCCTTTGAATGATGCTTGGGTTTGATGTTAATGACCTAGTGAATGCTGTGTAACTGCATCTCTTCTCCTCACCATGGGTTTATTTTCTTGAACAAGTTTCTTAAAACAGGTTTAAGCCTAGGCTGAGACTGATGTACACTAGCAATGGGGTATATGACACTAAAGTGTGTTTGTCTGTGACCAGTATTAATAAGTTCAGAATCTCAGCCCTAGTTAATAAGTAACTATACATGACATCCAGAAAAAATTTAAATTTCTCCAAGTGACTTCAATGGGCTTAAAATCATCTTTATTCATAACTATAAAAATATTGTGTACTCATATTGGTGAGTACACAATATGAGTGGTGAGTTTTATGTTATAAAATTATGAAAAATACCCCAAACACACTGTTTAGTGAGCCACAGCGCTGTTTAAGCCAGAGATTTCAAATGTTTTTGAGGACAGCTTAAGGCTAGCACCAACATTTCAGGAGTACGATCTAAAAAACTCATCAGATTGTACGAATTGCTCTCTCATTGCATCACTGTTGATTTAAAATCCAAATCGGTGGAAGCGGATGCCTCAGCTCCACGGATAGTGTTCCTGGGTGAGTTCTAGCACTTTGCTAACCCTTGTAGCTCCATTATGCACCATCTTTCATAATCTCCACACTGAACTGGAAGCGTTTGTCTATCATTATCATAATGTGATGAAGGCATCGCTGCTGAACACCTGTAGAACAGGTGGCCTTCTTCTCCACAGGAATGTGTGACGTAGCATGAAAGGACTTGCTTATGTGGCCTAAACTGATTACGATGCTAAAAGCACGCCAAATGTGCCGAGTGAGGTGGGTGGATGGATTCGAGTGACTTTTGGACTAAAATATTTCCATCACTACTAACCTTTGTGCATCAGTGACTGTCACTGTACATATAAATATACCGTCAGTGTATTTTTTTTTTTTCTTTTTCTCCTGTGTAAGCCAATAGCACACGACTGCAATTTGATGGGAAAAAACATACTGACTTCAGTAGGGGACATTAGCTGTTAGTGCTGATTTGCTTTATGTTACCAAAACGAGCACCGCACACTTAATATAACTAATTTAACTTTTTTTTAATTCATGACAATTTCCCCTTTACCTAACCCAATCATAATTATTGCCATCCAGTAGTTTGTTTATTCCAATGCGTGGCAAGGTGACGAGATCTTAGAATATTCTAGGTACGCGTCCTAAGTCTTTAAACAGAAACTGTAATGCCAAACACAAAGACTGATACCTGTATAAATGTACTGTATATACAGATGTCTGAATTTACAGTTATGGTTGATTTGTGAATAAATGTATTTTTCCAATGCTTGACTTTTGTCTTATGGACTTTTTAAACTGGATTTAATTACTATTCAATTGCAAAAGCCCGCCTGTTCCAACTACTAAAACTAAAGCAGAGATTATTAAATTAGGGTTACTTCTAACCCTAACTTATAGACTTTAAGGTTTAAAAACACCCAAAACTGTCAACTTGACAGACCTGATCTTGAAATATTGATTACTGAACAAGAGAATAAAACAAACCTTAACAACAAAGAACCCAGGGTTAATTTCATTATCATTTTAATCGTATTAAAAGACAATCTCACACTAGTACCATTTGCTAGATGTTGAACACCACCTCAACATGGATTAGTACTCCAGCAACTTACTCTAAACAAATATTGGTATCAAATCGCCTTTTCCCGACAACCTGATACCAATTTTCTCTCTGTGGTAAAAGTGGTTATGTTAGGGGAAAAGGGGCCACACCTGAGCATTTACTGGCAAAACTCGCACCTCATAAATACTGAGCTGATGTATTCAAACGATGTTTCTCTCTCAGATTTACACTGCAGCCCTATACGACGTCCTTCAACCAGTGGAAATTTCACCTCAGAAACTTGGTGTGATTGCTGTTAAAACAGTGCGTGAGGTTCTACAGGACTCACAGACACTTGGTTACAAGAGACATTACAAATGTGTGGTTCCACATAAAGAAAGCTGGAAGAAGCAATACTGGTTGTAGCAGTTCTGGAGCAGCACTCCACAAAGAGCCCATAAATCTATTCTAAATTGATGTGATGGCACACCTTTGGAGATGAAGGAATAAATAAACCAAAATAAGGTGAGATGCCTGAGATTCTACATCATAGTGGTCAAAACATCTTAAAAATGTGAACATGGTTACAACACCCCCCCCCTTAACTACTATTAACCACAGGCTGAGTCCTGGTTATAAACTCTGTAGAATTCTCAAACAAATAACCTAAGATTTCTTGAACTACAAGTTATGGTGACAATACACAGTCGCTTAGTTGCTCTCTAGAAAAATGCAGCATTACAGTTGATTCGATAGGCCTGAGAACGTTCAGGAGATCAAAATATAGCTGTTCTTTGCCAGAAGGGGGGGAAAATAAATAAATAAAAAATTAAACAAGCGGTTTGCAGTGGTTTGGCTTGGCAAGGCTAGTCGAGACCTGAGAGATAAGGTCACGAGAGGTCACGTGACTCTATGCTTAACACACGCACCATGCAGAGAAGAGGAAAACACTTTTTGCAGTGGAACATCACTGGCCTGACTGGGACATGGTAGCTCATGCAGGACCTGGAACAAAGTGCTAGCGAACTACGGCAAGTCCTCCAGCGCAGAGAAGAGCTTAAGACATGAGCCACAGGTCCTGGAACGTTATTGCTTATAAAGACAGGTGCATATTTACATCTTCAGCAACACTACAGGTTTGTTTTATTTATTTATTTTTTTTAAATGTTTTCAATTAAACCGCATTACCATTCAGGGCATCCATGTTCATCTCTGAGCTTCTTAATTAAGAGTCCAGAGAGCAGCAGCAGCTCACAGAGAAATCAGCTGAAAGCAGAACGGCTCGATTTGAGAGGCTCAAAGTGGAAACACTGCGTCGGTCGGACTAAGCCAGAATCAGCAGACCGTGACTGAGCAGCCTCCCATGCACAAACACACACAGACAGACAACATTAAGGGAAGGTGGTGAGATGAATGGAAATTTCTTGGACTTCGCTTGGGTTAATGACATGGAACATGACGGTCGTTCTCAAAACTTTAGAGGAGGTGCAAAAGTAACAAAAGCAAAAAAATATTTAATAGATATTTAAAAATGATTTATTATAGTTCTCCTTCAACCTCAAATAAAATTAAAACCAAAAAAACGGAGCCACCATATAAGCAGGCCAACAGAATCCTTAAGAAAGCAAACTGATAAAACTGAAGTCCATTTCCATGAGTTCAGTAGCCTAAAACAGCTCCTCCCAAGCAACCCAACACTTAACTAGTTCAAATAAAAAATGGAAAGTCAGATTTTTTAAAAACCTGACCGCTGATTAAAATATTTCATTCTTAAGGCCAAAATATGGTCAGTACATAAACCATACGTAGACAAATCGCTGCACAAGCTTTTTCCAAACTCAAAGGTGTCTTCAAGTGATACATTTTTGGGTTAATGGGCTCAGTAGCGGAACATTCTGGCGATTAAAGTCTTTTCTCCATTTACACAAAGTCAGATGAATCAACTGAGGCCATTTTGTCCCTGACTGTATGTGATCCGACCACAATTTAATATAATACGTCTTCAGGTTGAATGGTTTATGCCAGCCTTTTTTGCAACACTTACACATGCCCTGTCATTTGTAGTGTTATAAGCCACAATCTTTTCATGCATAACCCATCAACTAGCACTGCTGAACAGCCACCATCGGGCCAGATTACCTTAGAAAGTACAAAATGGATCGGAATATGATTTGAAATCAATAAGCCTAAGTGAGCAAAAAGAAGTGCAGTCTGGCCTTCATATGCAATAAATCTCAAATGTCTTACGCCGCTCCTGAAGACCCACTTCTTATTCGTATATCTAAACAGGACACGAAAATAACCACATAAATGGCATCAGTGCATTCACCGAATTCAGAGCAAAACTAAATAAGCCATTAACTGCCAGAATGCCCCTTCAACAGGCAGAAGTAAAGAAACATCTTTCCAGCATGTCAGAAATGAGACAAAACTCTTCATTGTGACCAAACAGCAAGAAAAAAAATGTCCCTGTGGTTGACACTCAACATCTATGTGAGAAAGTCCTGATGGAGGAAATGTTTTGTTTTTTTTTAAATTCTAAAACAGTCTGCACAATGTGTGTTAACTCACTGTACAACCCACATCCTAGTGAAGTGACTTTACGCAGCTCTTTAGTGACTGAGCTATGGTGTTGAGCGCTGCCAACATGGTGAATTACCACTGCCATGGCTCTGCTAGATCACTCACACTCACACGCGCACACACACAAACACAAACACAAAATGGTGTTACTGGCTCCAAACTCAGGGGAACTCCAGGCTGCACATTTCAGCTGATCCTCTGTCGCTGGTGCCGCTCACAGTTTGGCAGCCATGAAGTTGATGTGAGGTTTCGTGAGGGGGAAGAGAGGCAGGCTCCTCTTGAATTCAGTCATGTCTTGCACCAGCACAGGCTGAACACAGCAATCACAGTCAGTCAGCACAATGAATTATATTACAGGGTAACATGCACTATACGGACAAAAGTATTGGGACATCTGGTTTTCCGTGTTTTGACTAGGTCTTTAGGCCTCTTCATTATAGTGAGGGACGTTTTGGACAACGCCATGCTTCCAACTATGTGGACCCAGTTTGGGGAAGAACCTCCAGCATATTCATGCACCAGTGCTCCACATTTAAGCTTATGTATTTCAATGCAATTCCTTTAAAGTCACTGTTGGTGTAATGCTGAGGCGTCCCAATACTTTTGTCCATGTAGTGTACGAACACATGAGGGGATCATTATTAATGAGCGTGTTATGTCAAACTACCTGAGGCAGGGAAGGAGCCGGAGCCAGGTTGACATCATTCTGAGCAGGGAACTCGCCCACCACTGGGCCTGGCAGAAACAGGAGGGCGTTAAAGGGACAGTACAGCAAAAGAAAGAGATTTATTTAGTTCTTTTGATTCAAGACAATACTAAACTCTAGAAATATTCATTAATATAAAGCTAACGGGTCTTAACAGCAACGTGAATTCATACCGAATTCATCCGAGCCAATGCGCCATAAAACAGCATAAAATTTCACAAGCACGAGTTTCACCTGGAAACCTTAAGTTGTAACTTATCAACATGCCTTAATTGGTAGTTGGTAAAATGCTACCTGGCTGTTTGGTGTTCTCCTGTCTTTCTGGAGGGTTGGGCTTCAGCTTTGAATATTTAAATATTACCTAAGCGGAACTAACTAACACTCTTCCTAATGCACAAGTTTTGTCATTATTCTATTCATTTTGGAATTTTATGGCATAACAGATACTTTACAGGTTGATTGTGATTTGGTTGCCTTTTTTTTTTAAATCAGTCCTATATAAAAATATGTTCAAGTAATGGAAAAGAGACCAAGCCTTACGCATTTCAAGTGTCACTTTTTTTCTTGCCAAAGCAAAGCGAAACATTTATTCTACGATACGTCTCTATATTTCTGTATGCGAAAGGTCAATCTCAGAAAATGAGTGATCCTTTGAAAGCTGAAAGTCTGTTATTGAACAAAATGGGTGTCAATCAGAACAAAATAACCATTCATAAGCTACCTTGTGTTTGTTCGAAAAAGTAAAAGTTCACTTTGTTTTAGCAGGAATGTCATTGTGATTCATTGCAGATTTTTTAATTCTGCTGCTTTAGGATTTAACACACACTAAAATTCTGAAGATGACCTCTATGACTAAATGTGGAACTCTGCATTCTTCTTCAATACTGCCGATAAAGTATATTTCCAGGGAACTGATTTACAAAGATAGAAGTGAATTGGATTTCTGTTTTCTCAGCAGAGCAAGCAAGTTATAAGTGCTTTTATTGTATTTGCATAATTCTTCATTACAGTAGTTGTTAATGTTTTGATATTACGAAAGCTGCAGTTGCTCTGTATCTCAGCACGGCCTCTCGAGTGTGTAGAGGCATAACGTTTTTTTCGTTTTCGCAGTAGGGGGGTCTCAGACCTCGCCTTTCACCCCTCATTGTTTGCTCGTAACTCGACACAGTCACAACATTTCCCATACAGAAATCAGACAGTGTCCGAGTTACAGAGAAAAACAGTTTTAATGGATCACATATCCGGTGAGTCAGAACAGCCA
Source organism: Bryconaethiops microstoma (assembly GCA_037577275.1). Taxonomy (NCBI): domain Eukaryota; kingdom Metazoa; phylum Chordata; class Actinopteri; order Characiformes; family Alestidae; genus Bryconaethiops; species Bryconaethiops microstoma. The sequence goes on along the minus strand of JBBJLS010000148.1, from coordinate 4,369,410 downwards.
CGAGGGGGTCTGAGGAAAGGGGTTCCTGTAAAGATTATAGCCCAGAGTTTGGCTGCTACTACGGTTTAAAGCTATGCAACATTACTTTGTCCATTTTTTTTTTAAGAAAACTGTCAGAAACCACATCACCTAACTCAATGTATTTCTTCAGGGGAACTAAAAGATGGTTAAAACTATTACTTGTTAGATGCATTAGCCTCATCATTTCAGCATAATATTTTAACCAAATGAGCTTTCTAAATCAGCTTTGAATGTTTAACTATCACCCAATTTAACACCCCTCCTACACCCCTCCTTTTATTACTCTATTTAAAAAATATATATTTTTATTGCATGAGAGATAATTGTCAGTTTTCTGACTGATTGTGAGTTGGTTGCTTTTTAAAAAAAATTATTTTAAATCAGCCTTAAATAAAAATATAACCTATGCAAGACTGTATGTTCTAGTAACAGAAAAGAAAGTGCCTTTTTCCTGCTGTACCACACACTGTGAGGCCCAAACCTTGGTGCGAACTGAAGCATGACTTTTGTGTACTGTTACACCCCATAGGCCAATAATAACCATTATCTCTGTCTCTCTCCAACGCTCTCAAACTGCAAAGGGTACTCACAGGAGTCCATTTCCCGAGACAGTACATGCACAGACACCTTGTGCCTCTTAGGAGCGTCTATAGCCAGCAGATCCTGCAGAGCCAAACAAAGAGAGGGGAAGGCGACTGAGAAACAGGGAGGAAGAGCAGAGACAGGGCGAATACATTTTTCACCTTGTTTCTCTCTTCTATGTAAATGCGGGAATTATCAGGCAAGAGAAAAACAGCTTCACCTCTAGGCAAGAATATAATGGGTTTCAGAACAGCTTCTCCCCTGAGACGCAGCAGGCAGTGGGAGATATGAGATGGGGAGGAGGAGGGGCAGACTTCTCCTCAGTAAAATGGCACCTCTTAACAGGAGGCTTCAAAAACACAGCAGCACCTCTTTTACACGAGTCACTGGTTTGTGCCACGGAGATGATCTCTGCTACAAACAAGTAGGTGAGGGAGGGACTTACCCTGTAAAATTGCATGATGTTGTCCTTAGTTAATGTCTTCAGGTAGCCAACTTCAATATTGTCTGTGGGTAAAAAGAATCTTGTTAAAATTCATTGCTCTTGCAGCACAGCTGACCAGGAAAAAAGAAGAAAAAATTATATTACCTATCGGACGTTTGTGGATATCTAGACTTTCTGCTCCTTTTCTGAAGCATTTTTAATGAGTCATTGCAGCCTAATGCTGATTTTTTTACTAATAAAGATTTCTCTTTTCAAACAAATATTTCTGTGGTCTGTTCAGTCTCTGTAGCACCCGTTCTGAAACAAGAACTCATAGATCAGTACTGGAGTACAAATCTATACCATCAAGTGAAAATCGGTGAACAGATGACACCAAAAACACCAAGTGACACCTGTCATGCTGACAAGTTTGAGTTTGATACAAGTTTGAGTCAGAGAGCTCATGTGTAAGTTATTCGCGTTCTTCTCACGTTCCTACCTAATGCTAGATTTTTGCAGCACATTCCATAAACAGAAAACCTATTTCTTCCTTCTAATTGTTCAGTGCAGCCACTGTTGCAGTAAAGCTAATTTCTGCTGCCCTATGGGGTTTCAGTGTTAAATTAGCTCCAAGCTAATAACGTTGAGTCTCAATTTCCCCTTTGTTTAGGCAAGACCTGCTCTTCACACCTCAGATGATACAGAATGGTACAATGGTACTAGTAAGTCATTAAGAGGGTCATTGACAGGCACCTCGGACAAATCTCAATTTCAGTGAAGTTCACTAGCTGTTCCTCACCTCTGTCAAAGTTGTACTGCTGGGAAATGATCTCGCTCCAGTATTTGGCACACTCGGCTGCAAGCTTCTTGGGTTTGTCAAGGCGGCGGATGGCCAGAGCCTGGATGTGTTTCTGGAAGGCCTCGTCACTCATCTCCTCCACACTCTTCTCCATCGTCTTCAGGAAGGCCTCCACCCGCGACTCCAGATAATGAGGAGCCTTCTCGGACTGGATGATGAACCGGAGGCCCTGCACCCCATTAGCCCTGCGGGGGCCACTGAACACTATATAACCTGCAAAGAACAAGAAACTTATCTTCATTATTTAAAACGGGACACCTTACAAATTTACTTCAGCATGTAACTGTCTGCACTAGAGGTGGGAAATAGAGTATAGTAACATTTTCACACAAATTACACCACAAGCCATAAACCATAAGCTTTTCTGTACTCTACCAGCAATTTCACGTTAGAAAAGGCTCCTGAGGGGTGAAGTTCTTATTTATTGGTTTTGACTGAGCTTAAGAGAAGTATAGAGAAAAATATAATTGAGTGAGAGGTAAGGTATGTACAATAAACATACACAAGTATATAAAAGGAAGTGTTGGTTTGTTGGTTTGATGATCAACTGTCACCACACGTCCTCATAAGACACATTGTACTATCACGAATAGTACAATTTTATACAGATATGAACTTGCTTAGATGTTTTAATAACTAAACGATAGGTAGATAATAACTTAAATGATAGGCAGAGAAATACAAGGTAGAAAAAAAAGAGAATAAATATCTGAGATGTCAAGCTTTTGAGATTTATAAAAAGGTTTAAATGTAAGGAGTAAAATATAAGGAGTAGACATTTACATTGGAAATGTAATCAAGCAAAAGTACAAGCATTAATGTAATAATTTATATTGAATTAGGTCACTTAATTACTAGTTTAATAACAGAAATGAATACAAGCATTCAAATAAAAATCTTTCAAAGTAGCACTTCAGTAAAGTAAAGCCCTAGTGTGTGATTGCACAGGAGCACATGCCCAGGCCAGCGTACCCAGCTGCTCCTTGGTGCGCAGTGTGTTGAAGCAGGGCTCGGAGATGATCTGGCAGAAGAGCTCCAGCAGCATGTTGTCATGGGTGGTCTGCATGTCAGTCTGGTAGTAGATTTCTATGCCACAGTTATTATGGACCTCATTCCTCTGCTGGTAAACGTACCAGCCACCTGATAACCACAGAGAACTGGACTTAGACACAAGAGCCGTGACACACACGCACACAAACATGTACAGAGATACAGAACACACAAACACGTACAGAGATACAGAACACACAGACACAGAAATCACAGACTTGATATACCTTCGAATTGGAATAATGATTCAAGTCAATTTGAGTAATCTGCACTAATACACTTATAAATGGGCAATCCAGAGCACAACTGTGCTACATTAGCGTCTTGAGATTCCTTTTATATTTGTGTGTGTGTGTGTCTGTCTCTCTGTATGTATGTATGACACTCTATACCCACATGTTGGAGATACTCTGATCAACGACAATACTCTAACAATTGCAATTTTGCCCGTGTCATTTTTACAGCTTCCTACACATCAACTTGACAGTTTCTGATGGAGAAAATCACAAAATTGCTTTTTGTTTTCTTTTTCTCTGTCCCGGTGAACTGTTTTCGCCAATATACAGTGACATTTATTTCAGAATGAACTACTTTCCCTCATCTGAAAGGGAACAGATTATATTCTTGGGGTGAAATGAACAGAGAACAAGAGAGAGAATCAGTGTGTGGTCCAGCAGACTGATGTTCTCCTTGCTGGGTGAACTTTAGATCCCCTTAGAGTCGGAACACAGCTGCAGGACACGTTACACAAGCCCTGGTTTGCAAGGTTAGAGATGTGGGTGAGGGGTGCGCGCGTGTCTCTCTGTGGCCCTGCTGAGAGGTCACATGAGGAGTGTGACGTGCGAGGAAAGACAGAAGCTCCGTCACTCACCATCTGGCACCTGCACCTCTCTGTAGCGAATCAGTTGGCTGGGGAGGAGGGGCTTGGTGTGAGCATGCTCAATCAGAGTATCCTCCACCATCTGCATCATACTGAGAGCAGACTGCAGATGCAGGGAGAGAAACAGACACAAAGAAAAACTTATAATCTCCTCATTACAACATCTATACACTCTAACACAGGGGTCTTGGAGGACCTACAAGCCCTAGATGGCTGATGTCCAGCACAGTGTGACATTTTCCTTGCTCAAAAACACAGAATTTGACTCATCATTGCCAGGTTTGAGCTGATGTTTGACAAAGGTCAAACTGCACCTCTAGGACCCAATCGGATTTCCCCTACTCGAACGGATTACAACCTATACGAGTCCATTATACAACCTATATGATGAGTCCGCTATAAGAGTCCACTATACAACCTAAACGAGTCCACTATACAACCTATATAACCAATACAACCGATATGACCTATAGAACAAGTCCACTATACAATATACAACCTATACAGAGTCCATTATACAAGATATATAACCTATACAACGAGTCCACTTTATTTAATCCCTTTATCATTAAGTTTGCAATAAAGCAAAATAAAACACCACACTACACTGCAAGCTGTCAATTAATAGCACTGTGAATACATGACATTCATACGAGGAGCACTGCAAACTTAAATGCTTGTGCAGCCTAATATGTCTCAGGAGATGCTCATGCACACACTTTCCTCCAGTTGAGCTCTAATAAGTCATTATCAGCAGATCCAATGCTTTTAGAGACAGCTAGAGGACATAACGGCATTTCAGCAGGAAACTGCTTTTATTTATTTATACAGATCAGAAGTGAAAGCATGTGATATCAGAAATTCAGCGAAGCATGGAAAATGCTGTCTCACTTTCCTTCCTCGCTCTCACACTCTCCAAAATCAACCTTCAAGCACCTTCCGTCTACGTCAGAACGAACCTGTTTGGTGATGTTGCCATGCAGCAGGGCTTCGATGTGTAACCGTGACAACAGCTGAGGTATGAAGGCCTTGAGGCGGGGCAGGGTGACATCTGAAACGGATTCAGAAAAACACAGAGCAATTCAGAGCCATTATCACGACACGGCTGGGACACGGTTGTCATCATTGTCTCACATACAAAAAAACTAAAACAAAAAACCCAGACTCTTTAATACTAGTCACACAAAGCTATTTGCAATATTTCACAATGGGGCATGCATCACACGCGCACAGACAAACAGAGCAAGAAATGGCCACTCTAAATTCACAGAGCGTCTGACCCAGATTCAGAGAGGACTGAATGACAGAGGTAGCACAAGATGAGCCATCAGGAGAGAAGAACAGCACAAAGAAAAAATAAACGGAAAGAAAAGAAGGGGGAAAGACTCAGACAGCAATATAAAAAAAACGTGAAGGCAAAAAAACTAACAGACAAAGCCAGACTGAGAGGAGGGAAAAGGGAAGAGATTTGATTCTGACTAATAGAACCAAAGGGCAGGAGGACACCTCTGATGCAGTAAAACGAAAAATGAGAGCGAATCAAACGTCCTTACAAATACTGACTTCCACAATCACCCACATCCTCAAGCGATACAGAGCATATTAAACACCCTGTGCATTCCTCATTTAAATCTCAGAAATCTCAACAAACTGATAAGGCATTTCAGTTTCCTGCAGTTTGATTACTTTGTAATTTATCAGTGAGTCAAATGTTCTTTGACTTTACTTTTAATGGTGATCAACATGATCAAGGTCATCAATGTAGCAATATATTTCCATGACCAAGGTTATCAGTATAGCAATACATATCTCAGCACTAATCAGAGTTGTTGCAGCTCTCCAAAAACAAACAACAACAAATATACTTTAAAAGCAGGTTCAAGTAATTCTAAGCTATTTCGGCATCAAGCCATCACTTTGTCATGTAATGTAGTAATGATGAAATAATTGTCTACATTTGCATTCTTACACACACTCAATGTAGTAAATGATGGGGAAGAGAGTCTCACATTTAAAACTAAAAACTAAAGCCTCAATCTTTTACAGGTTAGGTTCTGGTAAGATTCAGAAGTAGGTTTAATGATTTATGATTAAAGCAGGGCTGGTGGGGCTGCAGGATTTCACTGCAAACAAGGAGCACACATGATTCCGCTTGCTTTACTCTTCTTAATCTATAGGCACACCAGCCTTTAGCAGAGAAGTCTGGACATCTTCTGGGTCAGAGTATTACATATAAAGAGCATAATAATTCAGTATTTAATATAGTGTGTGTCTCACCATCCAGTGCTTCCTTGAGCTCGTCTTTAGTCCAGGCCACCTCAGTCATAAGCAGACGTAGGTAGTACATGGCATGCTGGTGAGGCTGCTCTGCTCGGAAATTATTCAGAGATCTCATATACTGTAATAGACCAAGAAAGACCCAGTCAAACTACTAATTTTCTGTCGAAACAAAAGTCATCATACCTTACTTGTCCTACTAAAATTACTCCAAATGAGTTTAGGATTAGAGACCAATATTTAAATGTGAGTCTATACAAATGTATGAATGAAACAAAACTTATGGAGTCCCAAAGTAGACCCAAATCTAAAAGGTAGCAGGATAGTCTTTACGCTAAAAAATACACTATTCTCAGACACAGAGATCTTGGACTATCTACTCTTAAGTCTCCTCATAGGTTGTGTGATCCAATAGCATTTCAGATGATACTGTGTATGTGTAGCCACATCTGAAAGAAAAGGCCATATTAATAATTAATTATGGCCAATGTCTTGTATGCTGTAAAATTAAGAGCGGTGAAATTAGAAATGTGCAAAGTCGCTCCAACACAGAGCAAGAAGGATGAACATGAGGATTGAGAGTGACTGTCTGTCTGTCTGTCTCTGTGTGTAGGCTGCTCACCGCCTCCTTGATGATATCAAAGCGTTTCTCATCAATCTCGAATGTGGCCATCTTCTCAATGATCTTCTTCAGCAGGATGTGCTGTTTGTCATTGTAGCCCTTTACTGAAAGCTGAGAGATAAAAAGAGAGAAATAGTCAGGACCTAAAATAAAAAGTGTGCGCTAGTGTGTGTGGCGCTACGAGTAATACAGACAGATCTCTCCAGGTCCTGAGGGATGAATATTCGAAGTGCTGATCTAAAACTAGCTGCAGATCTCAGCAGTCTCTAACCCCCATCCTGCCAAATACTTAACAAAACCACTTTATTCAGAAAAAAACAACAAAAACAAACCAAACAACAACAAAAAAAAAACCTGCCCTGAGAGATGCTCAAGTGCACGCAGACCTTGGAACTGTGGACAAGCTTTACAGAACAGACGTCCAACAACTTCTGAAAGAGAGCATGTTAGTCACACTCCCTACACAAAAAACAAGCAAGAGCAAAAAACCTCAGGATGAGAGCTTTTTCACAGGAGTGTCTGTGGAACATTTTCAGTTCATTTCATTTAACTCTAAGATTTTTTTATTTTTACTAACTATGAAAAATATGTATACTCTTACTTTTATACCCCTATAATAAAATGGGAATCTTTGTACAGGAAAAAAAATTATACCTTTCAGGGTACAACACTGCCCCTGGCGCCCCTCAAGTACCGTTTTTCCCCCTGACAGAATACGCAACTCAGCATATGGTGAGTGGAATGACAGTAAATGACAATTACAGGAAGCCTGAAGGTGCATTTTTATAGTTTGCACGGACATTCCTGAACATGCAGAGTTAGCGTGTGTTAGAGTGACAAGTCACCTTAATGCTGGGACACAATAACGTCTTTTCTTACAAAAGACAAAAAGGTATAAGACAAGGCATTATCAGTCCTGACAGGAAGACATGTTTCAGCTGTGCAGAGGATGACTGTTCTAACCTTAAGTAATAAGTTAGGGATGTCAAATAAAAAAAAGAATTATAAATTAGAGAGAGAGACAGACAGAGAGAGAGAGACACAGACAGACAGAGAGAGAGAGAGACAGAGAGCGTACGAGAGAGCGATAAATAGACAAATTCATCAGTGCATCTTCAAATAATAAAACACCAAACTTAAGCAGTTAGTTGCTCACATCAGCGTGAGTACAAGAAGATTAACAGTCATTTTACAGTCACACCCACAACTCTCAACACTGACCATCAATCATGACCCAGTGCAGAGCTACAGCATTTTACTCAGACTGATGATAAACCACATTACAGATTTCAACTGGAGTAAACTCAGACCCAGATAAAATCATTTGGTATAAAGGATTATACAAAACCATGATGTAAAACTGATATTATTAAATTCTGGTGGTTTGCACGCTGCAGTAGGGATGGGCATTTTAAGCAAAAACACATCGCTTTTATATGCCTCGTTTCATTGTTTAACGGCGGTTGGCAAACAGCTTTTGGGTCAGTTACAGCCACCAGTAATGCTACTAGAAGTAGCAATATCAGCAAATACAAGGGAAATTATATTTAAAACACCAATGGTCGCATAAACTATTCAAAATTTAATAACTACTCAAATACCATGACCCATCCCTACACAGCATATCAATGTGACAAAGTTCTACAGTGGAAGTTGACCGCATTACTGGTGGGTGTGAATCTATAAAATGAGTAATGCCCAACTCCTGTCAGTGACTGCCAAGTTCTTCACCCACTGACACCTGTCATTATGAATCAGGCTGTGACAAACAACAAACAAGACAGGAGACAGTGAGCAAAGCAGCCAACGTCATCAAGCAGGGCTGGACATTTCCATAAAACTTGTGCAGAAGGTTGATTCACACCTTACCCTTCTTGTATCGATAAAGAAGAAAGGCGTAAGCAGAAAAGTTGGAAAATGAGCCAATCCAGCACACTCAAGCCTCAAGCTCTCCGCCCCTGATCCCACCCAAAAAAGGGGCGTGGGCCAGTTAAAGTGCCATACTTACGAGAATGGCATTCATTGCTGAGGCTATGCCATAGCTCAGCCCTGCCAGCCGGGCTGCATATGTATACTCTTTTAAATCATCCTTCAACAATCTGAGAAACAGGTAGGTCATGTTGCAGTGGAGTGGGTCTGCATATAGGTAGCGACTACCGAAGAAACAGAACAAAAGAGATGTTTGGTGGGAAGGGGATTCAAAACAGTCAAGACAGATACAAAGGAAAGAACGAGGGGATATGGAGAGAGAGAGAAAAAAAAAAAATCTTAGAGTATGCATATGCAGCCTTAACACTGGCAATGCCAACAGGGGCTAATGCAACAACTACTCTCTACCAGTAAACAATCAGAGGTCAGTGGAAACAGACGTTGCTTCAGTGAACACCAAAAAACACGGTTTTTAAAGCAAAGCAAAGCAAAAAAAAAAACAAAAAAAAAAAGCCTATGTTTAAAATCATAAATTGGACACTTGACAGATCCAGAACACTCGCAAACCATTATTCCATCGGGATACATGTTTGTCAGGAGAGAGGAGGAAGCAGACTACTTTAAACTCGGTGCTGGGCAATGTAGTGGAGGCAGGAAGGCGACGAGGGTGGGATGATGCAAAATGAGAGCAACAAGAATAATCTGGATACTTACATACATCCCATAGATGGTATTTTGGAGGTCATAGTTCAAGCCAGCTAGCTCGGCTGCATATGCATACTCGTTGAGGGAGTCTTTGAGAAGCTCAAGGTACAAATAGGCCATGTTACAATGCAACGGGTCCACGTAAGCAAAGGGGCTGTGGAGACAACAACTCAAACACTTCATTTTTACAAACATCTGGGCTCCAAATGAAAATTACAATTAGTTAATCAAGTCATTTCTGCATTTTTCTGCACAGCAAGGCAACACCGGTAACTGGTAAGATGCTGGACTCAAAAAGAGGCTGTAGAAGAAAGAGGAGTTAATAAAAAAAATTGTAAAACCACAATGATATATAACATACAATAACAAAAGCAATACAAATGCATCGACAAGTTCAAGCAAATGTCTAAAGAGGAGGGGAAAAAGTGTAATCTAATGGATTAGCCCCTTAAAGAGGCCCTTAACTAGTGTGATCCATCACATATTGCTGAACTCAAGACATCTGTAAAACTCTTTGGGCTAGCAAGACGTAATGCAAGTCACCATGCGCCAGCCAGTACATTAACAATATATACCTGAGGCTTGAAAAGACGAGACAGATTTATCTCGTGAACTCACCTGAAGAACTCAAAGTTCAGACAGGCTTTAGGAAGGAAGAATTTGTCATCCTGCTTGAACCACACTTTACTCATTGCCGTGTCCTACAGAAAGATAACAAGTGTTCAAACGCATTGCATTTGCATTCCACACACAAAACAAAAGGCACAGGACTTCACTCAACACCGCTCAGCTCCCTTTGAGGATATTTTAAAGCGTTAACTGGGAGTCTAAATGAAAGAGAAGAGTGTAGAGGCTCAAGGGAGTTTCAACTGACAGCCACATGATTGCTTTAAGCTCAGATCACTTTAGATAGTCCTATCGGTTCTGACTGCGATCAAATGCACGCGTGCATGTCAGAATAAAACTGTTCGCCCTAAAAATGGAGCTCTTTTAAAGACGGACCTTGATCAAAGCAGGGTAGGACGGGGAGTCTTTCTCCAGTGGATAAATCTCAAAGTTGGTGGGGATGAACTCGTTCCTCATGGGGAGTTTGAACTTGCCATTCAGGTCAGCGCTTTGCCATTTCTGAAACAGACAAGTAGTCAGACAGCAGTTAGATCTGGCCACAGGTGTCAAACATGACAGTGATTTTTTTTTTCGTTTCTACATGGATTGTATGAGATCACAGCTACAAGGTAACTTCTTCACAGGGATGGAAAGGCATAAAAGAGCTGTGAAGCAGAACACTGCTTTATTCAGACATCACATCAAAGTGGTGCACATGATTTTTACTAGTGTAATTCTTTGCTTGTACTTCTTTCTCCTATTGACATCAGGGTTGAAAGATAAATCATCTTTAACACAAACAGAATGGAGATTATACTTCCTGTTGCTGTGGACTAGAGACTCTCAAACTACTTTTCACATTGACTCCAACAAAAACTACCACTACTGACTAACTGTACCTACTCTGTTAGCCATAGACTGACAACTGTTGAGCAGTGATAAAGTCTGAACACTGTTCGTTATCTCGCTTTTTAACTCCCGGATTAACCAGAGCAGGACAGGTTCCTCCTGAGGTTTCTTCCTCCAACTTGGGACGTTTTGCTCACCTCTTTCACCCTCAGCTCACTCACTAGGGGCTCAGACACAGACTAAGTACTGCAGATTTGTGGCAACATTGGTTCAAAAAAATAAAAAAAAGCAAAGCTGTTTAAATAAAACTGAATATAAATAGTAATCTAAAATTATTTGAATAAATTAAAATTTAGTCTAAAAACAAATTATAAATGTATAATTATAGACTATTATTAACAATAATGTCAAGGGGGTTAAAGTGGGAAATAAGAAATATGAAACTTATAATCTGCCTGTAGAGGAGTTAGACCAATCAAAAGTAATAAAAACGCCTTTGTACCCATCTACAGGACAACACGGAAATAACAGGTAGTGTGGCAGTGTTCAAGACTCAAACTAGAAAAAGTGGATGATCTGGTCTTTTGGGTCAAAACAGCATGTTTCGATTTTATTGTTTATAAAAATATATATACATTTTAAATGAATCACAATGTTGGTCAGAAACAGCAATTAAATTATCCCTAAATCACTCAGCCTAATCTACCTGTGGCTGTTCAAGTGCAGTTCTTCAGCTGGTGAGATTTCAATGCCTTGACCACCCACTGTACTCATTTAAATTTTTTTATTCTTATGATTTATCACACTTTTCTTTTATAATAAGCGCTGCAGCAAATCTATGTGAAAGGTGCAATACAAAAAGAAAAAACATCACAAATGGTTTATAGGTGAGGCAGTTTTGATAGTTTAGCACAAGTCAGTGTGACAACACCAGAGAGAACAGGCAGTCAAGCTGTTTCCGTCTGAGAGAAGAGTAGCTCACCTTGATGACCTCATCAGAGATAGACTCCTGTTTGTACTGTGTCCCATACCACTCCTCTGTCTTGTCGGTCTGTCCTTCAAACGACTTGGAGACGACAGCGACCCTGAAGAACAGGAATAGACCTACATCAATATCTGTACTACAATCACACCACTCTCAGTTTACAGACACTGACGCGTCCCATCTCTCACAGGCTCTCTGGGGAAAGGCAGAGAGGAGAAATTCTGCTTTCAGAGAATATGCTGTATAGTAAGTGGCTTTCAGCATGAGGATAATTCCATTATATGCGGAGGAGAGGTTGAATTTCCGGCAAACCATCAATCTGTTGCACCACAACACAGATCGATACTCTATATTTGGACAGAAACACACCTGAGCAATCTGGGCTGCTCAGATCGATGGTGGACTTTCAGAACAATGACCTGCTACTCTGAGTCACCAGCATCAATCAATTGCATAACGAAGCCTGAAACAGAGGTTACAGAGTCTGAGCAAATTAAAGCTGAACTCAGGCACTAATTCAAACCTCCTCCACTTCTGAAGTGACAATGAAACTTGAAGACCACACACTCGAAGTGAACATAATCTTTGGACGCTGGAAGGGGTGTGGCGATTAAATGTGACCGCCTGACCTCACTGTGTGTCTGTTCCAAGGATACCAGTGTGGGTTTCCACCACTGCACTTCCACAAGACTCCGGCACAGTGAATCATACAATAAACCAGATCAGCTTTCAGCGAACATTTCTGCTAAACCATTTTAGTGGCCTGGACCAGCCGTTTATCCCCATGTGGGAGTCTGCCGATCCACTTAAGCGGATTTCCAGAGAAGATCACTTTTCATCAGCTTCTGCCTAGAAACTTTACATCACTGGGCTTCCATCACAAACCCTGTCAATGAGAGACATGCTCACCAAGTGCTTTAAAGCAGACATGCAAGATGACCACCATAAACAATGACATCCTTAATTCCTCCCCCTGTCACACACCCACCATCAGACTGAATACCTCCTCCCCAGTCATACACCCACCCATCACTCTATAACTCCTTCCCCTGTCACACACCCTTACAATAATTTATACAATAACCTGATGCTACTTTAATGTGCAATTTATTATTGGTTTAAATCATTACCTTTATGTGCACCATCATATTATTATGTGCAATAGTCTATCATGTGCAGTTTCCTTATGGGCTGCTAAATAATTTAATTAGGTGCAATATCTTACGTGTAACAGTCTAACCACGTGTTGACTAATGTCAAAATTACTGATTTGTTATGTACAATAACATACTCCTAAGCACCAAGTGTGTTACTAGTAATTCACTTAAACTGTCAGTTACTTATCTATAGTATTTATACCAAGCATTCATGTGTATGAAGCACAGTGTATTTCATATTGTATATTTTCTGCAGAATATTTTTTGCTTTCATATGTTATATTGTTTTCGTCAGTGAGACTCTGCAGTAGTAATATAGGCAATTTCCTCCGGGATCAATAAAGTTTCTGGTATATGTATTAAGGTCATGCCATTCATTACCAGATGTTTTTGAGGTTGTGATCTATATAATGTTGGTTTGGTTTCATGTAATACAGCAAGTACAACAATGTAGCGTTTTCAGAAAATACTTCAAGAAGACTCTAAAGCATGACAACTACAACAGACTCTAATGTAAAACCCAATATGCTACAATATGAAATCTGTCAATGTCTCTGCCTTCCTTCCATCCCAGGGCAAGAAAACATGGCCTGGGGGGCTACGGACCACTCCTCACACCAGAGCAATTCTCTTTTGAAGCTTCGGAGGAAATTGAATTGGCAAGGCTCTCTCACATTCCAGAGAATTTGGACAAGAAAAGGCACTTCTTTTCCAAACACATACACACAGTAGCACAATCCCACAGACCCTCTTTAAAACCAGATAAGGCAGTAACCAGCCAGTCCTGTTTTGCCTTAAGCAGCATGGCAAAAAAGCATATTTATATTCACAGAGTTCAAACATGCAGACACTTCTTTGAAGACAGACAAGGCATTTATCCCTAGTCTAGGCAAAGCCAATCATCCCTGAAAGGGAGAAACAATTTTGGCTGACCCTGTCCAGGGTCATGAATTGTGTCTAGGAAATATTTCTTATATTTTCAAAACAGAAGCATGTATACTTCTGTTTTGAAAATATGATGGTATTGACTCATTTGATGTACAGCTGAGGTGTAATTGGCTATATTTAAGGTAAGATAACCCTTTATTATTCCTGGAAATTTTGCATCGTCACAGCAGCAAAGCAGGCAGTGCAAGTGAAGAAAGTAGAAACAGCATAACATATAGAAAAAACTATGTAATATAACAATAATATAGCTGTATTTATATAATATGTAGTGTACAGTATTTCTATAAGAGTGTGTGTATGTATGAGTGTGTGTATGTACACAGTGGGTGTCTTCAGATGTTTAGTAGCAGCACATATTGCACATATTGCATGGGAATTTTTTTGCATGGGAAAGTTGTAAAGAGAAGGAAAAAAACAGAAATGTTTGTGGAGTGATTCAGCAGGGCAGGGCAGGGTGGTGCCTCAGTGGAGCAGAACAATAAATCCAGACAGGCCAATACAGTGTGTGAAGATTAATATAAGAACATAATAAAAAGACAAACCTGACGGTCTCCGGTCTTAGTTTATCCAGCACCATCTCTATAAGGTCTGGTCTGAAGTCTTCCAACATATACTCTGCTGCAAGAATTTCCTCCAGCGGGTAGTACTAGAAAACAAGTTTAGCACTGTTTGACAATGCACTAAAAAGGTTATAACAAAGCTACTACAAAGCTGCCTGTCACTCAAAAACTGCTTTTGCAATGAATACTACTCTGAACAGGCTATCACACAGAATGGCATGAACGCACCATGTGTGTGTCAAAATGTGATCTGTTTCAATAGACAAAACTAGACAATCAATCAAGCTAGAAAATTACGTTTCTTTCATGGCACTGAAAAGCTGAAGAGTTTATGATTGACCTCTACAAGGCCCAGAACAACCCAGATTGTTATGTGGAACATCGATCAGCCATTCCACTACAACCCGTAGATGCCTATTGTGGAGGTCACCCTTGTTGCTCTCAAAAAGCTCTGGTCCTTTGAGGCATGGACTCCACAAGACCTCTGAAGGTGTCCTGCTTAATCTGCACCAAGACATTACATCAGAAGATCCTTTAAAGACATCAGAAGATCCTTTAAAGAATTTCAAAACCTTGAAGTCTGTCATGTTCCTCAAAACCATTCCTGAACTGCTTTTTGTAGTGTGGCAAAGCACACCATCCTGACTGTTTCCATTAAGGGCTGGCAATGCAACTCCATACAAGCCATATAGTCTTCATTTCCCACACATCAATGAGCCTAGGGCACCCATGACCTGCTTCTGTTTCTATAATGAGGGCGGAGCATTGCAACAAATGTTCTGATCAACAGAGCGCCACTCCATCCCCCCACTGATCCAATCCAGCATCCACCATTTGGAAACGCAGCTGTGTGAGAAAGTATCATCACTGCAGAAACACCCACAGCAGCACCATCTGAACAGGAGACTCTCCAGAGTTCAGTACTGACCAGTCAGGAACTGGGACCAGTTTAGTTCTGATTCTCAATATCTATCCCTACTTGACAATGTAGAGAGTCAAGTGTTATTCACTTCTCAGTGGTTTTAATGTTGTGGTTGATTATATGCTCTTAATAAAAGCATGTTTTGCATTAAATAGGGACAAGCGAGACACGCTAAGAGCACTGTAAAGAGTCCAAAAACTAAAACATTTATTTTTCTTTGAATACTAAAGGCAGCTTTGCTAAAAATGCTGACATGACTGGCCAAATTTTCATCTTCAATATAAAAAGGTTGTGACCAAATTAGCTGCGGTCTGAAGAGCTGATAAATGCAAGAAAAACTAGCCGACATGAGAATGCACTCATCATCCACCTCATCACCTGTACACTTCAGACGACAGCAGCAGCTGACTGGGTAAGCACATGCAGTCATGGTGACGGCCTTTCAAGTTTGAGTTTAAAGAGAGAACCTACGTGCAAAAGTCCAGCCACTTTAGAGGTATATCCACGTGGACGTTCCTTATCCTTGAATCTGAAGGCCACCGTGTTCAAATCCTGCAAAGACAAAACACAAAAACAAAAAAGAAAGAAAAAAGATAAATGTTAGTCTCTGGAGCAAATGAGTCAGACTTTCTCTAGGAACTGTCAAAAAAACTTTTTTACTACTAAGAAAACCACGTAGGAGGAACGGACACTTTGCTTTTTACA
Source organism: Bryconaethiops microstoma (assembly GCA_037577275.1). Taxonomy (NCBI): domain Eukaryota; kingdom Metazoa; phylum Chordata; class Actinopteri; order Characiformes; family Alestidae; genus Bryconaethiops; species Bryconaethiops microstoma. The sequence goes on along the minus strand of JBBJLS010000148.1, from coordinate 4,353,329 downwards.
GCCTGGGGAATGTTATACTGATGAAATGTTACACAGTACTGTACAAAAATCACTCATTTCTTTATATTTTGCTTCGATCAACTTCTTGGGACCAAAATACTATTTTATTCCTGTAAAACCATCTTGTCTTTGGTATACCAAGTATATTAAAAGAAAGAAATGGGAACAAATGGTTTACTGTGACAGGCTGTAATGTGTCTAAAGATACAAGAAGCCTAGATAAAGGAGTTACAATCACTCAGCATTCAGGACCACCAGTATAATGATCACCACCTGATCATCTGAAATCATCTGCTCCTGTTTTTTCACTGGTTCAGGACTTCAGTTAGATGCTCTTTGTTCTGCTTGAATGATTCATACGT
>JBBJLS010000148.1:4313529-4333236 GCA_037577275.1 Bryconaethiops microstoma | reverse complement strand
ACACATCTCAGGAGGGATTCTGGCCCACTCCTCTTTACAGAAACTCTCTAAATCCTTTAGGTTTCTTGGCTGCTGCTGGGCAACTCAAAGCTTTAGCTCCTCCACAGATGTTCTATAGGACTGAGGTTGATGATCCTGTTAGGTCACCTAATAAGAACCTGTTGCTGTAAACAAGTTGCGTGTCTTATGTGGGGAAAAAACAGCAAATCCAACTGCTAATCCCTCTCCCTGAACTTTGGCCTGTTGTTTTTCCTGCAGAATGGAGGACTGGGTAAAATTCACATCCCCCTGCTGTCCGATCTCAACAAACAGGTCTCCAGGGACTACAGTGTTCTTCTGGAGGGTCCTGGAATAGCCCTGAGGTATTGTGAGGAAACACACAGTTGGATAATAAATTGCTTCTAATTGAGAAATCTGCTGCAGACACTTATCTATAAATTGTTTCATCCCATTTCATCCACAAACCTCAGGAGGTTCCCTTTAGAGTCATGCAATGACCTTATACTTTAAAGCTTTATTGCAACGCTGTCCTCACTGGGATTCCCAAAAAGTCAATTAGAGCTCTAGCTAATTCAGAATGCTGCTGCTACAGTTTTAGCCAAAACCAAGAAGAGAGATCACATCACTCCAGTTCTCAGGTCCTTGCACTGATCCCACTGAACGCCATTTCACCAACTAAACCTGGTGAAATGGCGTTTATACACTATACTGTCCATCCATTGACTGTTTTTGTCAATGCCTGCTGTACACTACAATATGTACCTGTGTATATATATCCACTCTGTACATATATATGTAAATATGCTCATTCGTGTGTGTGTGTGTGTGTGTGTGTATGGCACTTTCACTGCACTTTCAATTTTCTTTTATTGATTTTCTATGTGTTCTTTAATTTTTTTATTATTCTATTCCTGTAAAGCTCTATATATAACCTTTGTGTATGATCATGTGCTATATAAATAAACTTGACTTGACTTTGGGGCAGCTGGTGGCCTAGTGGTTAGGGAGTTGTCCCTGTGATTAAAAGACCGTGGGTTTGAATCCCAGGACTGCTAGTGGCACCACTCGGGTACCCTTGAGCAAGGTACCGTCTCCACACTCTTCTCCCCAGGTGCCCCAGGGTCCCCAGGCAGCCCCCTGCTTCACTTAGTGAATGAGTTAAATGCCGAGAAAGAGTTTCACACTGTTCACACGACTATAAGGGGCCACTTTACTTTAAAGCAGAAATTTCATTCACTCAGCTTTGAGGTGTTTTGTTGCTTCTTACTGTACAGTGAGTTCCTACTTACGTCATGTCTTTGTAGGGGACTGTTTATCATCGATCCAAACGGCATAATCAGACACATGAGCATCAACGACCTTCCAGTGGGCCGCTCTGTTGAGGAAACACTGCGTCTCGTCAAGGCCTTCCAGTTCGTGGAGACACATGGGGAGGTCTGCCCGGCCAGCTGGACCCCAAAATCGCCTACGGTACGGCTTGTAACTTTCTTCTTAAACTCATTGAAACAGGAATTGAGTTTTTATGCAGTTATTTTCCATTTCAGATAAAGCCAACTCCTGAGGGGTCAAAGGAGTACTTCGAAAAGGTTAATTAAAAGAATCCTCATCAAATCAACTTGGTTTCTGCTAGATATTACAGAATGAAGGCACTTAAAGTAAGACAAACTAAAAAAAGTCCTAATACACTGTTGTATCAAACACTTTTTTTGTTCTGTGTATTCAGTAGGTGTTCTAAATAAAAGTGATATTATGGGTGACATCAGTTTGAGTTCTTTATGCCTTTTGTTGTAACATCATGTGATACACTATATGGACTATAAAGTATTGGGACACATCTTATTTCCAGTGAAGGATAATCTTAATGGTTCAGCATATCAAAACATTTTGGGCAACGCCAGACTTCCAACTTTGTGGACAGTTGGGTGAACCTTTTCTATTCCAGCGTGACTGTGTCTCAGTGCACAAAGCAGCTCCATAAAGACGTGGCTGGAGGAGTTCAGTGTGGAAGAACTTTACTGGCCACACAGAGTCCTGACCTCAACCCCATCCAGCACCTTTGGGATGAACTGGAACAGAGATTGTGATCAAGACCTTCTCGTCCAACATCAGTGTCTGACCTCATAAATGCTACAGAATGAATGGACACAAATTCCCGTGGAAAGTCTACCAAGAAGAGTGGAAGCTGTTATAGCTGCAATGGGGAATTAAAGTCCCTGTTGGTGTAACAGTCCGGCGTCCCAATACTTCTGTCCACGTTGTGTATTTCCTTACACTTACTAGGAAAGACAAAGTTTATATGAAGGACAGATGCTTCTGCCATCACACCATTCTTTTATTCTATTGATTGAGAAGTGCACTTACAGAAAAAATGTGTGTAATTCTCAAAAACATGGTTCCTTGTTCAGCTGTCTTGAAGAAGAAAAAGACGTGGTCAAAATGTCAAACCATGCCTGTATGACCTCTGTACATAAACATTGTTTATTTTCTTTTTACAGCACAATTTTTTAATAGCATGTTTAAAATGCCTGTTCAGACATCACACGGTTCATGACATGAGGAACCAGAAAAATCAATCGGAATTGATTTGGGGGTTTGAAAAAGAAAAGGCTTCGCCACATCTCGGACATCTTTAGTTACATACTGTATTTACACAGCCGAAAGGAAAAGAAGTTCTGCTGTAGCATGTCCTACAGCAACGAAAACATTTAGCAAAGTGTACGATGTCACTCTTTACAGTTTGCTCGCAGGAACTTGGCGCATCGGACATTCATGTTGTTGGTTCTGGTATCAGACTCCAAAGTTTAGCATGAGGGAGGCGGCTGTCCAGGTTATGGAGAGCCATTTAAAGCTTTAAATCATAAGTGTTACTAAAAAAAAAAAAAAAAAAAGAAATAGGCTGATATCTCCTCTACAAGCAGCACAAAGTCAATGAAGCACTTGACAGATTTTTGACTGTTTCACACAATGCATGACGAAGGGTAGGTAAAAATGAGTGTCAGGAATCACAAAAAAAAAAAACCCCAAAAAAACCCTAAAAGCAGATACAACAAAAAGTCCATACAATTAGGTGAAAACTTCATGCAATTACAGGCAAGATGTAACAGTGCCGCCCACCCAAAGCTTAGAAATGAAAGAAGACAACCAAAATGTTTAAATTGTGTCTGTTAAAAAAAAAAAAACTGTAATAAATCTGTACAACCAAAATACAGTTTGGGATCTACATCTACAGTTACATTAAGGTTATATACATGTTTACCCCATCCATATATTATCTTCACAAGCAGACTTCATTCAAACCCCGACATTAAAAGTAAGACTAAACCAGAAAAATACAAGATCACCTCAAAAAACAACCAACCAATTAGAACAAATCTGCCACTCCAACTACTCCCAGATGACCAGTCCTATATTAATCGAAGTCCTGGGCAGGGAATCAAGGTAAAAACGTCTTTTCTGATTTTAGTTGATTTAAACAAGCTAGTGTAAACTGGAGGGAGGAGGTGGGGTGCTACGTGAATAAAGTCTGGCTACACTGAAGCTAGTAGCCTACACCAAGCTTTTCAATAGATGGAAGAAATCCAACATGGATATTTGGGGGAAAAATAGCTCTTGGTGACTCAAAACAAGCGTTTAAAACAATACAACAATGGCGTCACATGACTCGGTAATACAAAACAGACGAGTAGGAACATGGACACAAACCCAACTCTCCAATATTCTCATATAATAGAACAAAGGCTCTCAATACACTTTGGCCTCTTCACTGAAGAGAGCTAGACTATTGCATCGATAAAGGTCTATGTTCACTGGTGAGGAGTGGGACAGATTTACCAGAGGACCAAGGTTGTGGTTTACTTTTTCTTTTTTTTTTTTTTAAACTGCATAAGAACTATGCATTTGCTGCGGAGGAAAGAAATGAAACTTCAATAATAAAAAACGAAAAAAAATAAAATTCACGTTTATTTCATCTCACGTTTTGCCTTCGTGCGCACGCTGTTCCAACCTCGGATTCACTGAGAAAATGGAAAACTAGATTTGCACAAGATAAGATCACAATCTCTTCTTGCAAAAGAAACGAAAAGACTTTGTGCCCCGCCGCTGCTGGGAAAACGTTGGCTGGTCGCAGCTCTGCTGCAAAGACGCTAGTCAATCTTCACGTTTGTGTAGATCTTCCTCACGAAGGCACTTGTTCCCATGTAGCCAACCGCTCCTGTTAGAACATACAAAGGAATACAATCGCAGAAAATTTAGTGTTAAACTATTACTTACTTATCTATAGTATTTATACCCCAGCATTGTGTATATGGCACAGTGTACTTCATGTTGAAAAAATTTCAGCAGTTTTTATTGGATTTATCAGTGTGACTGCGTTTTATTCCTATAGGTCAATTTTGAGGGCGTTTGTATACAGCTTATCGATCATATGATCAAGGGCCAAAGTACTGTTTAAAATGTTTATTTTCGTATTCGAGTCGCCTTCACCTATGTGGAGAGAGAGAGAACTGATGGACATGTCGCCTTCAACATGTGGGCTGGAGAGAGAATCTCTGACGTCACGGCTAAGGCGGCCACAACAAAATGCGAAGACAGAAACAAACGCGGAACAAAACACACAACAGACTCGAACTGACTTCGACTTCAAGACACTAAAGCTCTGGTCAGTTATAATAATAAATTTTTTTTTTTTAAAAAGACATGTCACTGTTTGCTATATAATCAGCCTGTGAATGCAGTTTTAAGTTTAGCTGTCCTTAACCATAAACAGCTCGGTAAGAGACAGTGAGTTAATGTCCCTCGATGGCATAGCGCCAGGCACTTAATCAGTGGTTTGAACCCACAGTGCGAGAAGATTTTTTTAACACAAAATTTTCTTGCCCATAAAACCAATGTTAGGGTTTCTCCCACCACTGGTTTTATAACAAATACGCAAAAAAACATTTACTTTCTTCACGGAAATGCCTCTAGTGTAAACTTTATATTTCAGATTGTTCTTGTCTTATGTCGTAATATAAGCAATTTTCTCTGGTATCCAAGTTTTCTGATTCTGTTTCTGTTAAAGGATGGACTTTTTCACATTCATTTCAGGTGGCAGATTGCACATTGATCATGCAGGCAAAATGAACAAAGGAGATGAAAGTCCTGACGAATGAATTTCTCCATACGCACCGCACATTATACCCAGAGCAGTGCTGAACACGGCCATGTACCCAAAATAGAAAGATGTCTGGAACAAGCCATACATCCTGCAGAGGATAAAAAAAATAAAATAAAAATATTCAGTTAAAATGAGTCACCAGTAACCTGTTGAAGAACTATTTAGTTATTTAATACAAAATAATACTGAAAACACTGAAGAAACAAAATCTATTTCTATCACAGGCACATTCATCACCGCACAGAAATACATGTACGGTAAAAATAGTCTTCATTAGTTAGAAGTCAAAGCTTTGGAAGAAAATTAGGTCAAACTCACTTTGTTTTGAAGAAATAGTAGTAAAAGGAATACATGTAAACATAAACTGCCGTGGAGGCTGCAGAAAGAAAGCTTGTCCACTGCCTGTGAAGGAATACGAAATTTTATCAAAACCTTTGCACGCACATAAAAAAAAAAAAATCCTGATTATTCCCTTTGCGTTTTTAAAGACTCAAGAGAACAAGAGGAAAAACAAAATGTAAAACCAAATTTGACCTATTAAAGTACAAAAAGCTGGGGTTTTTTGTGCCGATTTAGCTAATTGGTTCTGTTAAACAATTTTTAAATCCTATTCTGAAAGATAAAGATTTTTATTTAGTTGGGGTCACAAACTACTATTTTAAACAATGATAAATGCATAGGAATGTCACATATATGCTGTGCTTCATCATTTGTTTGATTAATTAAGAAGCAATTAACAACCCTATTTGAATTGCTCAGGAAAAAAGTGCATCCAAAAAGAAAAGTCTTCTGCATTATATACGTAGGGATGAATGCGGTACTGGGCCCTTCTGGTTCATGACATTCAACCCACAACAGAAGAACTGAGGTAGTAAACTGAGACACTCACCATCTGTAGTCTTCAGCATTGAGGAGAAAGTAGGTACAGACGATGGTCACACACACAGTCACGATACACAAGATCACCAGAACAAGCATCATAAAGCCATACACGTAGTAAATCTTGTAGGCCCAGAATGAGGTGAATATAAAATACCTGAGGAGAACAAGGGGGGCAGGTTCAGTAGTGGTCCTGGGTGTCTCAAATATACACAGAAAACAAATAGAACGAACGGCAGCCTTACATCTCAATGAATATCGAACCAAAAGGCAGGATGCCACCCAGGCACACGATAACAGCTGGTTCCATGAACCTGATGAATCAAGAAGGAGAGAAAAAACATCATATAAAGTAGATTTAATCATACAGTTACTCATACATACACCATCAGCCATACCATTAAAACCTCCAGCCTATTACTGATAATGAATGAAAACAGATAACGCTTTATTGGTCCCACTGGTGGGAAACTTGCATCATTACAACAGAAGAAAAGAAGAAAAGAAGGTATAACCAATAGAATAAAAACTATACAACAGTATAATATTGTATAGTGTTAATGTGTGTTTATTTCAAAAGATTTGAATAATCTTAGCACAACACGTGTTTCCGCTCATGCTGCTTTCACTAGTGGCTTATATCAGCTCAGGAAAAAAAAAATAATTACAGGTGTACATGTTAGACAACAAAACATCTTATAGAAGAGGCTCCAAACAAACACCATCTGGTCGTTTCAAGGGAGGATAACAAGAATGATAATGTTTCAGGTTGCTTCCAGGACAATAAAGTTGCATACATTACAGCTTACAGTCTGTGAAATATACAGTCATAAAAGCTGCAAAATGTGCCGGTTGCTCATGCAAGACATAAGCATATCAATAATTAATGGAGAAACTTTTAGCTTATGCTCTACCAGAGTTTGCTCAGGCATGCACACTTCACTGAGAATCATTAAAAAAATAGGAAATAGATGCATGATAAAACATGCTATAATTGAGAAAATAGGAAAGGTGAGAAGCTGAAAAACTGGTAAATTAAGTAATGCAAAGTAATTCTATAAGTGTTAAAAATTTCTAACTGAAATACGTAATTGTTGATAGAATAACTGAAGAATATGTACGCATGTTCAGGCTTTGAGGAGACGAGGGCTAAAAGTAATTATTTGTCTTTTTACACCATTTTTCTTAGCTTGCATTTCGACGACCTTTTTAAATAAATTTATTTGACTTTTAGGTATGAAACCAAAGAAAAAAACAAACAATTCTCAATTTCAGATAACCCACAGATACCTTTCTTAGTCTAGCGAAAAAGGAGAAACGTACCATTTCTTCTCCGGGATGGGTCTGGGCACAGCGTTGACTCTGCAGGGGAAGTTGGGCTGACCTGAGAGATTCCGACCCAGGATCGTCCCTACCAGGTTCAGCGGCAGAATGACGAAGAAGCAGATACAGCACACTGCAACCTGGGGTGGAACAAACAAACAAACAAACAAACAAACAAAAACTGCTTCATATCTTTTCCACTGCAGATGCCCCCCCCCAGTGACTGCTGTAACCCATCTCAAAGAAACTTGATCAAAATCAGTGTAAAGCAGCAGAACTGTAGAAGCCTCAGCTGATGCCATAAAAGTAGTCACAACCTATGACTAAGCAAAATGTGAAATATCGTATTCATAGACTTCAGTAATGCCAATATGACGTCGTTGCAGCATATGGGACAGAAATCGTTTGTTTTCGTTATGTAACCTGCTGTTATTGTTCGCGGCCTTCCAGGAGCAAGTATGAGATCACCACAACATGGCAAAACAATTTCTGATAGAAGAGACAAATGTGACCAATAAATGGATTTGAGGAAAAATAGTCCATAGAAGAGTCCATAGAACGAATTAAACACTCACCATGGTGCCAAATGGAATAGCTCTGGAGGCATGGTAGTAGATAGCGATGAAGTTAATGAAAAAGGCCGTACCACACACCATAGCTGGGATCAGGAAAGCTCCAATAAACATCTGCTTTATCCATCTTCTCCCTGTCGATACACACAAAAAACAATATCAATGCTACTGCAACCCAACACTCCAACTCCCTACTGAGGACACTGGCACTCAACCCAGATGTAAACATAAAGCATAGCCTTTGAATCAGGTAGAACTGTGATTTTGTACTGTGTAACAGTCTTGACACCCCCTGTTCCTCAAGACTACACAAACGTGAAGAAACGATGGATCAGGACTTTTGCACAGTACTGTTTATTGTGCAATATCCTTTCTCTGTTGTCACAGTGAAGCACAGTGGTTAGTGTCCTGGCTGAAGACATGTAGAAACAGAATTAAAACATGAGTTAGTCTTACCCCCTTGTTTTGCATACAGGCTCCCCCCAAAGTAACCATTTACTGGGGAAGTAGCAGCATACACAAATATGGCTGTGCTCAGCATGGACCCTCGCCTACAAGACAAAGAAGAAACTACTATGAATATATACATTATCAATGCTTTAAGGTGCCATTAGGCTTTTGACCTGTACTTCAGTGGAATAAGCCATAAACAGTGAATTGCTACACTGACATGACTTTTCTTGTTGTGGTACATTATATTAGTCCAGAACAAATAAAACTAATGCTTTTTGAGACTCACTCAGTGTACAAATCCTCAAGCATGGCCACAATGATGACAATGAGGGATACAGAGAAGATCTGGCAACCAGAGCCAATAAGGGAGGAGAAAATCAGTGGGTGGCTGGAGGGTCTGAACACATCACCATGTACTTGCTTCCACCCATACTCATCCCCAAGATCTCTGTCCTGTGTGTAGAGAGAGAAAGAGACAGTATTATGTATGGAATGTGCAATCAAAGTATAGATCCATTTATTTTGGCTGAATCTTCTACTGAAAAATAAATTAATGCATACTAATTAGGCATAGTTAATTCACGATACTAATGCTACACTAACAATTGTCGTAAAACTACAAAGTGGTAAAGGAAATGCACAAAAACGGCAATTGTACTGTTAAAAATTAATACTGCTAAAGTAAAATGTCTCTCTAAAAGAGCTGATCGTTACTAATTGCACTGTTAATTCTATAATACCCTCTAAACAAGTCAATTGATTACTTAAGCAAGCTAATTACACTCATCTGCACACTTCTTTCAACCAAGCTTAAAAACATTTCCGAATTTGGCAAGGCTAGTGAAATTAATTTGTAAAATGCACTTTAACCCTAACCCTAACTCACCATGTCATCCATTTCCTCCTCTTTGCTGTATCTGGCATAGTCTTTCCTCAATGTCCTCATCAAAATCATAGAAACAAGACCCACCAGGAAAATCACCATCATGAAAGAGTTAAATATGGAGAACCAGTGAATCTATCAGTGGAGAAACACACGAGTGAGTTAGTCTTACCCCTTTCTACATGTACCATGATTTACCATTTGTTTACCATTTGTTTTTAGAATTTAAATGACTTACTCTGTGTTGAAAGAATGATGGATCTAGATATTTGTCAAAGCGGTCTTCGAATTTCACATCTGATTTTTTCCACTTCACCTACAGTGATTGGGGTGCAAGTTGTTTCAGTGTCTCCAGAATGAGCTCAGACACTATATCATCACTAACTGCATTCCATTAAACAATGCTGTTCACATATACAGACAACGGTACACAGTAAAGAGTAGAAATTCACTACTGGTCTTAACATAACTTTCAAATAAAAATTAGACTTACTGAGTAAGACATAGCAATCCTTGTGTTTGGCACAAGCTTGACTTTGCCCTCACTGGTCAGGTTGACATCCACAATCCTGTTACCATTGAAGCCAATTTCCAGCTTTTTGTATGTCCAGAGGTAATGGTCCTCCCCATTCTCATCAGCTTCTCCAACAATGCCTGAAATCAATCAGTTAGTCAATCAAGTGCATTATAAAAAAACTTCTTAAAACCTTATTCTTTATAAATTTTCAGTTTATAGGCAGTGTGAGTCAACTTTATGTCTGCATGCATTACAACTGGCTTTAATATTTAGAAGAAGCATAATCAAGACTATAGTATAAACACCACAGTGACAGACATGGACATTGCTGTATTGTCCATTTAATGTACTGTCTCAGATTTACATACCAGTCACATAGTTACACTGCTATACCGTCTATTTATTGTAGTTTCTCATTTTAACATCCCATTCACACTACCGTTACACTACTGTATAGTCTATTTATAGTATTGTCTCATATTTACATCACATTCACACTACTGTTGCACTGCTATACTGTCTATTTATTGTATGGTTTCTTTCCTTCCTTGCACTTTGTTCAATGCTGCTAACAGTCACCTGTGCAATATCAGTCACTCTGGAAGGTTTACATCCTGTTCACACTATACTGTTACATTACTGTACATTGTTGTGTCTATTCATTGTGTTGTTTGTATTGTCTCTGTTGTAACTTTGTTGAATGTTGCTATGGGTTGCAATGTAGCCTATGGAGAAACGTCTTATCACACAACGCACATGTACACAACGGCTGATGACTAAAGTAACCTTGAACCTTGAACATCACATTAGCCACCAAAACTAGAAAGGAAAGCAGAAAGTGACCACAGCTTAGTGCTAGAGATGTAATGTAACTCAGATCAAGATTCAGTTCGAGCCTCAATTCGCATTCTCATGGCAATTTGAACCAAATTTGAACGAAGAAACACAATGGCTGTGTTCAGCTGTGGCATAATCTAATGAGACTAGAGTTAGAAGTGTGACATAAGACCTAACCGAAGTGGAGACTGATTGGTGATTTGGTTTTCAAACAATATATTTCAACAATTAAGACTGCAAAAATAAAAACATTTCCAACTTCCACATCGAAATCTCTGTGGTGCACACTGTCAGTCTCAGTTTTTCTATGCACTGTTACAGCTATTTTGAACACCGTTAATGCAGTTCTATCAAATATTAATACATTGCCTTTTCTCTATGTTGCACATTGTCAAACTTTTTGCACTGCAATATCACAGTTATTCAGTGAATTTCTTACAACCTTCAATGAATTAATTTCAAACCCTTCAATAAGATGGCCTTCGCAAAAGACCGAGATCTTTGATACTCACCCCAGATCGGCAGGTCATCAATGTACATTTGGTACCAGTAGTGGTTCTTAATGGCGTAGACAAAAGCATCTCTTTTCGGTTTGTCCAGGTCAATTTCACAGTATGTTGTCTGCATTACTTCGTCTGTAAAGAATAAATCCCAATAACCCAATCCCAGTAAGTGTCCCAAGTGTCACAGCGTACAAAATTCATCTCAGGATAAGTTGCTATGTAAATAACTGCAGTTAATAACTTATTTGTACTTTTTGTTCATTTGCAATTTCTTTTTAATTATAAGCCTATAAATATAAGTGTCCAGTGCCTCATCTTATTTCTACCCACCTTTACTTTGTAGTGCACACACCATGCACTACATACACTACAATCTATTTGCATACACACATCTACAGTGACAATCCTGTGCAGGCAATGAAACAAAGCTCCTCTTTGGAGTGTGTTTGCATTAATTATTCACCTAACAAATTGACAAACATTGCTTGGCGCTACCTAAACGTATTATCACGCCAAGTTCAAAGTTGCGTCTCTCTTCTGTATTTTTTTCACCTCAACCAAGCTTGTAGTGATGATATATATTGTGAAATATAATGATAGAAAATATCTGTGATCAACTTAACTAATTGCAATTGTGCCCTTACTTAACAATTGTAACAGGCCTACTATGATCATTCTTAACCTCCTTATCAGGCTGTTATCAAGCTGATTAAACTGTGTAGTATGTAAAACAGATGTAAAGGACGGTGTATATACATTAGATGCATTATTACAAAAATGACATTTACCTTTAAAGTTGATGTCTAAGCCGCTGTACTCGAGCTCCACTCCTTGAAGAGCTTCTCCTAGTGTCTCATGGTAGTGGCTTATGGTCTTCTTATTGCCAACACAAAAGGGAAGGGAGAAGTACTTGTAGGTCTCCTGTCTGTTGTGATAGGGCCCCACTGTGTTCATCCACAGAACCACCTCTTCTTTGTCTGTGTACTAAATACAAAAACAACAAACCATTTAACTCGCTAAAAGGTGTTCACAGTGACATTCACCAGGACAAAACTGGTACACATTAAAGTTTGTTTTCTTCCAAGCCCAGGCATTTCCACTTGCATTTATGGGTGATTTACAGTCTACAACTTTGTTCTGTTCCCAGACAAAAGACGACAATCATGAAACAATCGTGTTGATTTCTTTGGTCGTGACTGCTAAATGGTGGTCCTAAGTCATACTGTGAAAGAGATTCAAAGACAGTTGTCATCATGGCGACCAAAGACCATCTGAGATTATTTACTGACAATGTCAGTAAATGACCATCTCACAGTGTGTGTGCTGCTAAGATCTACGTCTACACCCCTTCACACCCGCCATCATACGTCTAGACCCCTTCACACCCGCCATCATACGTCTACACCCCTTCACACATGCCATCATACATCTACACCGCTTCACACATGCAATCATACATCTAGACCCCTTCACACCCGCCATCATACATCTACACCCCTTCACACCCGCCATCATACATCTACACCGCTTCACACATGCCATCATACATCTAGACCCCTTCACACATGCCATCATACATCTACACCCCTTCACACCCACCATCATACATCTACACCGCTTCACACCCGCCATCATACATCTACACCCCTTCACACCCGCCATCATACATCTACACCGCTTCACACACGCCATCATACAACGACAACATCATACATCTACATCCCATCATAAATCTACACACCACTGTCCATCTACACACACCTTCACATACACAAATCTACACATGTTGTACCCAACTTTATTAGATACCTGTTACACAGTGCAATTTGTAATAATTTTATAAGATCTGTAGAAGGCATAACTCATTCCATGTGCAGGTTTCTCCTCATAGTGGGACAGCACCACCCATATGGAATAATGACGGAATAATGATGGAATAATGAAGGCAACCCCAAAGCATACATAACCAGAAATCAGCACAGTCAGATGCTTTACACACATTTGGAAGAAAGTGACACCTTCCTGCTCTCAGGTTCCAGTAGGCTGTATATCTGACAAAGTTAAAACTAGCTACTCTGGAACCTCTCCCCTTTTTTAAACATCTCAGCAGGAATGTTTACTGCATCCGCCCAAAAGTGCCACACCCATTGGAACTGAATGTGTAAACTTTCTCTCAGTGCACTAATTAAACATTACACAAGCCCATTTTACACATAGGTGTAGGTGATCCTGTAAATTGAGACAAACATGAATATTCTGCAGAATTATCAAGAGGATCATACTCTAATTTCACGAATCTTACTCTGTTAGTTAGCATTTCCACGAGGGTGACAGAATAACCAAAACTGGGCCATCTAATATTAATTAAGTGTGTGCAAAGTACATTTTTTAAAAAATTATACTGTTTAATTTTACCAGTAATGTACAGGCTTTGCATCATTCACATAAGCAAACTGTACATTACTGGGATGTATGTGCTCATACACGATAAATACTAAATTACCATGGTAAACAAAATATAGGTACAGCTAAAACCTTCGTTTCTTAATCATGTATAAAATAAAATAGACAGCTGAAACATTGTTTCCCCTGAAACATGAGTATGAAAACACCTTTGCTGGGTATACAGTATTGCTTTTCCATGGAAATGTTGTAGTTTCTCTTTTTATAAAATCTATTTTATTTGTGAAACTGAGCAACGTTTAAATAAAATCTAAACATCAATGTTTGATATGTGTGAGGGACTATGGTCTTCCTCACAAACACACTTCAAATTCCACCACCTCCAAGCCCATGTATGACTTTCACTTCCCAAGTGTAGAGGCTATCAGAACTTGTGAGGAGCAGCAACACGTCTGGAGCAGCGTACAGCTTGCCAAGTTGGCATCATTCCACACCATAACAGTGTAAGAGGCCCCCCTGCTCCATGCATCCTGCACCGCATCACTCATTCTGACAGCCCACGCATCACTGTCTGAGACACATGGAGGACCAGAAACTTCAACATTAATTTCAGGCCAAAAAACAAAAAAACGATGTGCAGCACACTCGCATTTACAACACACTCAAAATAAACTGCTTACTTTCACTGCTTACGTTCACAAAATAATTGTGGCTGAACCAAGGTCACGTCAGGCCATCTGAAACTTTAAACAGACTAAGACACCAGCTTTTAAAGTTCAGGAGAGTAATGAGGGATAAGCTGCGACCTCGTTTTGACATTTTAGCTAGAACATCAGTTTAGTAACACCTATTAAAAACGGTTTGCTCAACATGTAAAACGCTGTTGACAATCAGGAGCCTCTAACTTGATAAGATACATGCAGCTCTACAGCACTGAGAAGGACAAACGCTGTTTAAGCTCCCGCGCATCTATCCCACGGCAGGGTTTAGTCCTTAATCTAACACAGCTGAAGCAGCGAACCAACACAAACCTGATCTTGCAGCCATTTCTGGATAGTAGATAGTGACACGTTCAGTAACGGGATTAGAATGAGATGAACAACTTGTGAAGATTAAGATCATACGCAGCAGGAGACTCTGCATTTACTGCACAGAGGATGTGGTGGTTTGGGTTAGGAGACATTTTAATCATTTGGCTTGGAGGAGGAATGAACACAATGGAAAGTAAGCTCTAAATCATGTATTTTCAAAATAAATGAACGTATATGTACATACACGTACACATATGAAGTGACAGTCAAAATGAGATGAAACAGTTAAATTAGTGCATTTAAAGTTAAAGGACAGTCTAGAATTTGACTCTGCGTCACCACACAACCAGTTAATAGAATGTCAGTTACATGCATATACATATACATATATACATGAGAGAAAACAACTACGAATGAAAATAGAAAGAATCTGTAACAGCACATGTCTGACATCCTATTAACTGGCTGTGTGATGATGGAGAGCCAAACTCTAGACTGTCCTTTAACTTTAAATGCACTTTTTCATCACGTAACAGCTAATTAAATACTTGACTGGGGATCCACATTATAATCATATTAGGTAGCTTTTTGTAGGTCAATAGTAATGCAGAAAAATATTTTTAGGCTAATAAAGGAACCCAAATGGTGAATATACTGTAAATGTATTTGTTAGCTAAGAATACTATCTTAATAAATTAAGTGAGTAACATGCAAATGTAGAAAATCTCAGCGTGTACAAAAACTTTGTCTGAGAAATGCTGTAAATGTGTCTTCATCCAAGGAGGAACACCACCAGACCTGCACCCCATCAGTACAGGTGTATGATCCTACATACAACTTGAGGCTTTGCCTGAATGTTCTGTACATTTCAGCTCTTTCTGAAATCTTTCATTCTACCATCATCAGCTATGTGTCCATGTTGTGTTGGACTTAATTCAAGGGTTTAACCAGTCAAGCCTTTTCCACTTTTAGATCATAGATAACATTTATATATTCATTTTTAATAGCGGAACAGCAAAGTAAATCAGTTCAAAAAGCCAGAACACAAGTATCAAAGTTGAGATTATTTGGATCATAAGTGATTCCATTTTGTTCATGTTCTCAGTCAGCATTTTCCTACATATTTTAGAGAGAAATACTGTATAAGGGGTTGACCGATTATCAGCCTGGTCGATTACTGGATTCCATATAAAAGCATTTTTACGATTGTCTGCATCTGTTTTTTTAATTGATTGATAAAAACACCTCTTTTTCTGTACTCACCACTCTGTTTTAAAAACACAACCCACCCACAGCACTGCTCTGACTGGTTTTACGTCATGAGCTCTAACGATTTACGTCACTGCTCTGACTGGTTTTACGTCATGAGCAACAGCACATCAACTCTGAAGCCTACTGTTCCACAGACAGGAACAGAGGAACACATCTGCAGGCTGTGTTTGAAAGATAAAGCAGCAGATACTTAAGTTGCAATTAACATCACAATCCTCTATGCTGAAGTTTAGGGTGGGCCTCAATTTGAATATGTTTGTATTCAGTTTAATATGATTTACGTGGACATTTCATCTTTATTCAAACCCAGAGTTTAATGTCACAGCCCCCGCAAAGCCAAGAGACTGAGATTGAAAAAACAGAAGCACGACTGATGACTACATCTTCCAATTTAAAGTAAAGTGGCCACTTGTGATCACGCGTGAACACACCACAGCACACAGTGTGAACAGTGTGAAATTCTCTCTCTGCATTTAACCCATTCACCAAGTGAAGCAGGGTGCTGTCACCAATGAGGGGCAACCCAGGGAGCAGACATGTGGGGACGATACCTTGCTCATAATGACACCAGCAGTCCAGGGATTCGAACCCACAACCTTCTGATCTCAGAGCGAACTCCCTAAGCACTATGCCACCAGCTGCCCTGATGTGTGCATGCTCTACTGACTGAGCTAGCTGGGCACATAACAATGAAATATATTGTGGTTCCTGCACAAGGAATGCAATTTATAAAGCCCATGTTGGCTTATTTTCATTTCCCACTTAAAGAGTGACTTTCTGACTGTTGCAGTGTTTAGAGTGGAACCTCGGATGACGGTAAGGAACCTGGAGCACCATTTTGCTACTGAAGCCACAAACATTATGATGATTATTATAATTTTTCCACATCCACTGGTGTAAGTTACCCAGGTAACCAAGAATGAAGATCAATTTTACAGGTGGGAAACAACTCAAGGAAAAATCTTAACAGTAAATAACCCAAAACAGAAAACAGTATGAAAGTGGAACCTTAGCTATAGCATCACAATAAAACATTTATCAAAACTTTATATTTCCGTTTTTGTCAAAAAAGGTTCCAAAAGGTGACCTACAACATTAACTGTTACAACCCAGAACAGTGTTTGCGCTTAATGATACACTTTATCCGGTGTGTTAACATAAATTATCATAAATGTCCATTAAAACTAAATCCCTGAACTATGGCAAAAAGGGAAGCTGCATTGGTAAACCTGAGGTAGTACAAACAAACTTCCATCTAACAAAGTAATGAGGTCACAGTCTGGTTCTGGTGGACAACAGGTGGATACAATGTAAAAAATGTGGGTCTTTGAGTTTAGTCAGGAGCTACGACAACAGAACAAGGACTGAAATTATGTCTACATAAAGTTCTGGTGGCACGTTTAGCTCGGCATATCAACTTTACAGCACTTTATACAAACTTTACAGGTCCATCCAGCCCATCCCAATGCGAGAATATTAAACAGATATCTGAGACATGAGGACACGGATATGGAAGCACATGGAAGGCAAAGAGGTCCTTTAAGGTTCCTTATCAGCAAAGGGGTGTGCGTCGGTGTGAGAGGGGGAGGGAGACAGAGACAGAGAGAGAGAGAAGAAAGGACAGAGACAGTGGGGATAAAGAGGCAGAAAAAAGTGACTGAGAAAGAGAGCTAGCGAAAGAAAGAAGGAGAAACAGAAAGAAAGAATGAGAAAGAGAACAGAGAGACAGTGAGAAAAGAGACAATAGGGAAAGATGAGACAACCAGTGAGAAAGAAAAACAAAGAAGGAGAGAAGGAGAAAGACTGGTGAGAGAGAATGGGAGAGAAAGAGGACATATTTTAGAAAGACAGAGCGAGAGAGAGAGAGAGAGAGACAGAGACAGAGACAGAGAGAGATAGAGAGCGAGCAAGAGAGAGGAAACAAATAGAACTGGTGGGGGGAAAAAACACAAAGTAGAAAAAGAAAAAAGACAGGCTGAAAAAGGGAGCAACAAAGAGAAAAATGAGAAAAAAAGGACAGAATGAGGGAGAGAAAGATGAGAAACAACTAAAGTGAAAGAAAGATGGAGAAAGAAAGAAAGAAAGACAAAAAGAGGACAAATATATGTGAAAAAATAGAGAAGAGAGAAAGAGGAGACAGATGAAGCTAGTGAGAAAGAACAGAAACAAAAGAAGGAGATTTTTAAAAAAAAGAAAGAAAAAGGGACAGAAAATATAGGGAGAAACAGAGAGTAAGCACAACAGAGACAGCTAGTGAGAGAGCAAAACATAGGACATAAAAACAAAGATAGAAACAGATAGGGAAAGATGACAGAGAAAGAAATTGTGGTAAGAAAAGGGAGAGAAAGAAAAAGACAGACATATTTGAGAAAGACAGACAGAAAAAAAGAACTCATGAAGGGGCGCATTGTTTTAGATGTGTGAAATTAGCAAGAGTAATAAAGTCAGTCTGAGTCCAACATCACACACACACTTGGTGTCTCACACACACCAACTGATAACACACTTGGACCTCAGACAGCGTCCTCATCTTTCTCGCACACTTTCATCAGCAGACACGCACACACACACACACACACACACACACACACAATCAGGACCCCTTTTAGCCCCCGTTACAATCCTCCAGTTGTGTGGCAGTAACCTTAACTCTCCCTGCTGGATCACAATACAGTCAGTGTTGAGACTTCTCACTCATCCAGAAAGCAATCCAAGATCTGACTTGAGTAGAAATCAACAGAAATGTGCTTTTACCTTTATTAGACTTTAAAATACACCTTAAAAGCTACTTAGTGCCATCTTTCAGTTGCTTTTCCAGCTTTTACAAGTCTGTCAACGTCTGAAACGGAATAAGCCAACTTAGCTTCATCCCAAAAAGACACACTCCTCTTAAATCTGCTCCTCTTCGTATTTTAGGTTTTCTTTTGCCTTTTAAGCATCATGTTCAACTGAAAAGATCCTAAAATATTGATTTTGCCTGTCGCCCCGATCTGTTCCTGGATCGGCTATCCTGACAGCCGCGTCAGGCCGAACCGGATCCGCTAGCTAGCGTTAGCATGCGAGCTAACAACACGGATTTTTCGACTTTTATTAATTACGACCATGCATTTCGCAAGGTGTTTCGCGTGTAGACTTGTGTGTCAGGTATGTCTTCCTCTTAAACTCGGTTTGTGGTAATGTTTTTTGCTTATTAATGGGGTTGTCAGAGTGTTAGCAAGGTTAGCAAGGCTAGCCGAGTTGAGGCTTTAGCATTTTAGCCACAAGGGGAGCTGAAAACATTAATAATGTGGGAGAACAACACTCGGTGCATGCGATGGAGGGTTTGGAGAATCTTGTTGATCATAAAAAGAGGCTATCAAGGGCTACTCTGGCCCCTGGAAGCCTTTTTTCTCACCGTGTGTTCATGCTCGTCTGCCCGCACCGGCACCACCAGACACATGAGAGGCACCAGGAGCGCCGCGGCCACCTTCCACCCGGACCAGCCCGTCATTTTCCCGAGGAAAGCCTTCTTCTGCAGGATATTATGTGATCTTTTTAATGGAGCTTTCCCACCTTCCTCCTTCCTGCTTCTATGACAGTGGCTGGGCTCGGGATGCTCTCATGTGAATAGACATCGAACTGTTCTACAGTGAAGCACCGAGCTCGGCTCTGATTGGTGGACGGCGCCCACGCAGTCGCTCTTTGCCAATCAGCTGTTGGAGCGTTGAGTCAGTGTTGAGCTTGGGAACGCAGCTCCGCCACCTTTAGCCACGTCATCCAAACGCGTGCAGCCTGAACGGAAGATCAGACTAACTACTGTAATTATAATAATAATAATAATAATAATAATAATAATAATAATAATAATAATTATTATTATTATTATTATTATTATTATTA
>JBBJLS010000148.1:4296658-4309158 GCA_037577275.1 Bryconaethiops microstoma | reverse complement strand
CTTAAATAGGATCTCTTTAAAAAAATTCTAAAAATAGAGATGGGCAAAATAGTGATCGACACTATTTAAAAAATGATGGACAATTTAACTTTAATCTGTTTAATCTGTATTGTTTGAATGTTATTGAATCTTAGTCTCATCCCGTAATCACTTGCTGGTATTTCATTTTATTGCATTCACAATATTTTTATGTCACAAACACTAAGTCACTTTTCACAAACCATTTGCACTACTGCTGGTTCAGCACACTAAATCTTACACAAAGCGCTGTCAGTCTTACAGTGTCAGCTGTTATTTTGATGCACTATTGTTAATGTCTTTTTTTCTGTTCTCTATTGTCTATATCTTTATTCTTCTTGTTGCACTGAGCATGCTCATGACAAAATAATTTCCAAACAGGATAAATAAAGTTCTTTCTTATCTTTCCATCGTGGTGCACTTACTGGTCATATAATGGTGCTTGGTGGCTTTGTCCTTGCCTGGAATATGAAAGAATCTGCCAAATTGTCATTGGTTTCAGCTACAGGTGTTTGGAAAACAAAGAAAAACATTTTCGCGAACCACTAGGTTCTGTTGGTACCTTCTTTGAGCAGATTCCAAAACCATAAAATTGGAAACTTCAGTACTGGACCAATGGCCAGGGGTAAAAAAGCACAGATCTAGTTTTATGGTCCAGAGATCCAGAGCTTGATTTGAGCAATAAATAAGCAATTAAACAATTTAAGCAGTTTCCTCCAGCATCAATGAAGTTTTCTGGTACTGATTCTGATTCTAATGCATATTCACATGCTCAAAGTAAGCTTTCGGCCAAATACTTTCAGAATACAGAGCAGAACAATGAAGATCTTGTACTACAGCAGTGCACTCCTATAGACAAAAGGGAGGGGGTACAGGGGGTACATACAGGAAGGGTATTGTACCCACCAGATAATACCTGAAACATGAAACTTGAAACTGGTAATGTTTGATTTAGAAGAACGCTGTTGGCAGTTTTAAGTGAAAAGAACTGTCTATGATAGATTCACTGACGCTTGAACGACATTTTACATATGATGTCAGAAAACCAACTCCTGGTGGAGCATCAATTTTACCTTTAATTTTCTGTTTCAACAATCAGATGAGGCTGAATAACGCTAAATAATAGCAAAGGCACTAAACACTAGTGCTGGAAGTGTAAATGATAGGAATAAATGGCTAAAAAAGATAAATATGTGTGTGGAGATGTACAGTGTAGAATAAAACCACACAACTGCGAAATATGTACAGAATAATGCAGGGTGTGATACAAAATGATAATGCAGCATATAATAGTATTGTACAGTGGCTGGTGGGCACTGTGATGCTTTGGCTCTTGAGATTGATTAGTTAAACCTTAAACTGTAAGTGTGACGCCAGCTCTTACCAAGCCATTTATGGTTAAGAATGGCTGAAAGCACACATAGCCAAGTCCATAGACTGATTAACTTTTCTATAATTGACCTTAGCTTTAATGTCTTGAAGTCCGTTTATGAGTCTGTTGTGTGTTTTATGCCACGTTTTGTTCTCCGTGTTTGTTTCTCCACTTTTTGTCCTTTTCTGGCACCAAAACCCACATTGTCATAGACTCTCTCTCCGACACGCATTTTAAAAATCGAATTGACTGTCTCTCTCCATATATTACAGAGGGGATTCGACCACAAAAAATTATTTTTTTAAATGATCAAATCTCACCCTGATCATTTAAGGGGAAGAAGAGGCGACAAAAAAATGGATGGAATAAAACAATACATTTAAGAAGAACTATGCAATGAATTTACATCTGACTCACATTCAGCACTGGCAGGTTCATGTCTGTTTTGTTGTTTGTGTTGATGTTGAACAATGACAATAACATGGTGCAAATCTAATGTTTTTTTGGCATTAAAGACACTCCGCAATCATTTTTTCATCAAATTAAAATGAAGAAATCTGGTTCTACTTGAGTCATTCTACCTCTACCTCTATAATTAGTGCACTCAGCAAAATTTCCTCATTTCATCCAGTGAGCTGTGAGTGAGAAATCATTTCCAATTAATTGCATGATACTTTTGTGCTTACCGGCACTAGCTGCCACATCTACAGGTAAAAAAAGAGAAAATGAACTGAAGGCTGCTGTGGCCTCAGATGACTGGTACGAAACCAACCGACACAGTGCTAAAACCAACAAGCCAAAACAAGGCGAGAGAGACCGACACGTCCAGATGCACTTGTCATGTTGACATCAATTAGCAACGCACAAACAAAAAGAAAACAAAAGTCTGTCACTACGTCCCACCAAAAGTGTTAAATTCATCACACCGCTCCAAATTAGAGGAAGGATTCGTGGGGCTTACACGCCACACTGCAGATCTGTCAATACTCACATCAGCCAGCTGATAATTACAGAACGCTTTATGTAGGTCATACTGTTGATCCTGTTGGGTGGGATACCATTATTTGGGCCGTGATACAAAAGCTACGCATTACAGTGGATATAATGGAACAATGCTCTGCCAAAATGTGGCAATGCAGTGGATAAACAAACACAGTTAAAAAAAAAGGTCAAGTTAAACTAGCTGGCCTGGTCAGAGTGAAGAGAAGCCTCATTTACTTTGAAAGCAGATTTGAAAGTTGAAGGTTGCTGTGAAAAAAAACAAAAAAAATGAAACGACGGCTTGTTTATGAAGGTAATTACATAAGGACCTCATTAGCATTTCTGTATTGCCTCATCGCAGTCAAGTGTGTCTGGTTTGCTCTATGGCAACCAGTACATATATTTACACAGAGGCCTTCACACGTCTCCTGTACATACAGCTTAGGAGGATTCGTGGCCTTAATGCCTCTCTCTGCTTTAATCTCTGTTGCTGTTACTTAGCAAAGGCACTTCATGAGTCCGCGAGCAGAGCATGAACGCTAATGCACTGGAGAGGCATTTTGTGTGCGTGTTTCAAGGTTTGGATCAGTCGCCTGTATGCAAAAGTGCTGGATTGCCAAATATTTACCCCTTAATTACAGGGGGATTTGGAGAGATCTGACCCCCTTAGTTAAGACTTTAACTCCCCTTATGGAAGTAGGCTAAAGTCAAAAGGCTGGAGTGGGGGCGACTTAAAAAGTGCATGCAGTAAACAATTTTAATTAACACCCACCTTGTCAGACACACAGATTTCTTTTTGTACACCGCTACAGTTTCCTGAGCACTTCATAGTATAACAGTGTCTCAGGCCTGACTCTCTAGTTTCATATTCATTCACTGTGAGACCAAAAGTACATAATTACTTTCTAAATGGATTAAGTAGGCCAGTCTTGTAATTCAAATGGAAGTGTGTTTACTGTTGGCTTATGTAGCTTTGGTTACTTGGAAAAGGTGCCACTTATACTTATCTTGCTGAATAATTAGCCATTAGGGTGCTACCTACTGCTACCATGGTCTAAAAAATATGTAAAGGGTAGCAGCATAGCTGCTAAAGGCTAATAAATAACTAAAAAAGGCTAATAAATGTCAATATTTGGCTTAAAATAGCACATTTTGATATGTTGACATACTGATATTGTGTTAGTGTGAAAAGAAGTCTTTTATACATTACTGTCATATCATCAGAATCAGAAAGAAAACTTTATTGATCTCGGTTGCACAGAGATAAAGAATAATTACGTCTATGCTAAATACACACTATCCTATATACATACGCACTACGCTATATACACATTATGCTACATACACACTCTGTACAAAATACACTATCTTATAAATTCAGGGGTTGCTGGTATAAATCAACAACTAGTGCTAAGCCATCCTGTCAGAGCTTCAGTATGGATTTCAAATA
The DNA here is from genome assembly GCA_037577275.1 of Bryconaethiops microstoma. NCBI lineage: Eukaryota > Metazoa > Chordata > Actinopteri > Characiformes > Alestidae > Bryconaethiops > Bryconaethiops microstoma. Next base: position 4,305,337 of record JBBJLS010000148.1, on the reverse strand, counting down.
ATCTACAAGCTGATTATTTCTGATTTTTTGGCCATTTGAACAACGCCACTAAAAGGTTGTAAGAAAATTACAGTCTACTAATATGGGGCTTATTTACAGCTAGCCCAAGCTGTAGATTCACACAGCCAGTTCTGTATAAAAGTGTTATTATATGTGGTGAACAGCCCCTAGACTTGTTATCCAATGCCTAGCCTTCTAGAAACTTCTCCTACAGGTCCTCTCCTACCCCAGAAGAACCTGGAGGAGTCGAGGAGAGTAGAGGAGCAGGAGAAATGATGAGGTAAATGGGACAGCTGACCCACCATAACGTCGTCAAATTTGATACTGACTACAGTTCAACTAAACCAGTGACAATGTTTGCTTGAAAGCAAACCCATAACAGTCTGGTGGCCAATCAGGGGTGCTACACAGGCCCAGCTTACACAATGTGGCTCTCAAATGTGATGTTACAGTATGTGAACTCTTGACGGGTTACTATTTTTATCCCATCCTATTCAATATTGTGCCCAGCCATAACATTCCTGTTTTATGTAACCTTGTCTTGGTCATTTTTTATGTGAGATAAACCAGCACAGTTATTGAAGTGTTTCATTTACATGCATTGTCCCTGTAAACCAAGAAAAGTAATATATCTGCAAATGAGGTCACTCACTAGAGAGCTGAGGTAAAGGTAAATTTGATCATTACACTTCTGAAAACAAGATCACGTCAGAGACTTCATGTTGTGGCTCACAGGGCATTTTCAGAAGCAGCATTTGCATATTTTTCAATGGCCATCAAAACAATGTTATGCCGCACTAATATTGGCTACCAGAAATATTATATTCACCTTTCAGGCATTGGGACAAAGGTCAAAAACAAAAACATTGGTCAGATCAAAGGAAAGTAAAAGTAGCATTAAGCTCACTGCCATTTGGGAAATTTATTTTGAGCTTCTGTTTTATCACAGCTTGTCCAATAAATGATTTTTTGTGGAATTACTTCTGAGTAACAGGCCGTGCATCTAAGCTAACTGGTTACAAAGGCTTACGTGCTTGTATCTCAAAACAAAGGCGTCTTTGAAGAACGTTCAGATAGGCCCATGCTATAAACAGTAGGCATGCTAGACAGAAGAATCCTGAAACACCTTTTGCCTTTCTTCACACACACAGCACTCCCTCCTTTGCTCTCTTTCTCCCTCCCCTATATGGGTCTTTCGTGAGAAGACAGTTGAAGAGGGAGCAGCTGGGGTGGAGCCACTCCGCACGAGAGCTGTGCTGCAACAATACGAGCACAGAGGCTCATCTTACTAACCATACACATCCACTGACAAAGAAACCACAACAAAGCTGCAGAGTGGAGTGTTTGCAGTGTCCATTATGGCACTCGATCTGCATAGGGTCTACTCATCTTCTGAATCCATCACCCCAGTAAAATCCTTACTTTTACCCAAAAAAAGGTTATATGAAGTGTCAAAACAATGATGTGACTCCTGTATAGCCCTTTTTGGTGCTATTTAGAACCATTTGCCAAAAAGCAGTACTACCAATTCGATTGAACAATCCATTAAACATTTAAACGGTTCCTTGAGGTGTCATAGTTCTGTGAGCATTATCTTCACTAAAGAACCCTTGAAGAACCCTGTTTTTAAGTGTTCTGGCACGCACCATTGTGAACTTCATATGCTTTCACATAATTGGATCAAAATATTGTTTGAAGTGGAAAACCTCATGCACAGATACAGTTGGCCTGACTTCTAGCCTGAACTGACATAATAGAAAACATGTGTTTTTAAAGTTCATAAGCCAATGAAATGAACTTGGCATTGCTTGCGCAAATAAAATCTAAATGAGAATATGGATACTATTTTAAACTTTGCGCCATTATTTAGTGTTATGCTGGAATAATAGTGGTATGCTATAGTTCATTTACATGCATAGTCTGCCATGGAAAAGGTAGTTGAATATAATTGTTTAAGAGCTTCAGACTAAAAGTAATGTAACACTCATAAGTAAACACATCATTAATTTTATATGATAATTAAACTTTTTCCAACACCAACTGGTCTTATGTGAAAGTATTTGCTCCTCAATCAAATAATTATTCAAATTTATTTGATAACTGGCATTGATTAAATTAGATTCCACCTGACCTAAATACTGCAAAACCTTCTGAATATAAACATCACCTAAATAGAACCTTTCAAGCAATGTGAGGCAGGCTAAAGAATCACAAGTAGTACACTGTGCTGTGATCAAATTGCAAAAGAAATGAGAAAGAAAGTATTTGTGGAAATATGTGAGTCTGGAAAGAGTCACAAGCTAATTCCTAAGGCTCCAGGACTTTGGTGAACCAAAATGTGAATAGTGGTGAATCTTCCCAGAAGTAGCTGGCCAACAAAAATTCCTGCCAGAGTGCAGCATCAACAACTCATCAGACAAACGTGCAAGTCAAGTCACGTCAAGTCATGTCTAGTCAAGAGATGCAAGGAAAAAAGCACAGATAATCAAGAATTACAAAACGCTTATTTAATAATGGCCAAAACAATACCTTTTTGGAATATTCTTCTGGGGAGTGATGAGTTGAGGGCAGGCCAGGATTGCCCATCCAGAGTCCTGGGAGATCTCCTGGTGGCCTGGCTTGTGTTTTGGCCTGGATGGTTCCACCAGATGAAAAGATGATGTGAATTAGGCCACAGTGGGGCTGAGAGAAAAAGAGATAGCGATTTCAAAAATAACAAATTCAGCAAGGCAGTCAGAATACAAGCAACCTGCCCACACATGCAAGCATGCTGATCTAGCTTGCTACTGTGGGCTATTTTGACCTTCTCAGAAAGTATAAAGTGATCCTCCAGCAACCAAGGTGATCATCACTAGTCATGTCCTTACAGCTGGTTTTACCTGAACAGTACTTAAAAAACATGATCAAATGGTACAACATCACACATCTCAGTATTCAAAATATTGAATGAAATGGAGTATTTACAATTCGAATGTAGGTGTATGCGTGTGTGTGTGTGTGTGTCTAAAAGTCAGTTTTAATACTTTTAACTTTCTGTGTACATTCCAGGCAGCTCTAATGTTCATACATTTGTTTACTTTATGTGTTTATTGAAGGCAAAAGTTTTGCAATGTCTATATCACCCATTTAAAAACACCTGAAACAAAATGCTTCCCATGACTGTAGGACGTTTGGCCCACCCTGCTTGGCAGAACTGCTTTAGTGCAGTCAGACTAGAGTGCTTTCAAACATCTTAATGAGGTCCAAGTCAGGACTTTGACTTGCCCACTCCAAAAACTGTAGATTGGAGCTGCATATCAGTGATTGATGAAAGGACATTCTCCTGTAGAGCAGAATTCATTCTCCTGTCAATTATATCAAGTTGCTCAGGGCCTTAAGCAGCAAACCAGCCCACATAGTGACACTCCCACCACCATGTTTGGCACCCCTTTCAGGGCTGGACTGGTAACTGGTAGTACTGTTTAGGCCAGGAAGGAATCTAAGCCACACACATATACATACACACGCACGCACAAACTGAACATCTCGTCCTTACACCTTCAATTGCACCTATACAGGAAGGTGCAATTGAAGGTGTAGGGACGTGATGTTCAGTATAATCACAGAGGGGCTTTAGTCTACCAGTTACTGAAATATATTAATTGATATTATACACACGCACACACCCACACACACACATTTGCATTTGTATATATAAACACGATCAAATGGTACAACATCACACATCCCAGTATTCAAAATATTGAATGAAATGGAGTATGTATATATATATATATATATGTGTGTGTGTGTGTGTGTGTGTGTGTGTGTGTGTGTGTACAATGAATTTTGCTCTATATTTTGCTATATATGTGTGTGCTTTGATGTACAATGAATGTGTACAATGGAGGTGTTGCTCTTAAGGCAATTAATTAGCCATTCATATTCAATAGTTTGTGTAGTAAATGTAGTCATGATACAGAAGGTTTTACAATGTTTTGTGTAAATGACATTTGAGGTGCTTCGATGTGTAACGAATGTGTTATGAGGTCTGGCTCATAAACGGCACTGTGTAAAGGTAGTGGTATCGCTGGAGCTGTGAAGGACATGCGAGAGGTGTTTGGGAGGTTGTGCAGGGACGCTGTTGGAAGGGAATGTGTATGCGTGCAAGAGACAGAAGATTACAGAGAGCTCGCGTGTTTCTTACTTCCCACCTGGTCGGTCCAGTTTGGCGTGCTGCATTCACACGGACACATATTTCATTCCCGGGTTACATAAGTCAGTGTAAACTACAAAGAATGCAACAGGTCTGCTTATGAAGACACACTCACACACACACACACACACACACACACACACACACACACACACACACCCACACACACCTTTCTCTCACTCTGTCTCTCTCACATACACCCACACACACACACAATTTCTCTCTTTCTGTCTGAGACACACACCTGCAGCTTTTTTTTCTTTCTCTCTTTCTTTGACCCCCTCTCCCCCACACACACCTCCCCCCTCCCTCTCTCTCTCTTTCTCTCTCACACACACACACACACACACACTCATACACAAACACAGCTTTTATCAATGGAAACTGGAGAGGAGCTCATGTCATTCATAAATCATCCTCGGTGTACAGTGGTATGAGTCAGTGTAAACCGTGCACCCGATCATCAGGAGTGGATTTCAGTTAAAAATGACTTATTTGGAACTTTGTATCAGAGGAAAATTTTGAGTTTTTATATATAGAGTTGAAGTTAACCCTTTAATGCTTAGAAGTAATTATTGTGGTTTTATGGACTTGTTGTAGTTCAATTTCAGCACTAAGTTAAAAGCATTGCACATTAGCATTTTTGGTCGCTCTACATTAAACCCAGATGTCTGAAGCTCGGGAAAGACATTCAGTGTTTCATCTGAATCTTGTAACAAACATAGTAACATATTTGAACCTTGCTTTGCTATATGTACCTAGATATTGCAGACAAAAACTTTAGAATTGATCATTTTGCGCTGGGCATTATAAGTTTTAAATACGAATCTGATTCTTTTGAATAGATATATAACAAAAATTACATACATGTATTTTTTAGTACTTGGAAATGATTAGGTTTTAACAATAATGCCTTAAGGGTTCCCACCTGGATAAAGGTCATTACACAACGTGATTAAAAACGATTACATTACACCTCTGACGTCTTTCCACATGACTAATGTTTGCTTTTTTCTGTCTGAAAATTAGGACAAAAACAACACGCAAACTTTTTTTCAAACCATGGAGCTGCTACTGTGTTGAACTACTGTTAAGTATAAATTCTAAACTTTCAATCAATTAAAAATCAGTTTAAATATGCAAACTAATAACATATATATATTTTTTTTTTGTTATAACAGTGAGTAAGCCAAACAATAATTAGGTTTTACTGTTTAATTTGTGTTTCTGAATTTTAGGTTAGATACATTACATAATAGATTATTTATAGTGTTTGTGTTTGTAGTATTAACCCAAAGGTTAGAAACCATACTTTTAACACCATTTCCTCACTTGTTTAAATGAGCTATGTGTGAGACACTGGCGATGATGGCAATTTATAAGGCTTAAACTGCACAAACTTGTATGTGAGCCAACAGTAAAGGGCAAAGTTAAAGGGGGCTGTGCTATAGAGGTACTAATTCAGTCTGGACTTTCCCACAGTTGAAACTTTAATGCACTTTGCTCTGTGTGGTTTTAAACCACTGTGCTGTAATACCACAATAGTTCATGATACAAACGTGTCACCTGCTTGTACTTGAATAAAAAGTGTTGCATCAATACAATTGCTTACCATTAGTTTGCTTGTTTTGGAAAGAACCGTGTTGATGAAACACACTCACATTTAAATCTTGCAAATCGTCATATTTTTTCAAGACAGGTTAATGACCTATAATGACCCATTAAAGGCGAATGCCACTGAAAGGCCAGTGATTCGCTCACTGGGATTCGGGATGATTGAAAGTTCAGCGTGTTTAAACCGAGTCCATTCTCATGCTTCTGAAAGTGCTGTCTAACGCATTGGATTGACATGATTCTCATGCATAAAGTGGTTGTATGGAAAGATACACTATATGGACAGAAGTATTGGGACACCTGGCCAATATACCAATAGAGGCTTTAATGACATTGCATAGACTTTAATATAGAATTTGTCCCCCTTTGCAGCTATAACAGCTTCCACTCTTCTTGGAAGATTTTGAAGTTTCTGTGGAAATTTGTGCCCACAGAATAAGCATATACACCGAAATGCGCCAAGTGGGTGCATCACAGATACAGTACATATTCAAATTTTAAAAATGTAAATGTAATTTAAGAAAGTGTTATTTATACTAAATCTGCATCTAAGCTGAATAGATCCCATGGAATCTTCAAATTTAGTATTTTTTTTTTACATTACATTATTTTAAAATTCTGTACTGCATTTTATTTTTGCTTGTTTCTAGGGCAAACATGTACAATTGTGAGATTACGGAAAATATAGCATTACTGCTATGCAATGTATTGTTTTTTTAAAAAAATAATCTCAATAATCCTCAATGCAAGTCAATCATGGCCTTTACAGACACAAAGCACGGTTATTAAGAAAGAAATTGTAAACAGAGCCTACTTGGACTCCTGAGTAAGTTCAGCACGCGCGCACACACACACACACACACACACACACACACACACACACACACACAAAGCATATACCCACACAACCTCTTACAAAAAAAACTAGTGCGCGTGAGCAGAAGCCAAACGTGAGCGCGGGCCTGGGACGGCCCTGTCATCGCATATCAAAGCACAGCGAGGCAGAGCTAATCCAGACTGACAGGCCGTCCCCTCACCTCCACACAGCCATGGCAGCACCTCACTATTTTCACTCCTCTCCAGAGAAACAGCAACCAAATACCACCCTGGCAACAGCCAGGCAGGAGCCGGTGGACCTGAGAGCCAGAGCTGCGCAGCAGTGAAGGAGGGGAGGGGCCCTGTTCAAGTTCTGCTTCAACACAAGTCCATGCATTTCTTCAGAGTTTGATTTTGACCTTTATTTTAACATTATACTATATTTTATATTATTCTTATCTCTGTGTCTCTGTGTGTGTCCGTGCATAAGCAATTTCCTCAATAAAGTTCTGATTCTGATTAGTAATAATAGTCTTCATTCATATTTTTCATTTCTATCACATAAATGAGCAAAACCTTGGCAAGCTAGAACAGAGCTGGAAATAATAGGATAAAATATTATAGAAATTCTACTTTAATTTTTTTTTTTTCAAATTTAACGTGTGTGTGTGTGTTTTATATTTGTAGTAATTCTATCCTGTATTTTCTTGTATTTTAGCATGGTTCCCCTTTCAGAACTGTGTGGCAGAGTACACTAAAAATACAGATAATTTAACCACAGTGTGACTTTAATTTGATTTAATTTAACTTAAGGCAAATATGTATGAGAGCACATTAAAACTAAAGGTAATTTAACCACAGTGTGAACTTATTTACTAATTCTCTCAAAAACCCTCAATGCCGGGCAATCACAAAGCATTTAAAGTGCCCTTCTGATCGTTTAAGTATATTTGAGTCTAATTATGGATGGACTGGGAGAAAAAAAAGGAAAAAGCATTGCAATGTATTACACAATTTGCAGAGTTTTTATGACCGTTCTAACAGGGCTGAAGCGGTCGCGGCCTGGGGGGAATAAGGGCCACTTTCTCTGTGTTGGTGGGCCGCTGAGGGGCAGCTGTGTTTCTCTTCCCTCCCATTGAGAACTCCAGGGCACAACCCACACACTGACAAAACAAATTATAAATCTAATTAGAGATGTATCGGGATTATCAGAGCATAGTTCTCTTTGTGGCCCTGCGGTTAATAGAACCCAAACGAGGTTATGCTCCACTGACTTAGTCTCCTCGTCTAACCTCAGAAACAAGGGAAACACTCTTATTCACACTGTCGTCTCATCTAACTGGGACTATTTTTAAGGCCCGTTCCTGATGTATTGGAAGAAAAAAACAATATACTGTACAGCGCAGTCAGAATGGGGGAGTAATTAAAGGGCCATCTGGTGAGTCGTGTTTTCCTTCGCAGTTATCAAAAGGAATGGTGTCAGAATGAACTAAACTCCACAAGGACAAATGAAAATGGGAGGGAACGTTTCCATTTTTTCCTCCCTTTCCTACAGCAGGCCCTTACATCTACTTCAGTCATAAAAGAGCCCCACAGCTGCTGAGATCATGGTTCACGCCTCAGTGTTCCTGTGAAACATGTTAATGGAGTATTCAGTCTCTATAGATTATTAACACGCAAATCCAAGCCACTATACAACACCAGAACCTTCTGCCTCATGGAAGATGGACTTGCAGTAGACACTTTTTTATTTGGGCCTTTTACATAATCCAAAGATTTTACTTCTCGTATGAACTTCACTTTGATTCTGGAGAGGAAGCTGGATCTAAAATCTTGGAACAACAACACATTTCTTTATTGCTTCCAAAGATTCAGACTTTCTAGTCATTTTAATATAGTCTTAAGGAACAGTTCTCCAGGCTTCCTGAAGGACTTTCAAAGACTCTCATTTCCAGTCCAATCCCCGGAACATGACCGGTTTCAGAGGAATGTTTCTGTTGGTTAAGACACACAGTGACCTACGTATGAATCATTCAAGCAGAACAAAGAGCATC
>JBBJLS010000148.1:4271233-4278733 GCA_037577275.1 Bryconaethiops microstoma | reverse complement strand
AGTCATTATCCTCATGACTGTGCTGTGTCTCTGCTGTGCAGAGTTTAGTTTTAATCTTTGATCTGATCCAGCTCCAATTCCCTCAACTAGACATATCATCTCAATCTGGACACATCATAGCTCTAAATGGCTCTCAGATGGACATATTTCATTATGTACTGCATAAGGTGACATTTAAGAAAGTCGAAGAGATAGTCAAATGAATGTATTAAGACTAAATTGGGTTTAGTGTCAGTATGGCGTTTCTCTACAGACCAGCTGTGGTTCTGTAGGGCGCAGCACAGCACAGTTTAGCGATTAGCTTACTCAAACACACCTGATTTTGTGAATTTGAGTTGGGGAGCCACAAGATTGTGCTAGAAACTGATCCTCTGGCCAGTCAGTCCCTTTAGAAAACTGGATCACAGTCTTGATTCTGATCTGCACATTGTTTTCCTCACTCCTACCACACCTGCTTGAGCGAATCACCCAATTAAAGGAAGCAAACTCTACAGGTGGTTGTGCCTCTGGAGTAGAGGTATGAAGCGTAGGCTCCTGACTGAACATGCTCATGAAAAGCTCAGTAAAGAGATGATCATGGTCAGATGTGTATTTATTTATTTATTGGAAACTGGGCTGGACCAGGCAGTTGGGATGATAGGAAGCAAAATTTAAACTGTTGAAGCTGAGGACTTATTCAGTAAAAGTGATGAAAGTGTTGCTGTATTCGAAAAGTAAAGTGACACAACAGCCTGCAGGTTTCTGAAGAGCAGAGTCGCAGCTTTGTTTTCATGTTCTCTCGAGGAAACTGTGTGTGTGTGTGTGTGTGTGTGTGTGCGTGCGTGCGTGCGTGCTGGTGAGCACAAAAGGCATTGCGTAATCGAAGCAGTGCTGGCAGGTTTAGTCAGCAAGTAATGGGAGCAGAATCCCAAAACAGCGCCAGGGGGAAGGCAGAGATCAGACCTGCCCTCATGAGACCCACCACACCGAGAGAACGAAACTGTGCTGCATAGGCGGTGTGTGTTACTGTTCCTCAAACTGAGGCAGCCAGGATCCAGATCACAGATCCAGTTTAGTATTTTCTCAGCTCTACCACATGTTTAGAAGCTGTTTGTGAAGCCATGAGTCTCATTTCTCAAAATATCGTAAAATATATTGCTTTTTTTTTAGTATTACGTTTAGATTTGCAAATTATGTACTTAAAAAGCATACATTTGCACATTTCTAAAAAAAAAAAAAAAGAAAAAAAAGGGAGATATTTAAAGTATTTACTTCACCGTGAAGACAAAACATTTAAAAGAACAGACTGAAATCTCACTGTTTTATTAATCAAAATGCATTGTTAGAATGAAATGTTTGCGGTCAGTTTTTCCTCAGAATGGTGTAGGAATTATTTAATGCATGCAGTTGTTCTGAAAGATGACATTTTTGTTGGCGCTATATGCAAAAATAAAAGCAATTTTTCAGTCAAACAGGAGTTCTAAGAATTCATGTCAGAGCTGCCCAGTGAAATCTCAGACATGCAACATTTGCGAAATTGTGAATTGTGTGAATAGACATATTTGGATATTGTAGCTTTATTCTGAAGGAAACAAGTCTTTTTGTTTCAATATGACACAGTATGATTGTGGGCGGAGCTTACCCTTCACAAATGACTACCTTTTAGAAAATACATTTAAGCGAGAGTGAATATGAATTGTCTATATACACCATATAAACAATATAATTGTCAATATTTTTCTTAATCACAGAGGACGTTCTATAGATTACCATCCAAAAGTCTAATTTCTGTATATTGTGTCCGAAGTCATTTGTGTAAATGTAAAGTGTTAAGAACATTTTATAGGGTTAGTAAAACTAATGAACATTCAGTATCAATTAAAAGCTTTTTTACTGGAGCTATGTATCTATATTATAATATGATATATTACACAGAATTATACAGATCCGAATAAATGCTCCATATGTGCCATGGATGTTTCCTGGATGTTTAGTAATTACACAAACCTCTTGTCTGTTCTATGGAAAGTTCTACACATTTGTGTTAGTAGCGGCTGGTGACCTGCTGGTTAGGGAGTTGCCCCTGCGATCAGAAAGTCGTGTGTTCAAAACCCAGGACTCTAGTGGCTCCACTGAGTTTCCCTTGAGTAAGGTACCGTCCCCACACCCTGCTCCCCGGGCGCTGTGTTCCTGGCTGCCTACTGCTTCACTTGGTGAATGTGTTAAATACAGAGAAAGAATTTCACACTGTTCACACTGTGTGCTGTGGTGTGTTCACACGTGACTATAAGGACCCACTTTATCCCCACTAACATAATGTATTTATTTCCACACTGCAGGTATCCAGACATACAGAAGAAGCTTCAGGACGAAGTGGACAAAGTGGTGGACCGGAGCCACTTGCCTACTATGGACGACCAGAAATGCCTTCCGTACATCATGGCCTTCATCCAAGAGGTGATGCGGTTCACCAGTTTCGTGCCTGTAACGATTCCTCACTCCACCACCACTGACACCTCCATCAACGGATACCCGATCCCCAAAGGCACCGTGATCTTCATCAATCAGTGGTCCCTCAATCACGACCCCACAAAGTGGGATCAACCTAAAGTCTTCAACCCAAAGCGGTTCCTGGATGAGAATGGGGAGCTAAATAAAGACCTAGCCAGCAACGTGCTGATCTTCTCCATGGGAAAGCGGAGGTGTATCGGCGAAGAACTATCCAAAATTCAGCTTTTCCTCTTCACCGCAATCTTGGTGCACCAGTGCAACTTTGCAGCCGAGAAGCCGCCCACTATGGACTACCAGTATGGGCTGACCCTGAAGCCCAACCCCTTCAGAGTGTCTGTTACGCTGCGAGATGGGGCCAAGCTGGCGGAGGACGTGGTCACCTCTCCAATCACTGAACACTAGTCATGACTGGCAGAAAAAAACTCTTAAATTATGCAAAATGAAGGTGGCAACAGAGTGAACACTGAAGTAAATTTTTAGCACGAACCTACTGTGTGTGTGTAAGAACTTTGATATATTTATGAACTAACTAGACTCAGGCAAAAATCAGAGCTGATTTAAACCACGTCACTATGGACTATACGCTAATAAGAGGTTAATTAAATTCTCATTAAGAGAACATATAAATGCACTGATACACACTTTGCTATGGCTTACACCAACACTGTGCTTCGGTCTAATTGAGTAGGACCTGCTTTCTGCACTGATATTTTTTCTAACATCATATTCCAACTTCAGTAGGCCTCATTTGCAAACATCTCCAGTTAGGCTACTGAATCTCATATACAGCTTCATTGCAATATACTATTGTCTGCTGTTCTTTATTTAATTCCTTTTAATTTAGAGTGTTACGTCTTTTTTAACTTACCATAACATTGCAATTGTTGTTCTTTATTTAGTTTAGGCAGTTAACTTACAATAGACAGTTGTCCCATCCACTCCCAAGCCAAAAAAAAGTGCTCGTGTCTATATTTACTAAAGTAAGTCTGTTCTTGATTGGACACATTTTTCTCTTTCGATACACCAGACTGCAGTTTTTCTATCCTGAAAAATCTGAAAAGAAAAAATCTGTTGTATTTCATTGATTTTTTACATATTTTAACCAATGACATTTTATTCTATTGTGACAATATTTTATTCGTTTTTAAAACCATATATTCTGGTGCATATATATCTTAAGTACATAAAACATAACAAATCATCTTAATGCATATGTAAATCCACAACAAATACTGATATACAAAGGGCACTTTACCTGTTTGCCTGATTTATTTATTTTTAGCCACACAGTATTTCCTCATTCTCAACACAGCCTGTTTCAGTCCAGTGCCTTCTCAGTGCAGACATACAGGAACACCTGCTTGCCTTATGTTTATATTTGCTCAAGGGGGAACAAAGTGTTTCCCTGCATCTTGAGCTCCTTGTTGCTATGTTTCCTGACACTATTCTTTAGCACCAGTGCTGCTGTATACTGATCCTTCTTAGCTGAAGGAGAACCGGAGTGAATGAATTAGCCCAACAGCACCTTAAAAGCTACTTCTGTCTGTATTGAGGGTCTGAGAACAGGTTGTTCATTGAATGCTGAACATGTTTGGGGTGATAAGAGTTGCATTTGTTGAACTGACCTCAGCAGCTGAACTTGCTCTTGACCTTAGAACCACAGGGACTTCCCTAAAGAAAAAAGCTTCATGTGAAAAAGTTGAGGGGGTTTTACAGATGATCTCATTGGAAGGGGTTAAAGATGACTCTAGGAATCTTCTTTTTGCAAATGTTTTTTGAACGTCTTTCTTGAAGAATATTGCTCTGTCATATATTATAGAGGCGGCATGGTGGCGGTGTGGGTTGTGCTGTCACCTCACACCGAGAAGATCCTGGGTACCTATGTTCTCCCAGTGTCTGTGTGGGTTTCTTCCAGGTTCTCCGGTTTCCTCCCACAGTCTAAAGACATGCGCGTCAGGTGAATTGGAGATGCTAAATTTCCTATGTGCGTATGTCTGCCCTATGATGGACTGGCAACCAGTCCAGGATGTTTTCCAGCCTTTCTGGTTCAGGATGAACGGTTTGGATAACGGATGGATGGATTAAATGTTATCGTTGAGAGGTTCTTAAATGTCTTTAGTGGAATGGATCATTTATTCAGCAAATATCAATTAAAAATGATGGGTACACAATCTTCTATACCAGGCTATTTCCAAAACAAGACCTTTTCCCAAGACTTTCATACATTAAACTCCTCTTTAAAGCACCTTTACACATCACACAGCAACCCATGATGGATTGCAGTAGGTAGTTCTCCTCTATTCTCAAGAACGACTAGCAAAGGGCAATTCTCAGGGTTTTCTAACAGACATGTATATGCATGATATATACAAACATTACTGATTATCTTACAACTGCTGTAGCAAACATTTTACTACTGTGAGAAAGCTATTTTAATTCTATATTACTTTGTACCACTGTTTTACATCTAAACAACCAAATTATGAACTCAATTCATTTTCCTGACATTATTCAGTATATGATTTTATGGTGTATTGTTTCATTTCTAATTTTGTGACACACTTGTATAATTGTATTTTTCTACGACATATAAGCTCAGATGATTGGCTGCTCTGCAGAATCCACAAATTGATTTGTTCAAGCAATTCTTTTTTTCAAATACTGTAAATAATAAATACTATGTACTGTGTTTGAAACCTAAAATGATCACATTGCTGCATTGTTTATACTAAAACTGCTAATTCAAAATAAACAGAATATTTATATTATTGTTCGAGTCATGTGTTTATTGCATGAAGAGGGTCATATCGCCAAACTTAAATCAAATCAATTTTACTATCAGGATATCTACAATGTATGGTTGAGCCATTGGAATCAATATGCTTATCTAGTCATACTTAATCTAAATAAAGATGGTGGTTTATTTTTAATCCCAGCGTTCGAGGCAGCGGCTGCATCCAGGATGGAAGTTAAGGGAAGTGCTTAGGATAGAACTTTCCCTCCACTGCAGCTTATCTTGTTCCCACAGTACATCCTGTTCTTGGTCAGCCAGAGGCTTGCAGCCAAGCAGCCAGTCCTGAGTGCGTGACAACTCCAGATAGAGCCAGCTGATTACTGATACACCAACACCCCCATGCCCCCCTCCCCCTGCCACCCCACCAAACCAAAAAAAGAATGAAACGCAAACACTCCACTTGCTACTCCAAGATCAGGAATTGCTTACTGCAGTGGAAAGGCATAAACTGGGAAAAACATGCTTCATTGTAAGTATAAATAGTTGACATAGTTTAGGATTTTTTAATGGAGCAAATACACCTGAAAACATCAACAAAAGACACTCAGCCAAACAGAGTTTAACCCACTGATTCCTAAGCTTATTACTTAAGACTTTTATTAACACCACAGTAGTTACTGAATTATTAGTAACTCCTACAATGTAGTATTTAAGTATTTCTTTCATTTTTGCATGTCATATTTAATTGATTTAGCTGATTACAAAGACAACCTCGGCAAACACAAAACACATTAAATCATCATTTCATTTGTCCCAAGCATCCTATGTAAAAATGTAATTGCCCTGTAATCAACCACTTAACTAAAATGACCCGATAATTCAGATCAAATACACTAGGCACACCCAGGCTTGATTACCATCAGCCTCGTTCAATCTAAACATCACTTAAACAGAAATTGTCCAGCAATGTGAGGTGGGCTCAATGGTCTCAACCATCACCACACCATGCTGTGATCAAAAGAAGTACAGAAAGAGACGCGCATGTTATTGAAATACATAAGTCTGGAAAAGGTTACAAAACCGAAGAATCTGGGACTCCAGGGAACCATCATTTCCAAATGGAAAAATCTTTCCAGTCGTAGCCAACCTATCAAGGTTTCTTCAAGAGTGCAGTGATGACTCCTTTGGGATGTTAAAAAAAAAAAAAAACCCAGAAGGACATCTGACAAAAAGCAGACCTCCATCACCTTTGACAAGTTTGGTGTTCATGATTCCATCATTAGAAAGAGTCCAGGAATGGAATCACGACTTCTGCTCACGACCAAAAAAAACTTACCGGAGGATGTGAGGTCAGCAGTCTCTGATAAGACACTTAAGTGCAGCAAGACGACCATCCAAAGAACAAGAGTAAAATCACCAAACAATCCACAAAATTGAGAGAAAACGACATTATTGAAGTGCAATGAAAAATCTTTATTTGGAATATAAGATTTACCAAATGTTGCGACTCTTTAAATTTTAAAACCAGTCCACACACTTCTCATTATATATAGAAATATATTTCTTCTATAACACCTTTATTTTAACGAGTGTACATACAGAGAGGAATCCACAACACAAAATCCTTTTGGGATTCTTTGGTTAACCATGTCTTGTATTACAATACGATAAAATGCTTAAAGTTACCACGCACAAAGTATAGACTTTACCCAGTTAATCAAAGTTATTCATGCCTTTACAGCTTGCAGGATTGATTACGGCAATGTTCTCATTGGCCTCTTCAGAAAGACCATTAGATAGCTACAGATAATTCAAAATGCTGCTGCTAGAATTCTAATAAAAAGCAAGAGACGAGAGCACATTACTCTACTCCTCAGGTCTTTACTCAAGATTTCAATCAGATACAGAACAGAGTTCAAAGTCCTACTGATTGCTTATAAGGCACTCAATGGTTTGGCCCTAAACACACCTCTAAAAGGTTGAGTACAATACTGTAAGGCCTCTTAGATTGAGAGGAGCTGTTCAGGTAGTGGTCCCCCATATCTGAAACGGCATTTAGTCATCATGCTGCCCATTGCTGGAACCAGCTCCATATAGAGATCCGCAATGACTGTTGCCATTTTTAAAAGAAGCTAAAAAACTTGTTTACACTGCCTTCAATTAATCTGTAAAACTTGAGCACAAATATGATCTGTATTTGGTGGTGGTGGCCTAGCGGTAGGGTACTTGCCTCTGGACCAAGAGATCATGGGTTCGAATCCTACCTCCAGCACACC
>JBBJLS010000148.1:4243967-4257249 GCA_037577275.1 Bryconaethiops microstoma | reverse complement strand
AATAAGATGTGATTCAGGTGATCACTAATCAGTACCTCATAAAGCAGAATGAGGTGCTTGTGTAGGAATTTAACAGAAACTGGAATGGAATGGTGGTCACACTCAGAGATGCTGATTTAAAAATAAATTGCAGTGAGCAATAGGAAGTTTATGCTTTTCCAGATCTCCATTAGCCAAATATATGAATCGATGTGTTCGTACAACCTTGTCCAACTACTCTGTTTGCAAACTTTCCACAGGAGTGGGCTCACTTCAAGACATGAAAACACACTGCCTGAGCCAAACTGAAATCCCTCAGAAGAAAGCAAGCTGGAGTTTGCATGCAATGCACACACTTTGTGTAAAAAAAGATTAAACATATACTTTAGCCGTATACCTCAAAGCATTTTTAAGGAACGAAGATGACCACGAATGTGTGGCCATTCTCACACTACCTTTGATCATCAGAGCTATTTAACCTACACAAAACATTAAAAAAAAAAAAAAAATTAATCTATTAAATATGAATGTGATCTCTACATACATTACAGTCTTGAAGACGTCAGCTATGCATGACATGACAACTACAAATAGAAACAAACATTTAGACAAACGTTTACCTTTTTCAGCAAATCTCTTCTTCTCTAAAGAGTCTTCAGCCAGGTCATGGGCATCAGCGTAGGCTCTGGCCAGTCGCCACAGATACTGACATTTCTGAACAAACTGAAAGAAAGAAAAAATGAATTATGGTCAATTCTGAGGTATGATAATGTTTGACAATATCATTTGAATGTTGCTATGAATTTACAAGATTAAAATGTATCATGTTTCAGCAAAGGAATAAAAAAAAAAACACAATTCATGCCAAAGCAAGTAAACTAAAAGACAGCAATGTTTTATTTGTGTGCAAACACTTGATTCATTTTAATCATGAACCATTGTTTTGTACCATTTTTGCAACCTAACCTTTTTTGGTGAAGAACGCAACAATTTAATCTCGTTTGTTCATACAATAATTACTAAAACTACAGGTGACCAACATCTGCATGGTACAAACACTACACTGACAGGACAATTCAGCATTAATCCAGCTCACACAGGTTCCCATAGGTCCCGGAGCACATTTTAGGGTTTTCCTGATCCATCACACTACCCAGCCCATAAAATGCTTCTTAATTAAATCATTACTTGGATCAGGTCTGCCGGAGACAGGAAAAACACAAAAATGTGCAGAGCAGGGGCCACTAAGTCCAGGCCTGGATACCTTTCCTCTAACAGGCCTGATTAAGCCGCAGGGAAACTCTAAACTGTGCAGTGCTGAGGACCTCCATCACAACAACTGGGACCCAGAAGGTAAACTTGCAATGCAAAGTTGTTTAAACTAAACCTGTGGCTCAATAGAAACTTAATGCTTGATTTCTCTTTAGCTTTATACATTATGTCAAGAATTGTCAGCTATAGCCTGTAAGACAAGACAGAAAAATAATAATAGGCAACCCAGTAAATGGCTCAAGCATGTCTTGCCCAAAGGTGTAGATAGATTTGATTTCATATCATAGCGTCTTTGTTGAAACACAGAAAGTCTTTTCGTGACTGTATGTGTCTGACTGTACAGGACATTCCCATAAAACAGGGTTAAAGCCCAGAACTTTGGATTAAAACCAGCATCAATGTTCTCAATCTATATAAATGACCAAAAGAGGCCAATCATACCAGACCAGAATAAACAAAAGACAGCATGTTCAAAACATTTAAATGATCCTGATGAGTCTCTAGTGTGTGTTTGGTTTGTTTTTAAGTATTGGTGATACTCACCTTCTCCTTCTTCTCTAGCAGGGTGGAAAGGCCTTCCTTCTTTTTCTCTCCATTACACTCATGCAGTCCGTCTGCCCTCCGCAGCAGAGCAGTGAGCTCGTCCAGCGGCTGCTCAGCTTTGTGATCATCTTCTTCAGAGTCTGTCAGAGCTGTCATATACCTAAAACACAAGCGGATATGAAAGATTGAAAATCTGGGCCAAAAGCATAAATAAAGTTGTGGACAGATGATCCTTCACATAAAACAACACTGGCTACAGTGCTTGTTGGAACTGAGACTGTTGGGACAGAGAACTTAAGGCCAAAACTGGTCTGGGCTGCGTTCTTTATGTCTTTATGTTTTACATACACACACATATATACACACAGACACACATATATATATATATATATACACACACACACACACGTTTATTGTGTGTGCGTGTGTGTTTGTGTGTGTGTGTGTATATATATATATATATATATATAGTCTCATTAGCAAACCGTGCCAGAACTGAACAGTCATCATTATCTCTATTATTTTTAGTCCTACTTTGTTGAAATGATTGTGAATGAACTGAACCGTGAGCCCTGAATTATCTATCAAACTGAATCGTGTGTTGACTGCACTGTTACACACCAACTTTTCAAGACTAAAAGAGACTGCCTCAAAGTTACACTTTCTTAGGTACAAAACTGACAGTTGGAAGCATTTGTACTTCTAAATGTTCTCAGGAGACTTTGCACGTTTACATTTACTGTTTACTTACTGTCACTCATCTCTAGGTACTCTGAGGCCGTTCTTTGCCAACTGCACCTGCAGTGCTTGGCAGACATATTTCTTCTTTTATGGCTTGGCAATTACACAAATGTAAAAACAAGTTTCCAAAGAAAACTCAGTTTAGCCACTTTGTTTGCTTATCTAAACCGAGGGAAATAAAGACAGTCTCAGTCTGTTCTGTATGTCGGTAACTCCTGGCCTGTAGAACAGTCGCTCTCTCTGTTTTTATGGCAGCATGAGACTCAAACAGCTGAGAGATGAGCAGAAAACTGGCGAGGCTACAACACAGATGTCCTTCACTTTCCATGGTTCTTCTCCATCTCCTCCAGGAAAGGAAATAATTTCAATTCCTATTTTCACAAGCAGGTGTGGCTAAAAACATACTGTCCATTCAATGACTATATACAAAACATCCCAGATTTGTTTACACAGGAAAGCTAGTCACTTATTTGTTTATAGGCGCCAGGTGCCATCCTGACATGCATCCATTAATACCTGAAGGCTTTTTCTGCAAAAACACCGCAAGACTTGTTTGTTTCTGTCACAGTGAGGCACGCAATGCCCGCATTAACTTTTATAGCCCTCGAAAAAAAAAAGTCCCTTTGAGTTCCCCAACAGCCTCGCCAAACATCGGCAGAAAGTGAGGTGTAAAAAGCAGCATTAATAACAGACTCGGGTGCAAATGAAAGACTGAAGGGAGGAAAAGTGAAAACATGAAAGGGATCCATTAAGTATTGGCAACGGGAACATGTGCGTCATCTGCGGTTCGAGGGAATGTTTGAGACTGCGAGCGATCGTTCTATAGGGATGTGTTGGAGCGGGCCGTGCAGACAGAGACGCCTCCAGATACACCTACGGTCCTACAGCAAACACGCTGATGCCTTGATTGATACCTCACCCTAAAGGTCCCTGCAGGTTCCAAAGTGAAGCACCTACAGCACAAGGAGCCTGAGAAAACAGCTTATTTGTCACAAACACTGTAATGCAGCCCCTTGGATGCTGTTTATACCAGGTCACTTCTTGGGATGTCACGATTAACCGCAATTTAAAATGGCACGATTAATTAATCATCAAGGCTCCTCAACGCCCTGTTTCTTTTAGTCTGATGATTAAAAGCACATTTGACTACCAAGTGTAAATACATTTGGCTAAAATCTGATGAGAATAAAATGCAGATACCAGTCACATTGAGTGAACAGTAGGAAACAGAGTCTTGGTTTATGGTTTGAGCTGAAAAACATCTGAATCATTTGACCCAGTGGATGAATCACCACTGTCTATCATCTTTAGGCATATTAAATAACTAAAGCTGACATTTTTAAGGCTTCTCATACCTTCTTAAACATGACATCACTTGAAAGGACTTTTCAAGACTTTCTAGGCCCAGTTTCTTCCGTCTTTTTCATATGCACGTCATTGTTGCTCTTTCTTGAGGCAGAGGGCCACATAGACAGTAGGAGATACACATAACCTATTTACTAATGTTACATTAAAATACCTTACTTTCAATTACTGCACAAATTATATAAATATATCAAGCATATTTAATGACCCATGCCTATGTACTTCTATTTTTAAGAACTCTGAAGGCCTTAATTTTTGTTTAACTTTCAAGCATATTCAGGACAATAAAAGTGCACAGCATTTCTTTATCATGCAGCATTCAGTTTTTATAAATGTTTATCTTGTCATTACTTAAAACATTTCAGTGCAAAACAGCAACATTCCTTAAACTCCACTGTTGATGCTTGTTTCAGACCACCAGCCTCACTCTGTTTTCCACCAAGAGTCAACAGTTATAAACTATCACTACATACTTTTAGATCCAAGGCACAGTTTCCCAGCGCTGTGCCTGACACCTGCTTTCTCCTTTTTCTATATCTATATATTTATCTCTCTCTCTCTCTCTCTCTGATTCTATCTACCCAACTATCTATATGTTCATACACAGGTACCAAATTCCAGTTAGGTACATACGCATAGTATCTAAAGGTCCCAAAAAAAAACAAAAAACAAAAACAAAACCCACCACTACAAAGAGAGACACTGCAGAAGGGTGTGAATACTGAGTTGTTTCCGCTCACTGGCCTGTTACATCATCCATCATGTATTTGAATGGCATCCAAAGATTCCAGGTTTCAAAGTACGGTTCTAGACATGAATGTGAAAAAATGCCACTGTGAGGTTTTGGCCCTTCCATTCGTTCATTCATTCATACGTTCTCCCGATCCCCTCATTCACCAGTGAAATTCTTTCCTTTTGCCCCATACCGCTAGTTGTTCACCCAGTACAGTGGGATCAGCACATTCCTTACATCCCTTGACGCACCAAAGCTGAGAAAAAAAAAAAAACCCTTTGTTCAACATCCCTGCTGTTTATTAGAGACCTACATGACAAAAATGACAAAACCCACAATGAACATCACGGAACACAAATCACACAAATACTGATTCCTTATTGACGGACTACTTACACTTTCTAAATCTTTTCTCTGAGCAAAACTAGTGTGATCAGATATAAATGAAGTGTCAGCACGTTAAATAACTCCACCTAAACTTTAAATTCACCAGTTTGTCAGTATGATCTGCAGTCAACATGCTGGATTAGAGCTAGTTAGTATAAATCAAATTCAGTAGCATGGTGTCATCAGATGAAATTTGCAGTTATCATAAAGTTAACGAACCTTTGCTAAGTGCTACTACTCCATGCTAAACAAATGTCTTGCAAAATTGGCATAGCTTGTTTGGACTGAACAGGTGTCCTGTTTTTTTCCTCTTAAACTGACACTATATTTACATTTACGGCATTCAGCAGACACTTTTATCCAAAGAGACTTCCATCCCTCCCTACAGGAGACAGTCTCCTTGGAGCAACTTGGGGTTAAGGGTCTTGCTCTGGAACCCAGTGGTGGTGCTGAAGGTAGGATTCAAACCCATGACCTCTTGGTCCAGAGGTAAGTATCCTACCTACTCGGCCGCCGCCACCGCCACCACCACCACCACATTAGTATTGTAGATGTTGACTACATAGACATTTCCAGAAAAGAAACTTAATGTTTATTAGATTCTGAGTCACTTTTCCACGGAATTCAGCAGGGAAAGTGTCATGCAGGTCCAGTTGAGATCAGAAAGAGCTACATTGAGTTGAGTGGAGCACTGAAGAAACCTTGGAGCAATGGGTCCATCTGAACTTGAGGAGGACCACCATGGAAGCAGTGCTACTTTAATATTTCTCTCCTCATCCACTGTCAGAACTCACCAAACAGGCTCTGAGCTCCCCGTTTCAGTATCAGCCTCACCAGAAACTAGCAGTCCTCAGAAATGTATAAATATTTTTATGCATTTAAGAGGACTTTTCAAAACTTTACTTTCAGGGGATGCATGCTAAGCATATGCTGCACTGAAATTAAATATAAGTTTTACTGTTTTAAATCAATATTGGTGCACTGATGTAGATGATATCATCCAGCTCTATACTGGATTTACCATGTTATGTAAAGTCACCAATCTACTAACAACATGAGCTGTGTTGAGACATACTGCAGGCTTTAATATGCATAACCAACCCCGGAGGTAACACGGTCTTTCAAAGGGAGATTAGGTCTCAGCAACTGTTGTCAAGCCAAAGGCCTCCAAAATAACCTGAGGTGCCGTTGCCATTGCAACAGTTCCCGGTCCTGCATGAACTCAGATGAGCTCATTCAAGCCCCCTGGAGTCCGGAGAGAATGGGTCTGTGTGTCTGAAGAAGTACAAACACTATTCTGTGTCAAACTAAAGGGCACAGCTTGGTACTTGGGCCCCGTTCAGGCCTAAGGTCAGACATCCTTCCACAATCACCAGCCCAAATGACTTTTCTAACTATTTTCTCTTGAACTACCCCCAACTCTCTCAGCGACTCTTCCCAGGCTACTCACTATTGACCCTGACATCCTTGCTGACGTCACTTGCTGATGAATTGCACTTTCTATTCATTATGGCTAATTTATGGTCAAAAGCAGCTGCACTGTTAGAACACCAAGGTTTGCACATAACATGTTTGTCATGTGCCTCCCACCTCTAGTCTTACTAGCACATTATGCAACAACATGCATATAACCATCAGTTTTCCTGACTTAAATGTGGTTCAAAGTATCATAAGATTATCAGTCTGGACATCCCTAGCTCATGTCATCCCTCTCCCCACTTCACCTCTTTGTTGGGTTTTCTACGCAGTGAAAAGTAAAAAGGGAAGATATTCAATTGGCAATAGAGGACAGATTTGCAGTGGGTGGCCAAGTTGACAAAAGAAACATCCGAGTGGGTGAGGTGCACACAGCTTTGAAAAGGAGGCAAAGCACATCATCAGCTAAAAGCCTGGCATCAGGGCTGGATGAGTGAGTCCACAGCCACATATCCTTCTATGAATACAGCCTTTCAGTTCCCAGGAGAACAAAACATACGCTATTTGTCCGAAAGTGTGTAGACACCTTCTGTCGAGTGAATTCAGCTACTTTATGGTCTAGAGCAGCTGAGCCTAAGGTCAATATGCCCAGTGCCAAGAGCGGCTAGAGGGGTATAAAGTCATCCAGCACTGGGTAATGGAGGTCCATCCAATACCATTAGGATGAGCTGGAGTGGTGTTTGTGATCCAAAATTAAGCGTCCAAAATCAATAACATCTGACCTCACTAATTCCCACTTCAAATTCAGAATATTGGCCGAGCAGGTGTCTATAAACTTTTGGACAAATAGCGTATCGTCAACCAGATGGGCTAATTCTATCAAATGCCTCTTTGCATCCCTGTATATCCTCATTCTAATACTTGAACACCATATTTTAGCACACTACTAATTCATCAATATATAGTACAGCATAACTGCATTCTTAGAATAAATGGAGCTCCATCCAATACCACTGGGATGTGCCGGATTGGTGTTTGTGATCCAGAATTCATCATCCAATATCAGTAACACCTGTCTTCACTAAAGCCCACTTCAGTTTCAGAACATTGGCTGAGGAGGTATCTAAACCTTTGGACATATAGTGCATCGCTACCCAGATCGACCGCATATAAATTTGCATCCATATTGCAAAAATGTATACCCTCATGTATACGCTTGAACATCATAGCTCTGATCAATTTAGAGTACACAACTGTTGCAATATTTTATTTTTAAAAAGTCTACTTAATTTTTCATTACGCAGCCGTTTCACCGACACGCATTTCCTTTTCTTTATTCATCCCTGGGCACCCTGAGCACGTATGACCTAGCATGTCTGGCCCTATATAAACATTAACTGTTTATTCCCAAATCGATGTCTCTCGCATTTAATAAATGTTATCATTTATTACACACTAGTTAAAACATCCCTGAGAAACTAAAGACTGCCGTGACGTGAGAGCTCGGCACCATCAAAGGCATTACAAGTTCTTACATGACGCCGTAAAAATGAGTCTCTGACTGAGTCTCTGATGGATCTGAACGCTGGGAGAAACATGGGGAAGGAAGCGCTTGACAGATTAAAAGTAAAGGATGTCCTCTGTGGAGTGGTGCAATGTAGGAGAGAAGCTACGGCACTTCACCTGTCCCTGATCTGCCACGGCTGCACGGTGGAGATATGTGCAGCGCCTCTTTCCCCAACACACAACGTACAAACCTGTTGATCTGCACAAAAGCCGGTCACGGTCTGACTGTGCTGCAAACGCCAGAGACAAACACGGCTTAGGAAAATTGATGACAGGCATTCGCGGACACTTTATGAATCAACACGCCGCGATTCTGTAAATCGCCAGCAGGCTCAGTTGCTCAAACCCTCCTGAACGCCTGAAACAACAAAACGTTGTTGGTGGTTAAGAAGCTAATCTGTGAAACAAAACAAGAGTAAGGGTGAAGGAACTGGGATGCAGGATGTAAAACAAACAGCAAACTCTCAAAGCTCTGGTTAATCAGACTGGATCAGGCTTGTAGATGCTACGTTTTGACATTCTGTGCAAAAATCAGTGCAAAAAGAACAGCTGGAGGCAGTGACGTTGTACCGTTCTACCAAATGTAGAGGGAGGCCAGCCGCCGTTTCATGCTTTACCACACAAACATAATCACCTGTTCTCATGTACTGAAACACATCATTTACAAAGTTCTCGCCCTAAACTGAAAAGGCAGCCAAGATGCTTGCCGAGACAAGGATTGCAATTAGGCTGATTTCTAAATACTATGATGGATTATGGTTAGTTTTGTGCAAACCATCCAAATGATCACCCACATCACCTTAAATAATCTCGAAATCAGTAGTTGTATGTGTAAGTTTGATCATCCCCGGTCAAATATTTTGTTGATCTTTTTAGTAAAATCGAGTAAACAAAAATCTGCATGGAACAAACTTCAATTGGAAGCCTACCAAAAGAAAATAATCCAGAATTAACACATATTTGCTGAATTTAATGTATTGGGAGAAAAATATTTAATAAGACAATGATGCAAGGTTGATTCATAATCAGTCCTAAACCTCAAGTTGGCATTTCTGAATGAGTACTCAAATCATCTGCAGTTCAAAATATAACCAGTAGTCTTAAAACAATCTGTTGAAGCCCAGCTGTTTGCAATGTGGTGCTATACAAGCGGCGATTGTAGCCTCTGATTCATTTAGAACTTCAGCATTTTAGTTAGTGATGGCAGAAGTGAGCAGTAAGTCCTCCCCTCCTCATCCTATTGGCGTGGAGGACGCCATCATCTACCTGCTGGACCAGGCTTATTCTCATTTGGACATTGTTGGGAACACTGTGAGGATCATGTTTTTCGACTTCTCCAGTGCTTTTAACACAATCAGACCATCACTGCTGGGGAATAAGCTCACGGAAATGCAGGTGGACGCCCCACTGGTAGCTTGGATTACGGACTATTTAACAAATCGGCCACAGCATGTCCGGCTGAAGAGCTGCCGCTCGGATAACATCCTGAGCAGCACGGGGGCGCCGCAGGGGTCTGTCCTATCACCCTTCCTCTTCACCCTCTACACGTCTGACTTCAGGTACAGGGATGGACAGGAGGACGAATACAGGAGTGTGGTGGACAGCTTTGTTGAGTGGTGTGAGCTGAACCACTTACAGCTAAACATCACAAAGACAAAAGAACTGATTGTGGACTTTAGGAAGCAGGCTTCTCCTCCCACCCCTGTCACCATGAGAGGGGCTGACGTGGAGGTAGTTGAGGACTACAGGTACCTGGGGGTACACATTTACAACAAACTGGACTGGTCCAAGAACACCAACACTGTCTTCAAGAAAAGACAGAGCCGGCTTTTCCTACTGAGGAGACTCAGGTCTTTCGATGTGTGTAGGAAAATGCTGACCATGTTCTATCACTCTGTGGTAGAGAGTGTTGTGCTCTTTGCAGCTGTGTGCTGGGGAAGTGGGGTGAAGACAGTTGATGCCACAGACTGAACAAGGTGATTTAAAAGGCTGGTTCTGTCCTGGGTGTCAGACTGGAGAACCTGGCGGAGGTGTCTGAGAGGAGAATGCTAAAAAAGCTTCTCAGTATCAGGGACGACCCCTCTCACCCCATGCACGCCTCCATGATGGTCCAAATGCAGAACTGAATGCCACAGGAAGTCCTTCCTACCTATGGCAGTAATACTGTATATCTCTTTCTCGCTCTATAGGTGATCTTTTTCTGGATTAATATTAATGTCATTTGGTTCTCACTTGAATTGTGCAATATTACTCATCTGTATGTTACTGAATGTTTGTTTCACCCCCACCATCACATGCTGCTACCTCTTTTTAGTCATGGCACAAACTGTCACTTTTCAAAACCTCTTGCATTAATAATGTTATATAACTCATTGTATATCTTTTTCTTATCAGGGTTGAGGTTCTGAGCTCCTAATTTCGTCTTGTTTTGCAAACTTTTTGTGCCTTTTGGCATCTCTGTACTTCTAGCTTCAGCTGCCCTCTGTGGCGAGGCGATGTGGATGCCTAAATAAACCAAACCATCTATAATGTATTATTAATCTTTAGGATTTTGAGGGCCATTGCAAATAACCCACGCAGTTTAGGCTTCACATTTCTCAGATTCCAACATCACAAATAAATACTTGCATATTTAAATGATTCAGGGCAGTGTTATGACATAGGAATGCAGTTTGCACATTCTGATTAAGAGCTTTCATTACTTGTCATTACTTAATTGCCTTGCAGATTCTGCACAAAAAAGGGTTAAGAAGCATTTACTACATTTAGTAAATTGTGTACTTTGGCTAAAACAAAACAAAACAAAACAAGCGCACCTGTCTCCCTTCACTAACATCCTGCAGATCCTGACTGACTCTAATGGACAATAACACATTTCCAAGGTACAGTAGCACCTCCCTCCCTGCCTGTGGCGTAACTTTAATAAGGTTGTCTTAGGCAGGATCAGGTATGGTAACGTCTCCAGATCCCTGTAAGGGCCTGAAAGACAGAGAAAGCCGTGGAAATGGATGCAAGGATTAAGGGGGTGGATGCAGCTGGGCTGGGCCTCCGCCAGCAGAGGGGCCTCAGGGAGAGGAATTTCTCAATCCTGCAGAATCCTGCAGTGAGCAAATGAGATCTTTAATTAGTGAACTTGCCAGACTCTGGCGCAGCTTCATAACTCCACTGTGTTTTTCTGGACCTCTTCGATTTGTCTCCCTCTACTGAGCAGGCTGACGAACAAAAATGCTGCACTCCAAATTAAAGCTGATTTACAACTCCAATAAATTTCCCAATGTAGAAGAACTAAGATAGACACTGGAAGTATAAAAGGAACAATAGAGATTGGTATGAACGATCAACAAATAAATAATTAAATAATTGTACATACAGTACTATGGAAAAGTCTGCAATGATAATATTTAAAAACTACTTAGATGAGCAGTAGGTGTTTTTTTCACCTTGATATTACTAAATATACTAAATAAAACTAAAAAGAAATACAAATACAAATAACATTAAACAGTAAATAGTTACTTTATGAACAGTATATGAATGTGTTTAGTATGACTTGTAGTGCCCATCAGAAACCTGGCTTGAGTCAATCAAGTTTTTCGTTAGATTAAATCAGGCAATGGCTGATCCAAACAAAGGCTGGAGGAACCGAGGAGGAATCTGGAACCGAACCTGTGTTCTCCTCACCGGCTCACAAAATATCAAATACTTTTACAAACAAAACTCGATACTTTTTTTTTTTGTACTGCTTTCTTGTTTGTATTCATTTAGAAAGACACGTTATCACATGCTGAGAAATATGGCTGTAAACAATTTGGATAGGTGTCTAAGACTTTTGCACTGTACAGTATTTTCATTGTATTTGCCAGTGGCCTTTGCTGGGTGTGCTGAAATCTTAATATCTGAATAAAACAGCTACGATATGATAATTACTGAAAAAGTCCATCCCTTATACACAATACTGTTATGGGTAGTAGAATATTACAAATCAACAGGTACACAAATGGTACTATGGTACATATGGTTATAAATGATAATAATACATGTTATATGTGACACACTTTACATTAAAGCAAATATCAAAGTGCTACAAGGCAAACAGTATCACTATAAAAGATTTTTTTTTTAAAAACATCTTGAAGAAAGCAGCAACCTCAGTCAGAGTTCGACAGTTTACAACAGTTTTTGCCAAATGAAGCCCAGCTGTTGTAGTTCAATATTGTAGTGGTGGGAAGTATGGAGAAAATATTATATAATAAGTATTCATCTATCTATGATCTAAAATATGGGTGCTAGTGTCCAGCAGTCAAAGGGCAAAAGGCAGACAAACACCCTGGACAGGTCGCCAATCCATCACAGGGATACATTATGAACACAATAAACGAGATCACAGAACATCAAGCGATCATTTTCTCTATGTTTCACTCATTAGTGTTATCTGAGGTTTGAAGAGATGGAACCACGAGTGCCACTGAATAATAATAAATTTAAAAAAAACTATAGATACAATGAAATTCACCATTTTACACACCACACTGCACTGCACTGCACTAAATCCATTAAAACAGGCTCAGCTATGGTGTCTTTGTAATGAAACATGCAGTTGGTTAAAGTTCTTTAGAGTCTAATGATATCCATGATATGCTCAGAAGAGCAAGTCTAACAAAAAAAAAACTGGTTAGTTGATTATTTGGATCAAATGTGTTGGAAGCATTAAAATGTGTAGAGCAGGGCAGATTTCAGGACCATACATATTTTTAGTGCTTCTAAAGTG
Organism: Bryconaethiops microstoma; assembly: GCA_037577275.1. Classification (NCBI taxonomy): domain Eukaryota; kingdom Metazoa; phylum Chordata; class Actinopteri; order Characiformes; family Alestidae; genus Bryconaethiops; species Bryconaethiops microstoma. The sequence continues at coordinate 4,244,479 of JBBJLS010000148.1, read as the reverse complement.
GGGGATAGAGACAGAGAGAGCGAGAGAGAAAGACAGACAGAATGAGATAGAATATGATAGAGAGAAAGAGATAGAGATAGAAAGAAAGAGAGTGAGAGAGAGATAGAGAGAGAGAGAAAAAGAGAGAGAGAGAGACAGACAGACAGAAAGACAGAATGAATGAGCATGATTAGAGAGAGAAAGAGAGGGACAGAAAGAGACAGACAGACAGAATGAGAGAAAATGAGTGAGAGACAGACAGAATGAGAGAGCAAGAGTGAGAGAAAGAGAGCGAGAGAGAGAGAGAAAGAGAGCGAGAGAGACATACAGACAGAAAGACAGAATGAGCGTGAGAGAGAGAGACAGAGAGGGACAGAAAGAGATAGAATGAAGAGAGAGAAAATGAGTGAGAGACAGACAGAATGAGAGAGCAAGAGTGAGAGAGAGAGAGAGAGAGAGAGAGAGAGAGAGAGAGAGAGAAGAGCGAGAGCGAGCTCGAGAGAGAACGCGTGCTCGTGTTTCTTTCAAAACCT
>JBBJLS010000148.1:4185758-4200437 GCA_037577275.1 Bryconaethiops microstoma | reverse complement strand
TGTGTGTGTGTGTGTGTGTGTGTGTGTGTGTGTGTGTGTGTGTGTGTGTGTGTGTGTGTGTGTGTGTGTGTGACTCTTTCCTTGTGGCTTGTACAGATGTGGATAATTGGGTCAGTGTGTCTCTTCCGCGTTAGGTTGCTTTAGCTGCCACAGGTATATGAAGGGAGGTGCTTTTATGCCACTGTTCTGGGAAAATGTCTGGCATTGGTAATTACCACCAGCCATGTGCATCAATTGATTTTCTGACAGCGCTGCAGGTCCCAGAATCCCATGGTGGGAAAGTGAGAGAGAGAGAGAGGCACGGGGGAACAGAAAGAGCAGACAGTCAGACACAGACATTGTTCTTTGTCCTAGATCTGAGTACCCAGTGTGTTACCGGGTGAGTTGTTAGCCCTGGCACCAGTAAACATGGCACCATTTGATCACTGTTGAAGCTTGTGATCTTATTTCTTTTTTTGTTTTTTTTTATCAGACTACATTACAGAATCAAGAGTTTCCGTCCTGCATATCTGATGGGAAATAGGTTTCTTACTTACGTCAACCCTTCCTTCTCTTCTTCACCGTATCCTAGGTATCGTGTCAATCATGACACTCTCAGCTTTGGCATATGAGCGCTACATTCGAGTCGTACACGCCAAGGTCGTAGACTTCCCCTGGGCCTGGAGGGCCATTACACACATCTGGCTGTACTCTCTGGCCTGGACTGGTGCTCCTCTCCTGGGCTGGAACAGGTACACTCTGGAGGTCCATCAACTGGGATGTTCCCTGGACTGGGCATCTAAAGATCCCAACGATGCATCCTTCATCCTTTTCTTCCTCCTTGGCTGCTTCTTCGTCCCCGTGGGAGTCATGGCCTACTGCTATGGGAATATTTTATACACTGTACACATGGTAAGACAAACCTAAAAGCTTTTAGACCCAAATCTGTGATAATAATATACTTTTAATTCTAGCATAAACTTATAAAGTTCCTTACAGTAAGCATATCCATGCATTGCCCACATATCTATTTTCGCAGGTGTTGCAAGGTTAGACACATTTAAACAATGGAGAAATCCTGTTAAGCCTGAGGATGATGTACCACACCTTAGTTAGAACTGTTGGGTGTTGGTTTAAAATGCTAAATGCTGTGCTACCAAGCTTGACGACGTTTTTGTAGGTAATAGAAGCTTGACAACAGTGAATATGCTGCCATGCCCTTTGGCACAGTTTCTATGAAAGAATATATTCATGGGCAGAGCATGGGCTCTGTAATGTTGTAGCTAATTATATGTCCTTCTTTCTCTTTATACGTGGCACATGTAACTTCCTTCCTCCTACCTCTTCCAGACCTTTATCATGCCAGTTTAATTCCCTTCGCTTTTCGTACAGATAAAAACACTGAGAGAGCTGGTCTGTACTTACTATCAGCATAGCCCCACTCATCCATTTGATCCTGATACCATCAGCAGTATGGATTATGTGGGCAGAAGTAATGGTGGATTTTATCTATCTGAGCACCCTGTGTTTTGACCAGCTCTGTTTTCAATAAATTATTCATGACACATCGGAAGTAAATCATTACTTTGGGCGAATCTGAACACCCTACCAGCTCCAGTTAAGTCACTGGAGACCCCGTGTACATACATACACACACACACACGCTTAACACACGCTCATTATTATGCACATAAATTGACATGAAAATACACGCACAACAACGCATTTGTGCTCAGAACGCCCCTGCGACACAGCAGTGATTCATCACTCCATTCACTCTTTCAGATGCTCTGATTTATGGCTGCAATTTCCCAGACTGTCAGAATAGCTTTTTTAAAATATGCATGTTGTCTGCTTGATTAGAGCGCACTTTGAAAATTTCTTGATGGCTTATAGAACAAGCCATAAGTGTGTCAGGAGCCAGATGGTGGTGGCGAGGATGGATTACCAGATGCGGTGGAAAGTGGGTGCTTACAGCTTGTCTGGCCTCAGAAGGAATGAATGAAGGGAGGAAGAAATTGTGCATGTGCAACACGTGCACTGTTGATTCACCAGTTAAACAGTTAAAAAGACAGTTAGTGTCCATGAAGTGCTCCGTTTTTAAGCACTGCAGCCATAATGATCTTAACCTTAGCCAGTATAAATGCAGTCCTGTCATTTCCAGGCAGTAATGATAGGTGCTCCAGAACAGCACAATTTTGACCCACTCGACACAATTATACAAACACGCCCCCTACTGGTGACATACTTCTTTGCCAGTAATTGTGCCCTTGTGGAAAGTGCCAGTCTGAGCCATGCTCAGCTTTACACAGCAAAATTCTTGCTGCTGACCTTGAGCAGCTGTGTTCTGCTGATACTGGCAATAATGAAAGAATCAGGTGAGGAAAGACTGGGTTTAATTAAAAGAGGCTTCCTCTGGGGAGCGGTTTCTGGGAACACACACACACACACACAAACACGCTCAGCAAAATACAGTAGACAAAGCGAGGTCACATTTAAATGAATCCAATGGTGGTATTTTCAGATTTGTTTTCAAACTTATTCACTCGCTATGAGATCAGTGGCAGGCCGCATGATTTTTCTTGACAGGAGTCAATAAAATATCGCTTAGAAATACAGAAAAAATATATTTCAGATGCTTGATGTATGTGGAAGGATGTTTAATTTATTGCGCTGAATAGAGGTGATTTAATTCAACCTTTGTCTCTTTTATGATTGTCTCTCCGTTTATGCCTCAAGCTGCGGTCCATTGAAGATCTGCAGACAGTGCAGATCGTTAAGATCCTGCGCTATGAGAAAAAAGTGGCGGCTATGTTCCTGCTGATGATTTTCTGCTACCTGCTGTGCTGGACGCCGTACGCTGTGGTGTCCATGCTGGAGGCCTTCGGCAAGCAGAGCATGGTCTCCCCCACCGTCGCCATCATCCCCTCTATCTTCGCCAAGTCCAGCACGGCCTACAACCCCGTCATATACGCCTTCATGAGCAGGAAGGTGAGACACTTTTAAGTTTTCTGAAAACAGGAGGAAAAGAAACTCGCACTCCGTCTCATTTTAGTGTTAGGACTGTTTACAAAGAGCGCTTTGCAATAGCGATCACAAAGCAGCTTTATAGAACAGGTACAAAACCCACAAGCATCAAAGTGAAGATGGAGGTGACAGGAAAACTCACTAAGAGCAAAAAGAAGAAACACTGAAAAAGAATCGATCCTCCTTGCGGTTGCATCAGAGTAATACAAGTTTACAAGAAAAAGAATAAAGTGCTTAAAAGAATTCACTTGTAGGCCTATTTTATATGCACTCTCTGAAAACAAGCATTACTTCACATTGGCTCTAGGCTTGGCCATATGGTTCTCATATGGTTCTTTTTACACTGTAAAAATGAATGTATATTTGAACCCTCTTTGGGGTTCCTCAGCTTGCCACACTTTGAGGAGCCTCCAGGAACCACTTTGAAAAAGGAGGTTCTCTTAGTTAGCAGATTGTTTTGTCCAGCAACACCTTAGTGGAGTTTTTTTGGAGGCACCTAACTGATAGGAAGCTAAGACTGATTTGAACCTAATGTATACTTAAATGTATACTTAAGTTCTTTCATTACCCCGTTGGATATTCAAGGCACCTCAGCTTTTAACTGCGTAACTGATTGGAACCTAAGAAATGATGTGGAGGTTCTTTAAGCCTAAAAATACTTTGCACTCGTGTATCTTGTTAACATTTTTTTTTTTTTGACAAAAGGAAGTAAAAGCGTTTCTTCTGTGTTGTCTTTTCAAAGAATCATATCCATCTTAATTTTAAGAATGCATGTGTATAATGGTTACAAACATAAGATGCTTTGAAAATGCAGTCATATACTCCAGGAACTTATTGATACATTATAATGTAGAGGAACCTGCAGGAACCCTTGAAAGCTGAGAAGCTTTTGTGGGGAAACTTTAACTACCTCAATGGATTCTATCAAGCCTTGTGCTTCAGCTATCTTAGGTTCCTCTATGAGCTGGAGGTCCTGCAGGCACCCTTAAGGGACCTCAAAGGGAGCCTCCGGTATTCGTCTTTATTATATAGTTAATGAACTTAATAAAAGGATGGAAACAGTAATGGATCAGTAACCAAACAAGACCAAAGTAGAAAGGTAATACAAATACGTACAATATGTACAAGTCAAATGTTCCTCTCTCTCTCTCTCTGCGTGTGTGTTTCCGGTCAGTTTCGACGCTGCATGCTGCAGATGCTGTGCTCCCGCCTGACGCGCCTGCAGTGCAGCATCAAGGACCACCCCCTGAAATGCTCCGACCGGCCCATCCGGCCCATAGTGATGTCACAGAGCCGTGACCACCGGCCCAAGAAGAGGGTGACCTTCAACTCCTCCTCCATTGTCTTCATCATAACCAGCAATGACACACACCCTCTGGACGTCACCTCTAAATGCAGTAAGGCATCAGAGGTCAACGTCATCCAAGTGCGACCCATCTGACCCTGCCGGGGGGACTCCGTCGCCATGGTGATGAAAAACCGTCCCTGGCTCCTTCCATGCTGTGAAGAAATACTTGTGAAGCAAAATGTGACTTCTCTTTATAAACTTTGAACCAATTTGACTATGCCAGTATCACACGCCTATGAAGAGGTTATTTTATGTTGTTTTTCCAAAGCCATAGGCTCTCCTCTGTATGTGTGTTGTAGTCAGCGTTAACTGCTTAATTAGTTCACTGTGCAAGCAGAATATTGATTTATTTATTGATGAACCAATGGTACTGTCATGCATTTCATATTTTGCTTGGAAGGTAAAATAAGGCTAACATGTGCATTTCTCTAAAGGCCTGTTCTGTCTCGGAGAAGGACACGTGGACCCTTTTCATGTGAACCTGGAACCTGTGCTGACATCCAGTCTCTACAGCTTACAAAACTGCACTTTAAAATATTTTATTTGTGAAGACTAGCTTTCTGTATCTTGAGCGACCCGCTGCATGGCCACTTTAACTTACTCTTCCCAAATATTTACAGGAAACAATTTTCAATTTTCAGGTCTTGAATCAGTATGCAATTCACAACTGTGCCTCACTCTGATTATTTTCTGAGCGAAATGGCAGCAGTGAGTACCTCAAGGACTGTATACAATTAAAATAAAGGATCGGATTCTTCGTCTGCGACTGACTGAAATGGATGAGAACAGAAGTTTGCCATAGATGATACTTTGAGTGGATGCTTGGTTTACGAAAACGTGAAAAGGGTCCTCAGTCCTTCACTGGCACAACAGAGCTGCTGAGCGAATCTTTCAAATGTTGGCATGGACTTTGTAAATGAAGAAAAAAAGTACATTTCAGATGGGAGGCTACCTTCTCAGTCATGTACAGAACTAATAAAGAGACTTTCTATTTAGATACATGAGCTTGTTCGCACTTCTGCTTTATTGGGCCTGTCTCCTCATGTGCGGTCACTGTGAAATGACCTCTGACTTGGATTTAAATTGAAAATAATGGCAAGACTCAGAGATAAGTAAGGTCTATATTAGGAGGAATTCAGTGAACAGCACTGATTCCACTGTGTATTCGGGGTGTCCGGGGTGTATTCATTTATGAGTGATAACGCAAACAGCATATGGTGAGTACAAAATGTTCTGCAGTTACTCTATTTAGAGGGACAATCTAATGGAGAATGATTTGACTATGAGAAATATTCAAGGGCATAACCTGAGGAGACCAGGCTGTTATAATAAAATGTTCTTGCTTGAAAAATCTAGCTTCTTTTATAAAGACTATGTCAGTGTTTGTGTTTTAAAAGGCATAGAAATATATACATCAGGATTACTAAATTACCTATAAAACATCTGAAAGTCGTATAATTTGTTATTGCTTGAGTTATGTGCGGTCACTGTAAAATGACTTCTAACTTGTGTTTATCTTTAAATTAATTGTGAGACTCAGAGATAAGCAAGGTCTATACTAGGAAGAATTCAGTGAATAGCGCTGATTAGGGCTGCAGGGCAGGAAAAAATATTGCTGGACATGACCTGAGGACATCAGGCTGTTATAAGGTCCATAAATTGTGCTTGCTTGAAAAATTCTAGCCTGTTTTATAAAGACTATCTGAGTGTTTGTGTGTTAAAAGGCATGGATTAAAGAGGTCTAAGAAAGAAGTCATTAAATGGTCTACTGTATTACAGATGAGAACAGAAATATATACATCAGGATTACTAAATGTACTATAAAACAACTGAAAGTAATAGAATTTGTTATTGCTTGAGTTATGTGCGGTCACTGTAAAATGACCTCTAATTTGGATTTATAACGGAATTAATGGCGAGACTCAAAGACAATCAAGGTCTATATTAGGAGGAATTCAGTGAATAGCACTGATTAGGGCTGCATGGCAGCATTCCAGAAAGAATGAACATTGCTGACACATAAACACACCTTCACGGTGTATTCTGGGTGTCCGGTGTGTATTCATTTAGGAGCGATAACACAAACAGCATATGGTGAGCACAAAATATTAATGGGCATAACCTGAGGAGACCAGGCTGTTATAATCAAATGTTCTTGCTTGAAAAATCTAGCCTCTTTTATAAAGACTATGTGAGCATTTGTGTGTTAAAAGGCATGGACTTAAGAAGTCCAAAAAATGTCATTAAATGTTCTACTGTATTACAGATAAGAAATATCATATACATCAAGATATGCACTATAAAACTCTAAAGCTACTTTAATTTGCTATTGTGAAAAATCCGCAAGCTTGACACACACAAGGAAAGTGATAACATATGACATTATACAAGAGACAGAGACACTTCAACATTGAAAGAATTATTTATTGTTTAGTCAAAGCTGACCCATATTCACAGCATGTGAATGTGCCTCCAGTGAGATCCGAGCAGTCCCAACTGGCCTTATAGTAAACTAGAACAATATTTCTTTAATTAACCTCTAATTATTCTGTTAAGAAATATTGCTTCCCAAACTCATCCTTTGTCTGGCCTTTGTTCAGTCCAAACCTTTTCAAACACCACCATCGTTTCCTGAATACAAATGCTCTATTGATTTCATTCTTCGTCCAGATTGATTTCACGTAATTCCATCTTAAAGGGGCATCATTGACCTTCTAGAATTTGGAATATAGATTTAAACTGGGACATGTCTCACTTTGAAACAAGTGCAAAGTTTACTTTCTCTGGCACTTTTCGGCTGGGACTTCTTGAAGAATAGTAAAATATCTTCCTCTTTCACTGTGCTTCTACTTTTTGAGCCACTTGAGGGCAAGAACCTGGTTCCATAGTTGCTCCACAGTAGCCCGAGGCATTTTGGTAGAGTGTTTATGAAGCAGATAAGACCCTCCCACTACAGACGTTATTCCGAAGATCCACAGTCCACGAGTGATCACCTGTAGAAGACACTTCATATTATCAGCCTATCCAAAGTGCACTTCAGAGGACCCAAATAGGGTTCTTTGCACCAGTGCCACAGAAGAAACACTAACCACTTTTGGAGCACAAATTCCAACTAAAAACTCACTTGAAGCCTCTCACTTGAAAAGTTCTCTCCAAACTTTGGTCCTGGAGCTCCACCTGCTTTACACATATCATTCTGGTCCTGAAGCCCATCCTTCTTTGCACATTTTAGTGTTTTCCCTGCTCCTAACACACTTTGTTCAACTAATACATTGGGCAGTGGGCCTGGTGGAAGGTAGGGAGACCGTGAGTTTGAATCCCAGGACTGCCAGTGGCGCCACTGAGGTACCCTCGAGCAAGGTACCGTCTCCACACACTGCTCCCCGGGCGCCCCACTGCTTCTCTAGGGTTAAGTTCAAACTGTGTGTTGTGCTGTGGTGTGTTGATGTATGACAATGGTTCACTTTCACTGTAGAACGCTAATTAATAAGCCTATCCTGTGTTGAAGCAGGTATGTTAGAACACTAACATGCTGATATGTGCAAGGCAGGGAGCTCCAGAACCAGGGTTAAAGCTTTAGAGTGCCAAAAGTTGTTCCTCTATGGCAGAGATGGGAAACTCCAGTCCTAGAGGGTCGGATTTGTTTTGCCAAATTCAGTTTTCTGGCTCAACTCTGCGGTTAATAACTAAGTAAGTGTAAAGTGTCCATTTGTCAAAAGTGAACGGACCACAGCACACAGTGTGAACAGCACAAACTGTATAACCTCTGTATTTAAACCATTCACCAAGTGAAGCAGCGGGCAGCCAGGAACACAGCGCCGGGGGAGCAGCGTGTGGGGACGAGATCTTGCTCAAGGGGACCTCAGAGGTGCCACCAGCAGTCCTCCAAGCTTCTGATTGCAGGAGCAACACAGTTTTGCTCTTGTGTCAGAACTGAGTAATGGTGGCCCTCGGATCCCTACTTCAGCTCTGTGGTATCACTTCAGTGTGTAGTCCAGTGTGTAGTTTCTATTATGTTTTAATTCTATAATGGTAGGGTGTTTTGTATGATTCTGATTGATGAATCGTTTTGATTTCCCACAGAATGCCTAACAGACCAACTCACAGCACAGAAGGTTTATGCAAATAGACACATTGATAAAAATCTTGACTTCTGATGGAGCTCAGGTTCAGATTCTGGCCCGTTCCCTCTCTCGGATCACCTTGCGTCTGCCACAGTGCTCAGTGGCGTGGGCTGAGAAGTCTTCGGAAACGACATTGGCCCACTGACAGAGGTGCAGCTATCCAAGCTGAATACAGCACCACTCTGACCTTATCTGCCACAGACTAAAGTGGCCGATAAGCCGATGCTTGATGACCGTCCTTCCAGCTACCGCAGAGATACCATTTTCAGCCTCCACTAACCGCGTTCTTTGTGTCCTACTCATAAAAGGTATTCAAGAATGTTTTTTTTTTTTAACACCAGCAGCAAGGACAGCCTGTCAGGCAAGACTTAATGTGTTCTGTAACACATCTGCACAAAAACAGACACTCACACACCCTTCTGATCATTTTTGCCTTACCCTGTTCTGCCACTGCCACTGGACCACTGCTTCGTGATAACGTATTCTGGTGAAGGTGATCTAAAAGCAGATCATCAAAACATCTGAGTGCTGCACTATGAACTATTTCTGAGGTCGGACAGAATTCAATATCTTATATTATGTGCAACAGTCTTACCATGTGAAATATCACTACTTACATCAATATCACTGATCTACTGCAGGCACAGAGAACAGCTCCAAACCATTATTTATGTTACTAGTAAATTACATAGCAGTTATCTATTTATCTATAGTATTTATAGTCTTTACATCCACCTCTCTAACTGACCCAGTGTTTTGTGTACATAACATAGTGTATTTTGAGTATTTTTCAGAGTATTTCTGTGCAATCGTGACATAAGCAATTTCTTCCAGTATCAATACGTTTTCTGGTTCTAATTCTGAATACCAATAATGTGGCTTACCATTGAGTACAACGGGATGATTGTTTTTGGCATGATAAAATGGAGTGCGTTGTCCAGGTATTTGCGGAACAGGAAATATCTGGAGTTGACATGCGCTCTCATCTAAAACACAAGAGAAAAAACAAGAGTGAGCTTTAAATACATAAAATCATGACATCAGATATTTTAACTACTGGTAACTTGCAAGGTAAATTCAACCATAGATGCAAACATAGCTGAGATTCTTCAACCTCATCTAGTTTCCTTTTAGCTGACATACAACTTCTCAATATTGGGTATTGCATATTAGCACTTTAGGGAGCACAAAGTTCTCCAGACCTGCTAGTTAAAGGGTTTATATTATGCCTCGTCCTTATGGAGGCTGAGCTGTCTGTTTTTAATGTTTTTGTGATGTCACAAAAACCAGCTCATTCATAAAGTTTAGCCCCACCCATTCACACTGAAGGTATAAGGAGTGTTTCAGTCAGAACTACTTTTTGAATGACGCTTAATACAAGGCAGCCAATCAGAACAGAGCTCATTTACATATACCATTGAGCGACAAAAGAAAAAAAACAACAATTTCTAAAGAAGGGCTTGGAAAATGGTCACGTAAAATGATTTAGGACTGAATGTCATAAGCGGGCCTAAGAGAAGAACAGTTAACAGTTTCCTGTAATCCTCTGCAGTCCAGCGCGAGCGTCTCACACGTGTGCACGTGACGCAAAGTCTGAAGATGAATACATTTATGTTTGTTTTTTTTTAAAAGCTTAATTAGCTCAAAATCCTCCCGTCCATCCATCAGCTCTCTTATCAGTTCTTCGCACTACCCACTTAATCGCACACTGTCTCGGGCAGAACTCTACCTACTGAACTGCAGCACAATGGACATTAATTGCTTGGCACATTTGTGGAAGCTCTACTGAAGAAAGAGCTTAATGAGCGGAGGAGGCAGATATTCACTGAACTTTTCTCTTTACACAGAACTGAGAAGAGGTGTGGAAAAAGGCATTTACTGTAAAACACGCTGCTCATTTCTGTACTTTTTAGCACATTCTAGATTAAACTGAAAAGTAATATTTCACCTCAGTGTAGTTGTACATCGCTAATTCAGACATGGCATGGTCGTCAGGAACACGAACTCTCGTGTACTCTGGGAGCACAGTAACTGCAGAAAAAACAGCATATATAAGAACCATTATAGCAACACCCTTATATTAAACATGCCTGTAAGTATACATTATTAGTACGATTGCATCTGCAATCATGTTTTTTTTTAATTATTCTTGTTCCTTAATAGCTGGAATTTGGCACCTCTTCCTCTCCAACAGTTTTTTTTTAAATATGGGCATGGTTCCAGTGCCAAAACCTCTGGTAATATCCAATTCACAGCTAATCGGTTGGATCATCAGGAGCCGAGGATTGACTATTTAAAAATTTGATTTGTAATATACGAGGAGAGAGCGAGGAACGGTCGAGTCCCCTTTAAAATGTGTGTTGGAGAAAGAGTCGGTGACGTCACGCATAAGGGGGCCGAAAATTGAGAAAAAGCCTAAAAATACAAATGAGAAGAAACGAATGTGTTGTGAAACTCATAAATGGACACTAAAGCTCGGGTCAGTTCTAAAATAAAAAATACATGTGTCACTTTTTGTTGTGCTTTAATTACAAGTAATCAGCCCATGAATGCTGTGAAATACGCGTTCAGCCGTCCTTCTCCATAAATGGCATGGTAAGAGCCTCTGAATCAGAAGTTTGCGGTCTGAATCCATGCTGCGAGCAATTTTTTTTAAAACACAAACTTTTTTTTGCCCATAAAACCAAAGTTTGTGTGTCTCCAAACACTGTTTTTATAGCAACCATGCAGTCACACTTCATATTTTCTCATGGAAATGCATCTAGTTTAATAAATGTGACCTTCAGTTGATGCACAGGTTATAGGATGATTTGGAAATGTGGTTAATGTGTTGACACAAAATTAAGATATTACAAGAAATTAGACCCTCTATGTGTTAAATTACACTTCTGGCTCAAAGTGACACATTAGGAATATTCATGGTGGAGAGTGATTAAAAATGCATGGCATTACTCAAAGGCAATTGTGAAACTTAAACTGACGTACCAAAGTCTTCATTAAACTGGTCCATGATCTCGTTGAAAACGAGGCAGTCCTCGAAGCCCTGCAACACAAAGGTGGTTAATGAAAGGGTTGGGAAGGTCACAGATTACAGGATTCCATTACAGACTGCAGATTACATCCACCAGGATACATTTCAATTCTCTGTTTATTTTAGTTTTTTTACCAGGGTGTTCAGGTGAATCTTGCAGCCTAATTCTTTTTAAACACCTGAATATGAACCTTTTGTACCTTTATTCTGATTGCTTTCTGTACAGTATTTTTCATGTTTTCTGACGTGAGAGAATCACATTGAATCCAGAAATAAGAAGATCATATTGGTCCAGTTTCACAGACCAAAATTAGGTCTAAGCCAAGAATAAAAAGAATGTCCAATGTTGATTCATTATACAGCACTGTGCAAAAGCCTTTGAAAATGAAATGTAAAAACGGTTTAGATTAGCAGGTTTTTTCACATTCATATTACTAAATATACTCAAAAATCCAAAGAATAAAGACATTTTACAGTAAATTGTGATTTTCTCTTCAGTATATCAGTGTGTTCCTTGTGGAAGTCCAGTATAACTTGTAGTTTTTATTTGGTCCAAAACTAGGTTTAGTCTAAGGTCCCTTTTAAGTCTAAGGTCCAACATGAGGTTGTATAAATCTTGTTCAAAGAATTTACAATAGAAGTTAAGAATATTTTTCCTTCTCCTGTAAAGTTACCCTTTGGGAGATGCAAGGTTTTGTTCCAGTAGTAACAAAATGCTATTCTGAGGAGCAGAGCCATTCCATTGTTCTAACAGTATTTACCTTTATCATATACCCCTCTACTCACCGAGTTCATGCCCTGCCCATAGAACGGCACCATAGCATGAGCAGCATCCCCCATTAGGACACACCTGTCCAGCACATGATACGGGGAGCACTTCACCCAAACCATGGCCTGGGCAGGCAGCCGGAAAAAATCCCTCTTCAAAGCCTCCCTGAAAGACGAACCACAAGAATTCAAACCAAAGACATTGACCTTTTCACTCAAATTCTTCTTATGTATACAGAATTAAATAATGTCAAACCATACATACACTGTTTATCTGAAGACACAAAGACATCGTTGACCCTCTCATTAATTCATGCGCTCTTTGTTGTGCAGTGACTCACTGCTCAGTCATGCACTCTATGTGTAATATTTATTAAGGTAAACATAAGAGATCTTCAGTGATTTACATCACTATATAACTTTAATAAAGAATTTATAATTCAAAGCCTGTTTTTAAAGCCTTTGCTGAGATAATCTAATCCGTCCAATATAAAATAATGAAACAGAGGAAAAATAGAGAGGACAAATTAAAAGTTGGATACTAAAACAAGCTCTCAAATTGAGTAAAACGCCAGGTAATAACAAAAAGTTTAAAAATAAGATTTAAAAGATTGCAATGAGGGTCTTACACAGAAAGGTAGCTCATTCTAGAGCTTGGGGGCAAAAGCCTGTTCACATCTGTGCTTCAGTCTAGATTTAGGAACTACAGATATGAAGAGTGATCTCATACTGGTTGAAATGAAAACGAAACCTCTGCGTCTATGGCTTGGATTATCCAGGCCTAATCAAAACCTGGTATTGCCTGAGAAACCGAAGAACTCCACACGAACCAGAAAAGCATATTCTGCTGTTTTTCACAGCTTGAGTCGAACACACTTCCATTCCTGTAGGGATTAGAATAAGTTGCACGGCTCGACAGTTTCTTCTGTATCTGCTCGTCACATGTGGAGTGTCATCCTCTGCAAATTAAAAACTCATAACTGAGGGCCGTGTTTCTGCTCGTCGGCAATTTCACACTTCGCAGACAGCGGGCCGAGGCCTGTCGCCATGGAGATTCACAATAGGGTCGAGGAGCAAAAGTAAAGAGAGAGAAGCACATTCCTTACACGCCTATGAGAGGGATGGAATCAGGGAAGTGTTTCTGAAAGAAGCCCATCAGCTCGTCGCCTGTGAAGATCTTCTCAAAATCCTCAAAGGGCATGAACAGGGTGCAGGTGAACGTCTTGTCCTGTAAAACACACAGCAAATTGAAATTTTAATTGCCATGGAGCCTCAGCATTCGAGGCTCACGTGCCAGATGTCTTGTTCTAGATCAGGGGTCTCGTTATTGTTCCGGTTTCATTCAAATATACTATAATGCTGGCATATATGGAACATTTACATTACTTTTACATTTACGGCATTTATCAGACGCTTTTATCCAAAGCGACTTCCATTCCCTAACTACAGGGGGCAGTCTCCCTGGAGCAACTTGGGGTTAAGGGTCTTCTTCAGGAACCCAGTGGTGGTGCTGAAGGTAGGATTCGAACCCAAGACCTCTTGGTCCAGAGGCAAGTACCCTACCGCTAGGTAGCAAGCTTAAACAAATTATACTTAGTATAGAAAGAATGCAAATACAGAAACACATCTATAATGCACTTTTTCAAAAGTAAGAATTATAGAAATGTATTTTAAGTTGCTCTGAAGTAAGATATATGGAAAACCACTTGAACAAACACAACATACTGAATCACACTTGCACTTCCACGCGACTCCTAGATCAAATCCTAATCAATACCAGAATGTGCAGACAGAAAGTTCATTGTTTTTTCAGGGTATAAGAAGGTATACAGTTGGTTTCACACTTACCAAGTTGGGCAGAGCAATCATCATGAATGTGTTCCTGGGCCAGATGTGGAGAAAATTGGGCTCCATTGCAAACTGAGCACGGAGAGAAAGATAATCACATCACAAATCACACAGTATTCAGTGGTTTTGGAACCTTCAGCTTAATTCAAAGCAATGGTCGTGTTTTTCTACCATTCACACAATAAAATGTGCGCCTTATTTAGTCAAGACTGATGTGAATGGCACCTATGCAGTCTCATCTAGTTTCCAGCACTTACGTCACCATTCCTAGGGGGCATAGTGAGCTCGAGGTATCCATGAGGAATGTAAGTCTGGCTGTAATTGAAGCGACTGCAGCGTAAGAACTGCTTCCTGGTGGCAGAGAAGGCGCCATCGCAGCCCACGATGAGATCTGCCTGGAAATCTTGTGCAGTTTCATCAGGCCTATATGCAAATGAGGTGAAATATTCTCTAATGCACTGGATAGTGTGTGTATACATACATGTAGTCATACATACTACATTTTTTGTGTTTTCTTATATATATATATATATATATATACACACTTGATTCAA
>JBBJLS010000148.1:4162631-4176865 GCA_037577275.1 Bryconaethiops microstoma | reverse complement strand
TTACGTTCCTGAATTTACACTCTGTCGCTGTGTCTTGTCTCTGTGTCGGCTTGCGTGCCCCGAAATATCCTATAATAACCCGGCATCATACGCTTGGGCGTAACAGTGCGGAAAAGGCAACGGGACAGAAAGGTATTTAATATCGGAGGGGGGCTGCATATTATGACTCCAATATGATATTTTACTGTAAACTGTTTTATAACATTATATATAAAATAAAAAGGAAAGGACAGCTGTACTGAGATGGTTTGTGTTCATACAGAGTTGGAAAGCAAGACTTACTTATCTAGAGAACAGGTCACTCTTGTGTTTGTTATCTCAGTGACATATCCTGTCGCAATACCGATGGACCTGGAGTCCTGGTCACTGACTGCAATCCTGTCCCCGACGATAAGACTGCTGAGAGCGTGTTCTCCCTGTCTGCGCTCAAAGTGGTGCACATACACACCATCGGAGAGAGCCGTCACACTGTCTGCCACCACCATGTTCCCTGCACAGCCACCATTCTTCTCCCTAGAGGGGCAACAGTGTCAACCGAGCTGTGTACAGGAGAGACTTCCGTCCAGGGCTAACAGGGATCATGACTAATGCGATTTTCAATACATTTACTATACAAACACTACTTTCATATTTTTTACACATCTCACACTGCAATAGTTCAGAAAAGAATAGACACCTGTGTATTTTACACACATAGCTGGAAACTGTACAAACAGTGAAAAGGGAAAAAACGTCTCTTTTTTTTTCTCCATGGCTGTATGTATGCATGCATGTATGCATGCATGCATGCATGCATGCGTATATGGGAGACATTCAAAAGGTTTCCACTTTAATTCTATTAAGAATTTCAAAAACAAATTACATCTGGCTTGCCAGACAGAACTAGTCACATGACACTCTCAGACATAATTACTACTCTTCCAGCCTACAACTTTTTGAACAACCTTCATATATACCCATATATATGTATGTGATGTATTTTTGTACATTATATATAACATCCACCTCTCCTGAGCAGACTGCAACCAGATGTTGCGGCGGCCTCCCTTGCTCTCCATAGTCGCGGCCTCCAGGCTGCAGAGCAGCAACCAATGGCTGAAGTACTGCAAATGGAGCAGGTTCAGATGTTCACTCTCCAGCTGCAGAAATGCTTGATGGTCCTCAGGGGGACACTCACCTGAAGCTCTCTCCACAGCTCTATACATAAAGATGGGAAAATCAAACGTTCTAGCAAAACCACAATAGAACAAAGACAAGATAAAGAGCAGAGGTTTTTAACATGTAAGTGCATGCTGAATCACTATTGTGGGTACCTGTTGTAAACTGCACAGTTTCTCCTCTGGGGGCAGTACTTGCAGGCCTGCTGGTCAGAGATGACGTCAGGTAAAGGTGCCATTTGGCTTTTACCCTCCATCCTGACGATGCTCTTCCCAACATGATGAGCCAGTGTGTTCCTCAGTTTGATCAACTCTGTGACGACCAAAAGAAACAAGTCAATACGAGTTGCTGGAATTTATTCCAGCTGTAACAAAAATGCAATAGAAACACATTTTTTAAAGGTTAAGACAATTACAAAACGGTCATGTGTAACATCAAGAAGTCTCTCAACACAAACCTCTTCTGTCCATGTGGTTGCCCACTATAGGATGTAGATTGCCAGTCTTCAAGTAGATGAGAAAACCTGCCTCAGCATCTACTCGTCTCTCAGAACTCATGAGAGTATACAAGATAACCTGGAGAATATGGAGGGGAAAAGTTCAGCATACAGATTCATGATTCAGGCACTGACTAAAAATATCTCCCTTTTCTCTTGATTCTTAAGTGTGCGCAAAACATTTTTGTTTTTTGCTAAGGTCTGATCCAAAGCAGTATGTTAATTTAGGTCTCCATCACACCTTACCTGGCTGCGATGCTCAATCGAGTTGGATTCCTTGCCAGTCTTCAGCTCCAGAGGCACAATCTTGTCCATGTGTTTCCTCCCACGCCGGTGAATCCTCACTCCTGCAGTCACATCAATCTTCCCTTTCAGACCAAATCGTGGAGACCAGATGTTCTCCTCAATATCAACAAAGTCCGTGACTGTGACACTGCATGCCGAGTCCTGGTGGCTCAAGGACCCATCGCTTGGGCTGATAACACAAAGACGCATAATGTATTGCATCGACACATTTGACAAAAACAAATAGAAAACAACACAAATATCTATTGAACAGATGAATAATGATACAATGTTCTATACCCCTGCCCAAGAAGGAAATCACAGGAATGAGTGATGCTCACAGTTTGAGAGTCAGTTGTTTCTGCCCTGCCTGTGGAGACGTATGGAGGTAGTCTTTGGCCCACTCAGTCAAAGCAGGAAGGTACTCCTCTACCTCCTGCTTCATGTCTGCTTGAGTCAGTTTCAAACTGTACCTGATCAAAAAGAAATATTTGCTATTAACTGTGATTAGAAGTAAAGTGGCCATTTTGTGCACACCACAGCACAGTGTGAAAAGTGTGAAATTCTTCTCTGCATTTAACCCATTCACCGGAGTGAAGCGATGCAGCGTCCAGGGGAGAGGTGTGTGGGCACAGTACCTTGCTAAAGGGTACCCCAGTGGTGCCTCTGGTAGTACAGGGACTCAAACCCACAACCTTCCGATCGCAGGGGCAAGTCTCTAACCACCAGGGCACGAGCCGCCCCAAAGACAGCTTTGAACCCAGACCGTTCAGTCTACAGGCCAATGGCCAAACCACTCAAACATGAGAGGGGCATAAAAGATGATGGTGAAAGAATTGCCAACTTAATGATAACAAAGATCGTAGTTTTGTAAAAATAAGTCTGCAAAACGAGACACAGAACCCATGAAACCACGGCCATAACTCTTACATTTGTCCGAGGTAGTTCGGGCTGAGCAGTGCTTCACTGGCAAGTTTCTCTAGCTCCTCTGAAGAGAAGTCCAAGGACATGGCAGCTTTCTGGAAGATGTCATGAACTATGGTCCCGTTCAGCATCTGCTTGCTGCCACCATCAAAGGTCTGTAGAGATCAAAGTCCAACAAGGAGAGCATAGTCGTTGAGAGCATGTCATAAAACTAAATAGAAAGTTAAATGATGAACATTTTCGTTCATAGCATCACCCTGAGCACTGCTCACGCTCGCTGCTACCTTAAACATCTCCCCAAGCACGGCCCGTCTCATGCAGCGGATGCTGCTAGCGATGCTGGTCCCAGAGATTAGCAAGTCAGGCAGAAGAACCAAGTAACCAGAGTGCCTGTCAATCACCCACGAGCCAGAGATACTCTTCCCTTCCAAGTGAACGATGTCCCCCACAGCAACAGGAGTGGTCTCCCTTAAACAAGAAGTAATGCAAAGGTCAATCTGACACTAAATCAGCACAAGATCGATTTATTTTATTAATTCAACATATTACTGACCATCCGTCTTTCAGAATGCAGGTCTCTGTGGGCTGTGCAGTCTTTGAACAGGTGATGGTTAAATGTTTCTCAGCATAGCCTTGAGATCCAGTAGTTTCTTGCAAGTTTAGAACCCAGTACCGGTTATGGAGTCCACTGGTCAGTACGATATTTTCTGGAATGCCTGCCTTGTTTCTGTAGGTGAAAAAAGAAGACATGTCCTACATAAATAAGGATTCACAACTAAAGCTTTTGTTAAAGCATGAAACCAAACCAAGACATTATTTTAAATAAATCCTACTGCATGGCAAGACATACTCAAGTTTGGGCTTCTTTCTGTGTTTTGTCTCTCCAAAACTTTCCTCCATCCCATCCTCAAACCAGCTCTCCTCCAAAACACTGAAGTTCTGAGAGGTTGTGAGAACCTTTCCAGTGACACCAAGATTTTTCACTTGGTCTTTAGAAAGTTCCTTGAAAGATTTCTTTTCAACTGGACAACTGATGGGACTTTCCCGAATGTCAGCGAAGTCATTACTAACCCATGAACCGTATGAAACCACAAGATCACGCTGATTGTCTCCTAAAAGTTCAGCCACATCAGTCTTTGGCTCTGCAATGAGAGGAAATACATTCTCCTTCTCATCTTCATTTGAGCTACTTCTATGGTGATGACTGGCTCTTGAGAGTTTTGAGGTTGAACCGGTGGTCCGACGTAGCTTCTCTGGGGTCATCTTTCCCAAATACACCTCAGGCACTCTTGATCCCAACATGATCTCAGACAGAACCTTCTCAACTTTGTAAGGCTTTTTTTCAGCACTCTTTAAGTTACCTTTCTGTGCTGTATCCTTTTTAAACTCAGACGAGTCACGAATAATTTGAAGAAAATCATTGACGTCATCTCCTGTTGAGCTCAGGTCTTCTTCAGAATCTTTCGAAGGTGGCCTGGTTCTAGGCCTCTTGGCTGTTTGGAGGTTCTCCGAACCGTGCGTCAGTCTTTTCACAGAGCCAAAAGGGCCAATACCATTATTCACCTCAAAAACGTCCCCAGATTTTGGGCTCTTCTTGTCCTGTGGCTGCACTGACTTGGTCTTCAGATTAATTTTGCCACTAGAGCCTCTGGAACATGGGCTTCGAGAGACAGGGGAGCTTGGACTATCTGTGGATGTCCTTGTTTGGAACTGTGATTTTGTCTGGCTGTTCGGTGTCTCTGGGATGGTGAAGGGGGACAGTGGGATTCTTCTGCTTTCCTTGGTACAAGACTTCACTACGTCAGGATCTATACCTGTGACTGAACACGCGACTGTCCCCTTTTTGGGGGATTTTGGTGACACCTGTGAAAATAAGAAAGGCAAGTGAGGTACAATTATTTATTTATTTATTTCTTTATTTATTTTTAACACTTCCTCTTCAATATAGTGCACTAGTTTCCAAAGGGGTAAAAACAAATTTACCTCTATGGTCACTCTATGGACCACTATCTGTCAATAATCTTCATGAAGGCCTGCTCTTGTTATTCAACCCCATAAAGACTCTTTTCTTATCTCCGGATAGACCTGAGGAGGATGGTTCCCCTTTTGAGTCTTAGTAACTCTGGGGTGGGTGTTTGGCCCATTTGATATAATACAAAGGTCATCCGGGAATGACAGAAGGCTGTACTGGGCACATTAAGTAGAATTTGTTCGGGACAAGAGCCTTTAACTACAGTATTTTAAGAGTCCTGTGTGAACCCTGATGATCAGTCATCATTTTTGAAGAGAGCTGATTAATCTGTAGGCTTAATGTGTCTCTTCTCTGTTGGACAGCCAGTTAAAGCTTGAGCAAAATCACTGGATCGCAAGATTTAAACAACGGACGCAACACAATCGACTAGCCTTGGAATGCACGGCAAATTTCACACTTAGCATCATTACTGGATCTTCTCACTCACAGCACCTGGGAGCAACATCAGCTTCTTACCTCTGAGAAGAAAAATGAAGAAATGTTGGACTGCAGTCCTCTGCTGACCTGTAAAATAAACACACAACTTCAGTGTTTTCTGACCTTATTTCATACTTCTTACTGCACTGTTTTGTTTGTTAAACAATGTTTTATGTCTGTTGCACTATATCTACACTGTGGAACCTGAGCTTCGCCATTCGTCTTTCTGTACACTTGTATATGGTTGAGATGACTTTGACCTGACTTTGACTTTTTTCGTCACACATTGTCTCCTCAGAGTGGCCTACAGAGTAGACAGAGTGAATACTAGGTAAAATAAAGTGATTCTGTTTTGGAAGCATTATTTAAAAAGGCGATATCAGTCTATCAAGATAGTTTAAGCCTTTGAGGCTAAATAATGTAGTACTATAAATTACATATTCAGAAGCAGTTTGTTACATTTATTTGAATTATTTCTGATGTTTTTTTGTAATAAATGTTGGAAACAGCTGTGCATTGATTATTTTTAAAAGATATGGGGGTGGGCACAAGCCTCTGGAATGAGAACAGACTGTAGTAGAATATCTATAGGTTATAATATCTATTTGCTGTATTGACGTTGTAGAATATTGTATTTATACAGAGTAAATGGAGTGAACACTGGTGTAATATGAAGTGATTCTGTATTAACTGACATGGGGAAATTAGTCTATTGAGAGCTTATTAGATGTTCAGTGCAACAAGAAAGAGTAAAATATCAATGACAATATAAAAAAATAACAACAGACATAAACAAGAGTGTCACACAGTAACATGAACATTAGTGTAACAAATGACAGTGTAACCCAGTGTAACAAATGACTGTAACCCAGTGTAACAAGTTACAGTTTAACACAGTGTAATAAATTGGTGTAACAGTGTAATTAGTGTGTACAGTGTAACACTAACATTACTGTGTGTAAGATCTAGTGAACTGTACCAGATCAGTAGTGCAGAACGGTTTATGAAAGTGTCTTAGTGTTAATGCAATAAAAAAAATGCAATTAAATAGCAGCAGATGATAAGGTAATGATATTAACATTTAGTAACATTAAACCAATTCACAGACTGAACAACTGAGTTGCATATTGCACAAATCAGAACATAACAATGTTTTAAACAACTTAATCGATCGACGTTACTCACCGAGGTTTTCCTGCACTTGCTTTTCATCATGGTTGAAATTAAAGTAGAACAATCCTAACGTAACCAGGAGGGGTTTTTTTTTGTTGTGTTGTTTGTGTTTGACAGCAGGTTTAGAGTCAGTTATTGTTCAAATTCAGCTTCTTCGGCCTCAGCGGAGAAGATTTTACTCCCATTCTCGAACTGCGAAGAAAATAAAAAGTCAAACTGAGGGATTTTTAGATGAATTAAGGAGAGAAATCTGAGTGTCCACACACACTCGACTTTCTCTCATTCATAAATACGCGCCAACGGAAACTGCCTGTATAAAACACACACACACACACGCACAAACGCACAAACGCGCACACACATACACACGTACACACATCGCCCTCTAGTGTCGCACAGCCAGCCTCCACCACTATTTACACCAGCTCACTCCAGACTTCAAGCAACCCTACATGGACAAAAGTATTGGGACACAACTGTTTTTCAGGGTTTGTGCTAGACCCCTTACTTCCAGTGAAGGGCAGTCTTAATGCCTCAACAGACCAAGACATTCTGGACAACGCCATGCTTCTAACTTTGTGGACGCAGTTTTAAGAAGAACCTTTTCTATTCCAGCATGACAAAGCGAGCTCCATAAAGACGTGCTGTAGGAGTTCAGTGTGGAAGAGCCCTGACCTCAACCCCATTTACACAAGATCACTTGTTGTGTCTTCTGGATCATATCTGAATGTGCATTTATGGCATTTTGCAGACACTTCTATCCAAAGCAACTTATGTTCCCTAACTACGGGGGACAGTCTTCTTGGAGCAACTTGTGTAGGGGGTCTTGCTCAGGAACCCAGTGGTTGGATTTGAACCCATGACCTCTTGGTCCAGAGGCAAATACCCACTAGGCCACCACCACCCCAATCCACATCAAACGCACTACACATACACATTTAAAACAGGAAAATGAGGATCAGCACAGGTGATTGTTTGTTGTATGTGAGCTAATTTGCATATTCACTACACAGTGAGGCATAAGAGTGCAGCTGATAGCCTAGTGGTTACGGCATTTGCCCTGTGGTCAGGAAGTTGTGGGTTTATTTCCCAAGACTGTTAGTGGAACCTCTGAGGTTCCCTTGAACAAGGTACCGTCCCCACATACTGCTCCTTGGGCACTGTGTTCCTGGCTGCCAAGTCTAAACACACACAGCTAAATTCTGGTTAGAATGAGATCTAGAGACCAGGTGTAAAGTGAGTCATGGTTACTTACCTGGAAACTCCAAGCCCTCCGTCATATTAGTAAATTCAGCCACTTTCCATCCATTTTCAAAAGTCACTCAGTATAGTTCAGATATGAAACGGTAAACCATAGAGAAATGTACCAGGAAAATGTCTCCTAGGAAAATCCACCATTTTATTTCCCCTCCAGAACTCAGGAGGCCCTATATTTAGTCATTTTGACATGATAAGTAATTGTGTTTGTTGTCTTGAGATCTCAACATATTAACGCCAATTTCACAATTTAGCAAATGTAGTGTTTATGAGATAAGATTTTCCTACTTTTCCTACTTTTCTTTTTATTATTGTTGCCTTTAAACATAAGGCTTTAATTATTTTTTATCACCATGTGAGTGTCAGATCTTATTCATAAGGTCATGCGGCCCTGACGCTGTTGCCTGTAGTTTTAATTCTCAAAACTATTATAAAACAATGGCTCGAGCATTAGCCAGTAAATGTTTCGGACGTCTGGTTCCTGTCCCTACCAATGTGAAAAATGCACAGAGATTCTGTAAGTTTCTCTGTAATTGAGCATTTCACGAATCACTCTGAATATCATCTTAACTATTTAATTATGCATACAATTGGAAAACTGCAGTGGAGTTCCCGTTTAAGATGAGGATTGGATGTTCTGGAGCAGCCACACAAAAGCCTAAGGTCCAACCAGTACCTCGCAATTGAGTTGGAGCAGTGTTTGTAACCCAGCAACAGTACCTGATCTCACCAATACAGTCAAATCCTCACAGCAATGTTCGAGCAATATAACGGCCTTCCAAAAGGGGTAAATACTGTCATTTCAGGAAAAGAAGGGACAAACGCACTTGATTCCATCGGATGAACAGGTGTCCCCATATAGAGTATTTAAAGCTCATTCTGTACTGAAAAGTGAGAAAATTCCTAAACCATGGACACCACACTGAGGATACTATGCGAGAAGAGCCATTTATTGGATGTGTTTTGCTGTGGACAGTGGCTTATGATAAATATGGAAAAGTGATCCAGGCATAACACAATAGCATTGAAACCTGAGCACCAGCTCTAAAACATTCATGGAAATCCAGCGCAGTCCAGTCAGTAGGAGATCATCTGCAGGAGCTGATATGGAGGCCGTAGAGCAAACACTGAAATGTCCCGTCTGCGTGGACCTCTTTACCGAGCCCGTACTGCTCCCCTGCGGCCACCGCTTCTGCCGGACCTGCATTCGTACTGTGTGGGACATGGATGGTCCTGGAGAAGGTTCAGGTGGACCTCTCTTCTGCCCTGAATGCCAGACCTTCCTTCCATCCGACCTGAAGCTGGAAATCAACATGGATCTTCGGCGAAAGGTGCAGCGCTCAAGTGCCTGTGGAGATGAACTAGAAGAAACATCACCACCATCAGCTGTGATGTGTGACCACTGCGTTGAGAGAAGTTCTGTGGCTGTAAAAAGTTGTCTGAGCTGCGATGCGGCTCTATGTGCGACCCATACCCTCCATCACCTGGAAAAGGAGGTTCTCAGGGGACATACACTCATCGATGTGACCGAGAACATTCTTTGCTACAAATGCGGAGATCATGGCGAGGAGCTGAAGCTGTTCTGTCAGGAGGACCAGGCCGCAGTGTGTTGTCTCTGTGTGGTGGTGGGCCCACATAAGGGTCACCAGGCAGTCCAGCTTCAAGAAGCCTCTTTGGACTTCAAGGTATGAGATGGCCAATGATGTTGATTGCTTTCACTGTAAAATGATTAAACTGTGACAAATGACAACAAGCAGAAGAAAAAAATAAGCAGCAAAAAAGCAGTAAGTTAGTAAGTAAGTAAGTAAGTGAACTTTATTGTCATTCATGCCATACAACAGTACAACAACGGATGCATAGCTGAACGAAGTTCTCCGGAGGCTCAACTTGCAGACATAAAAGACAAGTGCACGCAAGACAACATACGGACATTACAAACGTTTTGCGTAAGACAGCACAAGACAGCACATTACAAACAATATATAGAAGAAAAAAATAAATAAATAAAATAAAATTTTAAAAAATATATATATATATAAATGTGAAACCAGTCAGTGGGTGAAATATAATACGAAAGAAAATATTGCACATTGTTTCACAGTGATTGTAGTATTGCACTAAAATCTTTAGACTTGTTTGTGGTAATGAAGTGCACAGTGAGGGAGAGAGCAAAAGGTTTCACAGAAACTAGCAGCATTTCTGGGCCACCATGGGGAGCAAGAAATTCCTTTTTAAACTGTTACAAAGATTTCTAAGCCTGTACTACATAAACCAATTAAAATGCAGTTTTCCATGATACTGGTCCTTTAAAGTGGCCTAATTAAGTGAAATGATATTTGTGCATGCTGATCATTTCATTAAATTGTTATTTCTCAAAACAGTAAAATAAATTCGCTCGATAAAATGGCTTTAAAATAGTAAAAGTCTCAAGGTGGTTTGAATCTTATCTTGTAATATTCTGAGAAATATTAAACGTACTGCCTAAATCTAAGATGCTGTCATTCATCAACATAGGATTTTCTGTGTCAGGTCTAGACACACCCTTGTTGTCTTGAAAATAAAAATAAAATAATGGCTGTTACTTTTAACTGAGCTTTTATTTTTGCTCGTATGTAAAAATTCACTTCGTCTTAACTTTCTCATACACTACAATGTGCTGTAGAATAATGCAGACCTGGGGTGTATGCTTATTCCATCTCTCCTTTAGAAACAGCTGCAGAAACGAGACACCCAGCTGCTGGAGAGGAGGCGTGTGGCTGAAAGAGCAGTGGAGGACTTGGGCCTGCAGGTTTCAGAGGTTTCGGTGAATAATCATGGAACTACAATATTTGACACTAAATGTTAACAGAGCTGTCACTTTTAGTCACTTTTACTACAGTGCTTATGGTTCATACTAATGGCGCTGTGTGTTTTCCAGTGTACTGCAGAGGCCTATAAAGTCCAGATAACAGTGAAATACAGTCAAATGAAGGCTCTGATTGAGAAGGACGAGCAGCTGATGATGGATATTCTAGAAACAGAGGAGTTTTACACCAGAAAGTGCCTGGAGTCCAGGAGAGAGTCTCTTGAGTGGCATATCAGTGACATTAATGCTCTTCTGAGTGTGAGCGCATCTCTCCTGCAAGAAAAGAACAACCTAAAGTTTCTGCAGGTGCATGGCAGACTTTATTAATCTTCTACATATAATATTTATCTCTGCATATTGATTTTCATATCACTAACGTCATATAATCAACATGTCATTTTACAGCAAATCAAAAATTACAGACTTGGGTAAGTGTCACATTCTTACAACAGTAATATTTATGACAAAACTGTTTTTTGCATACATAAATACGAAAGTAAGGCCAGATCGTTTTCGTTTTATTTAAAACTGGTCGGTTTGTGTCTGTGTTATTCAAACCCATATCGGAAAAAGCAACATGTTGTGAAGAGAGATGGCTCCCTGCTTCCTACATAGTGCATTATATAGAAATTAAAATACACCAAAACAGTGTATAATGTCTAATAAAGAGCCACTGGTGATTCAGCCATGTGTGCAGAATTCCATAATGGACAAACTGTGCACTTAATGAGTGTAGAAACTGGAATTTTATAACTTACATAGAGCCCGCTAAAAAGAAACAGGCAGCCATTTCGCATTCAAAGTGCATCCAGACAAATATATTATTAACAGTTTAGTTGCTAAAGAGCGGGAAAAGGACAGTATCGGACTGGTATCGGTATCAACAGATACTCAAGGTTGGGGTACCTGATAGGTATCGGACGTGAAAAGGTTGGTATCCGTCCACTCAGATGTGATTTTATTATCAGCTTCAGTGTTTTCAGGCTTTCATTATTATACACTGTTGATCTTAAGAGTCTAAGGATCGTGTATCATGGTCACAGGGCAAGACAGGATTTGGGCCCACTGTCATCCCTGGAGGGAGGATTCACCACCTCACCAAGGATGGAAATGGTGGAAAGACTGGTCAATAACTTGTATGAAGCTATGTTCCAAAACACGAGGCGACTGTGGATGAGTATGTACTTTAAAAATGAATTTAAGTGTGTTTTCTGCCACACATTGTCCTGCTCAGATAAATTCTACACTTACAGCGTTTTTCCACTGACCGTGCCGTACAGCGAACAAATGTAGTTCCATCACAAATAAAGCTATGACGTGCTGTTACGCCCTGTACAACATATGACAACGGGAGGAGTTATAGAGTCTGATGGGTGAGTGAGTGATAAGTGAGGGAGTTATAGAGTCTGATGGGTGAGTGAGTGATAAGTGAGGGAGTTATAGAGTCTGATGGGTCGGTGAGTGATAAGTGAGGGAGTTATAGAGTCTGATGGGTCGGTGAGTGATAAGGGGAGGAGTTATAGAGTCTGATGGGTCGGTGTGTGACAGGGGGAGGAGTTAATGGAGTCTGATGGGTGGTTGTGTGACAGTGTGTTCATTGGAGCACTTACTGGTGAGTCTGTAGCTAAAAGTTCTTCTCTGTTTTACCATAACACTGTGGAGTCTGTGATCAGCACTGTCCACATCGGACTAAAGTCTAGACAATGTTCTCCTTTCAGCCAGTTTCCAAGTTATGAAGTTCCTTACCCACTTCTATATTTTGTCTCCTTTCAGATCTCAGAGAAATACATTTAGACGCAGAGTCAGCACACTCAAAGCTGGAGGTTTCCTCAGACATGATGGAGGTCCGGTGGGGTAAGCAGGCCATCAAGGAGAGTGAAGATACAGAACAAACTTCCTCTGAGTACAGCATCCTGGCCACGGAGGCTTTTTCCAGTGGCTGCCACTACTGGGAGGTGGTGGTCTGGGAGAAACCATACTGGTTAATCGGTCTGTCGTACAAAACCGATGCAGGGGCCGTAGATGCAGAAGGCTCTGTAAACAAGGCATTCTGCTACATTTACCATGGAAATGGAAAATATCTTTTATGTAATGGCTCTGAGGAGACTGTGCTGACAGTGGGAAAGAAGATTCATAAACTCGGGGTGTGGGTGGATTTCCAAAGGGGATCAGTGTCTTTCTATGATGGAGACACGCTGACATTGCTCCGTTCTTTCACTGTAGAATTGCTGGGGCCTATCACACTTATGCTCAACCCATGCGTTGGTTTACACGGGCAGAACATGGAACCTCTGGTTTTATTCACCCTTAAAGGCCAAAAGTAGTATAGCATGGCATTATTGCAGTGTTTTTTGACACCTTTCTGTGTAATGTATATACATGTTTAGGTCTAAAGCAGTGAATTATTAACTGTTTTAAGTAGTAGTGAGAAATAATATGTAACAGTGGCCCTCAGCTGTCAACATTGCCTCCAATGGTGCAGAGAAATGGAGCCTTTTTTCAATTTGTTTAAATAAAAAAGGGGGAAAATGCAGCACACATAACACACTGTAAAAACCTTTGGTAGAGCTTGTGTTTGTTGTGATTTACTGGCATTTGCTAGTGTAGGATATAGTAAAAATTAGATTCTAAATATGTGTTACTACTCAATGACTTCCAGCAAGTGTAATGATGGGCATTTGATTTACTCAGACACCAAAACATTACCTGAGTACTGGAGAACACACGCCCAGCTATTACATTAGGCTTGTAAAACACACACATTTATAAGTAGATGAGTGAATGAATAAATGAACAGGATAAGGAAGGGATCATCATTGGCAGTTGTGAACCAGGGTAATTTGTTATAATTTGCTTTAATGCTACCGTAGATGAGGAAAGGGGGTGTTAATTAGTTCTATTCAGTCGGTTTCTTATTTTTAAATGGACTAAAATCAAATAAAGACTTATTTAGCATTTTATTATGAATCCCCCCCAAAAATAATACTTCCTAGCTAAAATTGCAGTTCTATACCTCCTAGCTCATGACTGGGTGTATGTTTTTAATACTGAAGTTGTTTTACTAGTAAGACTTTCTGAAATCTGTTTGAACCAAAACAAAACTAATTAAGCGTGCTTTTATTTTGGCATCCTGCGCCAGGAGTGCGCCGCGCCTGTAGAGAGCGGTAAATCCGCACAGAGAGAGAGAAGGAGGAGGAGAAGGAGGAGAATAGTATGGGCTGTGAAGGCTGGTAGAGGACAGTTTTGTGTCTTGGGACAGTTTTGAGTGCTGTAGTCCTGAACCTGTTCGTATTTGCGCTACGAGGGAGCTGAGATGCGGATCAGCCGCACTTTGCTCTGTGCCGCGTTCAGGACGGGGTTTGATTTCGGGCAGAGAGAAGTGGCGCACTGGTTCCCCGGACACATGGCCAAAGGTGCGTCTCACCTCCACAGAGTGTTCAGTTACACACACAGTATTAATATATAATCAATACTGTCACCCTGCAGAGTTATAAACACACCAGTCACATCACTGTGTTCAGTTACACACACAGTATTAATATATGATCAATACTGTCACCCTGCAGAGTAATAAACACACCAGTCACATCACTGTGTTCAGTTACACACACAGTATTAATATATGATCAATACTGTCACCCTGCAGA
>JBBJLS010000148.1:4149414-4162376 GCA_037577275.1 Bryconaethiops microstoma | reverse complement strand
CAGAATGAGGTGCTTGTGTAGGAATTTAACAGACACTGGACTGGAACGGTTTCACACTCATAGAGATGCTGATTTAAGAATAAACTGCAGTGAACTCTTATTTTATTCCAGAACTGTACATGTGATGGAACAGAGTAATTTAAATGATGAGCAATTTGAAATGTGGACAATGCAAGGCTTCATTTCTTCCTCTGTAAAGAGGCTGACTAGAGCAGTGGCAGCACTGAGGTGCACCTTGGGGTTGAAATAGCGGCAGGACTGAGGCATCGAGCCACCAAACAGCGCGATGCGGAAGTCGTGCTTCTTGCGGCGTGGACGGCTGCTCTCCCCGAGTTCCTCTCGATCCTCAGGGGACAGAAGATGATAACGCATTCCACCTGACACACAGACACACACAGCCATCAGAAACTGCCATCAACAGCCTTGTGACACACAGGCATCAATGAGCATCTGATATAATATCAATAACACTGGGCAACGATTAAAATTTTTAATCTCGATTAATCGCATTGTTATACGCAAAATTAAATAATTAATTCAAAAGTAGTGTAATGCACACTTAAATTCTTAGAGTACTGCTATATGAACAAAAGTGCAATAACATTTGGTTTGCAAACACTTTAAACAAATAAGCAGTGTTCCCTTTAACACAGCTACATAGTTACAGTTCAAATATTTCTGTAAATCTCAAACATTAATGTAATCAAATCAAATACAAAACCAAAGCTATTTGCCACTGCAGGGAATTCATGTTTTATCTAGTTTATTATAGAAAAACAAGTTCCTCTCAGAGTCCAGAGCATTATAGCAGCTGTAACGGGGACCAACTCCATATGAAAGTCTCTGTATCTGAATGCAGTGTCATTAAAGTCTCTGTTGGTGTAATGGTCAGGTGTCCCATTACTTTTGTCCATATAATATGGACAAAAATATAATGGAAGCGCTCTACGTATCGCCTGGTTTTTGCAAGGGTCAGTCCCATTATTTTTGTTTATATTACCTATTATATTACATATTATATGGACAAAAGTAATGGGACCCACAAACACAAAAAACAACTTTCAAAATAAAAGTATTTTTTAAAAACCTGCGTTAACGCACAATAAAATTAAGTAAATAATGAGTTAACGTGATAATAATGCGTTAACGTGCCCAGCCCTAAATATCAAACATGAATTTCTTCCCTCACACTGCCAGTAATGGCTTTATCTGTGGCTGAATTTTGAGTGCAGTAGGGGCAACTCACAGATGACCATTTTGAGACACTCTGGGTTGTCCTGGATCAGAGGCTCAGCCTGGACGGTCTTACTGAGGAAGTTCTTGGAGACGAGAGGAAATCGTACTTTGCTCAGTATGTCCACGATGTACTGCTGCCGGTTCAACACGTCATACTTCAACCACCGTACAGCCGCGTCGTAAATCTGCAGGAATACACAGAGCTGAACACCTTTCTCTAGAGGTGCTCCTACATCACTATGCAGGCAAGGTTATATATAACAATAACAGCTGGCCATCTAGTATTAAGATCTGGTCTTTCTTCTTTTAACCTTAAGGTGTCATAACGTTTTACAATTTTTTATATTTCTGGATTGTTAATATTTTTTAACATTTTTGAACCTCATAGAAAATCCTTCCTTCCCACCACCATCAGACTCTGCAACTCCTCCCTCAGTCACAGACCCACACAATCATCTCTGCAATAGACTCCTGCTTCTTGCTGTATATCTATTATGGGTTAAAAAACTATCATTGTGTGTAAAGACTATGTGCATTATTTTGCTATGATGTGCAACAGTCTACTATGTGCATTATTATGTGCAATATCATATGTTGTTCTCTAAATGGGTGCTAAATCACTTAATTACTTGCAATATCTTAAGTGCAATAGTCTTCATGTGCAATATTACTATTTAGTCAATGATTTTCTAAAAGTGCAATAACTTATTCCAAACTACCATTTGTGTCAATGGTTTTTCACTCAGCTGCGTTACTTATAGATAGATATTATACCATGCATTTATGTGTGTATCAGAGTCTATTCATATTGCGGTGCTTTCCTTTCTACAGATTTTTATTTAGATTTTATTTAGACTTATTTTATTTTATATTGTTGTGTCTTTGTGTGTTGTGGCAGTCGTCACATAAGCAATTTCCTCCGGGATCAATAAAGTTTTCGGATTCTGATTCTTTTCCCCCAATCCCCAAAACACGCTGGGAGGGTCGAAGC
Source organism: Bryconaethiops microstoma (assembly GCA_037577275.1). Classification (NCBI taxonomy): domain Eukaryota; kingdom Metazoa; phylum Chordata; class Actinopteri; order Characiformes; family Alestidae; genus Bryconaethiops; species Bryconaethiops microstoma. The sequence goes on along the minus strand of JBBJLS010000148.1, from coordinate 4,160,149 downwards.
CATCAGATCTTTTCAAACTGCTGCTTATCATGATAGAGCCGCTCAGTGTGCTTGGAGAATGCTAAGTGCCAATTCTGCTGCGTCAAACAAAATACACCCCTGCATACACAGGGAGCAACATGTTTAATAACACTATAATAAACTAAACTTTTACCATGGCTTACAATATTATTACAGATAATGATAATGTTAATATAGTCATATACAAAGGTTTGGGCACCCTTGGTCATATTACAAGTTAATTTTCTTAGAGACAATATCTGCATTCTTCACAGATAACACACATTTTTTAATACACTGCTACAGTTTAGTTACTTAATTTAAAATAAAAAGTAAAGAAACCTGCACCAAAAATTATGGTATTTTCCCATTTCTTTACTTTACAGCATGTGTTAACTTATCAACATATCATCTGAGGTATCATGTGGTATTCAAATCTGACTGTACATGTAATATTCTGAATAGATATACAGCGTACCACGGAGGTTATGTTCCAAGAGCTCCCGCGTATAGTGAAAAACGGTGAATATGTGATGTGGTAAAAAAAATGCCTGATAATACAGTTTACACTGAGCTGCTGTCTCCCGCAGTGCTAGAATGTAAATACTGATGTTACCCCTGTATAGACTGGACTGTAATTCATGCAGCGCAAATTCTTTGGTATAGGCAGGTAAATACAGTAATAAATGAATTCATTACTGTATTTGAAAATACAGGGCTTTAAGAAGAACAAAACTAAAAACTCGAGAACGCTCGAGACGCTCCAGGGGGGAAATTCTGGACTGCAGCTGCCAGAGATGAGCCACTGGGCAGCAGCCAATAAGCTGCAAGGAGAAATAAATAACGTTCTCGGATTGGCTACTTTCAAACCTCCCGCCTCCTAGTACAGCTGACTGTGACGTCCGGGCCTTGTCCGCCACGACCCCTCGTCCAAACATAAACAACCAGCACGAGGACGAGGGGGTGTGGCGGACGAGGCCCGCATGTCACAAAAGCAAAAAAAAATGTGGAGGGTGTCTGCAGTTTCCGCGTTAGTGCAGGGGGGTTCCGCGAACAATTGTTGGTTCAGTTTTCAGAAAAAATCTGGGATAGACCGAACCCGCGACTGCTGAACCGCGATTAAGTGGGGGGTTATGTGTTGGAGAGTATATTTTTTCAGAATTTCTATCTTCCCTGATAGCTTTTTGTATAGTGCCACAGCAATCTTTATTCATTTCTGCAAATCTGTTTGTTTTTACAAAGTAAACAGACATCATGTTTTTGGTTTCACCTTCATGTATACAGCACTAATGTCACCAGTAGGTTTATTTAAAAATAAAAAATTCTGCATCCAGCTGGTTTCATAGCAGAAATGTCCTCAGACTAATGACAGATATCGATCACATATACACGAAAGGATTCAATAATGCTCACAATGTGAATATAGTTAATGCTCTCTATATCAAGTCACACAAATTTGGAGATTCCTTGTGCAAAGTAAGTAACTTCACCCGCTCTTGTACCTGACCCACCCAAATAAACTCACCTGATCCTCGGCTCTGACGGTCAGTGTGTCCTGATGGAGAAGATGTGTGACCTGCTTCACGTCTAGCTGCAAGAACTCGTCCAGTTTGTAGACGTCTGTAAAGTGCTGATAGATGAATTCATCTGCCGCAATCTTCAGCTCTGGACAGTTAAGGCACTCTGCCAGAGCACTAATGCCTGCAGGGGTGGGACACCAGTACCACAGGAGATATATTTAACACACTCATCTTATCATCAACCCCAAAAAATAACAACCAAAAACGACTACAGTACTCAAAGCAGGTACATGTAATATTACCGAGACAGTTAGTTGCGTCCACTTGCTCTTTCAGAAAGTCCACGCACATTTTCTTCACGGGTTCTATCTGGTACTGGTTAGCAGCATTGAGGAGAGACTGGACATTGTTACTGTTGACAGAAATGCTAGAAAAAAAATTAAAAGACAAAAGAACATCATGCAATCTGATCCTTCCTTTTTAAAAGAGAAAAAGGAAATCCTGAAGAAGCTTAAACAGAAGAGAGTCAAGGTGCTCATGATGTGTTCCACACGCTGACCTGCAATACAAACTAAACTGATTCAGTCATTGTCTTACCGTGCAGTGTAGACAAATTCCACCAACAACTCAATGATCTCAGGTTCTGCACCGCCAAGTTCCACCTCATGGTTTGTGGCCTCCATCATGTTGGCTGTGGCAGAAGCAAAAACGGCACAGCGTCCTCTATGTTGTATAACTAATTATCAGACAATCTAGTATCAGTAGTGTTTCACTCATGTCTAAAATAAACATGAGGGGAGGATCCTAATATATATGACGTTACATTATATTCATCAAAACAACTTACACATTGAGTAAACTCTCAAGCTGTAAGACAGTGGGAGAGCAAGAGGACCGTTCTAGGTGCTAAATCTTTAAACAGGGAGGAATGCAAGAAGACGTAAGCTTATTCAGGCTGAAAGAGCACACATAGTGCTTCAGGAGAGGGGGTGCTCTCTGAACAGATGAGTCTTCAGGAGGTTCTTGAAGACAGAGGGATTCTGCTGCTCTGGTAGCTCTTGGCAGCTCATTCCACCACCAGGAACCACAAATGTGAACAGTCTGGACTGGGTTTGCACGTTTCTAATTATATAATTGAGAATTCCATTAAGGCATGTATGATTTGGAATAAAATGAATTCAATTTTTTTATTTTTACTGAACATCCAGCACTCACCATAGACATGCTGAAACACAAGCATCTGACATTGTTCCCTTGTTTCTACATAACAGTATTAAATATTGTAGAAACTGGGACAATATTTCATAAAATGGGACAAAACATACTCGTGTGGCTTTACGTTTGTACACATATAGCCTATGTGGGAAAAGCATGTGGCCTATGTGTTACACAAGTAACAATTAAAAACACAATGCAGATCTTACTGGTGAACATGAGGTTGAAGAAGTGGCTTGCAGCGGCCAGGACCACCCGGTGTGCCAGGATGTGCTTTCCTTGCACGACGAGTATGACATCACACAGGATTCCCTAAAAAAAAAAGCACAGACCTGATTTCAGGACTCTTTAAATGGGGCAGTTTCAGCACACAGTCTGGTGTTACTCTCAAAGCTGCTGTTACTGTAATGTTTAATAGCAATGATGTAGCATAAGAGTCAAATTTAAGGTTCAGGGTTACGTTACTGTCATCAGCAGCTGTGAACACGTACACAGTGCAATGAGACGTTTCTCCACGAACTACACTGACAATAGAAAACACTATAAACAGACAATTGTAACAGTCGTGTATGTCCAAGTATAGTGTGGAAGCGTTGAGCAAGTGCAAGGAATGCCAGAAACAATACACTAAACAGAAAATATGTGACAGTAGTGTGAATGGCATGTGAATCTGAGAAAAAACAGTAAGTAGAGAATACAAAAGAGTAACGTAAGTGCAAAGTGTATGTAAACCATATATTTCACAAGATTACAGTGTGATGAGGAAGTGTGACGAATAATGATGCACCACATATATAGAGAAAGTCTTTGTTTTGCACTAGAAGATCTTTGCACAGGAGACAGTAGCATAGATCCACACTGAGTAAGTGTAAGTTCTGGATTATCAAGTCAAGTGACTGAACATAAGGGTGCCTGTAGTTGCTGTAAACAGATGTAGTGCAGGTCATATTAATGTGCACTTGGAGGTATGCATGGCTCTGCATCACAAGTGAGTGGAGAAGTTAATTTATAATATTCTCGCTCATATGAGGGATCTTAAGCATAAATGTAAAAAGAAAAGAGAAATGTCTAAGAGCTGCACTATCGATATGAATGTTGGAGAGCAATGGAGCACTGGAGGACAACGATGGGACTATTTCACCAAATGCAAAATTGTGTAATCTTCTAAGTGCTTTGGCATTTCTTAGACATTAGAAATGAGAGATTACAGATGAGATGTGGCTGCTGTTTGTGTGGGAGAGCACCAGGTTCTGGCAGTAACAGCATTAGACAGTAGCCTACCTGCTTTCTCAAGTTATTCATGACTCCCATTATGTTTGACAGTAATCTGTATTCCTCCTTAGACGCGATTTTCTTCTCATTTTTCTTCTTAGAGCTCAGAGTTTTTTCGCTGGAGGGGGAGGCCATCCTCTTCATGCCGTGATTCACACACACACACACACCACCCCGATCCAAACACACACCACCCTGGTCCACACACAGTACCCTGCAGCAGGCTGGGTGAAGCTGGAAACACACACAGGAACACTCGCCTTCACAATACAATTCAAAATAAAAGTAGCTGTTTTTTTTTTTTTTTAACGTTGAATGCGTTTTTCCTCAGTTCGTTTTAACCCCCCCAGTTTTCAGAGATAAATAAAACGAGTAAAATACACAAAAGTGAACAAATATGGCCAAAAGTATTGGGACGCCTGACCATTGCACCAACAGGGACTTTAAAGTAAAGTCGACTCTTATAGTCACGTGTGAACTACTTTCTCTGTATTGAACCCATCTAACCAATTCACCAAGGGACGCAGTGGTCAGCCAGCAACTTGGGGTGCCTTGCTCAAGGATACCTCAGTGGTGCCACTAGCAGTCCTGGGAGTCAAACCCACGACCTTCTGAGCATAGGGGCAACCCCTTAACCACCAGACCACAAACTGCCCCTGATGTTGCATTCAAATCCATAGACTTTAATATGGAGTTGGTCCGTCTTTGCACTCTTCTTAGAAAACTTTCCACAAGATTTTGGAGTTTCTGTGGGAATTTGTGTCCATTCATTCTGTAGCATTTATAAGGTCAGACACTGATGTTGGACGAGAAGGTCTGGCTCACAGTCTCCGCTCCAGTTCATCCCAAAGGTGCTGGATGGGGTTGAGGTCAGGACTCAGTGCGGCCTGTCAAGTTCTTCCACACTGAACTCCTCCAGCACGTCTTTATGGAGCTGATTTGTGCACTGAGACACAGTCATGCTGGAACAGAAAAGGTTCTTCCCCAAACTGGGTCCACAAAGTTGGAAGCACGGTGTTGTCAAGAATGTCTTGGTCTGTTGAAGCATTAAGATTCTCCTTCACTGGAAGTTAAGGGTCTAGACCAAACCCTGAAAAACAGTTGTGGCTCAATACTTTTGTCCATATAGTTTTTAACTCATATGTAAGCCTTTCATGACGACTGCTATAAATCTTCTTAAGATTTTATAAAGGCTTATTCTATTACACGTTTGTTGAAATAAGCTTTTATGTTTTTAATGTAGGCGTATGTCAGTGTATGTGCCTCATAGCCTTATGAATACTGGTCTTCAGTGAAGTGTAACCAGAATTTTTTGTATTTGGTTCTCAATGCTAATGCATAAACATACATGTCTCTGTGTATGTGTCTGTTCATGGTTAGGACAGAAGTTACTGCCTAATGGTGATTGGAGTGCCAAATGTGGGGAAGTCGTCACTGATCAATGCTTTAAGAAGAACAAATCTGAAAAAAGGTATTTTTTGTGATTTTGGTCTTCTGCAGTGATGTGATTATGGTTTCTTCTACTCATAGTAAATGTTGAAACATAAAGAATCCTCCTCTCAATTCAGGCAAAGGCTCAAGAGTTGGAGGTGAACCAGGAATCACAAAAGCTGTCTTGACCAAAATACAGGTAATTCATTTTTCACTGGGTTGACTGAGTCTGTTTGATGTTTGGTTGGAAAATTGATTAGGTGCTTGATTTAAATCAGTGTACCAAACTGTGGGGTACAGCCATGCACAGTAGAAGCTTCTCTTTTATTCTGGCATTAGTTTTCTTTGAATTATTCAAGTTCTGTAAACGCTGCATCATTTCTCTTATTTTGATGATTTGTCATTTCCTTTAAAATAATGCTATAAAGAACAATATTTTTATTTGGAAATTATTAGAAATATTGTCAGCAGTTCTTAAAAAGGCAAAGCTGTTCAGTTCAATACTTGCACCTATAAAAGATCACACCTGAGAAACTGAACATTTTTGTAGTGGTCTCATATTTTTTTTTTCCAGAGCTGTGTGTGTATGTATGTATGTATGTATACTCAGATACTATGCATCCGTGTACCAAACTGTGAGGTAAAATTTTTCTCATATTCTGAGCATTAGGGAGGTCTGGATTATTTGCATTTCCCTGGTTATGAATGCTGTTTATTTGTTTTCAGGTTTCTGAAAGACCCCCTATATATTTGCTGGACACGCCAGGAGTGCTGCCTCCAAGGATAGAGAGCGTTGAGACAGGAATGAAGCTTGCTTTATGTGGTAAGACTTTATTTAGGAGCACGTCCTTAAACAACAACATATAAATTCATGTGCAGGTGCTTTGTTGCAGCTCATTATCTTTTGCATGTATATTTTTAAACTAACAACAGGTACCATATTGGACCATTTAGTTGGAGAGGATATCATCGCAGATTACCTGCTTTTTACACTCAACAGACTGCAGCGATTTGGGTAAGTCTAATGCTGCCGCTTGGCAGTTGTTTGCAGTCTTTATGTGGTGATACACCGGTGAAAAAATATCTATCGGCATGAAGAACCATTGTAAAGTTTCTGAAATTTAAGTTAGTTAATACATGTTTAATATGGAATTTTAGAGTATATTTTAAAGCATTATTACTAAGCAGTCCTGGTATTACTGCTGTGTCCCCAGCTATGTGGAAAATTATGAGCTGGAAGGACCGTGTGACGATATTCACAAGGTGTTGAAGTGTATCGCGGTGAAATTAGGCAAGACTCAACGCGTGAAAGCCATCACTGGAGTAGGTGAGTAGGTGTTGAAACATCATTACTCTGACCTTCACTTTGCTGAGAAACATTCATTACTGCAAACACAGTGGTTCAGTTAAAACAGTCAAATCTATTATATGAAACAGTGACTCAGTGGTTTTATGGTATTCAGATATGAAACCTTTCGAACAATAAAATATATAATGAGAACGCTTTGTTCTTTACTCTTAAATCTACAGGAGACATCACCATCAAAATTCCTAACTACACTGCAGCAGCATATGACTTCATCAGAGCCTTCCGGAAAGGACAGCTGGGCAAAGTCATGCTGGACTGATAGACCAGGAAAACAACTGCTTGGCTTAACAGGAGATTTGAGATATTCATGGCCAGTTTAGCTGGTTCGCCTGCGTGAAGGCAGGTTTGACACTGCAGATCGAAGAGGTACTTGCGTTTTTAACTAAGTTCTATTGCAAAGGAGATGCTTTGGTGCCGATATACAGTTGTCTTGTATAATGCACAGGAAATGTTATATGCAATACTATTGTAACAATTCAAAACCAAGATCAATAAAATATCTACATAAAACAGATTGTCCTATATAATATTAAAATAGCACCTTGAATATTCTCATTTAAAATTAGTCACATCATGTAAACATACCAGGCAACCCTTATTAGAGGTCAGTGATAGAAAAATATGACCCAGCAACACCACTCTGAGAATATTTATCTTCAAGGAAAATGAAACTAAGCAATCAAGCCACAAATGCATATAGACAAAGCTTCTGTCATTCTAGTCATTTCTTCCTTTAGAAACTAAATGGAAATGTTTTATTTCAAATCAAATGTTATCCAGAGACATGAAAAGTCTCTTATTGTACAGTTTTGGTGTGTGTGTGTGTGTGTGTGTGTGTGTGTGTGACCATAATCCTATCAAAATGAATTTTACTAAACAGCTGGATGAGTTTCTCATCCCATTGCTTTTTCTCTTACAATGTAATACAACAATTATATTTTATAAATCTTTCTAGAAAGTTACTTATGATCTTTTTTTCAAATGTTCCATACAATAAATTACTAAAAAAAAATCTTACAGAGAAATACAAACCTTTTACAATTGTAAAAACGTACAAACGAGTGAGATGTCACATCCACACAATGCAGGAAGGGAAAACAGACACAAGTGTAGTTGCAGAACCCAACTATCTAAAGGAGTCACTTATACAGTGGTTTTGCAGGTGAATTTGGGTCGTGTGTTCGTCTAGTAATCAGGCAGGTTACTGTGCGCACAGCCTGTGCCCTTTATACACAAAACATTATAGTATAGCAAAACATTTACACAGTTTTAAAAGCTTTTTGAAGGTTTTGATATGATCTGCATAAGTGATATACTTTAGGATTTTATAGTTATTTGCTACTGCTTCTGCTGAAGCAAAATACGCGCTTAAACCAGACGAATTATTTTCCATGAAAGCTTGATAGTGGTTAACCTTCAGTTATTGTACTTCCCTCTGCAGCCTGTCTTATGCGACCAATTTGTGAAGTGCAACAGACAGGGTACACTGAAATACACATTGCACAGTAACTTATAGGATATAAGTGGATCGGAGCCGCTCAAGAAATGACAAAGTTGATCGGCAGTAGTAGTGAGAATAATCCGCTATATTTGAAGTCATTGGTCACCGCACTCGATGTCCTGGCGAAATAAAGCTCCCAGTCGGTTCTGTTGCTGTAATAATCGTCCCCGCGCTCCGAGCTGTCGTCTGGTTTACGCTGGGCGGAGGCGTACCATCCCCCTGCGCCCAGAGCCACCGCGGCACCGGCTGCGGCCGCTCCGGCCACCCGCACAGAGGATGAGCCACGGGCACGTGATGAGCGGCCTCCTCTCGCGCTCCCCCGGGCAGAACCCCTGGCGCCCCCTCGGCCCCCTTTGGACATCACTTGGTCGTACATGAACGCTGACAGGAGCAGGAATATCCAGCAGGTAGCTGTGGCTCTGTTCATTCTGGATCAACCTGAAAATATGAGGCGTAATGATGATTTTACAAATATGATGGGTTTAAATCTAGCATTACACAGCAAAGAACTGGATTTTGGACACTAAAAGACAAAAAAGCTAGAACAACACTTCGTGAGGATCCAGTGTAGACTAAAAAGCAGCTTTTTAGGTACAAACACATTTGCTTAAACTTTTTTTTTTTTTATAAGGTTGCTTATCAATTAAGCCCCACACTGTCATGCAAGTTGGGGTTTTTTTGGTCAAGGAGAGCAACCAAGAGTATCATATTTCAGTACATAATGTAAAAGATTGCATGTTCTACTTATGTTATACAGTTGGGGAAATAATTATTTGGTCCCCTGCTGAATTTGTAACTTTGCTGACTTCCAAAAACATGAACAGTGTCTAATTTATGAGGTAGTTTCATTTTTATGGAGAGACAGAACATCAACCAAAATTCAGTTAAAAACATGTTCCATAAAAGTTATAAATTGATTTGCATGTCATTGAGTGAAATAAGTATTTGAGCCCCTACAACACAGTCAGACTTCTGGCTCCCACAGACTGGCTGTGTGTCACACAGATTACACACAGATTGCAATCAATCTATCAATTGGAGACACTCCTGATCTGAACTCGTTATGTGTATAAAGCACACATGTCCACAGAATCAGTTTCTTCCATTCTAACCTCTCCACCACCATGGGCGAGACCAAAGAGCTACCAAAGGACATCAGGGACGAGATTGTAAACCCTTATAAATGACTTTGTTCGCATCTTCATGAAGAGAGGGACAGTAATGTCTTTCAGTCTCTTAGTTTGTTTGGCACCATTTGAACAACCAAGACCGACTGCTTCAAACTATCTGGTGAGTCATCAGATAGGTGAGCTGCTTTTTCTTTTGTGTTTTTCTAACCATTAAATATTTATACCCACTCAGTATGGGGTTACAAAATCGTTTTAATGCTTATAAACTGTACAGCACTTCTTGTGTGAACTCACAAGCTCTACTGAAGCTTGAATACAGCCATGGACCAACTGCCCATTTCAGCACTGGTTTTAATGTGCCCTTTTCATTTGGCCTTAGCATTTTTCCTGATGAATGTATATTAGTTCAAATGAGAAATTTATACCAGGAGATGCGGGACCAGAGCAACTAGATCATCAGAGACTCACCTCACCCAGTAACAGTCTGTCTATCTCAACTGCCTCCACCTCTACCTAACTGTGTCTCATCTACCTCACTGTATCTCACCTGCATCTCTACCTCACTGTATCTCACCTGCATCTCTACCTCACTGTATCTCACCTACCTCTCTACCTCACTGTATCTCACCTGCATCTCTACCTCACTGTTCCTCACCTGTCTCTCTACCTCACTGTATCTCACCTGCATCTCTACCTCACTGTATCTCACCAGTTGCTCTACCTCACTGTATCTCACCTACCTCTCTACCTCACTGTATCTCACCTGCCTCTCTACCTCACTGTATCTCACCTGCCTCTCTACCTCACTGTATATCACCTGCCTCTCTACTTCACTATATCTCACCTGTCTCTCTACCTCACTGTATCTCACCTGCCTCTCTACCTAATTGTACATCACCTGCCTCTCTACTTCATTGTACCTCACTGTAAGTCACCTGCCTAAGTCATTCACTATCTCACTGTACCTCACCTGCCTCTCTCACTCACTGTACCTCATTTACCGCCCTACCTCACTGTACCTCACATACCTCTCTACATCACTGTACCTTGCCTGCCTCTCTACCTCACTGTACCTCACCTGCCTCTCTATATCACTGTACCTCATCTGCCTCTCTACCTCACTGTACCTTGCCTGCCTCTATACCTCACTATAGCTCGCCTCCCTCTCTACCTCACTGTACCTTGCCTGCCTCTCTACCTCACTGTATCTCACCTACCTCTCTACCTTACTGTACCTCACCTGCCTCTCTACCTCCCAGTACCTCGCCTGCCTCTCTACCTCACTGTACCTTGCCTG
>JBBJLS010000148.1:4084693-4105672 GCA_037577275.1 Bryconaethiops microstoma | reverse complement strand
GTGAATGTGTATATATGTGTGTATGTGTATATATGTGTGTATGTGTATATATATGTGTGTATATATATATATGTGTGTGTATATATATGTGTATATATATATGCGTATATATGTGTGTGTATATGTGCAGATATAAATACATACATACATGCATACATACACACACACACACGTGTGTGTGTATGTATGTGTATATATTCTTTATAGCATACAGTTTTTATTTTATACTGTTATATAGGTTTGTGTATATATGTATAAACACAGTGGGTATCTTCAGATGCCTGGTAGCAGTAGATACTGAATGATAATGTAAGAGGCTTTGATGGCAGCAGAGTTGTTCGTTGCAGCGACGATCAGAGCAGATTCTGAACTGCCCATTCAAAACCAAAGAGGGAAGCCTGAGGCTCGGCTCCTCTTTGTCTCAGCCCCTACATATGGTCAACAGAGTCGTGTAGCGTGACAGGAAGGCCATCTCCTTGCTGCAGAGGCTGTGGGGCAGTCCCTTGTTCCCCTTAGGACTGGAGGATTTAGGAGTAATGGCTAGGGTTTCAGGAAAACGATACATGTAAGGCCTGCATATTAATCAGTCACTGTATCCAGGATCCATGCTGCTGTACTGGGTTGCAGCTGGCTGATTTTTTTTGGACAAGAAAGAATTTCTTTCCATTTGGCAGCCAGATTTTGAGGGGAGGTTTATATTTACTTGATAGTAAAATTAGGAAAAAAGCATGGAGTGTCTCTCTTTCTCTGAATTTTCTCTCATAATCTTTACCTATGTCACACAGTCACATAGATGTACCTCAGTTTCCAGATGCCGCAACAAAATTGCTATTTGTAATTTTATTTTGTTATTAGGGCATGATCGATATGAAAGTACCAAATATACCAACCTTTATATCATTTAATGCAGTTAAATATTTGACTCCAATATTGATGGTGTTTTGACAAATTAATGGGCCAATCAATACACTGGTTGGGCCCTACAGTACTGTGCGAAGGTCTTGGGGACCTGAAAAAATTCTACTTAAAAGCTGTTAAGTCAGTGTTAAAACACTAATATTACAATAAATACAAATAACATTGACACAGTAAATAGTGCTTTTATGTACAGCAAAGTGTTCTCTTTCCTCATGGAAGCCTAGAACACTTTGCTTTTTACTTAATTAGATTAATTTAGGTGTGTTGAATATGGAATTGGATAAATCCAGCTCACAGAATACTGCTTTTTAGAATAAAGGACATCTTGATACTTTTTACTGCTTTCTTATTTCTTAGCATTTATTCTAATGTTCATTTGTGTTTTTGGTGGCAGAAAGAAAACACTGCTTATAGAAATGGCTTCAAATTATTTTGCACAATTTCCCAAAACATTGGTACAGTACTGTAGTTCATTTGGTTCAGCCATTATTGCCGGAAACAGGGCCGTCCTGTTGCTAGCTAGTCCACTGGCTTGGCCATGGCGCCAACTTCTTTTTCCCAGCATCTTCATTCTGTTTGACAAGGTTTTCCATGTGCTAGTGTGTCTCACTGTAATCAGATTATTGGCTCTCAGCACCACTTGCACTCCCAAGATCATGCCATCTGCACTCAAGACTCCTTGGCAGGGCAGAAAATTGCTGGCCGTCCAAAGAGAGATGATCAAAAAGAGTTTTTGTCTTTTCAACGTGTGTCATATCACAACTGATTGTCGAGCGGTTGCCCCTCACTCCCTAAGCATAAACGTACACATCAGAACATTAGGTCTCACATGACTCTTTCAGTGCTGACAGTATTCCAAGACTGAAGAGTTGGACAAATTTAATGCAGATGAGCGTTGCTCATGTCCAAATGACCTAATAGAAGTCTCCAGCCCTGACGTGGCTGCGTTTTTATGAGTAAAAATAAAGTGCGGTACTGATGAGGCATTGTCTCATCATCCGGAAACTACTTTTAATTTTTAAAAAAAAATTTAATTATTTTTTTTTTGTTTAATGGGTGAAAATGCGTGAGGTATTGATGGTCCATCTTCTATTCTCTAAGGTCCAGTTCCATCGCCATTGCCTCAGGCTTGTTTGTTTCCTGTCATAACGGACCCCTTGATATTAGTGAGTGTTATTCCAAGCAGTCTATCCAAGTAATTTGGCCCATTAATGTTGTAGGAGGTAAGATTTCACCCCTTTTATACATCACGTCAATCACCGTCTGGCAGCTTTCTAAACCGTGTTCACATGTCTCTCAGTCCTTTTAGCTTCTCACTCCTTTTAGAGCTTCAGCTGTGATAATATTCAGTAAATATACCTAAATTACACATTAACAGGTACAAACGATTATTTGTACTTTTGTCAGGGTGTGAATTTACACATTGGAGTGTTAGGAGAAACAACCATCTTGACGTTGAGACATGTTTTGTAATCATATGCACCATTTCAGTAATAATTCTAGCGAGGCATAATTGTAATTGGCCATTTTTTGCTTAAAAATGTGATTAGCAAATGGCCCATTTCATATTTTTGTCTTATTTGTGCTATAGTTTTATGAAGAGCCAAATAAAGGTACTCATGCTGTATTTGATTGCTGGTGCTACATCTGTACCAAAATATAGTAGAATTAGGCTCATTATGTTAAATAGCCAGTCTCCTCTTACTTTCAGTGTAGCTCTTTATTTGATGTTATTGGTGTATTTATGCCTTAAATGTATATTTATGTATTTAATGTTGTAAATTGACAAGTAATGTTTCATTTAAGCATGTAAAATATCGTTTAAAAATGAGTGGTGTTATTTATATAATGACTTTGGCTAATAGAAAGTGTTCCTTCTGTTCATTTAGACCACATAACAGGATCATCAGGTTTAAAGAGGCAAATAAAACTGGTCAATTTGGTTGCAAAACATTTGCAATTGGGCAGAAATAAGGCTTGGCCCACCTCTAGTTAGTGCATGGATTATATACAGCTTATCATACCTAGTTGCTGAAGCCATGCAGTTTTGAGATTTAAGAGATTTAAGAACTGGCAGGCTGCCCATTGCTCCAAGCTCATTGTGTGTGTGTGTGTGTGTGTGTGTGTACTCATGGCTGTTAGAATAGATTAAATGCAAGGGCTGCATTTCACTGCTCGTTGTATGTGTGTCAAAGTACTTCTACTCATTTGAGTACAGGACCCCCTCAGGAAGCCCTAACCCTTCCGGATGTTCCGTGCCGGGACTTGTTGGCAGCTGTCCTGCCCCCACTCTCTTTATAAACCTCAGGGTGTATGTTCAGTCTGGCTTCGGGGCAGAATGTGTTCCCTGTGGTCTGGAATCTCGCTCCTAAGGTCTGAATGTAATGTGCTCGAACATTATCCTCCTCTCCACCCTTAATCTGCAATGGTTTGTCTGAACTGCAGCCATAATTTGTGACTTTATTGTTTAGAAAGCTTGTCTGAAGCCAAATATGGTCATTGTGCGGCTTGGAAACGCATTGTTAAAGTGAGAGTGGTAGTTTTATTTTTGTCACAGAGCCAGTGTGGTTTCTGCCCCCGAATTAGGTTATTGGATCGTTTATTTCAAGCTGTCAGTCTCATGAGTTAGCAAATATGGTGAGTAGTGCTTGCCGTGTAAAATCCTTTTTTTTTAATTTTTTTTTTTTTATTTGGCGTACACAAAACCGTTAAAGGTGGTGAGCACTGATTGCTTGTTCTGCTACACTGTTTAGCAAGAATGGATTCTTTAAGTTATTCTTAGTTATTGGGCCCTATAGCATTGTGCAAGAGTCTTAGGGACCTGTCATTAATCCAGTAAACAGTTGTTTTATGTACAGCAAAGTGTTCTGTTAACCATTTGGAGACCTCTTTGCTCATGCAAGCTGAGTATTACTTGTAACTCCATCATATACCTGGGTCAGCTCTTTTGACTTTATTAGATTAAATTAGGTGTGTTGCTTTTTATAAATTAGGTGTAGAATTTTGTAAATTACTCAATGACTTGGGGAACAGAGCAGAAATCTGGAACCAAATCCTTATTTTTTTTCTTAGCATAAACAAAACCATTAAAGGTGGTGACCACTGAATGCTTGTTCTACTACACTGTCAATTAAGAATGGATTCCTTAAGTTATTCTTAATCCCTCATTATTGTAATATGAGAAACCTGTTCAGCCATAACTTTCACTGAAATGGCAGGTGAGACTCGCTTCTCAAATTCCTACTCTTGTCTCAGATGGACAAGTGATCCCACTGGTGGAGCTGTCTGCCAAGCAAGTGGCATTCCATATCCCGTTTGAGGTGGTGGAGAAAGTCTACCCCCCTGTCCCCGAGCAGCTTCAGCTCCGCATTGCCTACTGGAGCTTTCCTGAAAATGAGGAAGACATCAGGTGGGTTTCAAGCCACTCATTATCAAGTCGAATTCGGAATTACTCAGTTGTAAGGAATACTAATGAAGACTAATATTAATTTTTAGTCAGGCTTCTGGACTTTATTGCACCAAATGGGAGCTCATGAATCATCTTTAAGATGTGTGCAAGTATATGAGGAGGATAGGTATGTTGGAGTGTTTGTCTTTTTCCGCTTTCCCAGCTCCTCACGTTCTCTTTGTGTCTTGTTTTTTTTTTTAATGCTCTCTGCAGGTTGTACTCCTGCTTGGCCAATGGGAGTCCTGATGAGTTCCAGCGTGGTGAACAGCTCTATCGGGTGAGGGCTGTGAAAGATCCCCTGCAGATAGGTGAGAAACCTCATACTTCCCATGCTGCGCAACCCACGTAGACCTTTCGTCATTACCAACAAGAACGTGGAAGAAACTGGCCCTTTTTCAGACGAGCTGTTTTGCTCTGAGTGCACGTGAAAGCGTTCCAGACTGGTATGCCTATTGCATTATCAGTATTATGTCCGGTACTTGATTCATAGTTCACCTCCTTTGCTCAGAGAGAGCAAAACAACATTTAACACGATTACATTGATCTCTCTGGTCATTGGTGCTAACCTGGTTCCATCCCCACACATATTTTCACCCTCTGGCCTTTGGCACTACATTATGCGTCCGCCGTGCCAAACCCATCATTTACTTGGCCTGTTATAGCCCGTGCTCAGCACACGGCTGGAGAGCTTCTCTGGTTTCCTTATGTCACTGCTGAAAATCAGTGCTCGTCTAAACAGTGGACTTGTTTGAGTCCCAGTTTCTCTGGCAGGGCTAAATGTGAGTGTGGTGGGTTTGAACGTTGCCTCTGTGAATGACTGTTATTGTTAGAGGTAGTGGGCTGCACAGCAGCACAGACTCATCCCCATGCAGCCTGCACTGGTAAGGGGCATTGCTGGCCTGAATCTGACCCAGCCTTTTTATTTCTCTCTCTCTTTCTCTCCCTCTCACACTCTTACACACACACACACACACACACACACACACACACATACTTACACACCAAGCCTGGAGAGCCCCACAAAAGTCTAAATAGCATACTTCATTGAAAATACACTAAAGCGTTCGGTGAAACTAGTGTGCTGTTGTCACTATTGTTTCATGGTGGGTATGCATTTTATGATCATACTTCTTTGTTTCGGTTCATTTAATTTACAGCAAAATGCTCTCAGTTCCTGTAATTTTGTACAGTTTAGCCACAATTACATCATTTAAAGGGAGGACAGTTCACTTGACCTCAAGGCATCAAAGAATCACCAGAAATCAGTGAAAAGCCATTGTTTGTGTGTGACTGAAAAAGAAACATTTCCCATGAAACTAAACAGAAATGGTCCTAAACCTTCAGGTGGATGTTTTAGCAAACTGGTATGTAGTGAAATTCCCAAACAGCTCTATTCTGCATGAATGCCCACTTCATCAGTCATGATAGTAAATAACCACTGTCTAACTTATCGCATACACAAAACATTGAGTGCCATAGCTTTTTAGTTTGACACATCAAAGCAAGGTTTCGTCTCACAGTGAGTCTTAGACTTTTTTCCGTTGCTTTGCTTGATATATTTATTGAACAGTAAAGGTCATCGATTGAAATATGGGAACTCTTATTTGTAGTAAGTGGTAAAATAGTCTTTATTGGCGGTAATGTAAGTATTGTTTTTCTTAGCTAACTATCAGCCATGGGCACCAAATGTTCTTTTCTTCTGATTTTCCCCTCATGGTTGCCTCCATGAACACCACACTTGCGCAGTATTTTTCTTATGACCAACTCATAAGCGCAGGTGTTATGAAGTGCTGGAGATGCTTGCGGACCCTTAACTGTCAACCGTATGGTTCTTGATCACTTGTTTAAAGATTTTACAGTGTGCCCTTGCACTGATCTTTGTAGGTCTTTCACTCTTAGAGGGCGGAGCAGCGGTGCAGAATTTCTTCCGTTTGTAAATGATCTGCTGGTCTGTAGACTGATGGAGGTCCAAGTCTTTAAAAAAAAATTCAGTTTGCAACCTGTTCCAGTCTTAGAAGCTTCCGCAGCCTGCCTTCTAAGCTTCTTTTTCTCTGCAATGTCTTTTGATCACGCTACTTTGCACTTCAAGAGCAGGTAACTAAAAGTGTGGTGTATGTATTTATTTACATATTTATTTATTAATTAAACGTGGGTGAAATCCACACCTCTGTTAGTTGTAACACCTGCCTCTAATTATTTTTTTTACTTTTATTATTACTTTTTCCATATAATAGAGTGTAAAATGTGTGTGTGATAAGGCTGTATAAAATGTTTTATAAATAAGTCTTTATTATTGTTATTATGGAGATGAAGTCATATTTTAGGAGGCATTTATGGAGAAATGCGACTCTCAGACTGTTTGTGTGCATCGGGTGATTGCTGGAATGTGAAAATGTAATGTTTTAATATATTGATTGTTGCAGCGACATCCTCTGAATCTCTTGGGGGCTATTAAAATCTCTGTTATTAGCTCATTAACCAGACGTTGCTGCAATCCCTCCCGGGAGCGGCCTGAGGAAGAAAAAACTTAACTTTCTGCATCTCAGTGGCACAAATCACGTCTCACTATAGTACTAATTATTTCAAAGAGGCGCATGGTGAACCAGAGCAAGCACTTTTCAGTGCTATTCACATGTGCTTTATGACATTCCTAGCAAACTGCAGCGTTGTGTAATGTGTAATAGAGAGTGACAATCCACAGAGCTATGTGGGTTTGTTGTTGCCAGCTGTAGGCCATAGTTCCACATTCACACTGTCTAGGGAGCAAAAGGGCCACTTTGGTGCAAAATGAGGTTAAGTCGTTTTTACCAGAATTGGATGTGACATTTTGGAGCCCCTCTTGCCTCACTGGTGGCCGTTGAAAAGAGGAAGTGGGTCAGGACGAGAAGGGCCTTTTGGCAAACAGGTAGAGTTAAAAACGAGGAGAGGGGGAGCGGAGTTGAGTCGGCCCAGTGAAGGAGGCCTGTTGAATCAGGAACAGCAGCTTTGAGCTGAAACCACCCATCGCCCCCCCCCCGAGCTGGCCAGAGGAGCACTGGCTCCGCTCCAGTGGTAAAAGGTTTTGGCCGACCCCCACTCTCTTATTTCCTTACATACTTAAACTCATTCTCCCTCTCCCTCTCCCTCTCCCTCTCTCTCTCTCTCTCTCACTCTCTCGCTCTCTCGCTCTCTCTCGCTCTCTCACTCTCTCTCTCTGTCTCTCTCTGTCTGTCTCCCTCCCTCTCTGTCTGTCTCTCTCTGTCTGTCTGTCTCTCTCGCTCTCTCTCGCTCGCTCTCGCTCTCTCCCACTCACTCTGCATATAAAAATAACATTTTTCATTTCCTGCATGGTCTCTGAACAGTGTGATGACTACTATTAGTTTCAGTCAACACTAGCATATCCGAAAACTTTCAGAATTCTTCCTTGGAGTGCATTTGAACATGGTCCTAAATATGACTGGAAGAATAATAATAATAAACACACATGGCAAAGAGATCTCTCCACAGCACTGATGGGGCAGAAGGGAAATAACATGGTTTTAATTAAGACTCTACTACTCAAATGTCTTTACAGCACTTTATTAAATAGAGTGCGTTGATTGTGTCATGTGTCCTTATACCAGGACTTCATAAACTAAAAGGCTTTTCTCTGCTCTCGTTGAAGCAACATAAGTAAAAATGTAAGCTGCAAGAAACATTAAAGTGCAGGGCAGATATAGAGATCTGCAATCTCAATAGTAGAAATGTAATCTGTGCAATAATGTCTTATTGGGCGCAGAGTCATTTTATTATGTGCAATAACTTATGTGCAATATTCTCACCATGTAAAATATCACTATTTGTCAGTATTACTGCTCTACTGCTGAACTCTATTATGTGCAGTAACATACACCCAACCACTATTTGTGTTATCAATAATTCACTTAACTGTAAGTTATTTGTCTATAGTTTTTATATCCCAGTATTTGTGTATATAGTATAGTGTATTTCATATGATGTTTTTTTTCCTGCAGTTTTATTGGATTTATTTAGATTTTATGTTTCTGTCTCTGTGTGTCCGTTGTATCACCCAGGATCGATAAAGTTTTCTGATTCTGATGTGTATTAAGTATGCGAGACGCAACTGGCCCTCCTTTCTTACTTTTATTCTTTTGCAGGCTTCCACCTCAGTGCCACCGTCGTCTCGCCCCAAGCTGGCCAATCAAAGGGTGCCTACAATGTGGCGGTCATGTTCGACCGCTGCCGAATTACTTCATGCAGCTGTACGTGCGGAGCCGGGGCCAAATGGTGCGCTCATGTGGTGGCGCTATGCCTTTTCAGGATTCACAATGTGAGTGCTGGTCCTCTAGATTCGCACATAGTCTTTAGACAATGATCTGAGCTCAGCTTTTAGTGTGGAGAGTCATCTTATTTTGATTATGGTTGTTATGGTTTGGTCAGATCCTTCAAGACTGCTCTTAGTTAGTCTTTTAAAGAGGAAATCCATACTTGTTCTGTATCGCACCTAAACATACATGTAGTCAATAGCAAACGACTCACAGTCTCAGCCCCTGGGACCTCATTAACAAACATTAGTTACTATAACCTTCTGGAGCGTTCTAATAGATATATCATATTGTAGTACAGCCTAAATAATTTTTAGGTAGTCTTTGATGATTTATTTGACCCAAATTTGATGAAAATCTTAGTGTTTTTAGCTCATTAGCTGGAATGGAAAGCGTAGCTAATGACCCGAAAATCTAAAAAATTGATATATGGTGTCAAAACATTTCAGCCTCTAGTGTTCAGACAGATTTTCCTGCAGTTATGCTTCTGTAATAAATGTATCCAGTGAATGTTTAGTATTATTTTTGAGCAGTTACACCCACAAATTTTACAGCTTTCTATTTTCTTTTTTGCATTTCTGTGTGGATCATGCTTTTTTGGGTTTTTTTTTAAATTAATTTACACTCCCAGATAAGGCAAATATAATTGATCAGAAACCACACTGTGAATTGTGAAAGTATCACAAATACAATCATAATGTTTTTAGATTGAAGAAAAGAAGTTGTAGTCTACTACTAGCCAATGAGTTGAAGGTCTCTCTATCTGTGAGCGATCAGTGTGGGTGTGAGAGTGCTGAGAGGCTTTTGATTAAGTCTGAAGGCTCCCTGTGGAGCACAGAGGGTGGAGGCAGGGATCTGCTCTGTCCTGATATCCCCCTGTAGGAGGGCCTTGCTCGGCCAGATAGACTCCGCGGCCCAGGTCGTGGGTGGCTTTTAGCATTTGCGTGTTTGTGGGTGGGCTCCCTCTCTTCTGCATGCTTCAGGCGTCGGGAAATTGTAATGAGCTCATTTTTGAATAAACGTCCTCACACTTGCACGCTTTGTTAGCAGTGAACGCATTGTCAGTACGGAAATACAGAGAGAAATGCTCATTTTTCGATCAAAGTTCAATAATTCAGTCTTCTAGCTGTAAACAGAAAGCATCCATTTCTTCCATGGGGGGGGGGGTGGGGGGGGATTCGCAGGAACCTATTGTTGCTGTACTATTACTTGTTCTTTGCAAAACCTCTGAATAAACAGCTTTAATATTTGCTTCAGGCTCTCCAGGTTCAGTGTTCACCTCAGTTTTCGAACTGAAGGTAATCTTTAGAAGACATGCACTGATGGGGCCTCATTGTTTTTCTAAAACCCTTGTTTATCTGAGCGTGTAAAGCTTGAAAGAAAACAGAATCAATAGCTCTTTTATCTCCTGCCTTGGTGCTCTACAGCTTTCTCATTGTGTTCTTTAGTTCTTCACAGCTACAGTGAGAATCTAAGAGACACACAGACTTCTGACTCTTTCAAGATTTTATTTCAGCCCCAGCGCTGACCTTTAGTAAACAATATTGTATTGAATCTGGTGGGCAAGCCGAACCCCTCAACACCACACAGACCTGGAGGTGTGAGGCTTTCACTGCCATAATCTTCTGTGATCTCAGTGTGACGCTGTATATTGTGGCCTGCCGTTCCATTTTTAAAGACCTTGATCTTTATTTACTGCTCAGCATGCCGTACAGTGAAAAATTTTATAAATTAATTGGTAGTTTTTACACCTTACTAAGGAATTACAGACTGTTTGTGTGTGGGTGTGTTATGTTGGTAATCTTTTACTATTCATCATAGCAGGAGAGTGGGCTAGGGGTGGTTTTCACACTTTATGGTCTGTCTTTAGCATGAGGTGCTGCACTTTTTGCTGACATGCGTGCTGCCCATAGCCTGGCCTGTGTGGGTTTAAGTGCATGCATGTGCAGTTTGAGGAGACCTACTGATGTGTGTTTTCCTAACCTTTTAAGTCCTCGTTTTGTACCTTTCTGCAGGCAGTGCGTAAATATGTGTTTATACCAGGAAGGGGCACCAAAACAGGTTATATAACTTTAATCTGGAAAATATTTAATCAGTTTTCTTTCTGTTACTTTTTAAATTTACATCACCACATAATTAAAATCCAGCTCAAAGTTTAAAGTCATTGTTTGCTGTAAAATCTAATTTTATAGTGCAATCAGTTAAATTTTCCACTTCCCCCACATGTATCAGCCAAGGCTTCTTTATTGGAGCTATGAGGTTAGAGATGCTAACAAACACTAGAAGTCAAATCTTTTTCATGCCTTAAACTTCTCCATACCTCCTAAACCACATCCAGGTCTTCTTTATTGTAAAGTATATAACAGAACAGCACCTTACTGTGTTACCTAATGTGATGCCAGCAAGTTCAGGAAGCAGGGCCTGTTATCACAAAAACCTAAGTAGTAGGAGTGCTGATCTCAAATCAGTACTTGTGACAGTGAGTGCTTTTTGAATACCAGCCCTGTTGGTGTCTGAAATGGCTCCCTGTTGCTGTTATTCGGTTTTATAACTCACAGTAAGTCGTACTCCGTCCTAAACCCCATCAACAAGTCTGAGTTACCTGTAGGAGGAGTTGGAAGCTTTGCTTGTATATTTTTTTGGAAGCAATTTGGGTGGCTGTTGATTTTGGGTGTAGTGTCTGTAAGGTAAACTGGGTTTGTAGCGCCGTTGCTAAACTGAAGAAGCAAAATTTGAACAATAAACATGCCTTGACTGATCGACTGCATCTAGAGTATGTGGGGGAAATGGTGTTAATTTGATTCTTCGTTTAAAACTAATGACTCCCACCTCCCATGACAGACATACACACACCCTTTTAGATGTCAGACACATTCTGTATTAGTGGCCTATGGCACAACCTCTGCAGAACATTCTGTTTTCCCTCTAATGAATTTGCTTTGAGCCAAGAAGAATTAGCTCCTCTCGGCTCAAAGCGCGTCTGTCTTGGCCTCATTACACATGGGGTAATCGTAAATAAGCAAGTTTCAAGTTTACACAGAAGACTGAAAGTGGGGGAGGGCGACTGAGTAACATTCTGCCCTTTAAAACTGCTCCATATATCAGCAAACCACATTTAAGAAACCTAGTAACGTAGCAGTATAAAATTAATCAGAATGCTCAAGACTTATCTAAAGGTATAGATGAATCACCTCTAAACATTTTAAATACTTTTGCTTATAGGTAGCTATGTATGCACTAAACTAAAATATTATGCACAGTGCAGAATTGACCTTTGGCTGTCATAAAAGTTCAGTCATTAATGTCATTTGGTATGAGCATATCTTGAGATTTAGCAACTTATGGCTGGAGAGCTATTATAGCTTTTTTTTTTTTTTCTTCATCTTTTTAAAATGATTACTGCCATTTACAACATGTCTTTACAAATTTTTATTCTTTATTACTTTTAAAGCAGAGTGACTCTTTATAGCTGGTTAGTTGATAAAAGCATCAATCAAACATAAAGGTGCACTGTACTGTAAAATATGAATGCATGCGTCATTTGATCATGTCTGTTTACTAAGACATTCCCATTCTGATAGATAGCACTTTACTTCCTGTCATAGTGTGCTTCATATCCACAGGCAGGAATACATTCAATTTTTTAATAATTTATGACATTTTAATGGAAAGTCAAATGTACTGAGGTGAAAACGGTTTGCAGACCTGGTTTGCAAATGGTGTTGAAACCTTAGGGAGATCAAGCATCGCAAAAGTATAATAATGAGCCTCATTAACTATTCCTGATAAAATCTGTATCAAAGATGAGTTCCATATCTAAAATTAATCAGCTTAAGTATTGTGTGAAGTTAGTCAGACTGAAATTCTGAAATGAAATGTTTTCCTAATAAATGTATCTTTTCTTCCTCGGTTTTATTGATGTTTTTAAGATTAAATATCAGGATTTTCTGTTTGTCCTTAAAGGCGTCTGCTGTGTGTCTGCGAGCCCCAGTATCAGAGTCCCTGTCCAGGCTACAGAGGGACCAACTTCAGAAGTTTGCACAGTACCTCATCAGTGAGCTTCCACAGCAGGTCAGTGAGTGTGTCAATGTCTTGGTAAACTGGCTGGTTTTGCCTGTCTAACATATCTGATGTTCAACCATATGGAACCACGTTGTGCGAAAGTATGTTTTTATGTTGTAGTAATTTCTGTAATGTCATTGAAATGCTACATTAAGGGATGTTAACAATGTTTTTTTTTTTTTTTTTTTTCCTTGTCTGACTTAGAAAATTGCATTTTTTCCCCCACATATTAATGTATCTTGACCAGTTTCAGAACCATCAATTTAGTGACAGATAGGTTATTCACCATAACATACCCAGATTTTAAGGCTGCTGAACCTGAAGCATCCCTGATGTCCCTCTTTACAGAGAGAGAGACAGGCAGAGAGACAGACAGACAGACAGGCCTTTATTGTTATTGTAGTGAAGCAGGATGCTACTCATACAACGAAATTGTAGGGGCTACTTCATGGTGCAAAGAAGTACACACCGTGAACATAGTGCAGACAGTAAACATAGTACAGACCATAAACATCAAATATGCAGTTGCGCACAGACAAGAGTCAAGGAGATTAACAAGTCAAGGAGATTAACAAGTCAAGGAGTAGAGAAGGATTGCACTTACATACGTATATACACTTATATACGTATATACACACACACACTAAGGCATAAACAAAAGTCGACTAGTCCACTTCAGAGGCACAAGTCGACGCCCCCTGAGAGAAGTCGACTAGTCGTGTTTTTATTTTCCCTCTCTCTGTGCGCTCACTTGTGTACACAATGCAAACTATGCCTCTGATTGGCTCACACTGACATGCGTTCCTTGGTTTAACCAATTATTATAGTCCTTTCATGAAAAGGGCGGTAATGCTGGCGTGAGGGCAATATAAACACAAAACCGCAACATAGAAAACCTATGGGATCTGCTGAGTCGCCGTGTAGAGGCTCGTAACTCTGTACCCCAGAACCTCAATGACCTGAGGGCCGCCCTTCAAGAAGAGTGGGATGCCATGCCTCAACAGCCAATAAGTCGACTTGTGAACAGCATGAGACGTCGTTGTCAAGCTGTAATTGATGCTTCTTCTTAAATGCCCGACTTTCATGATATAATTTCACTGTCATGTGAACTTTTTACGTTTTCCATAAATTTCACCCGAAAGCCAAATATCCCTAACTTTTTGTGAGTATTGTGTATATATTTATACACATAGTATAAACAGCCATGGAAAACATGCATGAAATACAGAAACTAAAGAAGGAGGAAATACAAAAAAAAACAAAAAAACCCCAGAAATTAGCAAATAAAGTCATCAAGAAATCAAACACCAATCGAAGCCATATGGCTAAATCCATGGCAGCTACAGCCTCGACTTTGATTGTTTTTGGAGTAAACAGCTGCGCTATTTCTGCGCCAGGAGTCATGATAGTCTTTGTGTTGTGTTTACACAGCCGTACAGAGGCCCCTAAGGATTGTGGGTTTTGTAGTAAACCCCAGCTGCTGCTCTCATGTGTGCTGTAACAAGAAAAAATGTGTGTGTGTGTGTGTGTGTATGAACTTCACTCTGTACATGGTTTATCAGACCAGGCCCCTCCTATTTGATGCTTGTGTGCCCATTGTAGCCTCTTTCACCAGTGGACAGGGGTCTCAACCCCACCTTCTCATTCCCTTTTCTGTGCTACAGTAGCTCTTTTTATGGGATCAGCCCAGACAGGCTAGAATACATGTTGACCAACAGGTCAGTGATAGTGCTGGTCAGGTATAAGTATTAGATTCTTTCCTCAACTCTTCACCTTTTCTACATTTATTTTTTCATTGGGGGGCCGGGTATGATGACTTTGACAGAGGAGATGAGGGGAACATGCCAGAAACACTAATTAACACAGAGAAGTTTGTGGGTCTTTGTGTGCGAAAGAGAGAGAGAGGTGAACATTTCTTGTTTTTTTAGCCCTGCGGAATTATTAGCACCTTTATTTATTCAATACTCAATTGTTTAACAAATGCTGTCTTTACTCAGTCTTCTCTTAATTTTTAATAAAATTTAAGAACACAGAAGATTGGATTTTTGTTCATCCCACTCATTTTCTCTATAGCATCTTTATCTCTCCTCCAAATCGACCATGAGCGTTTAGGCCACAACACCCTGTAAAGTTCCGGTTTCATCTGGCAAACACTCCTAAACACATAGGTCAACTTAAAATGAGTTAAATATACCTTTTAACTGTGCATTAATGATTTATTTCTTCAATAAAAGTGTGTGAAGTGTCCATTTGTCACACACACATGTGTGATCAATGTGACATTCTCTCTCTGGGGATGGTAGCTTGCTCAAGGGTACCTAAGTGGTGCTACTAGCAGTCCTGGGATTTGAACCCATGGCCTTCTGATAGCAAGGGCAACTCCCTAACCACCAGGCCACCCACTGCCCCTATAGTATCTAGGACTTTAGTGGATAAACTCCTATACACTAGAATAAGAAATATTTATTTATAAAGAACTTTAATAAATATTCCCATGCACTGGAATAAGAGATACTAATCTAGAAACATCCTGAATCAACATTCTTATATTCATATAATAAAGCATCTGTACAACATCAGCTGGGTAGGCAGCTGGAAAACCGCATTTTGTTCTGCCAATATAACTGGTAGGTTACTGTAGGAAGGAAATTGAAAAAATGAAGTTTTGTAACATTAACATTCTTATTTTTCAAATTTCCTTTGCCCCATATGTTCTCTGAGCACAAATTTAATGAAAAATCACAAACTAATCAAACCACATAGCTGAAAATATTTTAATTTAATATCTCATTTCAAAAGTAGGCTTTTGGTCCTACCTCTTCTTAACAAAACGAACTAAATTTCACATGCTTCAAGTTAAAATGGCATGCAATAAATACAAATGAAACAAAAAAACTAACATTTAAGTAAAATATCATTTTAGACAAATCAGACCAGTTCATAAATGCGCTTTTTTTTGACGTTTCCTAAATGTACTTGCTGGCCACGAATGGGTTATTGCATGGCTTTATGGTTTCTGACAACTCAGAGAAAAAAAAACTCCGCATAAATAAGCAATGGCCACCGCTTTCAATTACAGCCTGTCTTCTCTCCCAGTGGTCAATCTTTCAGCTTGTTTAGGTTCTTCTCTTTGTGCGGAACCGTCTCAGCTGTGCTTCTTTAGGAGCGGATATGCGAGTGCTTGACTCTCAGCAGGGCTTCACCTCCAAATCAAATCTCAAAACTCTGGAGCTCTGCTCGCAAACACACACTTCGTCATATCATAAACGCTGCAGGCAGCGTTTGAGGCGCTGGACAAATATGAATATTAATTATCACACCAGAGACCGATGGGATGCGCTGCAAACATCGAAGAGCATTGGCTGATTGCTGGTTGAAGAGAGAGAACGCTGGTCCAAACCCATAATATGCTTAATGGTATGCGGAGAAAAGATCAAAACCTCCACTTCTGAGGGCTTTACTCTGGGCTAGAGTGGTTATACCCAGCGGAAACTCGCACTGTCAGCCAGGCTGCTGCCTTTAACCCTTCTCTTGCTACAGTTGTTGACATTTTGCTTAACATCTGATTTACATGATATATTAGTTTTAAAATAATTCATTACGTTATTAATACTTCCTAGCAAAACAAATTCTATTTCTCTTTGATTTAAGGAAAATTGATAGATTCCTATCTGCATTGCTAATGTTTGTTTGGGCAAAAATACGAAGAATTTTGTAATTGCAACAGTGACTTCCAGTTTAAAACATAGTAAACATTTATTCCTCTTTAAGGCCATACATTGGTTGATTGTTATTTACTTAGTGCCACTGGCAGTCCTGGGGTTCCAACCCACGACCTTCTAATCACAGGGGCAGGTCCCTAACCACCAGGCCACCGGCTGTCACAGTACATTTTTACATTTTATTTTTAACATTCAAAAAAATTGCGCAAATGTTGCAACAGCAGTCAGGTGGAAAGCAATTGCTTTATATGTGCAAAAGGGTGATGTGTGTGTGTGTGTGTGTGTGTGTTGGTAAAATAAAAATAAACACGAGCGACTTTCTCGTGCCATCAGCACACCATCTGTAGTATGTTGTTCAGTTTGATTGACAGTTGTGACAATCAGTGATTCACAGTCCTTTTGTCAATCACCTCACACCTAAGAGTCTTTTCTTTATTCTAAAATTTGGAAAGCAGTAATGAAGACCCAGGTTGTTGACCTATCAATTGTGAGTCCAGTGTCCATGGAGTCATAAAGCATTACAGAAAAACACAGCTAAACAAATACATGAAATTGGCCAATTCAAGCTCAGCCCATAAATTCACCCATGCTGACCATAATACTTTGTAAAATATGCTACACGATCTTTAAAGTGCTATGCTATTGAATTTGCTAATCTGCTATTAAATCCTTTTTTGTTAGAGGGTTCAAATACTTATTTCACTCAGTGAAATGCAAATCAGTTTCTATCTTTAATTTAAAGTTATTTTTTCAATTTTCCTTTTGATGTGCTATCTGTCACTGTTAAAATAAACCTACCATTAAAATGATACTGTTCTGATACTTTCCATTTCTTTGTCATTGGACAAACTTACAAAATCAGCGAGGGGTCAAATAATTATTTCCTCCACTGTAGGTATGCTTGCTCAGACACTTGCGCAGTCTACGCAATTCAGGCAGCCCAGGGGTTCTTTTAGACTGACTGAAAGCAAGGTAGCATTTACATGTTGATCTATTTTACCATGACCTGGTTATACTTGGTCATACTCTAAATGATGGGGGCACAGCCCAGTCTTTTTGCTCGTTAGTCATAGGAGCAGAACAGTCTGCCTCAGAATGGTCTCGGGCAGATGGATGGCCTAGTGGTTTGGGTGTTGGCCCTGTAATCAGAGGAGTGGGGTTCAAATCCCAACTGCTAGTGTCACTGCTGACGTACCCTTGAGCAAGGTACTGTCCCCACACACCGCTCCCTGGGCGCCTCATTGACGGCAACCCACTGCTTCACTTGGTGAATGGGTTAAATGCAGAGAAATAATTTCCTCTGGGATGAATACAGTATTTAAAAAAAATCTAAATGTTTTTTTCACTGAACTCTTAAACCAGGGGCAGTTTTCCAACAAGATGCAATTCAAAGATCTTTACTGTTTCATTTGCTTTGGACTTGTATCTTTGTCGTCCAAGTCCACAGTTCTATTTATGCTTTCATCTTACAATTTTCATAGAGGACAAAGGCACAAAAAGCTAAATGAAAAGATTTAAAATGAACATGTAAAGAAATGATGATTGCTTCTGGTAGCACATGGTAACACAGGGCACAGATGGTCAAGTTCATTCAAACAAGCAGTAATTGGAATATTAACCTTCATTTTGCTTTGTTGTCCTAAGAGGCATGAGCCTATTCAGAGAAGAGGCATGACATCAGGGGGATTGGTCATGACATCTCCTGTGTTCCTGTGTTCATCCTTGTGGTGCTCTATATCTGAGTTGTGTTCCCAGCTGTATGCAACCCCATCCCCGACAATCTCTCAGCCAGATCAGTAGAAGGCAGATTATTATCAGCGATAGTGAACGAGCCCAGCAGTGGAGGACATTAGTGGCAGATAAACGATCTGGTCTCTTCCTCACCATCTCGAACACAATATTCATCTCTCGCTCCACAACCTCTGAACTCTTCCGCAAAGTGAAAAAGACCTTAATCTGCCTCCTCTTGCGCTGCCGTGCACCCAGTTTCGAAAGTGTAATGCTTAATTTGTGATCTGAGAATAACATAAATAGCATAAAAGCTATCATTGTCAGTATCATAGCTATCACTGGGGCTACCGGTGGCCGGGTGGTTAGGGAGTTGCCCCTGTGATCAGAAAGCTGTGGGTTCAAATCCCACGACTGCTAGTGGCACCACTGAAATACCCTTGAGCAAAGTACCGTTCCCACACACTGCTCCTCAGGTGCTGTGTTCCTGGCTGCACGCTGCTTCACTTGGTGAATGAGTTAAATGCAGAGGAAGAATTGTCACACTGTGTGCTGTGGTCTGTTCACACATGACAAATTGTTACTTTACTTATTACCACCACCATTTGCTGACCTTAGTACTTTGTGGTGATGTACAAGTCTGATGGTTACTCAGTAACAATAGCATCAACTATGAAGGTTATCAAATGCAGAGGAGAATTTCTCACTGAAGACAGAAATATCAGCAAGACTGTACCTGTTATAAAGAACAGCCTTCATTTTGTCAAACGCTTAATGCATTTTCTGCTCTTTTTCCTTAATCATATTCTAGCTGTATATTTTCAGGTTGAGTTTGCTTTTTTCAACATTCGGGGAGGCGTGGGGAGTGAGGTGAGATGAAACTAAACAAACAGGGTAATTATCTCCATTCTCCTGCTGCTGCCCCCGCAGGCCTGCCGCTCACACAAAATGTCAAACTCGCCTCGATCGCCCTGACCCAGGATGCCTAGCGGGGGCATTTTTTTTCCTTCACACTTTCGCGCTTTCCCTCCCGGCTTTTCCCACACCCTCATGGCCTGACCTGCCACTCACATTGATTATCACAGATTTGATTTTCAAAGACAGGCAAGACGATTTGGGAGGGTGCATGTGTGAGTGTGTGCCGAAACACCAAGGACTGAACAGAGGGCATTTACAGTCTTGGCACCAATTCACTGTGGTTGTGTGTGTGTGCATGTGTGTGTATCCCTCTTCCTACCTTTCTTCAAGTTTATCAGTGGCCAGAGTCTGTTGGCCCTGTGATTTCACTGCCCGATATCTCCTCCTAACTTCCTAATCATTGATGATACCAGGGACATTAAGCGATGACTGGAGGGCAGGAATTAAGTATGTGTGGTCACAGAAACTAAAGTAAGACTATTCCGCTCTCTTTGTTCGCCAGGTGACGCATCCTCAGAATAATATGGGAAAATCTATTATATGAACAAGCCTCTTTAAACACATGCAAGAAGGAATAAAGTCCATCTGTAATTCAGTTCATGAGGAAAAAATATAAAATTATCTCATTTAAACCTCACATTTTACTAACTATGGAAAGCAGTCATAGCAGAATAGCAGACTACAGCAGCAAGAAGCATTAAGTCAGATTTGTGTAGTTTTCTGTCTTTCAGAGGTGTTCTTTTTAAAGGGACTGTTTAAAGTCCCTACCATCATCTCACCCTTCGCACCCCCACCCGCATTTCTAAGACATTTCAGCACATGCACATGCTGAAGAGAGACAGAGACATTTCTGCAATTTTCTTTTAAAAGTACTCTTCTGTAAACTTACTTTATGTAAACAACTATCCTGTGTGTTAACTCTCCCCATTTAAGATAAGAAGAACGCATAGCTCTTCTTCGAGTTTCTCCTTTCCTTTATGATAAAAACAATCATGTTTGTCTTGAAATGAACAGTGAGTTATAATATCCATGTTTATACTATTACTTTCACTTCAAGAAGTGGCCTTGGAACACCAAATGCAATGTTCTAGTTTTAAGGGAAAGCCATGCTGAAGGAGAGGCATAAAATCGACCATGTGCTCTGAGACAAAGAGGACAAGAGATTTCATTGATTTTAACTCACAAATTTAAACATCTAAGCTTTTGGGGAAATCATAACTGTTGACGACTAAAGGGAATTGATAGATCACAACAGATCACAACAGAACCAAAATTACAAGTTTCAATATCCAGTTACTAACTGTACGAGAGTTATGAACTTTTTTTCTGTCAATGAGAAGTTCCACACTTAACAGAGTCGTAAAAGTGGCTCCTTCCTCCCAGCCTGAGGGCCCAAAGGAGGGTGACCCCCCTTTGTGATTGGTCTGGCCTTGTGATTGGCTAGCAGTTGAGGAAGATGGGGGGGCAAGTACCCCCAGGCACTGAGCATAAAGGCACCAGACACAGTCCACTCAAATTGAGCAACAGAAAGGAGCAACAGAAGGAGTCGGACCGAGCAAGACTTCAAGACCAGCCAACCGCTCTACTGCTTCATCACCTCATTCTCCAAGATCCAGCACTCTGCAACTCTGAAACTTCAAGAAGCTCCAATATTCATTCAATCCTGCTGAACTCTGAACAGACTCTGAAACATCAAGGCCAACTTCCCTCCAACTCCAAGTGAATAAGTATACGGTTCATCTCATTCTGATCACTTGGTGCAGGCTGACTACACGTGTGCTAACCTGTGCTAATTACAGAATTTGTGTTGTTTCATGAAGCTCGCTGTTCAGGGACTTTCAGTAAATTTCAGCAATCTTACCGATATCATTAATTACCT
>JBBJLS010000148.1:4066065-4084593 GCA_037577275.1 Bryconaethiops microstoma | reverse complement strand
GCCATCTGACAAACACAATTCACTCCCTTACATGTGGAAGACCAAAAGTCAGTCATTTCAATTCCATCTAATTCTGCACAAGAGAAAAAAAACAATTTCAGCAATTGTGAATAAATTATTCAGTTTCGGTCCAATATTGCACAAAGATTTAAAATAAACTTGATCTTTAGATTTTTTAATCAAATTCTGTTCAATTTTGCACAAGGATGGTGGGAAAATCTGCACATGCACTTCATGTTTTTTGTCTGGCAAGTAGGATGTTTGCAAACAGGAGTTTTAGTGAAATGTACGGCTCAGATGTTCTGCTCTACTATAAATCCGTTGTTGTGGTGAAATGCGACATGTTCTTCAGTTTCTGTGCCAGAGTTTGGTGACTGGCATCATACAGTTCAGACAGACCTTTTTTACTGTAATACTTTTGGCCAGGCAGTGTGTAAATTGAGTGTAATGTGTTCAGAAGTTCTTTAAAACCATCTTTCTAAACCACTTGAATTGGTACCATATCTTTAGCCATGGGTACCGGCAGCATTATAGCGCTATAACATAGAAAGCAGCACGACGGAGAAAGCAGCACGTAAAGTTTGCTGCTGGGTTTTTTTACTGTCACCGCTATCGTGGATTTAACGGACCCCTGAAGCTTTTCATATTCTCCGTGCTGAGTTTGGAGGTTTGTTGTGGCGGCGTCTTTCACCTAAACCCCTTTCCCACATAGCTGGCTAATTGGGCTGGTTTGAACCACATCCACCCTCCTGAAGCCAAACCATCTCCACGCGAGTGATAATGCTCCACGTCTGGCTACCAGATCTACTGAAACGGAGAGTGCAGCTAGATGGTTAGTGAGTTGATGGTATGCTCAGGAAGTGCAGACGCTGCTGTGCCTTTTTGATGTCATCCATGGTGTCAACAGAGATTGTTGTGCTCAGGAAGGTGAGGGTGTGCACCCTCTCCACACAGTCACCCTTTTTGTAGAGGGGGGTTGGATCTGCCCTTTGCATCCTGAAGTCCAGGATGATCTCTTTAGGTTTCTTAAGTGGTCAGAGCCAGATTGTTTGCCGAGCACCTCTCAGACAGCCTCAGGACCTCGTCCCTATCAGACCTGAGATCAGTGTTGTGTCATCAGTAAACCTAACTATCATGTTGCTGATGTGGGCAGGTCTGCAGTCAGAGGTGTAAGGTGAACAGCAGTGGGCTCAGCACACACCCTTGTAGGGAGCCTGTGCTCCGTGTCTGGCTGGAGGAGAGGTCGGGTCCCAATCTCCCAGGTTTGCTGACCAAGATGTCGGAGATGATGGTCTTATAGGCTGTGCAGAAATCGATGAAGCACATTGTCAGTAAGACTCCCGATGCTCTAGATGGCTCAGCGCGGTGGCTGTGGCGTCCTCGGTTGACATGTTTGCCCTGTAGGCAAACTGGTGGGGGTCAAAGGAGGGAAGGGGGGCAGGCTTTAATGTGGTTTAGGACTGGCCACTCAGAGCACTTATTGATGGGTGTGAGTGCAAATTGGCGGTAGTCATTTAGGCTGTTTATGGCTGACTTTTTGAGTATTGGGATGATGACCTGTGTCAGGGAGAGATTGAAAATTGTGGTGAAGACCTGTGAGAGCTGGACTGCACAGGCTCTGAGTACCTTCCCTGGGACTCCATCCGGTCAGGCCGCTTTCCTGGGGTTCACCCTGCTGAGCATCCGTTTAACGTCCTGTACCTGTACAGTCAGTGAAAGGGAGCTGGAAACTGGGTGGCGTTGCTGCTGGCTGTGGGGTTTTAGTCTCAAAGCATGCGAAGAAGGTGTTCAGCTCTTCTGCTAGCGCAATGCTCGAGTCCACATATGTGTGGGTGTGCCTCCTGAAGTTAGTAATCTGCTGAATACCCTGACACATCTGCCGGCTGTTGTTGTCCAGGAGGTGGCTTTCTATGTTCCTTCTGTAGTCAGGTTTAGCTTTCTTGATTTTCTTTGTCAGATCAGCTCTAGCACTGTACAGTTCTTTGTTTCCTGATCTGAAGGTGGAGTTCCGGACCTGGCTGGTCAGCCAGGACTTCTGGTTGGGAAACACCCAGATACGTTTGTTTACAGTACCATTCCCCACCTAGAACGTGATGTAGGACAGGATAGCTTCTGTGTGTGCAGCCAGGTCCTGGTGTTCAAAAACGCTCCATTCGGAAGCAGTGAAGCAGTCTTGAAGCTGAAGAAGTGTGTCTTCCAGGCATGTAGTGATGGACTTGATTAAAGGAGTAAGTACTTCTTCTGAGAGGCATGTATGCAGGGGTAAGGAGCAGAGAGAGTTGGTCTGACTGGCCTAAGTGTGGAAGCTGTTTGCCTCTGTATGCATGTTTAATATTAGTGTAGATGTGGTCTTATGTGTTCTGCCCTCTGCTCGGGCACGTAACATGATAATAGAACTTAGGCAGGACAGACTTTAAGTTTGCCTTATTAAATTCACCTCTTATCATATGTACTCCATCGGGATAAGCCTCCTGTAGCTTGTTGATGGTGTCTATGAGAGAGCTATGCTCGCATTAGCACTGGGTGGAATGTAAACAGCCGAGATTAGTACAGCTGTTAGCTCTCTCGGTAAGATGGCATTTAACAGAAATTGACTCTAAGTTGTGTGTATACAGTGTGTATGTATGACTGAACTATCTTTATACCAGCTGTTATGCACGTATATGCACAAACTGCCCCCTTTGCTCTTACTGGAGACTTTGTTTCGGTCCCAGCGATACAGAGTTTGGCTTGCTAGTTGCACGGCCGCTTTGGGAATCGGTGGGTGCAGCCAAGTTTCGGATGTTATTGAAACACAGCAGTCCCGAAAGTAGCGATTTCCCTCCGTGAGTAGTTCCAGGTCGTCCATTTTGTGGATCAGGGATCTTGCTTTGGCGAGGAACATGCTCGAAAGAGGTTTGTGCGGATCTTTCCTCAGTCTCGCTAGTAGGCCGGAGCGGCATCCACGCTTTTGCTTTACATTTGCGGCATTTAGCTGACGGTCTTATCCAGAGCGACCTACGTCAGTGCTCAAGTAGTCCACATCTGTGCCGCCTGCCAGTGTCTAACAATCCACGGAGTGCTGGGTAGACTTGCGATCTCAGTTGGGAAGTTGTATGAGCAAGGAGACTCATCTGTGATTATTGGTTTTATGTTGCTGCCTATGTCTAGTAACCCCTGGTGACTGTATCGGTAGTTAACGCGTGCGAGGACGAAAAACAAAAAAGTAGCACCAAAAAAGAGGAGCCGCTGCGCCCGTGCGCACCGCCATGTTGGGCACTATGGTCACTATATTCTTTTAAAACGTTGTGTTCTGTGCCACCAGATTTTACCCACAGCCCAGCGTCTCTTGGATGAGCTGCTTTCATCGCAGTCCACTGCTATTAACACAGTATGTGGAGCTCCAGGTATGTAAACCTTTATTATGATCAGTGCTCTGCTCTAGATATCATAACTGTTTGTAGTGCCTCTAACAGAAACTGATCAAAAATTGGTAAAATTGTGCTTAGAACCACCTTAACTTAACACACAATACACTAGTCTGTTTTGCTTTGTCAGTAAAGGTATGTATTAGAATGATTATTCTGGACTGCAATCATCAGAAATTCTTAATTTGGTCTTTAATCTGTTTGTAAGTGGTTGCTGGAGTATTAACATGGACAAACAGCATGAGCAGAATAACAAACAGAATCACTATGAAAGTTTATCCTGCTGCTCATCATTTTGAAGTTGCGTGGTTATATTTCTGAGGATCAGTATTACTTGTCGTGATGCTCTTTTACTTGTATATTTTACACAGACTGAAATTTTGCTTCTGATAGAAATCCACTCCAGTGATGATGGTGTGAAAACTACTAAAGCTACTGTTATGACAAGTGTTACTCACCACAAAGAGCACAGTGTGAAAAAGTTGTAGTGGGTGTTGACCCTGTAGAATGGCTGCAAATGAACTTAGTGACTCTTTTACAGACCCTACTGCTGGACCTTCAGCCTCTGACCAGAGCACCTGGTACCTGGATGAATCCACACTCAGTGACAACATTAAGAAAACACTGCACAAGTTCTGTGGCCCCTCACCTGTAGTGTTCAGGTATGTACAGTCGAACCATAAAAGGTAATTAGGGTAAAGTGTGAGCATCGGCTGTTCCTTTAGTGTTGCTCCAGTTCTGGGAGGTTTTGTATTATCACAGTATATTAATATAATAATCACAGTATAAAATGAGGGTTACAGGATTTAAGTTTGTTGTCACATACAGATACCAATGGAACATCATGATCAATTATGACATTCTTGGATTCAGAGCCCCCTCAAGTTTGCATGGTAAAAAAAAGCACCTACCACAAGTAGAATAAAATAAAAAATAAATAAATAAAATAAAAAAGTAGAAGTATTCTTGTAGAAAAACAAATAGTAGACAGTGCAACATTTGCAAGTATTTATAAAATGTCAGTATTTGCAGCAGTGTAGTGTGTACATGTACATGTTTATATACATTCCCGCATATGTATAGAGGTTACGTTTAATTAAGGAGGTCAGGATCATAAATAAGTAATTAGATAAATGTATAATTTTCAGTAAGATCCATGTAAACGAAAAGTTGTTTGTTTATGATCCTGACCTTCTTAACTAAACTTCGCCTCTGTGGCTACACAGGAATGTATGTAAACATGGACATGCTACACTCCTGCACTACTGATATTTTATAAATACATGCACATTTGAAACATTCTGTATGGGCACGCCATCATTTCACTATTTATTTTTTTCCTATGAACAAGAGCATTTTTTCAACTTTTTTTTTTTCAACTTAAACGCTGCCTAAAGTTCAGAGATGCGCCTCCTCCTTCAGAATTTCATCAAACTGTCCTAGGTTTTACTAAATATTACTTTAATGTAGGGGGGTAGTAGTCTAGTGGGTAAAACACTTCCCTGTCAACCCAATAACCACACAGTCGCAGGTTCAAACCCCCCCCACTTTCTACCTCTGTGTCTTTGAGCAAGACCCTTAACTCTCAGTATCTCCAGGGAGACTCTCAGTATCCCTGTAACTAATGATTGTGAGTCGCTCTGGATAAGGGCATTAGCCAAATGTCCCCTTTATCTTTAAGACATTTTTACTCTTTTAATTATTGAAAATTCAATATTTATTGACCATTTTGTTTCATATTTGCGAATTGTCACCATTCTAGAGTTAAGCGCACTTAATTTATCTGCTCATGTCTTTGAGATTGATAAGCCTGCCATCGAAAAGCCTGTATAACTTGTCTTTTTTCATCCATATTCTCATTAAGCCTGTCTCTTTTTGAATTAGCGGTAAACCACAACATATTTCCATTACTAAGTGGTGGTTGAATGTATTCGGTCACTCCTCAGCACTTATCATTGCAGGCTTGTCTTATATTGTGCCTTGTGCATTGGTGTCTGTGAGTCGGCATTGGTGTGTTCTGTGTGTGCATCTTGCTGTCCATGGGAATATTCATTCATGAAACATTGTAAAATAGTTTGCCTGCTAAACTACCATTGTTGTTGTTCTCTTT
Source organism: Bryconaethiops microstoma (assembly GCA_037577275.1). NCBI lineage: Eukaryota > Metazoa > Chordata > Actinopteri > Characiformes > Alestidae > Bryconaethiops > Bryconaethiops microstoma. The sequence goes on along the minus strand of JBBJLS010000148.1, from coordinate 4,079,076 downwards.
TCCTTCCCAGTGATGTGAACTCCATGTATCTGTCCTCCACGGAGCCCCCGGCTGCAGCTGAATGGGCCTGCTTACTGAGGCCCCTGAGGGGCAGAGAGCCTGAGGGCATCTGGAACCTTCTGTCCATCGTCAGGGAGATGTTCAAGAGGAGAGACAGCAACGCTGCCCCGCTGCTAGAGATCCTCACTGAGCAGTGCCTCACCTACGAACAAGTATATAACACACTCATTTGTTGCATCACATCTTGATTTTTATTTTATTTTTTTAATTCCTATGTCACCCCAGTGTGTGATGCTGCTGTCTTGTGTTTAGAAACCCGTATCACACACTGTAGTGACATAGGTATTAGTATAATATGGAATCTAATGTAATGTTATATTTCATCTTATGTACATATTTGAGTTAAATGGATTGATTAGCTTGAGTAATTGGATGTAATCAGTGAACTGATAAATAACTAAAGTTGTCTGCATGCAGAGCTTGTGTACAAATGTCACTGAGATATTGATCAGCATACGATATTTATTTTCTTTCTCTCTGTTCTTCCTTCTTTCTCTCTCTTTTTCCCTCTTTCTCTAACGTTTCTGCATCTCTTTCTCTCTCTCTTTCTGTCCCTTGTCTGTGTGTGTCTCTCTCTCTCCCCCCTTCTCCCTCTCTTTCTCTTTTCTCTTTCTCTCACTCCCGCTCTTTTTCTCTCTTTCTCTAACGTTTCTGTTTCTCTCTTTCTGTCTCTCTCTCTGTCCCTTGTCTGTGTGTCTTTCTCTCTCTCTCCCCCTTTCTCCCTCTTTTTCTCTTTTCTCTTTCTCTCACGCTCTCTCGCTCTCTTTTTCTCTCTCCTCTCTCTCTGTCTCTCTCTTTCTCGCTCTGTCTTTCTCCCTTTCTCACTCAATTTTCTCTCTCTTCTCTCTCTCTCTCTCTCCCTTTGTCATTCTCTTTCTCTCTCTGTCTCTCTTTTTCTCCCTCTCTCTCTTTTCCTTCTTCCCTCCCTGCCCCTCTCTCTCCAGATCATTGGTTGGTGGTACAGTGTACGAACGTCTGCGTCTCACAGCAGTGCCAGTGGGCACACAGGTCGCAGTAATGGCCAGACGGAGGTGGCAGCTCATGCGTGTGCCAGCATGTGTGATGAGATGGTGGTGCTGTGGAGGCTGGCGGTGCTCGACCCCACCATGAGCCCCCAGAGGTGAGGCCGCTCCAAGTTCATCAAACCCACACCTTCCCCCTCCTCTTTCTTTCTGTGTTTGAGTTTTTTTTTTCATTTGTCACCAGCTGTGAAATTGTTCTCACATGTGCAGACACACAGATAACCTGCCAATCATGGCAATTTTGTTGAAATGGTTCTCTTTAAAAAGGAAAACGCTTCACTTGAAAAAGGAAAACGTCCTCGATTAGATGCCAGGTATGGAAGCTTATAAAATGCAAGATGACCACAAATTAGTTTTTACTTAAAAGGATTGTTAGTGTTCAGTATATACATATTTACTGTGTTTACCAACCTTTTTGACTGCAGAAACGTGTACATGGGGCAGCTGGTGGTCTGGTGGTTAGGGAGTTGCCCCTGTGATCAGAAGGTCATGGGTTCAAATCCCAGCACTGCTAGTGGCACCACTGGTGTACCCTTGAGCAAGGTACCCTCCCCACACACCCCACATACTGCTCCTTTTCTTGGTGAATGGGTTCAGTTGTTCACACTGTGTGCTGTGCTGTGGTGTGTTCACACGTGACTATAAGGGGCCACTTTGCTTTGCTCTTTCTTTTTAGGCGTTTGGAACTTGCTGCCCAGCTCAAGCAGTGGCACCTCAAGGTGATAGAGATCGTGAAGCGCGGACAGCACCGGAAGTCGCTCGACAAGCTATTCCAGGGCTTCAAACCAGCCGTTGAGTCCTGCTACTTCAACTGGGAGGTGGCTTACCCTCTGCCTGGCATTACCTACTGCAGCACAGACAAGAAGAGTGCCTCCTTCTGTTGGGCCAGGGCAGTGCAGCAGCAGAGGGGGGCCAAGGTAGGATTAAGTGGGGAACCTTTAGAGTCTGGAGGAGCTGGAGGGGGTTTACGCAGTGGGCAGTCTGATTTAGGAGCTTCAGAACACAAATCTCGTGGCAGCTCTCACACTTCTCAGCAAGAAGTGGCTGTGCGGCCTAAGGAGACGATTGTGAGCAAGAGGAAAGGCATGTCCGGCGTGAACAGTGGAGGGATGCTGGTGAGGTTAGGTGGTGGAATGTCGCTGTCACTAGATGAAGGTACAAAGGGCACATATAAAGCTAGTGGGTCTTCTTCCTCTACTAGCAGCAAAGCCAAGCTGACTCAGAGCGGTAAGAGCTCGTGCGGAGGTTCTAGTGCCGTTGGAGGGAAGCACCCCAGCGCTAAGCGCCGCACCAGTAGCGAGGACAGTTCTCTAGAGCCGGACATGGCCGAACTGAGTCTGGACGATGGTTCCAGCCTGGCCTTGGGTGCAGAGGCAAGCAACACGTTTGACTTTCTGCCTCCACCGCCAGAGATGCTGCCTTCGCCCAGCCCTCTACTCCGAGAACCTCGCAAGTATGGCAGTGGCGGCAGCAATATTCCTAAGGACCGTGCGTTTGATGGTAAACGTGTCACCCACACAGCGATACCAATGGCATCAGACACACCTCACTGCTTCCCCAAAGAGAGCCCCATGGTAGTATCAGTAGAAAAAGAAGTAGATGTGGAAGCAGAACTTGAAGAAAACGGAGCAGATGAAGACCCAGTCCAGGAAGCTCGACCTTCTACGTCAGCTATGGCAGTCCCGGTTACAGCCAAGCCTCCTCGAAACCGGAGGGAAGGTGAAGGGAGCAACACGGCAGGGACTCCTGGACCACAAGACCCAGAGGCAGCAGCACCTGGTGGGGACCCAGTCGGTGAAGATGATTATCAGGTATGGGTGTGACAGTCCAAACATTTTTCACTTTTCCCTTCTGTTATTATGATATCATTCAGTTCACACTATTTGCAATGTTTTTGCCTATTTAAAAAACTCTTTATAAATATTTTGAAATATAAACTGTTAACTAAACATTATAGACAACTCCAGACCACTTCATTATAGGAAAAAATGAAGTCAGTATGTGTTTCCATCTTTGAACATTTCATAATTTTGCTACCCGGTTACCAGGCCTATTACCTCAGTGCTGCCTCTGAGGAGGGGGCAGAAAGAGGAGTACCGGACAGCAACCATGAGGAGGAACCAGACATTTTCGCTGGGATCAAACCTCTGGAGCAGGAAGGGCGGATGGAGGTGAAGCTGTACTCGGCTTTATTTTTCTTTACTTATGATACTTTCTCAGTCAACACATAATTAAATCTGTGCATTATGTAAACATCTCCCACTGTGTGCAGGTGCTGTTTGCATGCGCAGAGGCCCTCTACGCTCATGGGTACAGTAATGAAGCATGTCGTCTGGCCGTGGAGCTCGCAAGAGATCTGCTGGCCAACCCTCCTGACCTCAAAGTTGAGCAGCCACAGACCAAGGTTCCACATTTCTTAGCACTCTTGTCACCTTTAATTTAAAATTTGTTATATGCACTTCCAGTAAGTGCTTAAAAGCAATAAAGAGACAAACACATCATGCTTTTGTCACTTTAACACAGTGATTGGAAACAGCAAACTTTAGAATCCTATATTTAAAGGTTTGTCTTTTATTGTTTTATATTTGCCAATCATTTCTCTTTGTTAGGGTAAGAAGAGTAAGGTATCGACCAGCAAGCAGACACAAGTGGCTACCAACACTTTGTCTAAAGCAGCCTTCCTGCTGACCGTCCTGAGTGAGAGGCTGGAGTTCCATAATCTGGCCTTCAGTACTGGCATGTTCTCCCTGGAGCTTCAGAGACCTCCAGCCTCTACCAAGGCCCTAGAGGTACACAGTCAGGAGCATTGATTGATTGATATTCCAACCTTAGCACAGCAACAACATTGTTATATTTTACCTAGTATGCTGATGTCGTGGGGAAGCCCACACTAGCAGACCTTGATCTTTGCAGATCTTTGGGTATTTATCTCTGGATCCTTATTTCTGTTTTAAGGTGAAACTGGCATATCAGGAGTCAGAAGTGGTTGCTTTGCTGAAGAAGATTCCTCTGGGTCTGGTGGAGATGACCGCTATAAGGGACAGGGCTGAGCAGCTGCGTGATGGAAACTTCTGTGATTATCGGCCAGTTCTGCCCCTCATGCTTGCCAGTTTCATATTTGACGTTTTGTGCACCCCTGGTGAGTCTGGTGGAATTACAGGCTTTTGTTTAGGCCCATAGTGCCTGCAGAACTGAAAGCTTCAGGGTGCTGCAGAGTTCAAATTGATTCATTAGTGTTTGGTCTTTCACAGGCTAAAGTAGTGCTGAGCGGTTCTGACTAAATCCAATATCATCAATCCAATATATTTTCCTTGTATATCACCGTGTCACAGGTATTAGACAGTATTTGCAGTAATAAAGCTCAATGAACACATTCTTCCTAGAGTACTTGTAGTCAATGCTTAGTGAATGTGTGACAAACCCAACAGAAGTTTCCTTCTGCTTACTTAAAAGGACCTTACACAGCAATGTAAATGTTAACGAAATGTTTCCAGAAAGGAAACTAATTTTGAATTAATTTTGAACTGTTATTTGAAAAGCCTATATCAAAAACATGCACTGCAGTAGCAGTTATTTGACAAAATCATATATAATATATTATTATATGACTTTTATAGTGGTACGGATAATATATTTCCCAGTATTGGGATGAAGTTCACTGCTTGGTGTAATGCATTACAGAAGGTTATGAAATTCACAGCAATTTAGCTGAAGAAAGAAATTAAATAAACAAGCCCAATGTTTCAAGTCTGTAATTTACCCACACAAAGATTCATTATTGTGATGTTTAGAAATATTCACTGAAACTTGCAAGTATGTTTTTTCACATCTCCTCCCGTCTATTTTGCAATAGTGGTCTCTCCGACGGGGTCTCGCCCACCCAGTCGAAACCGCAACAATGAGATGCCAGGTGATGAGGAGCTTGGTTTTGAGGCCGCTGTTGCAGCCCTAGGTAAGAACGGGTTTGTAGTCTTATGTATTTTTGAAACATCTGCAAATCAGTAATCATGTCAAGACAAGTCATGTCTTGAAACAAGTCTTAAATTTCTCTTTTTTTCCCCTCTCAGGTATGAAGACGACGGTTAGTGAGGCGGAACATCCTTTGCTGTGTGAGGGCACTAGAAGGGAGAAGGGAGACCTTGCTTTGGCCCTCATGATAACCTACAAGGATGACCAGAGCAAGCTGAAGAAGGCATGTAAACTTGGACAGTCTAATAATCTAGCTTAAATATCCCTAGTGTCTATACACTAATCTTAGTTCTATCATAAAATACATTTAAAATGTTAAATGATAAAGGCAGAAAATGTCTTAACATTATATTTGGAGATGAAGCAAATAGACTGAGAGGCTTTTCTAAGCTGGACACATCACTGCACTGCTCATTTTTGTTATAGTTTTGGAATTAGACCTCTTATTTTGAGTATTAATGTGAACATCTTTGAACTCCTCTCTCTGCAGATTTTAGACAAGCTTCTTGACCGTGAGAGTCAGACCCATAAGCCCCAAACCCTGAGCTCGTTCTACTCCAGTAAACCAGCCACTGGCAGCCAGAAGAGCCCATCCAAACACACCACCCACGGGACTGGCGGAGCTACAGGAGGTGTGTCCAAACACTCAGCGCCTACGGCAACGGGGAGTTCAGCCTCTGTGCAGGGTGTGGCCAGTGGAGGAGCAACAGGGCAGCAGGGCGGGCTGGCGGGCAGCGGCGTCCAGAGTACAGCAGCAGGAGAAGTGGTTTCCGAGAACAGAGAACAAGGTGAGCCAAAACCCACGCTTGTAAAAAAGCACGAAGCACTTCTCACTGAAGTTAACATGAGGATTGTTCAGCAGTAAATCAGACCTAGATGAATTAGCAGTGTAGAAGAACTTGTAAGACATTACACAGCAGCCTAAAAATGCAGCACTGTGGAGATGGGCAATGAGATACAAGCTGCATTCTGTAAATGATGCCCTTTAATGAAGTTGCCTTTTTTAAACACTGAAATTCACTTAGACCCACACCACTACATTGAGTGCCAGTTTCAGCCAAATGTTACATTTACTCCCCGCATCCATACAGTCAACATATGGAAAACAAGCTACAAAAGCAGGCTGTTTTCAAATCATTGTTTTTGTGATGTCACAAAACCAGCAGTTCAAATATATCTCCTTATTCTGGCTACAGCGGTTTTAGCCCCGCCCATTTATGCACAGAACACCTTTAATGGCTAAAAATGAGACTTTTGTTGGATTACATGAAGACCTTGGTTCATCAAAACACCCAATATCTCATCCGTAGCTGTGATTGGTCACCCTGTCAGAAACTCTGTGATTAATTAGAGGCTCCTTTGCACATTGCAGTGTTTTGCCATATCAGCGATATTTCTGGAGTTCTACTTCCCAGTATCAGTTTTAAAGCTTTAAAATGTCCTTTTCTTTGAAGCATTGTGCAGTACAAACCATCCCCTGTGTTTGTGTGTTTGTGGCAGATACAGCTCAGTCATCCTCCTGTGAGCAGCAGAATGAGGTGGCACCTTTTAAGCCTGAGGGAACGGTGCCCAGTCGCTTAGCACTTGGTGGGCGTGGACCCTATGGAACGCGCTGCTGGGGCTCACCTGTACGGCAGAAGAAAAAGCACACGGGTAAAAAACCCCCCAAAAAAACACAATAGTGCGTTCTGCGTTCATCTGTAGCTAAGGTTGCTTTACATTTATTTACCTTTACTTTATTAACAGATGCTGTTATCCAGAGATGTTCATGGGTAATTTGTCTATAAAGAAAACAGGTTCCTCACGATAGTAAAACTAGGCTTAAATTAAGAGCTGCTCGTAGACTAAGATTCTACGAAAGGTCAAGTTAAAACTCTACCAGGGCCCTATCAGGTCATACGGAGGGGACATGGAAGACAGTTTTTTGTGAGAAGTTTGTTTTAGTTAATTTAGTTTACATGTATTTGTTATGAAAATTCATCATTGAAGACGTGGGTCTTCAGTCTCTGTCTCAGCAATTCTAACAGTTGTTCCACCACTTCAGGCCAAAACTGAGATGAGATTTGATGCAAGACTTTACCCCTTTCAGTAAACAAAACTCGAAAAACAAAGTCTTCATGTTTTATGTTGTGGTTCAGCTTTAGTATGTTTACAGAATTTCACTGAAATATATCTTATTAGTGTTCCTTTCTGACTTTCTGCTCTTTAGGCATGGCAAGCATTGACAGTAGTGCCCCAGAGACCACCTCCGACAGCTCCCCCACGCTCAGCCGACGCCCACTGCGAGGGGGTTGGACAGCTGCATCTTGGGGGAGGGGTCAGGACAGCGACAGCATCAGCAGCTCGTCTTCTGACTCACTGGGCTCCTCATCATCCAGTGGGTCACGCAGAGCTGGTGGAGGAGCCCGAGCGAAGAGCACTGACACCAGCAGGTGATTCAGAAGTAGTATAAATTGAATGAATAGGTCTTTTATTTAACATTTATTTGACCTATTGATGGAAATTTGAAATTCAAAGCAGTATGAAAGGTCATCTGCCAGTGTGGATTCAGTCCTCTTTAATGTAGACTCTGTAGACATTTTGTAGCACAAATGAAAACAAAGTTCAGATTGAATCTGGGATTCATTCACATTTGGCTATTGATGCTCTTTTGACTGTAAACAGATTAAGAACTTCAGTTCATTTTTAAGAATTAAAAAAACATGGTGGAAAGTTATGAAGTTAGGGCTTAGCAGTATTTGTTGTTATAAATTATGTCACAATATTCTTTTAGAGCATGTAGTGAACATCCGTTCATACTAGAAAGCATTGACCAACAGCTTTTTTCATTGTTAAAAGAGCATAATTAGCGATAGGATGATACGTGTCACATGCTTGAAAGAGTGCTTTGAAGTCTAATAATGTAGGTTAAACATGGCAGGCAAGGATAAAAAAAAGCTAACATTAAGTCAACGGCAATGTAACAGTAATCAACCTTAATCTGTGTCAGGCCCTGTCAGGTCCTCGAATTCAAGCAAAGTAGGTCTGGAAAGTCCTTATAGTTGTTTAAGAAGATGTGGGAGTCCTGAACTAAACAGTGAATGAAACAGATTGTTTTTCAGTAAATAGCTGTTCTTACAGACCCTAAGAGGTCTGATATCAAGATTAATGTTCAGAACGACAACAGTGTGCTCAAGAAAGCTTCAGGATATGTTTTTTTGGGGGTGGCTGTTACCAGAAGAGAATTTCCGACTCATAAAAAGCAGTGTTACTGACAGTGAATAGAATATAGTAGGTCTTCAAAGACCTGTATTTACACTTTTCATTTGTTGCTGTGTCATACTATCCTTTAACACTTGTCTTCTGCTTTATTTTACAGGTATAAAGGCCGGCGTCCTGAATGCCATGCTCCACACGTGCCCAATCAGCCATCAGAGGCGGCCGCTCATTTCTACTTCGAGCTGGCCAAGACGGTCCTGGTAAAGGCCGGAGGAAACAGCTCGACCTCCATCTTCACTCAGCCTTCTGCCAGCGGGGGCCACCAAGGGCCCCACCGCAATCTGCACCTGTGTGCCTTTGAGATCGGCCTGTACGCATTGGGCTTGCACAACTTTGTGTCTCCCAACTGGCTGTCCAGGACGTACTCTTCTCATGTGTCCTGGATCACAGGTGAGTGTAGATTGGAGTGTAAGATTTATTAAGACTGAAATTGTATTATTATTATTTTTTTATTAGGCTTTTATTTTTTTTGGTTCACATTGTCAGTCTTATTTCTGTTTAGATGTTTACACTCTGTCTCCCTCCCATGTTTGCCTGTCTGCCTCTCTCTCTCTCTCTCTCTCTCTCTCTCTCATATTCTCTCTCTATATCGTTCTCTCTCTCTTTATCGTTCTTTCTCTCTTTGTCTCTCTCATTGTCTGTCTCTCCTTGTCTCTCTCTTTCTCTCTTTGTCACTCTTTCTCTCTCTCTCTCTCTGTCTCTGTCTCTGTCTCTGTCTCTCTCCACCTTCTGTCTTGCTGTCTTCCTGTCTTTCTGTTGTTCTGTCTCTCAGGCCAGGCTATGGAGATTGGCAGTGCTGCCCTTAACATCCTTGTAGAGTGCTGGGATGGTCACCTCACCCCTCCCGAGGTGGCATCACTTGCAGATCGGGCGTCGAGGGCACGGGACCCGAACATGGTGCGGGCTGCAGCAGAGCTTGCATTGAGTTGCCTACCTCACGCTCATGCCCTCAACCCCAACGAGATTCAGAGAGCACTGGTGCAGTGCAAAGAGCAGGTGGAGTAACCACTGATTTCTACATACTACTGTGGAAAGACTGATTCTATTGTAAAACACTTCGCAGGTTTTGTCAGTGGTGCATAATATATATTTTTTAAGTCAGTAACACAGTATTTGCAATACTGATGAGATGAAATGTCATAATATATTGCCAGAAAGCTTTCTTGTTGAAAGAGATACAGTGTATGGATAAAAGGAAGCATGCTAATCAAAACTCCCTCTTCCCAGGATAATGTGATGCTAGAGAAGGCCTGTATGGCAGTAGAAGAAGCAGCGAAGGGTGGAGGAGTGTACCCTGAGGTGCTGTTTGAGGTGGCCCATCAGTGGTACTGGTTGTACGAACAGACTGTGGGTGGGGGCTCCTCTGCACAGAGAGAAGGTCCGAGCCGCTGTGGAGCAAATGGCGGGGCAGGCCGGAGGCCTCCGGAGGGCAATTGTGGTGTGCTGGACAGCGCTGGGGCCATGGACTCGTCCGGTGTAGCAGCAGTGACTGCATCCGTGACTGCAGCTGCTGTAGTGCCCGTCATCTCTGTGGGCTCTACCATCTACCAGTCCCATACTATTCCCGGCTCAGCCATGGCTCATACACCAGGCCTGCATCCCTACACCACCATTCAGGCCCATTTACCCACCGTCTGCACCCCACAGTACCTGGGCCACCAGCTCCCGCACGTGCCCCGCCCCGCTGTCTTCCCTGTGTCTGGTTCCACCTATCCACAAGTAAGAGTGCTCTGTTGTTTTTCTCCTAGAGTCACTTTTATTTTTCTCCTCATTTAAAATTCATTATTATTGTACACTTGATTACTGTAAGAATTGGCATTAAAATTTTTGCCTGTAAGAATAAACCACAAAATACAGATATGGAAGATAGATATCGGGCAAGAAAAGTTTATTTGTGTAGCACGTTATCATACACAGAGGTCATTCAATGTGCTTTACAGAGATAAAATATGCATAAAAACATAAAAGGAAAAATAAGCAAGAAAGGTAACCACAATTTAACACACAGGTAAATAAAGCAGTGTAAAAGAATACAGATAAAAGTGCATGAATTTTTTGCAGATCTTACTGGTATCTGAAAGCAGTGGAACACAGGTCAGTTTTAAGTTTCTTTTTAAAACCAGCAACAGTCAGGGCAGAGCTTCATGGGGAGCTTGATCCAGCAGTGGGCAGCATAATGATTTAATGCCATTTCGCCCTATTAGTCTGAAAACCACTGGTGTATTCATATTACATATTGCATGAGAAATGGCTAAAAATGATAAAATTACATATACCTGTAGTTCTTATTAAAGCTTAGTAACAAAATGTGACCGTATTAGGGCACATGTGTCTGTCTTTCTGAGCCACAGCACTGCAGACCTCAGCGTTCTGCCTCATTAAACACACCTGATTCAGCAATTCAGTTAATTATCAAGGTAGTCATTAATTGAGCTAAGATTTCTAGATGGGGGAAGTTGCTAATCTCAGCAGAGCTGTGGCCCAGAAGGAATTCAAATTGAAAGAGCAAGTTATGGTCCGATAAGTGGGTTTTTTCTGGTATTTTGGTAGAGAGCTGTATGTGTGTGATTGTAAACATGTCTGTGTGTTCTCTCAGGGAATGCACCCTGCCTTTATTGGTGCCCAGTACCCATTCTCTGTGGCCTCTGGTCCTCATCCCCCCATGGCTGCCACTGCAGTCACCTTCCCAGGAGTTCCCGTACCGTCCATGACTCAGATTGCCGTCCACCCCTACCACACCGCAGAGGCGGCCTTGCCCCTCAGCACTACTGTGGCAGGTAAGGGGAAATAGAGTAGATAAGATAAGAGAACCATTTTTTAGTCCAACAGGTAAGAAATTTGCATTGTTACAACATAAATAAAACCCATGCCAGTATATAAAAAGAACAAAGGTAAGTCGTGTGTGTGTGTGTGTGTGTGTGTGTTTGTATACAGTGATCGACAAAATTCTTGTGACATAATGACATAGTAATTTAAAAAGGCATGTAACTTTATTTCTGATGAGTCAGTTGTTACAATAAATGTATCAGTTTAATGCCAAATGCGTTCACATTAATAACTGGGTGCAAAATGGAAACAGTCAGAAAGTGTCCTGATCTTCAAGTCCATAACACCTGCTTTTGCAAGGACAAAAGTCTTGTCATAATGATTCAACCAATCACAGATTAGAGGTTCACCTGTGACAAATACTGTAATTAACATAATCCCAGGTATGTATAAAAAGAGCCCCAGCACACCAGACCTTCATTTAAAGTGCAACCTGACTTCTGACAACATGCCAAAGATTCAACCACAGATCAAAGTGCTGATCCTCAAAAACTTGAAGACCAAGTCTGCTGCTGAGGTGGTAGGCATTGTTAATGTATCCAAATGTCAAGTGGAGAAGATAAAAAAAGATATGAAGAAACTCGTGTTGTTCATGACAAGCCCAGGTCAGGCAGACCCCGTAAGACGACTCTTCGAGAGGACCGTTTGTTGCTTCGACAGTCCAGGGCCAAACCTTTTTCAGTTGCAGGAGAGCTACATCAGAACTGGTCACCAGAAACCACTGTGTCTACAAGAACAGTTTCTCGAATTCTCGCACGCAGTGGTGTCCATGGCCGAATTAGTGCTCAGAAAGCAGCATTAATGAACACAAAAAAAAAACGTGTTGAATTTGCCAAGGCCCACAGCTTGCAGCAAGGATGCATAGTGGAAAAGTGGCAGAAGGTTCATTTTTCTGAAGAATCATCCGTTGAACTACATACCAAATGCTGCAAATACTGCTGGAGTCCTGTTGGAACCCACATGGACCCAAGATTCATCAAAACAGTCAAGTTTGGTGGAGGAAAAATCATGGTTTGGGGTTACATTCAGTATGGGGGTGTTCGAGAGATCTGCAGAGTGGATGGCATCATCAACAGCCTGAAGTATCAAGACATTATTGCTGCCCATTACATTCCAAACCATAAAAGAGGGCAAATTCTTCAGCAGGATGGCGCTCCTTCACATACTTCAGCCTCAATGAAGTTCCTGAAACTGAAGAGGATCAAGGTGCTCCAGGATTGGCCAGTCCAGTCACCAGACATGAACATTATTGAGCATGTCTGGGGTAAGATGAAGGGAGGAGGCTTGGAAGATGAAACCAAAGAATCTTGTTAAACTCTGGGAGTCCTGCAAGACTGCTTTCTTTGCCGTTAAAGATGACCTTCATCAACAAGTTATATCAGTCAGTGCCAAGATGTATGGATGCGGTTCTCCAAGCTCATGGAAGTCATACAAGTTATTGATTCCTTTTTCCAAGGCACCATGACTTTATGTTCTGATGTTATTGTAGCACGTTTGTGTTCTAAATAAACTATATGTATAATTTCTACATTATTTTGTATATGACGAGACTTTTGTCCAGGCAATCTTTGACCTTTCTGTCCTAATTAAATGATACAACACAATGAATGATGGAAAACTTTATTTTGGTATAATAAGCATAATCTAGAGGGCTTTGCCTTTCTTATAAGCCATTTCTGATTCCATGTGATTAACTACAAGTCAAGTTATTATTTGTTGTTCCTGCAACTTGGTTAAGTGACTAGACTTTTGTCAGGCTGTGAGAGTGTGTGTGTGAGTGTGTGTGTGTGTGTGAGTGAGTGTGTGTGTGTGTGTGTGTGTGTGTGTGTGTGTGTGTGTGTGTGCGTGTGTGCGTGTGTGTGTGTGTGTGTGTGTG
>JBBJLS010000148.1:4041168-4058959 GCA_037577275.1 Bryconaethiops microstoma | reverse complement strand
CTGCTTGAATGATTCATACGTAGGTCACTGTGTGTCTTAACCAACAGAAACATTCCTCTGAAACTGGTCAGATTCAGTGACTGGACTGGAAATGAGTCTATGAAGAAGCCTGGAGAACTGTTCCTCAAGACCACAATGAAATACAAGAAAGTCTGGATTTTTGGAAGCAAAATATGAAGAAATGAGGGATTCTTTGAGATATTATTGTAATTTAAATGGCACTCTTTCAGGCTGAATATAAATGATTAATCATTTAGTCCTACTCGAATATCCAGTATGTGTGGTCAAAGGACAGAGTTGATGATATGGGCCTCATATTGGGAGCTTCATCAGATATTCAGACATGGGAGTTTGTGTCATTCTTGGTTTGCTCCTTTAATAAGCCACTTCATGTTTTTTCAGTGGTTTAGGCTAAAGGTGAGCGTGTCCGTTTATCAAGTATATCTGCACATCTAAGTAGTGCCAAGTTAGGATTCTGAGAAGAGCTTCAGTGCCCATCACCCACAACACATAAATACTGCATGGACGTGTAGTGTTAAAGGAAGAGGTACCAGAACTCTGCTCACAGGATGGGCCCGGCTGATGAGAGGTTCTAAACACACACTGACAGACCACAGCATGAACTCACTCACTCTCTCTCTCTTTCTCTCTCTCTCTTTCTCACTCTCTCACTCTCACTCTCTTCTCTCTATCTCGCTTCTCTCTCTCTGTCTCTCTATCTCTGTCTCTCTCTTTCTCTCTTTGTCTTTCTCTCTGTTTCTTGTTTGCTCACACTCTCCCTGTCTCTTGCTTGCTCACTGTCTTTCACTCTCTCTCTCCCCCTCTCTTTCTCTCTTTTCCACTCTCTCTGTCTCGCTGTCTGTTTCTCTCTCTCATTCTCTCTCCGTCTCTTTCACTCGTTCGCTTTCTCACTTGCTCTCTTCCTGTTTCTCTCTCTCTGTTTTTCTGTCTTTCTCTGTCTGTCTATCACTCTTTCTCTCTGGCTTTCGTTCTCTTGCTCTCTCTCTCTCGCTCTCTCTCTCGCTCGCTATCGTTCTCTCTCTATCACACACTGTGTTCTGTCAAAGGAATATTAGCAAGCCACACACATTTCAGAAACTTAATATCAAATACACGCCATCTGCAGTGTCATTGTTGGACATACATTTATTTATTACTCTCATGCACAATTAAATCACACCCAGTTATCACTGACAGTAACAGATCTCTGGTATAATTTTATATTGCGTGTTCTCACTCTTACCATGCCTGTTGTGTTACCACCCAGAGGATTTATTCGGAAATAAAAAAGATTTGTTGAGCTCAGCTTTGGAATTGCATTATATTTTACAGTGATTTATGTTGACAGAGAAAACACTGTCAGTGGAATAATGATTGCCGGAAGAAGGAATTCAAAGATTTATTAGAAACACTTTTTTCAGTCGCGAGAAACGTGTCAAGTGCAAACACAGATTGTGGTGTTGACGGAGTATGCGATGAGTGTGTTTTTCAGAAGTGGTGATGAGAAAAGAGTGCAGCCTTTCTAAATAACGTGAAGTCTGGCATTATAGTTTGAATAAAAGTAAAGTAAAGAGGCTCTTTTACAGCACACGGCATGAACAGTGTGAACTTCTTACTCTGTATTTAATCCATTCAGCAAGTGAAGCAGCGGGCAGCCAGGAACACAGCGCTCGGGGAGCAGTGTGTGGAGACGGTACCTTGCGTTCAAAGGTACCTCAGTGGTGCCACTAGCAGTCCTGGGATTCGGTCCCATAACCCTTTTGAATGCAGGGGCAACTCCTTAACCACTAGGCCACGAGCTGCACCATGAAGCAGTGGGCTGCCACTAACAGGGGATCAGTGTGTGGGGACGGTACCTTGCTCAAGGGTATCTCAGCGGTGCCTCTAGAATATGCTGCCTGTCCCTGTTAGTTATCTCTGTTACACTTTATGCCATATTTATTCACTCAAGTCAAACCTAGGTAAGTTTGCCGTAGAGAAGTATCAGTATTTGTTCTTATGAATCCCTCGATGTTCTTCTGGCTCCTTCTGCAGTACATCCACCACCGCCTGATCCACCTGACCCCGGCGGACTACGACGACTTCGTGAACATCATCCGGAGCGCCCGCGGCGCCTTCTGTCTGACCCCGGTGGGCATGATGCAGTTCAACGACATCCTGCAGAACCTGAAGAGGGGGAAGCAGACCAAGGAGCTGTGGCAGAGGATCTCGCTGGAGATGGCCACCTTTTCACCCTGAGCAGCAGCTGGGACTCAACTGTGGCTTTGAGCTGGAGCCCAGCCTGGACATACTCACTCTCTCTCTCACACACACACACACACACACACACACACACACACACACACACCCCTTCCACACACACACAGCCCCCTCACCGAGTCGCGTCCTGCACAAACCCCATCACTGGCAGCACAATCAGTCCTCCTCTTGGCTCTGGAATCCTCCAGGATGGTCACCAATGTGCAATCTTGCGGAGTTGCCAAGGCACGGGAGTAATTCAAGTCTAAAGGGTTCCTTCCCTTTTTGTCATTTTTTTTGTTTTGTTTTTCGTGTGTTGTCAAGTAACTTATGACTAGTGTTTATCCTCAGAGTCTGTCCCCCTCCCCCTTTTTTTTTCATCGAACTGCGTTGATGCTCTTTGCTCTCCTCCCCTCAGTTTGTTTAGATAGTTGTTTGTTCTTTTTTCTTTGGTTTTGAATTTGTTCTATTGCCGTTCGTTTGTTTGTTTATTCGTTCAGATTCGAGTGAAACCACTAAATGTCAGACTCATACTGCAACATTCCTCTGCCTCGGAGGAGTGAGACTCCACCGGTCATGAAAGATTTCAGCTTTGGATATTTACACCGTGTATAAACGAGGGAAAACAACGACGAAAAAAAAAAAGTTTGTTAAAATAATTAAACGGACGTTTAATATGAAACAATAATCTGAGTACGGGTGAGGATTCTTCTATGTTTTGTTTATTCTTTGTTTTTTTTGGTTTTGTTTTTGATATTTTGTATAGTACAGTGTGTCTGCAGAGAGCGGTTTGAGGATCGAGAGAGTGTTCAGTGACTGCTGTGTGAGTTCCCGTTTCCAGTTGAGCTGTTGGAGGCCGCGGCTTGAGCTGTTGGAACACAGAGGTCTGGCTGGACCAGATTTTCTTTCTTTTTAATTACTTTTTATGTTTCAGACGTTCAGTGACGAGTCCACTGCCAGGTAGGCCCTCTGTGTGTCCCTGTTTTCAACTGTGTCCAGTCCCTTAAGCCTAAATATGTTTGGGTTTTCTGTTTGTGTACTTCTTACCATCAAGTATTTTTTGCATACACACACAAAAAATAGCAGTATTCCTTTATATTGACCTCATTCTCTCTAGCTGTCAGTCAGTCTATCTCTCGCTCTTTCTCTCTCGCTCTCTTTGGTTTTCTCACCCACTGTAGCTGAGTCCAGACAGGCGGTCTATCGTTGCCTCCGCCCTGTGTTCCACTCTTAAGTCCGGTTCCAGCTCCGGAGCTCACCAGCAGGGGAGTGACTGTGTAGAAAATGTACTGTGATATTTTTGTATTCTTCGAAGTGTAGCTTGGTTGGGAAAAAAAAGATATATAAATATATATGAACATATAAACTGTGCTGATTGCAAAAGGCTGTAATCTAGACTAAAGGAGAAAAAAAAACTTTAAAAAAAAAAAAAAGAAAGACAAAAAGCAATATTGAAAATGTAGAGTTTACTTAATAAAGATAACTCAAAACACTAAGCCTGTGTTTTTATGATTACAGTCCTGTAACCAGATCCTACAGATCTCTCGCGGTCATGAAGGAGATCACTGAGGTGATGTTACTGAGGAACCTTATATTCTTTGGTTAGTTGGTTTTTTAATAGAAGTGAAGAGAAATGATTATAAAACTAAAAGTTGTTTAAGTGGCCGTTTGTCATGCGTGAACACACTGTGAAATTCTTTCTTTGCATTTAATTCATTCACCAAGTGAAGCAGCGGGGAGCCAGGAATACAGCGCCCGGGGAGCAGGGTGTGGGAACGGTGCCTTGCTCAAGGGAACCTCAGTGGTGCCTCTAGCAGTCCTGGGGATCAAACACACGGCCTTCTGGTCACAGCCCCAACCACTAGGCCACCAAAGAATGTCAGTGAAACAGGCAAAAAAAGGACTTTGCTTTACTAAAAAGCCCTTAATGTCTTTATACTTAAAATACCTGCATTTTGAGTA
Organism: Bryconaethiops microstoma; assembly: GCA_037577275.1. Classification (NCBI taxonomy): domain Eukaryota; kingdom Metazoa; phylum Chordata; class Actinopteri; order Characiformes; family Alestidae; genus Bryconaethiops; species Bryconaethiops microstoma. The sequence continues at coordinate 4,054,759 of JBBJLS010000148.1, read as the reverse complement.
CTACACCTTTTTACCACTTACTCATTTCTTTCGTAAACTGCTGAGTTTTATTCTTAAACACTGGAAAGCTTTTGAGTGAACAACTACAAATGAAAATATATCAAATGAAACCAGTTTCCATTCTAAGATGAGAGAATCTGTAACAGTGCAGGTCTGACTCCTATTAACTGGTTGTTGGTGATACAGAGTCAAATTGTAGACTGTCCTTTAACTTCAAATGCACTGTTTCATCACTTAATAGCCCCTCAAATATCTAACAGCTTTCTGGTGATCCGCTTTATAACTATTATATTAGGTCAGTAATGATGAATTTTAAAAATGACATTCTCTGGCTAATAAAGGCACTCAGCTGGTGAACAGACTATGTATTTATTAGGAAAGAATGTTCAGTGTATTTTATGAATATTAAAAGAGTAACACGCAAATGTAGAAAATCTCAGTGTGTGGCAGAACTTCTGACTGGTTTAGTGTATGTATATTATTGCTATTTTTTATATATATATATATATATATATGTGTGTGTATATGTGTATATGTATATGTATATGTATATATGTATATGTATATATGTATATGTATATGTGTATATAAATAATGTAAACCATGTAGGTATAATAACCATAATGAGAAATGAGCTACTCTGAAACTGACTATTTTTACTCGACCACCAGGTGGCGGAATAGGGTGAATTTTCAGCAAATTTGTTGGTCCACTGGGGAAACCTGATCAAGCCATGAGTGTTTTATCATATGAGTGCTTTATAATTACATTCAGTTTTTTTAATATTGGTTTTAGAGTCGGAACACCGTTTTCAAATGTCTGACAGTTTTCCGTTCACAGGTTTCTGTCTGTACAGCGCCGTGGACGGAGGGTCCAGGTCAGTGGACCACCTGCTGACCTTCAGGTAGAGGGCCTGGAGATAACAGCTCAGGACACAACGTGCGAGTGGAGATATGCAACATGGGATATTTCGCATAGCTGTATTTCTTAGTCTAGCATGACAGTTGAAAAGCAACATCAGGTTCATGTAATATGAAGAGAGATGATGAGTCTATCTTACTATAGTGTGATCATTTAAACCCAAAGTCTGGTCATGTATTATAAAAAGGGCTGAGAGGCCTATCTTAGTTTAGCATTATAATTTGAGCCCAAAATCAGGCTTATCCAATAGTAAAGGAGCTGATTTATGTGGATATAAATATATGTGTAGACCTATATGTAGTGAGAGAGAAATGTACATGTTTTATAAATTGAAATACTGTAAACAGAAAAGTCAAATATGTCCAAGAGGAAAAGAGCTGAGGGCCTTATCTTAGTTTAGCATGATACTTTAAGCCCAAAGTCAGGCTTATCCAGTAGGCAAAGAGGTAATGGGCCAAAAGCTTATTCATTCGTAGTTTAGCGTAAATATTTGAGCCCAAAATCAGGGTAAACCAATAGGAAAAGATCTGAGAGGCCAAGTTTACTTTATCATGCTAATTTAAACCAAATGTAGAGCTTATTCTGTCGTAGTTTAGCTTGATAATTACAACCAAAGTCGATCTTATCCAATAGTCAATGAGCTTAGGGGTGCTTTTTCAGTTCAGCATGATAATTTAAGGCCAAAGTTAGGCTTGTCAAATAAGAAAAGGGCCAATGACCCTCTCTTTTATCCAATAGGCAAAGATCTGAGTAGCTCTGTTGCTCCTATTGGACGGTCCTTATCTCGGGGCTTAATTATGTGTATAAATGAGAAATCCTGCTTTATGAAACACTTCCTGGATTGTCAGTTCTTTAAATTTGCATTGTTGATAAACAAACACTAATTAAACTGTAATTAAACACTAATAAGTCCCTGCACGCGCCCCCGGATTGAGCCCCTCACCTGGGACAAAAAAGGGGCTGAGAGGAGGAGCTTTCTTCTGGGATCTTCCATTAGAGCTTTTTGTGCTGTTGTGAGATAGGGGGCGGTCAGGCTACATTTTGGACCACCATGCATGCACAACATACATATATATTTCGGTCTATATAATCTAATGCGTATTTATTAGTCATAAAAGTCACGGTTTAGCTTTAAAATGTGCAGGTACTACCCATATATCACTCTTTGTGTGTTCAGATGACCCAAAGTGCTCCCCCTTTTCACGGGCTAAGTTGGTTCAGTCCGGAGTTTTGGAGAGGAGCAGAGCCCCAGCAGCAGCAGATCTCGGTGAAGATGGCGGCTGTGTGGATGTTGCTCTCAACAAGACTTTGATTTTTGCTTTTTATTTAAAAAAAAAAACGAGAACTCTCCGGACGCTGGGGTCTCCGTTTCGGATAGGTGTTCTAAGTGGAGTTTTTGTAGGTGAGTACAGTTTGTTCAGCTTCTTCTATTCCCCCATTTTTCCCTCCGTTTGTCCTCAGTCCGGTAGCCGGCTCGGCTAACTTGTTGTTTCCAAACAAACATCCACCGAGGTTTAAACATTCTTTAAACGAAAATACAGATTTACAGCACGGTCTGATCGGAAACGAGGGCTCCAGAGCTGCTGTTGGAAATTAATCTCAGTTCAGGAGTGGGTTAGAGTCGGATGCGCCGGCTTCTGAACTAAAGTTTTGTTTTAACATAGTTTTTTACACTCAGTTTGTTCTTAAAAACATAGATGAAGCACTTTTTTTTTTATTTTAGAGTTTTTAGGTTTAGCTGGAGTTGATTTAAGGCGATGTAGAAGTATTTGAAGGCTTCAGAGCCGTGCCTGGAGGGAAATCTCAGTTCAGGAGTGGACTAGTTTTGATGCTCTGGCTGAGATTTGAAGTTGAGGTTGTGATTTTAGGTTTTCCAGTCTTTTAGCTCTTAGAAACACCCGTTAAATATTTTAAAAGTTGCTTAAAACACCTCTTAAAAACTCAAGTCTTTAGAGTTTTTGGATTCGATTGAAATGGGATTTAGAAGCTCCAGAGCTTCAACTGGAGGGAAATCTCAGTTCAATAATGGGTTAGATTTCGAACTGAAGTTGTGAATCCGTCAGATTTGTCAGGTTTAACATCTTTTCTCCACTCTATTTGCTCTTTAAGAAGATTTTAGGCGCTACTGGAGTCGGTTAAGGACCATTTAAAAGTATTTGAAGGCTCCAGAGCTGTTAATAAAGAGACATTTCACTTCGGGACTGGACTAGTTTTGATGCTCCGGGTCTTTGAAGTTGTGAATACACCAGATTCTTCAGGTTTAACCTCGTTTCCCCACTCTCTTTGCTCTTAAGCACCTGTTAAACACTTTAACCAGGATTTGGTCTTTGTAGGATTCTTGAGTCCAATTAGAGGTATTTTAAGGCCCCAAGTCTTAGTGCAGGAGTTTTGTTTTTTTTTCAGGACTAGTTTTGATGCACTGTCTGAGATTTGGAACTGTAGTTGTGGATCCAAAAGATGCTTCAGATTTAATTTTGTTTTTTTCACTGTTGGCTCTTAAAACACCCCTTAAACATTTTTCGATTAGAGTCGATTTGGACGTATGTGGAGGCTCTAGGTCTGTTACTGGAGGGGAAACTCGTTTCAGGCGTGTCGACTAGTTTGAGCTGAGATTTGGAACTGAACCACTCCAGCTACTGAAATCCACAAGATTCTTTAGGTTTATTATTGTTCTCCCACTCTGTTTGTTCTTAAACACCCACGAGGCTCTTTTTGAAAGTTAAGGCTTTCATGGAGTTGATTTAAAGGCCATTTAGAAGCTTCATGGTTGTTACTGGAGGGAAGTCTCAGCTCAGGATTGAACAGGGGCCACTTTGCAGCAAAGTTGACACACTAAATAGTGTGTAAACAATTAGTGCCCCACCATAAGAAGTGAATGAAAGCATGTTGTTTGGGACACAGCCTAGGTTTTATGGAGGGAAGTTCTATATATGTGTCTTATGTATGTATATATATATATGTGTGTGTATATGTATATATATATGTATGTGTATATATATGTGTATGTGTATATATATGTGTGTGTGTGTATATATATGTGTGTATATATATATACACACGTGCACATTTGTTTGCAGTCTATTTAGTGGTAATACTGGGTACTATAAAAATACTGGATTAAAGATAGTAAGACAAATATAAAGTATGTGTATATTAAATATATGTTTAAAAAAAGTGTATATTTAGAAATACCCACAGATTAATTTTGTTACGTGTTTTATGAACTGAATTATTGTAAACGGAGAATATGTAACTTTCCATTTTGGAACTTAGTCTGTTCTCTTTTCAACATGTGGGTTTTGTTTATGAAATGATATTCTGTATCATTAACTCTCCACTGCTGCTTTTTCTTTCACAAAGTGAGTGAGACTTCTAAAGTAAGAATGCTAACTTTACATGACATGTTTCATAACATGTTGAAAACTAATATTCAGAAGATTAAGTACAGGGGCTCCTTGGGTTGCGACAGTCACAACATACGATGTTTTGAGTTTACGACACTCACTCCCATTTGGCTCACGTGGTTAGTCTCATACTTACGGACTACGTGGGTGAACCAATTTGGTTGTGTGTGGTGGAAGAATACGCAGTAAGGCGGTGTATGAGTGAGGGAGTTTTCCTTTTTCCTAGTGTTTTTATGATTTTACTGTGTTAGGATCGGTAGGTGACTGAGGCTTGGGTGTGTTTCGACTTACACCAGAATTCGGTTTACATCACAGTCGTAGGAACGGATCAGTGCCGTAGCTCCGTGATCCCCTGTCGTCCGTTTTAAAACACCTCTTTAAAGCTGCAAGCAAGGTTTTCTACCTTCATTTTTGTAATTTAATTTATTTATTCATATGTAATTTGTGAAGCTTTTGAAATAGGAAGGCCTCATTATATTTGGGATTGAAACTATTTGAACAGTGCGACGTTTTTACAGTTCAGTGCAGACTAAGAACGCTGGGCCTGTTTCGTTACTGTGGTTCTGTCTGACATTATAAGAAACAATATGCTGCTGTAATATAAAAATTGAAAGGTGTGATTGAATACGTTTAAAGGGTTTATATGCTTGTTACAACCCAATTCAAAATATAGTTGCCTAGATATTATTTCAGCTTCCACATAAACCGTGCTCTCTGCCTCCATCTGTTCAGCATCTCTCAGCTCAGCCGGATCCGTTACCTCACACACTGCCGCTCCTCTCCATCATCTCTTACTGAACTTGTGTTTCAGGGGTATTGAGGGCAATGTGGAAGTCTACAGAGAAGTCTTCAGAATTACGGAGCCCGTTTCATTTCTTAACGTGTAGTTCGAAGATCTGGGCGCACTGTGAAAAAATAAACTTTGCGTCTGCAAATTACAGTGGACGGTGCAAAACGTGGCACAAAATCCACCTTTTTGATGGTCAAACTGGGGTGTGTTGCATTGCATGTAAGGAAACTGCATATGCAAACTCCAGTCTGACCAGTTTTTCGCGATTTTGCGATCGCGTCAAATCCCGTGAAATCAGCAGTTTACCACATATTTTCTATTCTGTCGCATAATTTTCGCAAAAAAACACCCAGAATCCTTAATGTAAAATCACCACTGTTCTACAACTCCTGCTGGTGGCTGTATTTCCCATGCACGATCACTGCTCTGCTGACACGCACCATTTTAGTTAATGATGGCCACCAAAAAGGAGAGACAAGTCGCATTTACCATCTTTTATCACTGCAAAGGACCGAGCAAAACAATATCACTTCATGAGTGACTTGCCTTTGCCTGTAGCCACAGCGCTCGGCGTCTTATCCGTACTCGTAAAACCAGCAAGTAATCTAGTGGGTGGGGCTCAACAGGTGAGGGGCGGTTCTATGCAAAGCAGTAGAGTCCCCAATGGAAATACAACCTAGGCCCATGTAGACCGTTGGTGGGGTTTACCAAGAGGGAAAAATTGCAAAATTTCTCAGAAATTTGGAGAAAACACCACCACAAAATCAGTCATTTTGATCGCAAAAATCACCAAAATCGTGAAATCCTGGGGGGGACTGGCAAAGCAACGAAATACAGGAACAACTGGACACAATACCAAAGAACTGAGATATTTCCTAAAAATGGCGACTTTCTTGTTTGTGGACCGAAGAACTACTGAATAATATCGTGCTAAGCTGGAAAAAAAATCTGCATGTTCTGGAATATAACAGGACAAAGAGGACAAAGCGGCGAGGGGTGTGGTGACAAGTGTGTTCAGGTCTATGGCATTACTGTCTCAGCGTTTAGCGTCTCACAGTTACACCGCCTGACTATTTTCCATTTAAGCAAACTGCTTAATCTGTGTTTTGGAACATTTTAATTTGTTCTAACTGCTGGCCAACACTGCAGGTTAATGGAGATTCAGGACTACAGCGGATATGCCACCATCCTTACACTTAGAGTTTTATATTCACACTTGTGTACACCAGACAGTTGGTCCATAACTAAATTGCAACAAACTCAATCTGCATTTGGACAGCTGACGCACCAACTGACAGACGGAGTGCCGTGGCAAACACTCGAGCACAGCACGTGCAGTGAAGAAACTCACCCGCTGTTTTGGCTTCATGCCTTTCTTAAACTTCCTAATGGAGTGTTTATCGTCCCCTAATATTCATTCATAATTTCAGACATTCAATCCTTAACTATACCACTCCGGTGCAGCAACTGATGGACAGACTGAACACCATGCTGGACGATCAAGAGCACAACACACTGTGAAGAAACGCGACGTTTCACGCTGTAAAACATTTTTTCATCAGCAAACGACCCTGCAGAGCTGTTGCTTTTACTACAAGACTTTATAAACCATACCTGCTCTACTGAATGAATATGCTCAAATTCCCACAGAAGCTTCAAAATCTTGTGAAAAGTCTTCCAAGAAGAGTGGGAGCTGTTATAGCTGCGAAGAGGGACCAACTCCAGGTTAAAGTCTATGTATTTGAATGCAGTGTCATTGAAATCTCTCGTGTTATGGTCAGGTGTCCCAAAACTTTTGTCCATACAGTGTGTGTAAAGGAAATGACAGTAAAAGGTCAGTTTTGCATTTTGCTTTGACAGTCTCTGAAATCTATATACAACTTGCATGTTGTGTGTTCCCTTATTTTGCTTGGGGTTTATTTATAGATTGAAAACTGATGTAGGGGAGCTAATGAAGGCGTTATCAGCCGATTTGCATAATAAAGCACGCTGCTGGTTATGAATGTAACCATAGCTTTATGGGTTCCAGATGATTGCCAGAGGCGAATTAAAGCACGGAGACGTGGCGTGTACCTGTGCGCAGGTAGTGATCTTCCACCAACAAAGTCATGCAGTGACATGAAGCGTTAGGCAGCTAGTAATGCAAAAAATATCCCGCTCGTGGAAGACGGCCCCTCGGGAATCATCTCGCGGAGTCTTAATGGCTGACGGCTCTGGTAGTCATCTGGAACCCATCGAACCACAATTTAATTTGTAGGCAGTGAAGCACAGTGAGTAATGCCCACTGAATGAATGAAGTTCACCTCACCTCAGAGGAGAGCTTTTCAAAATATCTGCAGTATTCAGTCATTTGAGATGTAAGCAAATTTAAATGTAAGGGTTTTTCTTTCAAGAGCTGCCCAATACGTCATTTATAGTTATCGGGACTTTAGTCTCAGCAGTACCGATACAGCAGAAGGCTGGAATATGCAAATAAGCCTCTGACCAATCACCCTGTCAAATTATTTACTGGGTGTTTAGATGAAGGTATTCATGAAATCCAATATATATGTAAAGTGATTATCAGTAAAATAAAAAGTATAATCAAAAGGTGCATTTTGTTTATGTTTGGACTGCTTGGAAGTGTCTGCAGTGAATGGATTTATTAAAAAAAAGAAAAAAAGACCAGCATCTTCTCAAAGCCATCATAAAACAATATCTTGGGGATCATAAGCATTTCGAGAAATGTGAGGGACGTGTTAAAGACTTGGGTTTCATTTACCACCACTCAGTAAGTTTCTAAAGTGAAGAATTTCTTCTTTAAAAAAAAAAAATAATAAAAAGATCACATACGTGTATCTGTGTAGCACTAAAGACATTTTAGCGACATGCCATGAACCCTTTTTTGATGCTTTATAAAGATACCTTTTCACTATACAGTCACAATAAAACCTTAAATAGCATGTTCTCTTGTTGAAAAGAACCATTTAAGAATACAAGTGGTTCTTTGAGGTGTCATGGTTTCTATACATAATTGTTTCTTTTACTAAAGAGCTTGTGACGAACTGTTTTTAAAGTGTTGAGTGAAGCCGGGGTAGCCTCAGGATATTCCCACCAAGCTCACTGTGTGAGAGGAGGCCCCGCCGTCTCTGCTGAACCCGGAGAAGGTGCGAGGAGATGATTAAGCAGCTGTGGCAGAAGAGGAGAGCCGCCGAATAAAGCCCGGAAATGCTGGACTGTGGCCGTACTCCCTGTGTGAAAATGTGCTGGAGGCAGAGAGCTCGCACATTGCAGCTCCAGTGCCTCCTTAGCAGCACTGAACCTCCGGCCTCATAGACAGACACCTCAGGCTGTTCCTGCAAGTCTCAGGCAGCTCGGCTTGAGCCAGCCAACCCCGGTGATGGCCACAGGCCAGAAGAGCCGCGAGCTTGGCGCTGTCTCTGGCACTAACATCGTGCCTAATGGGTGGAAGTGGCTGTGATGGAACCAGATCCCTTCTTTTTTATTGGTATTCTGCTATATAGGAGTGAATTATATTCTAACTACCAATAAAATGCATGAATTCAACACTTTCTTTCATCACCTTATGTGACTGTTCACTAACAAACATACAAATAAGTACACAGGAAGCAGAAATGGTCTAATTATTATATATATATATATTTTTTTATGGCTCAGCAGCCACTGTTAACACATCGTTCCTGTGACCGTTGCTTAGTAACAACAGACTCCCATTGCATGTTGGTATACAAATATCTAATAGTGATTTATTACAAGCCCATTGTGGGAGATTGTAGTACACTCAAAATTATTCTGGATTTCCGCAGCAAACGGATCCTTTTCAGTTAGTGCCTTGTAGCCGGAGTTACAAGAGCAGATTGAAGCAGTTCTGAATGATGAAAGGCATTTTTCCATAGGCATGCAGGAACCGTGCTGTATCTAACTGTACTGTGGTGGTGAATTTGATTCTACAGTGGATTTCTGACTCAATTCTCTCCCGGTCGTCCCAAAAAACGTGCCCATGGAGTCAAACCAGCGGAAAGTTTTTCTGTCACAGCTGCTTTTGATATTGTGGTCTTTTATTATTTATAGCCTTGTTTGTGTTTTTAAAATTTTCTCTGCATTTTTTATCAGTGTGATGGGAACCGAGCCCAGAGAACTTGTTAGTGACGTCCTGGATCACCTTCACGTTTTTCCACAGCGTTAAAGGTAAATTTGTTAGTGTGATCAACTCCCACTGAAATTTATCTTCAACCCAAACAGACAGTCGAGCTTGTACTGCGTCGACTTCCCAGTTGTTAGTTTGCATCTCCATTGGTGTGTTTTGTGCAGACAGTGAAAAATAATGGCCTCTTTCCATGACATTTCGACCAATCAGAAAGCATTGATGCTGTCGGCTTACCTGCGGCCCAGTTTTAGCCCCGCCATCGAGCAGCTCGGCTTTGGCTCAGTTACTGGTCTCTGTATTTGTAAATGGAAAAACGGTTGTTTGCAGTACGGCATGGTTCCTTGTGCCAGAGGAAAAGTACCCTTAGTGATCTTAGAAATATAAGTCCATCGTATGAGATAATAGTGCTCTCAAAACCCCTCGAGTTTTGTTTTACGCTTCAGACACTAAAGAAAAAGCAACAGGGATTCATTTGTCAGTGCAAAGTTCCCTTGGTGCTGCATTTACATTAACAGGTTGGAGCAGTTGGTTCTGAATGATAAACCGAGTTTGCTTGTGGCCAGTCATGCTGCAATCCCATACGCATCGTCTGTGCATCTGTATTTCACTTTCCAGCAGCGTAGGCTGGGGCTCAGGCACTCATCTGGGAAACCACCACATATTGAGGGAGGACATGCCTTCCATGCTGTAACGACGAGGCTGAGCTGTGGTTGTAAATACTTTAGGTGTTGCGCTACGCTCCATAGACATTCAAGGCTCCATAGACATTAGTAAGTAGTACGTACGCTCCTTTCTTCGTATTCTCTAAAGAAAGTAGTAAGAAACTCTGAGTCAAGTAGGTTTATTATTTCACCAGCATACACACAACAGTGAAATGAAACAACATTCCTCCAGGGCGGTGACGCAACAAAAACAGACCCACAAAGACGGAACACCACAAGACCCCACAGGTGCAGACCGCAAGAAAAACACGAGCAGAACAGGACAAGACAACATTTAATGCAGTTGACTACTGAATGAATACAATATTCAGACAGATATTGTGTCTGAAGTCATTTTGTTTTATGCAATATTGTATGTGCAATAGTCTTACCCTGTGAATATCACTGCTTATGTCAGTATTACTGATGGACTACTGCTCTCCATTATGTGCAATAACACATTCGTGTTTGTAATTCACTTTATTATGATTTTACTTGTCTTTCTTTGTGTCTGTGCAGTCGTAAAATAAGCAATTTCTTCCTGGATCAATACATTTTTCAGATTCTGATTCTAGCAGTGGAGCAGAAGAGACCTCAGGATCTTGGAAGAAGTAAATCCCAGGGTTTGGAGGCTCAGGAAGGAGGACTTTATCCAGGCCTGAAGTAGTTAGGGAGCACAAAAAGTGCTAGAAATAGCAGAGGAACTGCTGTGCTGGACATCAGAGAGGACAGACTGGTGGTAGAATCCTTATGAGTCCTCAAGCTGCGAGAGGTCAGGCAAGGGCAGGTATCCTTCCATGGAGTTCTTCTCACAAGGTTTTCTAAAAAGGGAAACTGTCATGGATACAGAAAAGACAGTCGTGTTGGGAATGAGTGAACTTTTATGCTGGGTTAGTTACTTACATGGCCCATAAACAGTCATGGTTGAAGTTAAAACGGAGGATCCAGGATGTAGTCATGAGTCACAGCTATGTGGTTTAATATCAGCATCAGGGTGAGCTATACTGGCCAAGTATGTGTATACACAAGCTATGAATTCCATTGCTCTTAATGTAGAATATACTAAACAGTAATAAACATTAAAGTCTGTTCTGTACCGTAGTGCAGTGATGAACTAGAGACTGGATTATATCCTCCAACATAATTTAATGTGGTCAAATCAGACTGGTAGTTTTTGTTGAGCTCTGTTTTACAGGCTGATAGCTTTGTCAGAATCAGAAAACGTTATTGATCCCGAAGGAAATTGCTTTTATGACTGTACAGACACACAGAGACAAGAACAATATAAAATATAAAGTCTACATAAATCCAATAAAAACTGCAGAAAATACTCTGCATGAAATACACTACTCTGCATATACACACTAATGCCGGGGTATAAATACTATAGATAAATAATTTACAGTAAAGTGAATTACTAGTAACGTCCATAATGATTTGAAGTTGTTCTCTGTATCAGGTCTGTTATTGTATGTAATAGAGATCACCAGTAGATCAGTAATACTGACATAAGCTCATGACGATGATTTAGCACCCAACAAGAAAATTGCATGGTTAGACTATTGTGCATAATAAGAGAGTGCTCACAATGATGATGATTTAAACCCAATAAGATTGTTGCTCATGTATGACATTATTGGCCAGTTTGTGTATTATTTAGAGGCTCGTTCATACTTGATGGTGGATCTAACCTTCGTACCAGGGCAGTGGATGAAGATTTAAAAAAAAAAAAAAAAATTTCAGACACTTGTTTGACATGCCATGCTTCTAAGCTTCTTTAAGAAAGATTAGTGTCTCAACTTGGCGGGAGGGCTCAAGACGCTTCCGGTCATATTTTATGTGTGATCAGAAAGTGCCTCATGTAACCTCGAATGAAGCACACGGGGCTCATCATTTACATGTGTTTAATTTACAATAACTTTGGTTCCATGTGACATAGGAACACCAAATGAAGCTCAGCATGATGTCTGACACCCCGAGCATCAACACAAACCAGGGGAACTTCCGTATAAGGAGTTGTTTTGCTGTATGACAACGAATTATCATTTGTCACACTTTCGACTCGGATCCCTCCTGCTTGCATTCTAAGGGTTAAAGTATTTGTTTTCCCAGTGAAGAATGTCCTGGACATTTACTTTGAGTAAATGAGCACTTTTGATATTTGTATGTTTATTTATCTACTGCTCTAGGATTGCAGAAGATTTGAACCCAGTCTCACATGGATGATCCCCCTTTGATGTCAGCAATGTCAGCAGTATAGAAGAAACCTTAAGGGTTGCCAGGTTTAAACACTTGCATTTAGAGCCAGGTTCTTCGTGTGCTATGTCCATTGTGTTGGTTAGTCAGTTTTGGACTAATATACTTATTTACAGCTGCTTAATTCTGTTTATAAGCATAATGTAGCAAGTTAAATTAATAAACATTTTAACTCCCATTTGAATATAATCGTGTCTTTTGTCCAGACAACTGTAAATAAGGCCACTGGCCTGTATCTCGAGGAGTTTGGGGTATTGGGTCTGCAAGTGAGCTTTTTGGGCATATTCTTTGATTGAACATGGTAAAGAACAACCAAAACTCTACAAAGTGCTGCTGACAGATTTACCACTAGTCAGTAGTATATAAATATATCGGTAGTGTCCAGGCGTAGTGGTAAAATTCTGGGTCAGGATGTTGGAGCTACAGACTGCTGTTTATAACTTAGAGTGTACTTCTAGAGTGCTGTAAAGATTTTATATGGGAAAACTACTCCAAATAAAATATGGAAAGTTCATTATGAATGTGGAGCACAAATAAATCTAAAAATGGAAGAAATAAAACAGATTTTATTACAGAAAATGTGCTTCCATGGACAGTAAACAGCCTGGCACTGTATTAGATGCAGGTTATGAATGTTTGGTTTATGAAGTGTATGGCGTATAAGCAGATCTTTCATAGTAACATATAGATGCAAATGGCATCACCACTTGCTAGAAATGGTGAAACATGGAATCTGCTTGGTGAGAAAATGAGTATCTGTAATGTAACCAAATGATTATTGGATTGGCCATGAATGCCTTTCCTAATAGTTTGGTATTGTTATGCAACTCTTGCTGCAATGCAGTGCTTGGAGGAACTGTCCCTCTCCCAGTCACCGAGTGGCACCAGCCCAGGTTCACTGTGGTTTCAGCTGTGGTTAAGGCTGCCTGATCTTCAGGGGGCTGCGTGGGGTCCGGTGTAGCACCGGGGAACGTCTGACTGAATTTCAGTAGTAAGGAAATGCAGAATCACCTTTATGACAATTTGTTGTGGTTTGTTTCGGTGCTGCAGACAGGTTTCTCTGGTATGATGACTTACATGACTGTGCAGGTGGACACAAAAGGACTCGCAGTTTCATTTTCGTATAGTAAACAAGGCATAAGGCCTCTGTCCATCTTAAATTGAGGGTTTTGTAAAAAAATTTTACAGGTTCTACATACACTATACAAGTATTGGGACACACCTCTTGATTATTGAATTCAGGTATTCCAATCGTACCCATTGTCAAAGGTGTATAAAATCAAGCATACCAAGAGGCCATGCTTCCAACTTTGTGGACCCAGTTTGGGGAAGAACCTTTTCTATTCCAGCATGACTGTGTCTCAGTGCACAA
>JBBJLS010000148.1:4013929-4024071 GCA_037577275.1 Bryconaethiops microstoma | reverse complement strand
CTGGCTCACAATCTCCGTTCCAGTTCATCCCAAAGGTGCTGGATGGGGTTGAGGTCAGGACTCTGTGCGGCCAGTCATGTTCTTCCACACTGAACTCCTCCAGAACGTCTTTATGGAGCTGCTTTGTGCTCTGAGACACAGTCATGCTGGAATAGAAAAGGTTCTTCCCCAAAAACTGTCCACAAAGTTGGAAGCACGGCGTCGTCCAGAATGTCTTGGTCTGTTGAAGCATTAAGATCGTCCTTCACTGGAAGTAAAGGGTCTAGCCCAAACCCTGAAAAACAGGTGTGTTACAGTACTTTTATGTGTATTTGTTTATTATATACCAAAGTTTTTGAGTAGTTTATCCATGCTGTTTGTAAAAGCTAATGAAACCTGATCTTTGTGTAAAGTGAACTCTTTAAAGTATAAGAGTCTGTTTTCTGGACAGGGTTTAGAGGTCCTGGATGACACTGTTTTGAATGATTCTGCTTTAAAAGATGATGTAGTTCAGAACTGGGCCCTGTCCAGGAAGCCGACCCTGGGAAGAATTATTCTGTAACCTCTGAGGAGCTGCTATGTGCGGTATGCTAGAGGAACTGAGGCCTCAGACGTTAAGGCGATAAGAGTGTTGTGAAAGGGCCGTAATGAAGCTCTGTTATCAGGCCTGTTTTGTCTTTGTGAGACACATCACACACACATCCTCAACAAACCATCGCATAATGATCTGAACATAGATCACCAGTGCCTGTCATTGTTGCAGCATATTGGAAGTATCACTCAGGCCTCGTTCACACACGCAGCTCAAATCTGATTTCTCTGCATATCTGATTTTCTGCCGTCTCACAAAAAGCCACATGAAATCAGACTTTGTTTCCCAGTCCGACTAAGCCACATTTGATTAGTTTCAAATCTGATTTCTGGACATGTGACTCAGTTTGTCCAGTCAGATCAGATTTCATATGTTTTTTTACATCCTGGGGCTGTTGACAGCAAAATGTGGAACGAGAAAGTCTGAGTCACTTTAGTTTAATCTTTTAACTGACACCTGAAGTAACATTTCACTGTTCGTGCTGTAGTTCCTGCTAGTTAAGTCATTATGAAACTGTACACATCAAGCTTTAAGCTCATTTTAGGTTAGTATACTCTGAAAGTGGGTCGCACACTGAGAGAAAAAGGTCTACAAAAAGAGTTTCAATCAAAGAAAGAGCAGAGCAGAGCAGACGTTTCAGCATGTAGCTTTTCTCAATGCTCTCTATGCTCGCAGTGAGTCAAAATACTGAGAAGCAATTAACAATTACCCAGTGAGTTTAATCAAGACACAGGTGTAGTGGGAGGGGCTTTTGGCCAGGTAGAGTTACAGTTGTTTAGTCACATACATAGACATTCAAAAGACAGATAAAATATTTAATATTTACAAAAAACATGCGAGAGATAAGTCCTCATTCATTCCTTTTGGAGAAAGGCAGCCGAGTTCATGAATCCAGAAGCATTCTCTCTGAGGCAGTGTTTTCTCCAAGTCCCCGCCTCTTCTTTTAGGCAAGACTCTTTCAACACCCAGCAACAGAGCGCCCTGAGGCCTGGAAATGTCGGGCAGCAGGTGACACCACATCGGATCTCCTCGCAGCACTCATGTGTTCTAGAAATCTTGTACGCAAGGTCCTGGTGGTTTTGGCCACGTACATCAGTGGGCAAGAGCAAATCAAAATCTACACAGCATGAGTGGATCTGCATGTGATGAACTGTTTGATTTTGTATGTCTTGTGTGTGTGGATGTGTGAAAGTCTGAAGTTTGAGGTAGTGTGAGCATGAAGTGCAGCTCTTTCAGGGGAAATTTCCCTGGACATTAGAGAGTGTGTTGGGAGGAGGTGGTGTGGCAGTGTCCGCATGAACCAGCCTCTAATCTCTAAGGTAAGAGTTCCTAGAAAAGACACAGAGGTAGATCCTGAAAGAGCCCATTCAGTTGATTGTCACTTTTAATAATATGCCAATGAGAATTGACAGTATTTCTAATATCACTACTCAGAGGACTATGTCAGTTTTAAGATAGAGCTGTTTTTATTTTGTTTAGAGGTCTGATTTGATGGCTGTGTATCAGAGGCATGTACTTTGTCTAAAGCTGTGTCAAGCCAGTTGTTTGGGTATCCTCTGGAGCTAAAATCTCTGTATTGGAGTTTGGCTTTGGCCTCAAAATCATTTCTATCAGAACAAATCCGGTGTAATCTGGTGAACTGACTGAAGGGCAGACCTCGTTTCAGAGATGTGGGGTGGGCACTTGTTGCATGCAGTAGGCTGTTTTTCTCTGTGTCCTTCCTGTACAAAGAGGAGACAATGTGTCCATCAATGAAGGAAATGCAAGTGTCTAGAAAGTTAACAGAAGTGGTGCTGGCAGAGTGGGTAAACTTAATGGATGGTCTTAGAAAGTTCATATATAAGACAAACAATTCAAATTCAGGTAGTGAGCCACGGAAAATCAAAGGTTAGTATACTCAAACATATAATCTTTACTGTGGAATCCAATGTATGTATATGAGCCAATACTAATGGAAGTTTGAACTGGAATCACCCCCTGAAGTCAGATTTCTGACTCTGAAAGTTGGAGGAACCACACCAACCCTAACCTCAAAATCCAAGACGGCTGTTCCACGCATCAACAGTAGTGACATCTGCAGTAAAGACTCTTATTAGCATTTCTGCCTTATTTGTGGTGTATTAAACCATTCATACACACAGTGCTGTCCAGCTTCTATCTGTGTATGTGTAGCTGTTTTGTAACAATTAGGGGTGTCAAGTGATTTAAAAAAAATTATCATATTAATATGCACTCGGCGTCCTGCGTGTTTCACTCCTACAAATCGCTGTGTGGATAAGTGGGGGGTCGAAACTAATTATTTTTAAAGGTGTAGGGGGGCACGTCACCCCCAATAAGTACCGGCACCCAACATACAGGGCATCTCAAAATAAACTGCGCTGGGATGGGGCTGTTCTGGTTTGGACCGCTGGGTTCGCTCCTAAATGCTTTGTGTTGAGATGATATTTTAGACGAGATATTCTCTGATATAGAATTGCATGAATTGCAGATAACGATACTCCCATCAGCTGTTCCATCTGTCCATTTTTAAAACTTTCCTCTCACTGGGCCGAGCAAGGCATCCTTCATTTTACAGAGCACCTGTGACCAGAACCGGACCGGGTTAAAGAGTCACCACCATGCGATCAATAGGTTGTTTTTAACGCGTCATTTTTTTCCCTCTGATTAATGGATCAAAATTCACGCATTAATTCGATACTTCTAGCGAAAATACATGTAATTTCTTGTCATCAACTGGTATTGCTGGTATGGCTAACCTGGCTTTCCCATTTGTACTGGAAAATGCTCAGCTGGGGTGCCATCATTCCCAGCTCCATCGTTCCCAGAATTAAATCTGATTCCCTCTGCAGTGTGAATGAAGCCGCCTTCTCAGAAATGAATCGAGTCCTTGGTGGTTGAGGTCTGATTGTATTTGTTTGTGTTCCTGCCTGTTATTTTCTGTCGAGCTCCTTCATCCGCCTCCTCCTGCCGTCTCCGAGTTGGAGATCTGTGTGAGATCTCAAGGTTGTTTAGTGGTAATTGTGGTCATCCATTCTCGTTTGAGCCGAGTGAGGGACGGGGTGAATGTCAGGGGGAAGGTGGTGGAAAGGCAGTGATTTGTGGGGCGGAAACCCTTGATAAGCGGAGAGAGCGAGCGAGAGCGTGGAGGAGAGCCCGTCTCAGCTCTGATTTGTGTTGCTGCAGGTATGTGGACGTGTTTGGGGAAAGTAAAAATATCTTCGGTGTGTTGTGATCATGATTCATCACTCTGGGTGCCTTCAACTGATTTTGGAACATCCACTTCATTTATTGTCTGTCTTATTAAATCAAAGTATGTTCTCAATTTCGTCTCATCCTATTTTACACCGAATAGAAACATATTTTTCTTGCCTGCATTTCACTACCATGTAAATAGAAGAGACAGATATTAAGAACCAGTACTAAATTAGTACCGGCTCCTGACTGGTCAGTCCTGAACTCTGGAGAGTCTCCTGTTCAGACGGTGCTGTGGGTGTTTCTGCAGTGGAGATACTTTGTCAGCTGTGTTTCCAAAAGCTGGATGCTGGATTGAATTGGTGGAGGGATGGAGCGGCGCTCTGTTGATCAGAATGTTTATAATGATGCTCCTCCCTCATTATAGACACAGAAACTCAGTTTAGATCCATTTATATAAATTACGGAGAGTAGGATCAATAATATTGATAAACGTCGGTATCAGTAAGCAGTAGCGGTATCAATAAAATCCTAACCATGCGCACCCCTAGTACAGTGGCTTCACATTTTTTTCATTAGGGCTGCACAATATATCACTGAATTGTTATTCTAGCATTAGTCTCAGTATTACTGATATCACAGAAGGCTGCAATATACGCCTCTAACCAATCAGTGTTTCTAACAGGGTGACCAATCACAGCTCCAGGTGAGTTACTGGGTGTTCTGATGAATCGAGATCTTCATGTAATCCAGCAAAAGTCTCATTTTAACTGTTACAGGTGCTGGCGAATCAGTGCATGAATGGGTGGAGCTAAACTGCTTAAGTCAATATAGGAGGTATATTTAAATGTAATAGTTTTGTGACGTCAAAAAAAACTGTGATTTGAAAATGTGCGGTTTTTCAAGTCTATTTACAGACTTTTTAATTCCAGAAAAGTGATGCGGGTCCTTTAATATCTTGAAAGTTATTACAATCACAATATGTAGCAGTAAAATTGCAAAACTGATATTTTGCCCCTATCGTGCAGCTTTTATTTATTTAATTTATGTAATTTATTTTTGGAATCATCTGAACACTGTTTGTATAGCCTGACCTTTTTAAGCAAATACTGATTACCCACCTGATCATCCAAACAATCAGTAGTTTTCCTGGTTGCTAATATAACTGGTACTGGAAGCCCTGCTTACATTAGATTGAACCTCATAGAATTAAAGCTCTTCTACTCCCCACTCCCTCTTCTTCAGTCTGTCCTCCAACCTGTAGAGCAGGAGACTGAGATAGCAAACGTGTGTGTAAACATGAGAAGAATGAGTGGTGGTGGTGTGTTGCTGAGCCCCCATATCTACTGACAAGTGCCACTGGAAGGAGATGGAGAGTCGTCATCAGTGAAAAAGACGAATGCGGGGCCTTTTACAGGGACCATGTCTGGGATTGTGCCTGTAATTGGGGACAGGGGTTCCTCGCCCAGGTTCCTCTGCCATTTATATCTCCGATTAGGTTCCATTCACGACACAGGGTTGAGGTGTCAGTCTGTGTAAGGGTATTTTTAGTATTTAGTATTTTTATCTTTTCCCTGGCTGTGAACAGGAAAGCAGATCTGAGCAATAAGCCTAAGGGGCTCCTTTATGAACTGAATGCTTTAACCCTTAGAACCCTGAGGGTGTGTTTTCCATTTCCCATCACTTGTTCTTTTCTGATATTTAAGCCTTAAACCAGTGTGTAACGGACAAATGTCTCAGGTTGTCTCAGAACAACAACCCAGCCAATATGATAAACAGATTGTTTGTATAGTTTAAGCAACTGTTTGGACACAACGAACTCAAAAAAATATAACACAATCCACGTATTTGGAAATCTTCATTTTACACACATTAGTATTATAATAAGAGATGTCTTTTAAAATGTGCAAATATTTAAAATCACAAGTCAGTCTGGCCCAGATTGAGTTTACGTATTTACAGTTCCTCCCTGTCTGCACTGCTTTACGCGCCCCCCCCCCCCAGCCCCCCCACCCCCAACATACACCCACACACACAACCACCGCCTTCCACTCCCACACTAACGCACATGTGCCTGGGCTTCTCACACCATGTTGTTTTTTTCCAAAGTGGAATAAAAATATTTTATTTTGACTTTTAAATTACACAAATTTTAAAGTTTCAAAAACCATAAATTTCATGTTTTTGTTTTTTTTTTAATTAAAAAACGTGAGATCTCCCAATCTACACGACCTACACAAAAACGAAGCTTCCTGTGACGTGTGAAGCTCTACTTTCGACCCAGACGAGGATGTACTTTTGTATAGAGACGTACTTTTGTAAATGTAGTGCGCTTGTGGTCCTGAGGTTAGAATAAAGGACACGTTTCCGTCAGCGTGTGTGAGGGCTGCGGCTGGAACACTGTGGCTCTTTCTGCAGCAGGTTTGCGCGAGTGATGCGGCGTTCAGCAGGAGCCCTGACTGATTTCACTCTGGGCTCAGACTGTGTCAGCAGCACGTCACATGAAGAGTAATGACCACGCCGTAATGAGCGAGCGCGTTCCCCTCGTCCCCCCTCGATCAATTTACCTCTAATTAGTGTTAATTTAACGCCAAGAAACCCCTCGGATTCTCTCCATCACTGCCAGCCCCCGCCGGCCCGGCCGTCTCCGCGGTCGCGGGGCTACCGAAACATCTCCATTACGTCTGTGCAGTGAACCGGCGGAGTGCTGTTAGAAGTGCGGCACTGTGGTCTGGGTATGAGCTCAGGGCCTCGTTCTGCGCAGGTAAACGACTCGCCCTCAAAACACTCGTTACTGCTGTCACACGCAGAGACTGTGTTTTATTGTGAATTACTGTAGCTGAGCAGAAATGAAGCAGGACTTTCTCCTCCATTCAAGCCTCAATATTAACGTTACAGATTGCGACTCGTTGTTTTCACTTAGTGTGCTGTTTAAATTGTCCTGAGAGAGAGAGAGGGTGGGGTGTGTGTGGGGGGGTGGGGGGGGGAGAGACGCGTGTGTGCGTGTGTGTATGTGTGTGTATGATCTGCCTGAAATCACATATGTGGAACTGCTTTAAACCTGGGAGCTCAGATCCCTGGACCTGTTACTCAGTGAGTGGTTGAGGAGGGGAACACAAATTTCTGCTGTTTCTGACTAAAATCATATTGTGGTGATTGAATTAATAAATCTAATTCTAATTTAACTTTGTGTTTACTAAGTGGCTCACAAACGCCGTATTCAAATGAGTCTACAACAGCGGCTTCTATGGCAACATGCATGCATTGACTGTTAACAAATTGTTGGTGGATATATTTCATGAAAAGACTTATTGTTTATCAACGTTAATATTTCGAAGGTTGATTTTAATAAAGTATCCATCGATGTGTTTAGAAATACTACAAATTTGAGAAGATTGTAAAATGCTGTTAAAGGTCAGCTTTGCTAAATGTTATTTTAATTTAAATAAGAAAGCTTTAGTCTTTGAAGCAAAAGTTTTGTTTAAATATTAATTGATTATATCAGGGATTTTGTGTTGGTTATTTCAAATTGTATTGTGTTTATCCACTTATCCATTTATTGATCCAGTTAACTACCCTTACTTTACCTCATTCACCACTTTTCAAATACGAGGCATCCGAGCCATTATAAATTAATAAATACATAATATAATTTTCAGTGAAATGCAGCATTTTCAGCATCCTTGGAGTCATCAAATCAAAAACATGTTGACTTTTCTGACCAGCATGGCCAAGACCTGCAAGTACATTCGCATGAATGTGACATTATTCACCCTAATGGGCCCAAATTGCTAACGCTGGGTCTGATCCGCACCAACTTTGGTGAAGATGTATAATGTGGTACCGCAAGGACGTGTGCAAAATTTAATTGACCTCAGCCAATGGGGGGCGCTACAGTAGAGAATTGCCATATTTCTTCCATGGCCTGTACACTTCAAACCAATCTAACTCATGAAGATGAGAGAGTGACACGTGCATAAAGTGGTCAGTCCGCTCATTGTTCAACTTCGAACCCGCAACTCCTTAACCACTAGGCCACCAGCTAGTGGTTAGGACCTTAATGTTAAATCCTTGTACATAATAATCATGAAAATGATGGTTAGATATATAGATAGTATTGTCTTTAAGGGTAGTTTTAAGAACAAGTGTCTGGGTGCTCGTTCGGGAGCTCAGTGCTCAGAGCTGGTGCTCCGTGGCAGCGATGCCCCAGCTGTGCGTCCTCAGGGTTTTGAGCTGGAGTGACAGTAAATGAGGTTCGGTGTGACACGCAGAGGCCTTCTGGTACAACACCAGGAGTGAATCAGTCCCTCCTAATCAACTGACATTACGTTAGCGTGTCCGTGCGAAGGCCGGAGACAGGACCTCGGAGTGACACTTAAATGAAGGATTTGACCACCACATGGATAAAAGTCTCCAAAGCTAATGGCTCCCACTTACTGTCATGTAATTGCCAAAGGCCAGCGGTTCTCAGTCCGCGGCCCCTTTTTATGTTCCTCACTCTAATGAAAGTCACAAAGGGCTTTTATAATTACCTTGTGAGTTAATCAGGTGTGTTACTCTGTGGCACAGTCGGTGGTCAGGGGTGTTATGTGAATTAACCAGAATCGGTTACAGTGCAGCCTGGATTTAGACCGGCCTGGTGCATAAGTTTCTTAAATATATTGCCGGTTCATCAAGAACATGCGTTTTAATCAATTCGGGGTTGTTTTTTTTTTCCTCCATCGAGTGACTGGTTTGAATTGTGACATACCTCATATTTTCATATCAGCCTCTTTCAGATGAATCTCACCGAAGCTGCCGTAGTTCCACTGTAATGGAACAAAGTACATCATATTACAGAATTCAATTTGCAGTAGATTTTTAGATCAGAAGCTCTGTGGCACCTTTAGCTGAAACTGTCTCATCATTTTTCATCTAATTATCTGAACGTCCTGTCAGCTGTAGAGACAGCTGCCCTCCCTCCATCTCTCTCTCTCCTCTCCCTGCCTCTCACTTTACCCCGGTACTATCAGTGTGAATTATCTCCCTGCTCTGGAACATCTCAATATGTTCAGCCTTGAATGCCAAACACTCCATCTCAATTTTTTTTTTCTCTCCTCCAGTGTCTAGAACAGCGATGGTTTACCTCAGTTGTTATGACACTCCTCCTGCAGCCGTAATTGGAGACTGAAAGGACTGGAGACGTTATTACACCGAGGCAGGAAACGCTGGAGCATCGCTCCACTGGTAGTAGGTTCTGGAGTGGGAAATGAAAGCTGAATTTGCTTCGTGCCTACAGAGGATTCCAATGGCGCGTCTGAGTGAATGTTAACGAGAGAGTGGGCGTGCGAGCTGGTTAGGACGAGTGATAATGGATTTTTAGGCGATCTGATCATGAATCAGCACCAGATATTATGCACTATGGCACATATCCATATGTAGGATCATCCAATGAGGAAGGGCAGGAGGGACTGAACCTCAGAATGGGCCGAACTGTTCATGTCTGTCAATAAAGCTCCACAGTTTTAATTAGCGTGATGGTATTGACTGGCATCAGTGCTGGAGCTCAGGAAAATTACTGCAGAATGAAAGGGTTTGTAGCTGAAACCTAAGGTGGGTGTATTTGACATACAGTTGTAAACAGACTAATAAATTGCAGACTAATCAATTAGAATGTAAAATACGAGTTTACAGGAGGTCATTTAGGCAGCCGGGCAGCTTTAAGTGCCGCAGAGGTGCTTAAATGGACTAAATTTGTTACTTATTGAACCTTTAATACTATGTAGTAGGGATGCTCAAAGATATAATGTCAGTATTGAAGTAGTACTTAAATAAAACAGTGGCATCACACAGATGCTGCGAATTGACTAATATTTCAAATCAGTGTGTGGTGTATTTATTGCTCGCTGGAAGAGAAGAGTTCATGCAAAATATCTGCACTTTCCTACAATAATTAGTGCCACGGGTGGGAAATTTGCATTGTTACAGCAGCAAATTAGACAGAACAAGAGAAGAAAGTTGAAGCAACAACCTATAGAATAAAAATATAACCGGATGATATAAACTGTCCCTTATAAAAAAATATATATATGTATGTATATATATATATATATCAGGTCATTAACAAATGCTGAAGTCGACGCGTTGTGTTTTTTCCTCTCCCTGTGTGGGTGCTTGTGTACACAATGCAATCTCTGCCTCTGATTGGCTTAAGCTGACATGCGTTCCTTGACGTAACCAATTATTATAGTCCCTTCATAAAAAGGGTGGTAACGTTGGCGCGTGGAGGAGAATCTAAACACAAGACAACAACATGACGAGAAACGTGGCAGCAGAGGCAGCAGGAGACAGACACACATCACATGTGTGGAGACACTTCACTCTAGACACACAAACAGCA
>JBBJLS010000148.1:3962423-3977735 GCA_037577275.1 Bryconaethiops microstoma | reverse complement strand
TTCAGTTAGATGCTCTTTGTTCTGCTTGAATGATTCATACGTAGGTCACTGTGTGTCTTAACCAACAGAAACATTCCCCTGAAACTGGTCCGGTTCAGGGACTGGACTGGAAGTGTGTCTTTGAAAGTCCTTCAGGAAGCCTGGAGAACTGTTCCTCAAAACCACTTTAAAATACAAGAAAGCCTGTCAAAATATGAGGAAATGATGGATGGCTCCGGAACTTTGCACAGTGCTGAACATCACCTTACATGGATTCATGACTCCAACGTCAGACATGGAAATGATGGACGGAAATGTCTTATATTACAATCATAAATATGTATTTCTTAAAGTGACACCGAGTTAACTATTAATACCAATTATGTGTATTAACAGCATTTGTAGTAAGTTTATGTTTTGTGCTTTTTCTAAACTGGAGTTTAATTTCTGTCTTATGTTGATTTCTGTGAAATGAAATGAATATATGTATTATTTTCTTTGATATTTAAGTGTTTGTTTTGTTTTGTATACAGGGGTGCCTTCTCTGTAGTCCGGCGATGTGTGAAGAAATCAACCGGCCAGGAATATGCTGCTAAAATTATCAACACAAAAAAGCTGTCAGCAAGAGGTAAGGCAAGGCAGCTGCTGTTTTTTTTGTTTTTTTTTCTTCTTTTTTTTTTTTTGCTGCTGTCCTCATCTGCACCTAAGCCCGCTCCCTCAGAGGAGTATTTTTTTCCTTCTGAAATCTTGGGATGATGTGTTAATTCATTTGTTTCCCTGATGACGATGCTGCATCAGCAGCCCGAGCCCAAGCCTGGCGTAGTCTCCGGTTCCAGCCACAAGCATTTTCATAAAAGCCGTAACCAGCAATTTCCAGCGCGAGCAATAGCCAGCTTAATCAGATCTCTAAATATAAAACGTGAGGGACGTGGAGTTTATTTACGCGCGTCCCCCCCCCCCCAACAAACGCACTTCAGCGATGAGCTGTGGATTTGGCTCTCAGACGTCTTCAGTTCAGGGAGAAGCTGGTTTCTGTTCGGGGACGCTGGCACCGCCGGCACAGCAGTTCAAGAATAGCTGTGGGTTTTTGTGCGTATATGCATGGGTTTCTTAGTGTCGGATGGTAAATAAAAAGGGTCCGGCCTGTTCTGGGGGTCTTCGTTCTGAAGAATATCCCACTGTTGTCTTTGTGTGTCCACAAACATGAACTCATGTTCATAGTGATGTAGGCAAGTTGGTTGATTTGTTGATAGTTGGTTATTTATTTATCTCTGTCTTTCTCTCTGTCTGTCCATCTGTCTACCCATCTGTTCTTCCATCTGTCTGTCTATCTGTCTGTATGTCTGTTTATATATCTGTCTATCTATTCGTCCCTCTGTCTTTCAGTCTGTCGGTCTGTCCTTCCTTCTGTCCTGCCGTCTGTCTGTCTGTCCATTTATATGTTCATCCATCTTTCTGTCTGTCTGCCTTCCTGCCATCCGACCTTCCATCTTTCTGTCTGTCCATATGTCTTGTCTGTCTATCTGTATGTCTTGTCTGTGTGTCTTTCTGTATATCTGTCTGTGTCTCTCTGTCCGTCCAGCTTATCTAGCCATCTGTCCAACTGTATATATCAATCAGTCTATCTAGCTATCTATCTATGTATGTTGTCCTGTGAGTGGACTTGTGTCTCAATACTGAGTGCTGACAGTATCTTTGGGGCTAATTAAGCTCCCAGTGAGGAAAGACCGGATACCTGAGCCTCAGCCTTCTGTTCTGTCACAGGAGAAACAAAAGCTGCGGATCTATTTCTGGAAAGTGGACACTCCGAGTGCCTGGCCCTCCGCATATCAGGTTGTCTTGTTTGACACTGATGGAGATGGATAATTATTTGATTATTCTTTTGAACGTTCCACACTTTCACCTTTTCTGCCTTCATATTATACAAAGATCAAAACAGGACGAGGTTTTAGTTTTACTCATAACAGTTCTTCTGAATTTCTCCTGAAGTGTCTCTCTGCTCAAGAGCAAGATGTGGAGACGCCCTATTTGTCTTCTAAGCACTTATATTCATTTCACTCACACTTTTACCCCGAATGAAAATCTTTTAAAATGATCTTGCAACCTTGTTTTCTAAGATCACGCTATGTTTCCCAGTCGAAACATCAGTTTCTTGGCATTAACTCGCAAGCATTGGCAGAGCAAGAACACTGCTTAAGTGGTCGTCATGCAGAGATGAAATCCAGCGCCTGGTAAAGTTTCTTCAGAGGGACGAGATCAATAACATGCTTCTCTATTTCTTTGGTGTCGGATTCGCTAAAAGTTCCATTCCATGTTTCCATTCATGTGAAGGTGCACACCAGGCTGACCTTCTTCATGTTCCGTGCATTAATGAGTCACAAGATTAGCCGGCAACGTCATTAACGTTAGTCACCCACCTGTTAGGGTGCGTGTTCACCTCTCTTTCCAATTTCTGACCTTTTATTACTGTCTGATTGTCTGGTATCAGAAAAATGTGCTGATCACTCATTTGATAAGCGTTGGTTCCTAACATGCAGTAATAATCTGGAAAATAATGGATAATATATTAATAGATTTTAACTGTCTGGAGGACTGATTTTAGGTCATGAACCCAGTGATGTAACTATATTGTATTTCTGTGAGGATGTTTGATTGCATGGTTGTTACTAGACTGTTCCTATGGTGTTGCTAGGTAGTTACTATGGTATTGCAGGTGGTTGCTAAGGTGTTGCTTGATGGTTACTATGGCACTGCGAGTGGTGGCTAAGGTGTTGATAGGTGGTTACAATTGCACTGCGGGTGGTTGCTAAGGAGTTGCTAGGTGGTTACTATGGTTTCACCATTATTTCTTCACAATGGAAAGGGTGTCTATACTTTTGACACAATCAAACTGATTGTAAAACTCAACTTAACTGAAAATATGTTAAGCATAACTGTAAAAAATTTTACATTGAAAAATTGTTTTTCCATAGTTTTTTAAGTGGTTACCCTATACCTAAGGATGGGTATTCAGAACCGGTACTAAATTATGACCAGTACCTTATTGCTCAATTCCACAATATTGATAAATATTATGTATATACATAGATTGATAGATAGATAGCATGAAATATGCTGTAGACCCATTTGTAGAAATTTGGGATATAAAGAGATTTTATAAAGAAAAACAACAGTTTAGGTTCTGTAACAAAGGTTCTAGATCCTAGTGGTCTTGTGGTCCTAATATGGCATTGATACAAAAGAAAGTCACTGAAAGTGGTCTGTATTGTACTAAATATATTTATTAGGCTATTGGATATCCCTTCACTGTTTAGAACCATATTTTACAACTAAATCTATACATTTTTTTATTGTGCAAAATGGTAAAAACAGAACTGAGCAATGTTCTGGATGGATGTCAGTATTGCTTACTAACTAATTTTCCTTTCTAGAAGTAGTCAAATGCGAGGAAGTATAAGTGCCCAGAGTTTATTGCACTTGTGCCCACTTCTACAGCCGTCACACTGCTAGAGTTGGCTAAATATTGCACATCATTTACACTATTGATATTAAGTGAGAAGTTGTGAGGTCCACGCCCTGAGACCGCAGCGCTGCAGTGGTGCAAGAGAAAACTAACAATCTAACTGAAGTCCTGAACCAGTGGAAAAAACAGGAGCAGATGATTCCAGATGATCAGGCGGTGATCAGTATACTGGTGGTGCTGAATGCTGAGTAGTTGAAACTTCTTGTATCTTTAGGCACTGAATGAATAAGTGCCTAAATCTACTCAATATGCCGAAGATGAGACAGTTTGACTGGAATTAAATGGTATTTTTGCAGCAACAATATGTTTCAAAGCAAAATATAAAGAAATGATGAGTGACTCCTGGCTTTTGCATTATGTGTCGGCTCTAAATCAGAATCAGAACTTTTGTCATGTGTTCTTAAGGATGTGGAAGAAAAGCAAGGTAGAATCCATCTAGAAAGCATTTATACGGCTCTGAGTGTGAAGTACAGTGAATGAAGGTGCTGTATGTTGTACTGGTTGTTAGTAAATCGATCCCGCCCCGGTCTCTGCACACACTTGATGCTACTTGGCCAATGCTCTGTTGTTCAGCGCGGTGAAGAGCGACTTGTACTTAGTCCTTCCATCTTTCAGGTCTAATTTCAGGTCATCCAAGCATTCTTTCATTATTTTAAATACAGAGCTGCCAAAGGTAACGTGCTAATTCATGTTCATTAGCTTGTGCGTGGTTGTTAAACCCTAGTCCTGTAGAGAAGCACACAGAGCACACTTTTGTTGTCCTCTTTACAATACATTCTAGTTGAGATGAGTTTGATAAAGAGCTGCAAGATTCACAGTTTTAATTTCAAAATCACAATTTGGAGGAGTACAATTTACTAGTTTAATTATAGCCTACGTTATCAGCAACATTATCCACAAGCTGTGAGTGTTTTAATAATTGTAGTCACAATATTCTTCTGAATAACCCAAACCCCAGGTCGTTCAGCTCTTGCTTGACATGAACATGGATTTTTCACTCAGTGAAAACTATAAACTGTACAGTTTTCTAACTTTAATTTAGTTGTTAGATTAGGGAGGAACTCCACTGGGACTGGGAGAGCCTGAGATTTTACACGTTGTTTGTAAATATCGAGATGGTCCCAGCTGTATCCCAACAGTTTAAGGGGGGTCTTAGGGGGGCTGGCGCTGAGTCTTGGACGAGCTGAGTCTTGGGGTGCCAGTGTTGATATTGTGGTGGTCTATGGTGGTATTATGGCCACATATTATGGTCCCCATAAATAAATAAATGGGATAACTTTGTAAAGCAAAATAGGACCTTAAATGGGATCCCAAACAAATTTTAGGATCTCATTTAATCATTATTACATCTAAAAACTCTAAAGACACAAATAGCTTCACTGATTGTTTTGAATAGTAAATAAAATGACTATAATTGTTTTGTTGATGGAAACCGGGTACCATCAACACCATTGTGAGGAAAGTTTTCTAACTCTTCAAATCACTCTTAATGACTGCTTTGCAAAATTCATCACACATTTAATTCCTTGTAGGTTACTGTGCTGTAACTTAATACTCTAAGTGTAGGAAGACAAGCAAACGTGGTGACAGTTTTAGTTTTGGGTGAAACTTTACAGAAGACCTCTGAGGTGTAACCATAGATAAAACCACAATAGGATGAAGTAGCTGAAGTTGAAGTCTTACCGGATAGACAAGGTTATTTTTAATTAAGCAAAAGTGCAGCCCTCACTTTCATAAGTTTGCTGTGTGTGTGTGTTTGTTTCACATTTAAGAATTTCTTTCTTTATTTGCATTCTCAGGCTCTTACCATAGTAAAATACACCCACAGACTTGTTATGTATGTGTGTGTGTGCGTGCGCGTGCGAGTGTGTGCGTGCGTGCGAGTGTGTGTGTGCGTGCACACGTATACATATGCTGAGAGAGCCAAAGACCCAGGACTGGAGGTTCTGTTTCTGGAGCCGCTAGTTGAATTACAACAGGTCCTGCTTTTGTTCTTTGTGGCTGGATCCCAGTGGATGGCCAGTAAACAGACTTTTTTTAAGAGACCCCTAGACCCAACAAGAAAATAAAAAATAAAAATGCAAAGGTAATTAGATGAGCTCATTTTAGTGGCACAGGCTGCATTCTTTTCAAGTATCCTGGCAACTGTTCCTTGCTGGACTCTTCATCAGGTTGGCTGGCACCAAATTAAAAAGTAACAGTCCCATTTATTTAGTGGCGATGCATTCAAATGCCAGGGCTCCATCTCTGTAAATCTGCCTCCACCCCTGTGGCCTTAATCAAAGCTGAGCGAGAGCCTTGCTCAAGCCAGCATGTTTTACACAGATAGGCGCTGCAATCAGCTGCCTCTGATCCTCCATCCACTCCATCATCTGTTAAAAGGGCACGGCTGTGGCTGTCGCCGCCGCTTTATTTACGCCTTCAATATTCAAAGCAAGACGAACAGCCAAACCCATGTAGTTCTCATCGCCGGCTTTGTGTTTCTCGCCAGATTTCGCTTAGTGTCCTAAAGCTGCTGCTCTGAATTCTGCACTGCGTTTCTGTCCGACTGCGCTTTCTTCGCTCGCCCCCAGGAAAAAACGTCTGTTCCTGCATTTATCAAGATCTTGGTCCAGCCTGTTCTGGTGATGGTTTAAAGGAAGAGTGTGAATCTGAGGGGAAAAAAAGAGCCCGTACTTTATTGAACGTTACCTACAGTCATATGCAAAAGTTTGTGCACCCCTGGTCATGTTTTGTTCAAGTGAAAATGAGTGCAAATCCTCTACAGAGAACGTACTTATGCACAGTTGCTGCTTTAACATCTGGGGGGGATAAAATGTGGGGGATAAAATGTGCAAAAGTTATCAGAATCAAAATAAAAAAACTATGCAACGACTGAAACAAAAATGAGAACAGTTTCAAATATGGTATTAAGTCAAAATAAAACTCTCCAGAAATACTCTGAAAACAGTTTTTAGTAAATACACTATACTACATACACAAAATGCTTTTATCAGTAAGAGAGGTTATTGTGCATTTTATATCTTAGTTAACAGGAGCAGTGATTCCAGATGATCAGGCGGTGATCAGTATACTGGTGGTGCTGAATGCTGAGTGGTTGGAACTCCTTTATCTAGGCTCCTTATATCTTTAGGCACTTTGCAGCCTGACGCAGTAAAACATTTGTTT
This sequence comes from Bryconaethiops microstoma, assembly GCA_037577275.1. Lineage (NCBI taxonomy): Eukaryota > Metazoa > Chordata > Actinopteri > Characiformes > Alestidae > Bryconaethiops > Bryconaethiops microstoma. Next base: position 3,971,065 of record JBBJLS010000148.1, on the reverse strand, counting down.
CCATTTCTTTCATTTCATCTCAATATGACAAAGATAAGACAGTTTGACAGGAATAAAATAGTATTTTTGCAGCCACAAGGTGATTCAAAGCAAAATATTAAAACACGAGGGCCTCAATAGATCCCCCTGTTGAAACTTGGATCTTTGGATGAAACGAATCTGAAATTTTTTGCTTTTTAAAGTACTAAACTAATGTCAATAAAGTGAGATACTGTAAAGTACTTCACTTAAGATGATCTGAAAGTTGTGTGTCACACAGGAACTGCTTGAATACTCTACAACCCCACTGAAAGAACTCACAGCTGTTAACATGACACAGTCTGAGTGTGTGTTGTTTCAGGCTAGATTTGTTGCAGGATTTTCCCTCCAATATACAACTCAGCAGTTTCTGTTGAAATGGGAATGGTTTTAATATGCCATCTCCAATTCAGGGTGAAAATTATTCCAGCTCATGATATTTTAAAAATAGAATATTATGTCAGTATAGGTGCTACGTATGTGTGGGTTGATGTTATGTCTTGCGGTAAGGCACTTTTCCAAGCAGCTCTGCCCCTTCAGTGCATGTGCTTTTCATATCTAAAGTTTCACGTTTGCATGAAGTACAGGATTATTCATGCAATATTATGTAAATGCCTGCATGGAGTCCGTTCTAAGCAATGAGCACAGCCACCCACAAAAACCACAGATACCGAAATGTGGCCATGAACATCACTCACACGTCATTTCAGGCTTATCTTTGAGGATTTTTCCGTTTGCAGTTGTTCCCATTCCCAGTAGGGCTACATATATGGGCAGAAGACAAACACTGTTGTGATAGAGTTATGCCCTGCAATATGATTACATTTACGGCATTTAGCAGACGCTTTTGTCCAGAGCGACGTTCACATCTGTCTTCAACCTGTAAAGCTAATCTTAAATCCACGTCCGCTGTTCAACCAAGTTTGTGACAGGAGTAATTTAGTTACACCTAAACGACTCCTGTCGAAGTAAAGTCAGAGATTAAAGGACTAGTAAGGAAGGCATGGAGTTAAGTGTAAAGAGTATGGGTAAGAAGAAATAAATAAGCAATAACAAGAGGCCTAGTTAGTCCTCTTCAAGGTGCTCCATGAAGAGGTGGGTCTTCAGAAGACACTTGAAGACAATGAGGGACTCCGCAGATCTGATCGGAAGAGGCAGTTCATTCCACCACTGGGGGGCCAAGACTGAGAAGAGTCTTGACGCATGTCTTCCTCTTCTTTTGAGCAACGGAGGTTCCAGACGAGCGGTGCTTGATGCCCTGAAAGGACGAGAAGTGATGCTGCTTGATCAGTGCTGATAAGTGAGGAGGTGCAAGTCCGTTCTTGGCCTTGAAGGCAAGTGTTTTGAACTTAGCGTTTAAAAACTCACCAGTCAGGCAGGAATGTGTAAATGGTAAAAGATTAGATGTAGACGACTTAAGCACTGTTGTACGTCGCTCTGGATAAGAGCGTCAGATAAATGCCGTAAATGTAAATGATTAGGTTTTTCACCAAAAATACTGTGTGTGTTGTACTAAAAAGCCTTTAGTAAGCTTGCAGAGACACTCGTGTTGATCTGTATTTGTTGAACATGCCCACAATACAAGTCAAGTAAGTTTGTCGTTTCAACCATAAACACACGCTGTACACAGTGAAACCTTACAACGTTCCTCCAGAACCGTGGTGCAAGAATTGCAGAATTGCAGACGGGACAAAATACACAGAGTGTAAGGAGAGAAAGTGCAAGTAAAGCGCAAGAGCAACAAAACAGGACTTGACAACATTTAGCGCTTTCGACATTTGAATGAATACAGTATTATGACTGATACTGTATTCTAGCAGTATCATTAGCTGTGCAAAAATTCTGAAACAGCAAAATAATTGTGTAAATAATAGCAGCAGCAGGACAGAAAACCTGCAGTTTATAATAAATAACGGGTATCTACAGTGGCAGTATACATTGTTTAAGACAGAACAGTTCAGTGTGTTCATGGAATGTGTTAGGGGAGGAAGAAGGTTAGTTCAGGGATGCGTGCGTGCGTGCGTGCGTGCGTGCGTGCGTGTGGGTACAGTTTAAGATTCAGTTCAGTTGTGATTGAGGAGTCTGATGGCCTGAGGAAAGAAATTGTTCCCCATCCGGCAGTGAAGGCCTTTATGAAGTGGAACCTTTTGCCAGACAGGAGGAAAGAGAGGAGGCTGTGTGCGGGGTCTGTTAGAGGTGTGTGGAGTCATCCACAATGCTGGTGTCTTTGCAGATGCAGTGTGTGGTGTAAATGTCCATGACGGGTAGAGAGACTCCGATGATCTGATTGGTCAGAAGGCTTATGCGTCCTTAGTATGCATCATTAGTATTCCAGAATTTAATATTGTGATGACGAACACCAAATGTCTCTTTTTGTTTTTGTTACTGTGTGTATCAGGGTGGTCTGCCGTGTGGATTTGAGGTTCATGGTGCCCCTGACTGAGCCACACACACACACACACACACACACTGCTGGCTCATGCCGCCGGTTGCTGATGATGTCAGAAGGCACATGGAACGGCGCTGCTGAATAATTGACATGCGCCGCCTGGCTCAGCTCGAAATGGGAAAGGGGGCAAGGACCTCATCCTCTCCCCACTGCTCACTTTCACTGTTTTTTTCTCTCTCCCTTCCAATCTGGCCCTCCTCCTTCATGTTCTTTCACTTAATCTCTTCGATTCTTTCTCTCTCTCTCTCTCTCTCTCTCTCTCTCTCTCTCTCTCGCTCGCTCGCTCTCTGTCTGTCCCTCACACACACTTTTATTCTCTCTCTCTCCATTTCTGGTCAGGTGCTGCATTGTGTTCTTGCTGCGTTATCAGGAAGCCGCGTTGCTCTGGAAGGCTTCCTCGCTGTTTGTTGGAGGCCGACTGGCGGAGCCTTGATAAACGTAGCAGCATGGCTGCCGTTGTGAATGTTTAATGGAACAAACTGCATTTTTAATGAGCCCAAGTCAAGTGTGTGTGTGTGTGTGTGTGTGTGTGTGTGTGTGAGAGAGAGAGACAGAGAGAGGGAATGTGTGAGAGAATTTGTTCAATAATGTAGTTTGATTGTTGGGTTGTGTGTGTGTGTGTGTGTGTGTGTGTGAGAGAGATTGTGTATGTACCCTTCAAAGCTGTAATATTGTAAATATAATCAACTTGCAAACCTAGTGTTTACTCAGAGCTGCATCTGGATATACAGAGCTGTACATACTGGTGGAATATAGTAGTGCGCCCCTCCCCCTTCTATTAGAAGTATTCCCCCATTCCCTTTGTTCTGCTGGAAGCGCACTTGCCAACTGGTGTGTGTGTGTGTGTGTGTGTGTAAGGAAAGCTGGCTGGAAAAACTGAATATCCCCCATTTCTATTCAGTTAGAGGCTGTGCTTTTGCCCACTGCTTGAATTCGAATGAAAAAACTCAAGAAGCTGTTATTCGCCAATAAATATTATCAACCATTAGACTGTGGCAAACATGCAAAACCGCAGCCTAACCTGAGCAGAATGCAATGATACTGCAAGGGTTGTGATAAAACCTGAAACATGGTCAGTAGCTCGGTAGATCATCTAAACACATGCGAGTGAGCACCTGACATTGCATTTTAATGGGGAATTCCACCAATTTCGCTAAATTTCTGCATTATTTAATGATTGAAGTGTAAACAAAATCTATACAAGTGGTCTGACTCGAAAATGTGAACTATAGTGGCCTTGGTATTCTTCACCATACAATACACATCATGAAAATATTTTACTGATGTTAACTCTCAAATGTGTTTTAAAAACACATAAATAAGTTGAGGAGAAATATAATGACATGTTGATATTTAGAAAATGTTGAAATTTGTTAGAATCTCATTACAAACGTCCTAGTACGATGTAACATGATTCCATCATGGTATGATGATGAAGCACACAGAAATGTTTACTAATACTTACATTAAAATTTTATTTGAAAGCTTCATGATGAATTCATAAAGTTGGGGAGAAGGATAATGACACTTAAAGAATAGATAGCGCTGGGAGGGCTTTTAATTAGGTCTGGCTCATTCTGAGATGCTGATCAGAGCACAGGAAGGCAGAAGAGAGACCTTTCTGCACTTTTAATCACGAGCACAGCAGCCCAGGCAGGCAGTGATCAGTATTTTGACAGTATTTATGTGTGTGCAAGGGACTCTGTGGTTGGAAAATCATTAGAGCATCAAAATTATCATTAACTACTTGACTATCAGTGCTTTAAACCGGAGGTCCCCAATATATTATTGATTATTAGAGACTGAAAAAAAAGCTCCTCTCCGTCACGTGATACGACCCACAAGCTAGCAAAAATTAGTAAAGAACAAACGCACTTTTCCTGTTTCTACTTGTATCTATACTAGTCCCTGAAAATGTTGTTTTACATGAAACTGGTCTGTGGTGCAGTAAAGGTTGGGGGGCGCTGCTTATAACCCAACTGAAGAAACCGCACCCAGTTCACACCCTGCGTGACAGTAAGTCTAATGACTGTGGCGAATGGTGAGCCTAAATAATTGCGACCGTCTTGTTTCATTGCGAGCAGGCGATTATGTGATAATTATGACAGACCTGCTCACATGATTCGAGCTGATTGTAGACTTGTCTGGCTTGACGAAAGTACTGTTGAAGTGTTTCCCCGTTTGATCTGTTGAACAGACTGGAATTCAATTCCATTATTGACACCACACATTCATATACACACTTTCCCTTACGACACATCACACTGTTGTAGGCTTCCCACACCTGTTCCACTCTGCAGCTGTTAATGGGGTGTTGTGATTTGAGAACTGCTGAATCATACAGAATAAAGCACCTAGGAGGCTTAGGGGGCTGCAGAAATGCTTGTGCTCGCTGAAGTGTTTTAATAACCTTTGTGCTTTTAGCACACTGCGTTGCTTATACAGTGGTGGGGGAAACACTATTGCTTATGACTGCATCTCCAAAACTCCAGGTCTTGTGGCTGGTGAGCAGTGATCAGTACCTACCAGCAGTGTTCCAAAGACAGGCGACCAATGAAGCAGCAACGGAGTCAGGTTTACATTTATTTTTAAGGCATCCAGCAGAAGCTTTTATCCAAAGTAATTTCCATTCCCTAACTACAGGGGGCAGTCTCCCTGGAGCAACTTGGGGTTAAGGGTCTTGCTCAGGAACAGAGTGGTGGTGTCCTGAAGGTAGGATTCAAACTCATGACCTCTTGATCCAGAGGCACGTATCCCATGCTGAGCCCTGTCTGCTGTTGAAAATGCCTGCATTAGGCAAGTGAGGATCAGAACTGGACCATGGTGCAATAAGAGAAGGTGGGCTGGTCTGATGAATCACATTTTCTTTTACATCATGTGGACAGCCAAGTGTGTGTGCATCACTTTCGGGGAAAAGAGTTGGCACCAGGATGCTCAGTGTGATGCTCTGGGCAACGTTCTGTTGGAAACCGTGCAATCTGTATTCTTGTGGTTTATGCAATATTACACAGGTGGTTTTAATGTCATGGCTAATTGGTGTTTATTTGTGGGTGTAGAAACACATGAAAGCTTGAAATACTGTTAAGCTATTGGCATAATCAGCCCTAGACTTCACATTCACACACACATACACACAAACACACACAATAATCTGTGCAATAACCTGCTGCTACCCAGATGTGCAATTTCTTATTGTCTGCTAAATCATCATCGAGTGCAATGTAGTATGTGCGATTGTTTATTATGTGCAATTACAGGCTCTGTATAGAGAATAACCCCAAACCACTGTTAGTGTTAGTAAACTACTTCAGCAGTAATTTTGTTTATTTTATAGTGTTTGTACCAACATTTCTTACTGACTACAGCGTTGCATGTATAGAGCATAGTGTATTAAGTACAGAGTATTTTCAGAGTATGCTCTGCAGAGTTTTATTGTGACTTTATACTATATTTTATATTGTTTGTCTCTGTGTGTCTGTGTGACTGTGCAGTTGTGACATAAGCAATTTACTCCAGAGTCAGTGAAGATTCTGATTCTGACATAATGAGAAGTTTTACAAGCTGCGTGTCGGTACAAAGAGCTGCAGAGGAACCAAGCTGTAGTGCGGAAGCAGCAGACACACACACTGACTGTAACACACACTCCAGTTCAGACTCCAGCGCTGCTGGGACTCTCTCCCTCCGCCTTCCTGCAGTAGTGCCGGATCTCAGGGGACCACTTTAAGGCCTTCACTTGGTCAGGGTGAAAATCATTAGGTCATAAAATCTCAATTCCTTCCCTTATTGCCTCTGAGTTCAAGTTTCTCCAGCCCTGGCTCTGCTCCTGAGAGCTGAACCTGAAGTCCCGGCCACAGGGTTTGTTTCTGCACTGCAGAGGCGGCACTTCCTCGGCGAGGGCTGCACTACAGCCCAGACGTGCCATCTCCAGCATCTCAATGAACATCACAGTGGCGGGACCAACACAGGCCACAACAGGAGGAAACATCTAACCACGTTTCTATCAGAAAAGCGTCGGCATGCCATGTAATGGTCTTGGAAAAAAAATCACTGTTTTAATTCTGTTAACCCTCAGCAAGAGCATTAATTTCATGTTCATTATTTCATACATTTACCTCATAGAAATGAGTCAAAAGTGCAGACTTGACTTTTAATCAATGCTCTGAATGTGGGACACGCTAGATCATTTGATTAAGAATACTAATTTAAATGTAATGATTTTTAGGCTTGTTCACAATTTTTCGATCATAATGATTTTCCACAGTTGTTAGCATTCAGAACCATATACTTGTCACAACAAACACAATATGAATTGTTTTTGTCAGTTAAGGGAAAGTTAGAGGAAACTGACTGCGAGTTCTTACTTCTGGCTGCTGCTTTTAATGTGTAATGTTTGTTTATTTGAGCTCAATAGGGAGCTAAAATGTTTCAGTGGATAGAAAGCAAGATCAATTTGGTCACTTATGGCTTTTATAGCTATATACAGTGAGCCAAAATACATTGTTAACCATGTATTTAATGATCTCAATTTTGTGATTGTGACTGTAATTAAATTTAAAATAACATTATTATGTAATATAAATCAATAACAACATGTAACTCGTAAGGACTATTACACAGAAGAAAATGGAAATTAAAGGCAGAGAACGCCTCCCTTTATCAGGTAATGCATGAGAATATGATGACAAAGTTAAATGCTCTGTGAATCCAGACAAAAGCTAGTATGAATCTGCTCCTGGAGCCTTTTCTCTTCTGTATAAACACAGATCATAGAACCCTGACGCTGTTGACCCAGCAGGTTCTGCTCTAATCAAAGCGCAGAGAGCCGGCAGGTGTTTCTGAAAGGGTGGTGGTGTGTTCTGTGATGAGCAAATGATGCTAGTGTGTGGTGTCCAGTGCAAATACTGATGCAGATAAACACCACTATTCAAGGGGCTCACTTGCTGTTCACATCGTTTTATTCAGAAGTTACAACACAATTCTTTCTCTGCATTTAACCCATTTAACCCATTCACCAAGTGAAGCATTGAGCTGCCATCAACAGGGTTCGCCCAAGGAGCAGTGTGTTGGTGCAGTGCCTTGCTCAAGACTACTACTGGTGCCTCTGGCAGTCCTGGGACTCAAACCCACAACCTTCCGGTCGCAGGGGCAACTCCCTAACCACCAGACCTCCAGCAGAGTGTTAGAGAAACTCAGAGATGGCCTGGGGCTGAAACACTCCTTAGAACTTCAACATGAGTGACATCCATGTGTCCTTATTCAGCCTAAACTCCTATAGGCTGAATAAGGACACATGGAAATACGTGTTTTGTGACAAACTGATTTGAAAAACTGATCATTAGTAGACTAATCTGTAGTTTTTCTGTCGTGTTTTTGCAAAAAATACCGTACTAAGTGTGTTCTGTATCGGCTCAATATGGAACATGTATTTTGCGAAATGAATTAATTTTCATTCGTTCAGTGATTCAGTGGCACCCATGCTGCTACATATAATAATAATAAAGGGCCCATATCATCACTTTTCTTGAATTAAAAAGCTTACAATATGGAAATATTCACTGCCCCATCCATACAGTCCATAAATGAAACTAAGCTGCAAAGCAGAACCCACGTATTTCCAGATATCTCCTTATTCAGCCTACAGCAGTTTAGCCCCGCCCATTCATGCCAAAGTTCTAAGGAGTGTTTCTGCTCTTTTCTGCCTGTTTGTCTCTTGTGAAGGTAAACAGAATTTGTGTTTAGTCATGTTCTTTTGTTCCAGTAGCAACCTATTATTAATACTGGGACACTGGTCTTGTTCAGACATAGAACAGTACTGAATGAATTTAGTAACTCACTTGGTTTTGATTGGCTAGCAGCTGGTTTGAATGCTGAGGCGAGTGTCAGAGAGCCACAGACTACATACACACTGTACACCGTTCCTGAAAAGCACACGGGAGCGGTACAACAGCAACAGAGCCTTCTGTCCCTCCATCTCTTTTTATATCCCTTCCCTCTTTCTTTTCTCTCTGTCTGTGTTTCTTACACACTCTGTCCTCCTCTCACTCTCTCTCTCCCTCTCTCTTTCTGCCTCCCTCTCTCTTTCTCTCTCCCTCTCTCTCCATTTACATTTACGGCATTTAGCAGACGCTTTTATCCAAAGTGACTTCCATTCCCTAACTACAGGGGGCAGTCTCCC
>JBBJLS010000148.1:3921133-3937028 GCA_037577275.1 Bryconaethiops microstoma | reverse complement strand
CTCTCTCTCTCTCTCTCTCACGCTCTCTCTCTCTCTCTCACTCTCTCACTCTCTCTCTCTCTCTCTCACGCTCTCTCTCTCGCTCTCGCTCTCGCTCTCTCACCCACACATACACTCCTGTAGAACTGGAGTGACAGCCGAGTGTTTATGATCTTTTTCTGTCATAATCAGACTGTACATGATTCCTCCCCAGTATTTATGTTCAAGAGATTTTTCTTTCGTCACACTTTCTCGCTTGTCTTAATTCTCAGGAGTGTAGATTAATTTTAATTCACATTCACTTTTCATCTCCCTGAGTGCACATAGCTTTGAATGTAAAGGTTAAGGACTGTTTAGCTACCAGAACCAGACGTATAAAAAGATACCAGGAGGTGTGTTATTAAATTGTGATTTGTTGTGTTTACACTTTATTTTGGAAATGGAGCAATGTATAAGTCTGTAGAGTTGAACTGACCTACTCTTCCCTGTACCGGTCTCAGTGCATGCAGTGAACGGTCAGCTGTTGACCAGAACCAAACACCACCTGCCTCTCAAAACGGCGTCAAATAAATTGAATAACTTTAAATACAATGAAATTCCCTTTTTGTTTGGTTTCTTTAATTATTTTCCTGTCACCTCATTCATCGCTCAGAAAGTTTTTGTGCCTGTTCTCCCCCTCTCCCCCGCTTTCTCTCTGAGATCTTCTAATCGTCGGCTTTTTCTTCTATCTCTGTTTTCATTGGCTTCGTTTTTTTGCCCTGTGGTCCTGTGCTACCTTGTTTTTTACCTCTTATGTTTCACACTGTTCAGAAAAGGAAATCAAGCTCCAGTGTTTATTTGATGGTGAGATCTGTTCTATATCTCTCCCCTGTTTTCCTCTTTCCCTAGTTGTTTCTCTCTTTTTTCTTTTTTTTTTTTTTTGGTTGAGATGCTAGTGTGAATTTTTTTTTCTCCCCGTCTTGTTGGACTTCCATCAGCTCTAGTCAGTTCGAACATCATCACAGTCATGCCCACCCTTTTTTTTGGTTTGTTTTTTGTTTTTTTATACACACACGCACACACCCAGGCATGTGTCTGTCCTTCAAGGTCCACTAAGTTAAACGTAACAGTCATTTTCTATTCATATGTCATGAACCATTTCAGCAGCAGTTGACTACAGGGGTGTGAGTTGAGGGTTAGAAAAGGGTGGAGCCAGAGCTAAGCACATTAACGTGTGAAGCTGAGAAAGGCTGCGTGGTCCAGAATTAGCATCTCTGCGATGTAGGAGAAGTGATTTTGACCTTCCGGTCGTTAGCGGATAAGTAAAATTGGATTTTATTACTTAGTGGACCTTTCATGGTTTGCTGTCCCATTACACGCTGCAACCAGTGCATCTCAGGGCATCTTTTAGCAGGAAGGTCGAGCATGAGAGCAGCTTGCCCCCCACCAAGCCCCCCCCCAAGAGCCCCTCACCTTGACTTCAGACTGATTGACCATTTAAGTCCTGGTCCAAGCCTGTGAGCTCTTTTCCTGATCTCTCCTCAGTTATCTAAACCAGCAGCCCCAAACAATATTTTTCACGGACCGATACAAAAACAAAGTGCATTTATTTTTTTTGGGACATCTGAACTAAACGATACTCCACTTCAAAATCATAATTGTACAAATTCTGATGGTGAGATGGTGGTATGGAAGTAGTTTCTGAAAGTGTGTTTACATTTTCTTGTTTATTGGGGTTTTTTTACGGAAAGAAACTATCAGTGGGAAGCTTGTTCCCTTTTTGCAGCTGTAACGGTTTCTACTTGTTACATTAGATGTTAAAACGTTGGTGACTGAATTCAGACAGAAGAGCATCAGTGAGGTCAGATGATTAGTAGTTGGATTAGTTCTGGATCATGAACATTACTCCATCCAGAGGTGTTTGATGGAGTTCAACCACTCAGTCCAAAGCTGGAGCTGGAATTTATACCCCTCTGGCCGACGCTTGGCCTTGGACATGATGGCCTCCAGGGTGTCCCATTCTGGGAGCCCTTTAAAATCATTAGGAGGGGTGTCTGGATACTTTTATGTCATTTTTCCACTGGCACAAGGAACCGTGCTGTGCTGTGATGTAGTGTTTTTCCGTTACAAATAAAGTGACCCGAACCAGAGCCAAAAACAAGCTGCTCAGTGGCCGGGCCAAAAGTGGTACGCAGCCGAGCTTACTACGTCACTGCTTTCTGTTTGGTCGAAATGTTGTCATTACAACAGACAGACTCTCAAAGAGGCCACTGTTTACACTGTCCATTAAAAAAAAAAAAACAAGGGAGATACAAATTAATAACTAGGAAGTACAAGCACTACTGTCTGTAGATAAATTTCAGTGAATTTATTTAACGATTTGAGAAACGTGAAGGTGAAACAGGACATCGCTAACAGGTTAGCTTGGTTAGGTTTCCATTGCAGGGTAAAACAGTGTCCATAAAAAATGAAGAATAAACTTCAACTATAAACTTGAACTATATAGACTTTAAAAAAAAATAAAAGACCATAATAACAAAAGCGGCTCTGACAGAAAAACTTTGCCCTGAGCCTCCATGTTGCACCGCACAGCGCTCAGGAATAAACGATCGTCTCTATGGTTTTACGTCACCATTACACTGTCAGCGCGTCAGAAACTCGGACCGAGATACACTGGAAAATCAACGCATGATACAACCTCAGTACCATCTGAACCATCTCAGTTTAGGTACGGCACGGTTCCTGTAGACCTGAGGAAAAGTACCTGTAGTGTTCATGGCCGTTGGTGAATGAACCTCAGTAGAAAAACAGTTATTAGAAACATACAAGACTTTCCTTTGTGGCGATTTTTCATTTACATCCCTTACCACCCAAACACACATGGCAGTTGCGTTCCAGGTTGTGACAGGCTTGGCCAGGCAACAATATTAAGGGCTCTTTTCACATTATACATGTGTTTATCCTCTTTCCCCTCCCCCCCCCGCCACCCTCATTTGTAAGCATACAGTCATCTAATGGATCTTCGGGTCATCCCTCGAAAGAAAGAGAGCTTGTCTGTCTTTGGTTGTTTGCAGTTAAGAAGCTGCAGTAATAGTGATTGACAAGCAGCAGAATAAAAACTTTTTTGCATCTATGTCAAAACAGAACAGTCAAACGGAATTTTTATCAAAAACTTTCTTAATAGTTGAATTTCAACTGCCTTAATAGATCACGAATTTTTCAGTAGTTCTGGTTGGTAACAGCCAAATCTTGCCATGCCAATAAAAAAAGTTGACTAAATGACACCCCTTCGGCCGGTGCTGGGCTGTTACCAACAGAAAATGCTGAAACAAGGATAACGAATCGAGCCTGAAATCACACATTAGCATTGTGTGATGTGACGTAAGATCTTCTTGTGCACTTAAAGAATTTTAAAATATGATAGCTTACTTTTACATTCTCATCTTAAGTGAAGGGTTTCATTCAAAATAGCTCATTTTAAAGCGCAGTTGTTTTTATAGCAAAACGATTGGATTATCAGTATTATATGAAATTCAAGCAAATAATGTCTGTAATAAATTCTGCGTTAGTATTCAAAAAGTAAACGTATTGACGCTGGAATACGCATCGTCTGTGCCAGAACAAAGCCTTGTCTCCAGAGTAGTAACAGGAGAAGGAAAAATGTTTGGAACTTTATAATTGAATAGCTTACAGTTAGAATGATTTTTTCATAAGGGTCTTATTATAATTACTACTGGTCCATTCATATGTTAATGGTAAAAACCACAATAAAATTAAAGTGACGAAATACAATCAAGCGGCTGAATATAAGAACTCTGCTATAAGAACGCAGTTGTTTTGTTTTATTATTTTTTTTCTTTCTTTTTTGACCTGGGCCTCATGTTCCATGGCCAGGCTTACCTATGCATGTGAAGTCATCTCTCACAACACACACCACCCATTTCCCCTGCTTCTCCTGCACGTGTTCAGGCCTAACCACACACACACACACTCACTCTCTCACACACACACAGACACACACACACAAACACACACCCACACCACTTTACCGGAACTCCCTCGGCTCTCATTCCCCCCACCATCACTTTGACGGAGGGCTGCTCAGTTAGTCCACAGGTTTTATACCGAAGTGTTTTTCAGACTGCAGGCAGCTTCATTCATTCATACGCTTCAGTCTCGGGTCTCTCTAGTCCATTGACTATTGAACAGCGGATCAAAGATAAGTATTTTCATATAAGTATTTTTTTAATATTTTTTAAGTACCTTTTTTTCTTTGGATTGTACATGAACAAATATTTGCAGGTATGTTCATGTCATCAATTAAGACCCTGTTTATGATCATGGACAGGTGGAATTCCAAACTAAATCCTGTATCAACAGGTTCTCAACCCTCACATTCTTCGTCAGTTTGAAAACGTTCCCCACTTTGATTCATTAATGTTTATAATATACTCAATTTTTAACATTAGAAGCACACAATAAAGGCCTTTGTTCTTAAATGATAAAGCATGGTTTAAAAAAAAATGTTTGTAGCATAGATAATTGTGACTGTGTTGTCTACACATTTATTTTCTTCTGCCCTTTAAGAGCTGTGTCTCTCCTTTTAAGTTCACATTGTTCCCATTTTTTTCCCGAAGTCCTCCTTCATTGTCTTCGAGTCAGGAAGGCATCAGACAAGAAAAAATCTCAGAAAGAAATATTTACACTGCCTCGGTTTGGTGCTTGCATAGACAGTGTTCACCTACTTTTGGTGAACAGTGTGAAAAACAGAGAAAACCAGTAACAGACATTGTGCACATTGTGAACCAACATCTAAATCACAAAGGCCTGTGATTGATTGGTGCCAAAAAGTCTCATGTAGGCGCCCAACACAAAAATGCTGAGAGTATGTAAATTTGTAAGCTTGTGAAGGGTTTTTGCACAAATTTTATGAGCTTTATTTTGTTGGAAGTACACTGAGGCCCTAGGTCATCTTAATACGGTAAACTCAGACAGAACAGAAATTAAGCCTGTGACATTCATTTTTCATTAAGAGCTCATCTGATTGGAAACAAACGTGTCTCTGGACAAAAAGGTCAACCCTACCAAACCTTCTAAGCACGAACTAGAAGCAGCAAAATACATGAATCAGTACATTCAAGGGAAACATTATATGTAGCTTCTTTCCCACATCTTTCCTTTTTCAGTTGGTATTTCGAACCTAAATGAAGCTGCATTTCTGAAAAAGGTGTAAGCAGCTTCATATTTAACTAAGTCTTTCACTGCATGCACCAGTGGCCTGTCAGGGACCTGTTGCCAATTTTCCTCCATTATGTGTTTGACATCAGGTGTAATGTGGTAATCACAGGCTTGTAAGTGTTTTGGTAAATGTAAATGATGTGCAGTTATTTTTGTCTCAGCAGATACCAATTCATTTCCTTGCAGGAGCATGATTTCTTTTTTAACTTGATCTGATATTTCCCCTTGTGTCTTTTGTATTGATATTTTCAACTGAATATTGCCTCAGTCAGAACGTGGACTATGAGATTCTCCATTGTTTTTTATATATGGAAAGAAGGTGCACTAATTGACCAAATTTGATTTCTTGGCCAACTCTTATCAGGCTTATTTAAATAATGTTGAAAATAAGAGGCGGCTGACTATGAATGAGTCCGTGTATAATTATGCAATGACATTTGGTTTTGGGTGTAGTAGCAGCATTCAAATACACTGCTAGTACCTTCATGAAATAAACACAGATAAAATAATAAACTGGCTCATAGTTAATTGCTTGTTTGGAGCACATCTAGAAAGTCTTTCAGCGTTGGTTGCCAGTTCTAAACCTGGTTGCTGAATGCTGTTGTCTCCTGCAAACTCTTTGTGAATGCCCTAATTCTGTTTCCCAACCTTGATCCTGAAGGTTGTTTTAGTGTTTCCCCCGCTCTTAAACACCAGTTCCACTGATAAAAGGCTTTTAAAGAATTAGTTAGATTGATCATATGTTTCGGGAGCATGGAAAACTCAGAGTAGGTCCTCCTGGACCAGGGTTGGGAACCACTGCTCTAACCTGTACAGCAGTAATCGTGCTCCACATTGAAGAAGAACCCTCACTACTGTTTGCTGTAGCAGCACACACAGAACGCTCTGTTTATTCTACAGCTAGTGATTTCTGAAGGAGCTCACGCAACACTGCACCCTTCAGACATTTATTTCCTCCAAAACGACTCGCATGTTTTCACTTGGACAGTCTTATGCTGTCAGATATCAGAACATTTCCACACAGAGAGTCATGGTCATGCACAGAACCCTCCTCCTTTCTAAATGATCAGCTTTCAGTGTGTGAAGGCAGAAAGCGTTGGGTATGGAGTATTGGGGCGCTGCTAGACTTCGGCAGCTCTTTAGACTTCGGCAGCTCTTTTGAGGCTAATTAGGTCTATAATTCTTTTGAACAGAAATCATTTTGCGTTGTTTTTTTGTTTATTTTGTTTATTTTTTGCCCCAGCCACAGACAAACAACAATAAAAACAGTGTAGTAAGCAGCAGCAGCACCAAAGACAGCAGCATATCATCCACAGCACCAATGGTACCTCATCTCTCTTTATTTCTTCATTGTTGCTTCATTCATGCTGTTTGTTTTTAGCACTACATTCATTTCTGTTCAGTATTATTTTTTTTTTGTTGGTTTTTTTTGTTTTTTGTTTTTGTCCTCATGGGTTCGTTCCATCTTTTTTTGTTTCGACTCCCTCCGACCTCCATCCCCTCCCTTCCGCCCTCCGTTTGGAGATGTGTGATGTTGCTAACGGTTTTGATGACTTAAACTAAAAAGCTACAAGTTTGTGCTTGTGATTCTGTTCCTTGAGTCCCGTTTTACCCATCTGCCTCCTCTTTGAGACTCGCACAAACTCAGAGGCGACTCTACAAATGCGCCATTAATTAGAGGCCAATTCGGCTTTTGTTTTCTTCGGTTTCTAACCAGCTGTAAACATGAAGGAGTGAAGGTTACTTTCCCTCATCTGGGAGCTCTCAGCAGTCTCAGAAGGACCTATGGGTAAAGCAGAAAGGAAAGCAGAACTAAGTCATTTGTTCAGAAGATGCAGTCCCTGTCTGTTACTCCAGCAGTAGGTTGGTGGATGGCATTAATGTCCACTTTAGAAGTCTCTAGAGATTAAGATGTTTTCTTGGAACGTAAAATATAGAAAAGAACTCCACATTTCTCCTAATTTGGCTCCCTGTCAAGGTTACATTACTCTGCTATTGAGCATAACGAACGGCATCGATAAAACGAGCTAGCACCGGCCCCAGTGGTGCGGTCCAAGGTTTCCTGAAAGCTAGAAGCCACAGGAACCACGCTCTGCAGAAAGGGAAGGGGTGAAGAGTTAAAATGGAACAAATGTGGGAGAGCTGGAGGGGTGTTCTGTCACCGTCCCTCTGGGTGTCTGTTTGGAGAGCACGCAGGGACAGAAGGGAAACCCTGTAGCTGTGAAGCTGAGCGTGTCTCGCTCTCCAAGGGCGCTTCCCTCTCTCACACTAACATCACAGCCCTCATCAGCGCCTGCTTGTCCACTGCAGCAATTTACCAAATGTCCACAGCCTGCGTGGCCCTGAGCCCGGCTGAACTGATCTCGCTGCGCTTGAGAAGTAGAGCTGCAGTGTGGACGTCATCGTCTGTATCAGTATACACACCACAGACTTATTTTGCTGCATATTGCAGTCATGATATGTATCACAATGCATTTAAATCTTTGTTAAATCTCTGTGACCAAGATTTAAATGTATTGTGAGACATATCATGACTGCAAAATGCAGCAATATAAATCAGTGACGTGTATACATTTTATTGGTAAACCTATAAAATGTCTCAGACTGGTTTTTTCTTTCAATTTTATGTCCTTAATAATGTCGAATCAGGTCTGAAATGTCTCCCTTTTTAGATAATACCATTATAACACACTTCTAGTAGGTTAAAGCTCTTAAATTCTTCAGAACCATATTCAGTAATGTGTGCAAGTAACAGTCCAAACTGATTTTGGCCTTTGTTTTTAATTGGCCGTTTCATCTCATTTCAGGTAAAATACGATACACAATATTTAAATAGATATAAAATCTATACTGTACTCACATGGAGTGTTTTTTTTATTTGCTTTAATGGTGCGTAATTTCCGCTCGTTTACATTTTACACATAAGAAGTTGAACTGTTTCCATGTAAGACGACTAGCTGAAATGCATTTGAGAGACTTATATAATAGATACACATTTTTGTCTTCCTTTTTTAAAAAAAACAAAACAATGTGCCTCACTGCAGCTGATTGTTGTCTGGTTCAAAATTGGTCTTAATATTGGTTCAAATTGGTCTTAGTGTAGGAAACACCTGTTCCATTAAAATATATCTGAACTGAATTCGACTGTATTGAACTGTTATTTTGAAACAGATGTGCTTTTTTGGACAACATGAATCTTTCAGTTCATTATAAAACTCAACGAAACACTAAGGAGAACCTGGTCAGGATATCTCCAGCACATTCAAATGCAGTGCTAGTGCACCTACTGGTGTTTACATTGTAAAATTACAACACAGATCAAATAATAATTGGTGATTGCTTGTTTGGAGCAGAAATTGCCTGATTGCAAGTATCCACATGTAGAAAGACTGAGGTCGCTAAACACTGATTAATGAGAAACTGTTCAGGATATGTCCAGTACATGCAGTGTTTTATTAGACACCATGCTTCAGCCCTCCAGCATTATTTAAAACCCCCAACAATATGTTGTGACACTCTAACATTGGTATAACGCTGAGAGATTGCAGCTTGGGAAATTTTGTGAATCCAACTGGAGGGAAGTGAAATTTCATGAGACTTTTAGAGCAAGTGGCTCACTCTGTGTAGGGACTGCATCTTCAGTTATCTGCTGTGCTTGGTAGAGGGTGTGTTTGTGTATGTGTGTGTGTGTGTGTGTGTTTATATGGAGAATGTGTTTGTCATTTTGCTGAATGGATGATGGTAGTGAGTGCTGTCAGCTTTTTGCAGCTTTTAGTGCCAGTCTGTCATCTGTAAGTCTGGCGAATGAAGGTATATGACCATACGTCCCTATTCTTTGCTCTCATCTTTGCTTCTCTCTGTGTTAAAGTCTCCTTCAGCCTTAAGCACAGTTCTCTTTGTGTCCAAATAACCCTCGTTTAGCGCTTTCTACACCTTCCAGTTTGTCTTTTGTCTTCTTGCTCTCTGTGCTGTAGCCGCTGCGCTTTGCTGTAGTAACAGTGGTCTAGTTTTGAGCTAGTCTGATAGATTTGGAGTTTGGGGCTTTGTCTAATCACCCCCTGCCCCGTCCTCTGCATGGTAAACTGTCTCATACCTCTCCCAGGAACCACAGACCACTGTCGTGCACAACCCAGCTGACGGCATCAAGGTAAGCTGCTTCAGCTGCCAGCGCTACTGAATGCCGCAGCCCACCAGGCTAACGCTACTAATACTGCACCATCACCTTCCGTACAGAGCAACTCATGGGGGTTGAGCTCCACTTGAATCAAATCAGTCGGTTAAACGGGGTCAGTTTAATTTGAGCTAGAATTTTCATAACTGACAGTTGAATTTTTTTTATGCCATTCAGAAGTTGGAATCACTTGTCATATGAATATTCAGTAATAATATACAATGTAGATTCATGCTATAATACTACTATACTACAAACTAGACACAAGTGTATTTTTAATTTGATATTTCACATTTTAGGTGCAAGAAGAAGTTATCACATGATTAAAATTAATATACTTTATGAATATTCAGGAATATCATACAATATAGGTTCATGCTGTAATACTACAGTACTATAGACCGGGTGTATTTTTAATTGAATGTTGAATATTTCATGTTTTACAATATTTCACAAGAATAAATCATCACAGTTAATATAATATACTTTATTAATATTCAATAATAGCATACAATGTAGGTTCATGTTGTAATACTGCATTACTATAGACGCAAGTGTATTTTTAATTGAATATTTAATATTTCACATTTTAGGTGTAAGAAGATACATAAATAATGTACTAATAAATAGTGTATTTTTGTGTTATCTACCTCAATATCTGAATGCCACTTTTTAAATACTTGTGGATTACAGGCTTTTGACTGGTGGCATTATTTTAATTTTTAATTAAAAAAAAAAAATCAAATTGGCTGAATTGACATTTGATGGCCCCAACCCTCACACTTACACTGGTACTCTCATTTGTTGAGGTGCTTGCTCCTTCCCCCGGGTATGGTCGGTCATTAACGGATCCCACCTAATTAACTCGCATAGACTCAAACTGAACTCATATTTGTCGCTGACATGTGTGACCCCACATTAACATTAAGTGTGTCATGGTGGCTAGCTTACTTGGGCTTGTCTTCGTGCTCGACATGGCTGGTTTGTGCAGGGCATTGTGTGTTCCAGTGAGGAAGTCCGTCTGTGATTGTGTGTGTCTTTGTGTGTGGGTGTGGGTGTGTGTGTTTGGGGTGTTTTATGAAGTGTAAGGGAGGTTAGAAATCATAACCTAAGTGACCCAGCACGTTCTGACCTTGCCCTTCTGCCTATTTCTCTCTCTCTTTATCTCCATCACCCTTTCCCTCGTTTTGTTTTCTTCCCTTTCCGTCTCTCTTGTCTTGCAGGGTTCTACAGAGAGTTGTAACACTACAGAAGAGGAGGACATGAAAGGTAGGAAAGGTACACTATCAACCCTTCATGTATTCTGCATGTCTTTCTCTTCTCTCTGGGGGGTTTAGACAGCTGGATAGAGTAGCAGGCAACCATGAGTTGCAGACTGGGATGGACTGGTGCATGGACCCATGAACGACATGAAGGCTTTTTGGTCCAAGAATTTTCCAGAATTACTCCAGGTTCTGTTCTTCTTCAGTAGGGACACCAAGGGTGGGCGATATCGCAAAAATGTAACCTTGGCCTTTTTAAGATGCACAATATTTAGCTTTCCCTGAGGACCACAGGCAATTAGAGGTGCACCACATGTATTAAAAGGTTATGAGAAAGAATATAATAGTCCAACATCCAATCAGCTGCCTTTTACCATACAGTTTATACAGATGCTATACACCAAGGGAGGGAAAATTGGGTCCTGTTGGGGCTGATTCCTGCACAGTCTTGTGATTCCTTGACCATAATTCTCCTTAGTTACCATTTTTAATGTGTGTTATTTACAGACCGCGTGTGAAGGTGTGTAGATGTAAGATGGTGTGTGTGAAGGTGTGTAGATGTATGACGGTGTATGTGAAGGTGTGTAGATGTAAGATGGTGTGTGTGAAGGTGTGTAGATGTATGATTGTGTGTGTGAAGGTGTGTAGATGTAAGATGGTGTGTATGAAGGTGTGTAAGATGTGAGATGGTGTGTAGATGTAAGATGGTGTTTGTGAAGGTGTGTAGATGTGAGATGGTGTGTGTGAAGGTGTGTAGATGTATGATGGTGTGTGTGAAGGTGTGTAGATGTAAGATGGTGTGTATGAAGGTGTGTAGATGTAAGATGGTGTGTGTGAAGGTGTGTAGATGTATGATGGTGTGTGTGAAGGTGTGTAGATGTGTGATTGTGTGTGTGAAGGTGTGTAGATGTATGATGGTGTGTGTGAAGCTGTGTAGATGTACGATGGTGTGTGTGAAGGTGTGTAGGTGTATGATGGTGTGTGTGAAGCTGTGTAGATGTGTGATGGTGTTTGTAAAGGTGTTTAGATGCAAGAAGGGGTCTCCGGAGCTCCTCCCTCTGCAGGTTTTCCCCACCCACTTGTGGACGGAGACTATCCTGAAAGTTCTCCGTGTTCAGAGATCATCTGTTTTTCTGTTTGTTTCTAAAACGTAAAAGAAAAGACATTTGTTCATTTTTGTTCTTCATATTCATTTTCGAGTGACACCGTTTTTAAAACCCCAGCAGTGTTTTTATTATTACATGTTTTTAAATTACAGTAACTTTGGTTCTATGTGACTCACAAACACCAAACAAAGCTCAGCATGACATCTGACAAATTGAGCATCAACACAACCTGGGGAACTTCTATATAAGGAGCTGATTTTTGTCTTTTTGTGGTATTATATAGTCAACAATGCCATGTGCACGTTAGACTTGTACACATTATGATGCATGTGGTTTTAACTTGTGTGAATTTCAGGCTCATTCCACCACTGAAGGATCAAGCGATTACTACAGTGATGCCGCGAGCCTGTTGAAAGCGAAGAAAACAGATTTTTCCATGAAGGTGGGTCGTACAATGGGAATAGCGTACGTGGAAGCAGGACTGTCCGGGAGCTTTGAACACTCGTTTCTCACCAACATTACTAAGTATAACAGTGAGGTAAGTGTAAGGTGCATTTTTAAATTTACTTTTTACACCTTTCCCACAATACAGAACATGTAAAATTTTCTTCAATCTGATACTAAAAATACGAGGACCCTCACACATGTACATCAACTAAAGACCTGGAACAACCTGCCCCCAGACTCCTGCTCTTCATATTTTTAAAAAGCAGCTGAAAACATCCATTTTACCCAAGCTCTTAGTTTTTCCTTTAAGTTTTTACATTTATTTTATGTTTTTTATTTAATTTTATATTTATACCATCATATAAGTGGAATCTTATAATTCTGTTTTTCTTCCTAACTTCCAAAGTTTTTTCTAGGACAGGTTAATATTTGATGTTAGAGTTGTGTGTGTGTGTGTGTGTGTGTGTGTGTGTGTGTGTGTGTGTGTGTGTGTGTGTGTGTGTGTGTGTGTGTGTGTGTGAAAGTTTTGGCAGTTTTAGATTTATAGATTAGTGTAATTGTATCAGCAGTAGTATTAATAACATTCATTTGCTTTGTGGAATTAAGTGCAATTAAAGGCATGCAAGGATTTTGTAACTCTTGCTAGTTATGTGATAAATGTATGCTAGGCCTCTGCAGCTGGCTCTGGTCTGTCAGCTGAACCAGAACAAGAAGAGGGATCTGGTGCAGAGGTCTTTTCTATGTCTCTCTGTAGTCCTGTGGTGTGTGTCTCTGTGCAGGACGTGGGATTTATCAGGCTGATGTCCAGGGTTGAAACGGCACACTTTAAAATGAGAAGCCGGGACCTGATGCTGGATGAAGACATGTTGCAGTCGCTAATGGAACTGCCGGAACACTATGACTTCGGCCTCTACTCCCGCTTCCTCAACGAATACGGCACCCACTACATCACACATGGCGTCATGGGAGGGCTGATGGACTACGTGATTGTGGTCAACAAGGAAGTCATGAAAAAACTGAGTAATGTATTGTTCAGACCTACACATGGACAGAATGTTGTATTGCAGCTCAGAGCTGACCCGACGGCCCTATAGGACACTTTTAGTTTTTGGGGTTTTGTTTTGTAGACAGGGGTGGGATCTCATTTTGTGGAACTTGCTGGGGTTTTATTTTGTTGATGGCGGTGGTAGTTCATTTTGTCAGTGGGAGTGGGATGGGCTGATTTTGTTGATGGCTTGGGACAGTTCGTTTTATCAAAAGGGATGAAGGATTCATTATGCTGATGGGTTTTTTCTTTCCTTTTTTCATGAACGTAAGGATGGTTTCACTTCACCCTTTCTTTGAAACATTGAAACACCTGCTTTAATATGAGCTGGATGTGGCTAATTTGCAGGCTCTTGCCTAATTTGCAGGGCTCTGTGCAACTTGAGTAGTGAGTATATTGTGCAAACCAGCTCTGGTGTAATTGTTGAAAGGCCAAATTTACAGCCATGCTCTGAATGTAATCATCTGTAAAATGTTTTGGTGCTTAGAAGTTCGCTTCTTTACTTTTACGCTGGAGCTAGAAAACAAATAGTGCCACAGGGTCAACATTTGAGTGAAGTCAGAAACTGGGAAATGATTGATGGCCAACAAAGTCATATTTAAAGACAAAGAGCCTTTTTCTAACTTACATTACACCTGTGGACTAACAACAGTCCTTCAACAGTGCAGTTTCCAAACCATTTTACATTCATGATTCCTACCATAATAAGTTTGCATTCCTGTTTACATCCTGTCATCCTGTCTACATCCTGTCTACACACACACACACACACACATATATATAAATATATATAAATATATACACACATACATATTTCCATACATATATTTAGATTAATAGTATAAACATATGTTCAAATAATACTTATATACATTGTTACCACTTATTTTTATATTTATAAATATAAATCCATTTTAGGGATTCACACTGTAGATTGTATATTATTTCTTATATCGCTCAGTATATTGTTCGTTGTGTCTTTCATATATTGTTGTGTTTTTATACTGTTATGCTTGAGAGACACCATCGACTGGAACCAAATTCCTTGTATGTTTCGCTCACATACTTGGCCAATAAACACGATTCTGATTCTGATTCTGATTTCACCCAAAATGTCTTATAGTTGTTTCCAGACATTTATGGGATCATCTCCATCCAAGTTTTGCTCTGTGTGGAGAAAAGTAACAAGGAGTGGAAAATGTGGAGAAAAGTTTAGATTTGTTTTTCAATTTTTAGCTGTGAAGCACCATTGTCCATTTAAATCCCCAAATTGGTCGAGTTTTAAAACGTGTGTGATGATATAAGTAGTTCATGCACTTGCTAATTAGAAGAGCTTCTATTACATTAGCTATAATAGCTCAATTACATTAGACTCCTAGCTCTAGTTAGAATCTAAAGAAGCAAATTTCTGATTGAACGTGGTCAATCAATCTGCCTTGATTGATTGAGCACGTTCAGGATAAGGGGAAAAAATTGATAAGTTTGATTACAAGATGAACTGGAGCGTTAGTGAAAGATCAGAGACATTTGAGACTCTGGGCTAAGATTTTGTTCTGTTTTATAGCTCACAGTGTCTAGCTAGTCTGGTTTACAAGAACACATAATCCCTGCCTTACGTCCTGCACTGAATACACTAGTTTCTGAGGGTCTTCAGGTGCCAAAAGGCTCCTCTACTAACCCTATGGGACAGAAATGGAACCAAAAAATATTACAAAACATAAGTCTTTCAGTTGTGTGTATGCTTTTGTACCCAACCAGAGTCTTCAAGAATAAATGATTGTCCCAAGCTGTGACACAAGAAGAAATGATGCTAACTTTTCACTTTCTTTCTTTTTCTCAGAAATGGAGGGATGGTCAGTAGGAACGTGCTTCGGGATTTCTCTGGGCCTGTCGACTGACATATCTACATCTGTTAAGGCTAGCCTGAAAGTGGAGCCTAAACTCTGCCAAAAAACTGGCTCCTTCGAGCGTGGTATGTACAGCCTTTCTGAGGGTATACTCCTTTTTTGTTCCCTGGAAAGAAATTCTTTGATATCCACAGATTGAATTTTATTACAGACTTACAGAGCAGCAATGATTTGATCAGAGATGTGATTGGACACGTGAAAGGAGGCATAACAGGCCCCAGCGCCCAACAGCTGGCTGTCCACGATGCCAACAGCTACAGGAAGTGGGGGAAGTCCCTCAAACACAACCCAGCGGTCATTGAGCATGAGGTACATCTAATGTGCAGTGGGAACATTTTCACAAAATAATTGTCAGCTCCCAGGAAGTCATATCTAACTTCTATAAATCAGAATGTATTTATCAAAACCTGTATCCCTGCCCCCAATAACATACAAATGAATTCCTCTGAATACTACTAAATTTAATTTAAGAAAAGTAATAAAAAATGTATACTTTTATGAATTAACTTCTTGCATTTAATCATTAAACCGGGCCTGACTGGACCTTGACATAGCTCATGCTCCCCCACACTGAACTGACTACTCCACACTCTGCTGCCCCCCACACTGAACTGTCTACTCCACACCCTGCTGCCCCCCACACTGAACTGTCTACTCCACACCCTGCTGCCCCCCACACTGAATTGTCTACTCCACATCCTGCTGCCCCCCACACTGAACTGACTACTCCACACTCTGCTGCCACCCCACTGAACTGACTA
>JBBJLS010000148.1:3886257-3898109 GCA_037577275.1 Bryconaethiops microstoma | reverse complement strand
AACTGAAAGCAGATCTGAAATCAGCATGAAAAACTGGTTTAGAAAAGTGTGTTTTGGTTTCTGATGATTACAAAAAAAAAAAACTTCTGCTGCTCAACTGACGATATTGTCTTTGATGTAATTGTATCACCATGTCTGGCTGCTATTAATGTAGCATCATTTTCACTACACTGTTAGTATATCAGTGTACATTTACTTCTTTTAATATTATATGCATCATATAATTAAAAAAATATAATACAGTATACAAAAAAGCTGAAAACAAAAAAACGCTAAACTGATCTTGTGGTTAATTGCATTTCAGCATAAGAAGGAAGTTCTAAAACTCCGTATGGAAAATATAGCTCCTCCTGCCCATGACTATTTGAGGATGTGCTGTTTCTGGAGGCAAAATAAATAAACTCCCATAAATCTCCAGACAAGCAAACCAAGCTCCAACACCCTGAGGTCCTGCCCATGGACTGTGTATTAAGACCAACTCTGTACACATACATATGAATGGAAATAATTTGCAGCATACAGTGTCTTATAAAATGTCATGGTGTTGATTTGTTAAGCCATGGGCCTGCAAAGCATTCTTCTGGTCATGGAGTCATGGTAGAAAATAGTTGCTTGTTAGATGTGAAAGGGTTAGATGTGAAATTGCCTGTTGAAAGAACTGTTTCAGGCACTGACATCATGAGGCTTTAAGATTAGATCAGATTGTTAATCAATGAGAGAGGCCAGGATCATAACGCCCTGTGCCAGCCCATAAAAGGGCCACCCCTGGCAGAGCGTGCAATTTAACAGTAATGCTTGCAGTACTGGACCATCGCCAGACATCTAACAAATGCACTGATATCAGTCAGTCTCCTGCACATGCTATAGTATAAACACAAGGGACCTACAGCCCTATGCAGTCTTTGGCACCTGAGAAGATACCTAACAGCTGAAATAGGATTGTTAGTGTTAAATCACTAATATTGCAATAAAAACAAATAACATTCAGTAAATAGTGGTTTTGTGTATGGCAAAGTGTTCACTTAACCATTTCAAGACCTTTTTCCTCATCAAAGCCTAGTATTACTTGTAGCTTCCATCAGATACCTGGGTTGGCTCTTTTTACCTCATTAGATTTAACTAGGTGTGTTGCTTATGGAATTGTATAAATCCAAGCAATTACTGGAGGCATACAGTACAGTGCACAGCTCATAATTTTGACTGGTGCTTAGTGGTGACACACAATTTTCTTTCCTTCCTTTTCAGAGCTGAACCGTGGTGAGTCACTGCAAGACAAGCAGGTGAAGGAGGCCCGGACCAAGTGTCGAACTATCGCTTCCCTGCTGACCGATGCACCCAACCCCCACTCCAAAGGCGTCCTGATGTTCAAAAAACGCCGTCAGCGCTCCAAGAAGTACACGCTTACAAGTTACGGTAGCGTGGACGAGGACATGCAGCCGGACTCTCAAGAAGAGGATGGTCTCTTCCCTGGCAGTGAGTCGGAGTTTGACGAGGATGGGTTCAGTGCAGCCCCTGATCCCATTTGGGACAGTGAAGTCTTGGACAAGCTGGACAAGAGATCAGCATCTAGAGGCATGGAAGGTGAGGGAGCAGAGGATGCCCTTAGCCCTGGCCTCAGTGACACCACAGGGAGGGGGGCACAGCTATTTGAGCAGCAGAGGAAGAGAAGTGAGGAGCACGCAAAGAAGCTGGCTGCTTCTCAGGTGCAACAGAGTCCCAAGCAGAGCCAGATACAAAGTGAATCACAAACACAAGTGTCAGGGTTGTCTGTACAGACAGAAACAAAGGAGAAACCCAGTGTTCAGCCACCACCAGTTGCACCAAAACCTGCCAGGCCACCAGAGTTAACACCGCAGCAAGTACCTGCACCGGCAGAGCCAATAACCCCAGTATCTCCACCGCAAGTCGCTCCTTCTGCAAGTATAGATACCACCAATGTATCAATATCAGTTCCCACTGAGGTGTCTGTAATAAATCAGCCTGAAGCTCCTGTATCAGCTGTGGTACCTCCACCTCCTGCTCCTCTGCCAGAGTTGCCAGCAAGCTCAGTGCTGAACCGCACAGCCCGCCCCTTTGCCCCTGGGTTCATTAGCAACAGAGCAGCGACTGCACCTGTTGTATTCCGTCCTACTGTTGCCAAGAAGGCTCCCAGACCAGTCTCGGTCGCCGTAGTGGCAGCTCCTCTCACCTCAGAGGAAAAACCATTGGATGTTGTTTCTACTAGTTTTACACATAGTTCTGCTGTTCTTACTGGGATGCCCTCCACTCAAGCTCCTATGCCCACTGGGCCTCTCCCACCTCCCACTTCTATTCCAGATCAGGTGCACTCGCTTGCTCCACATCCATCCACTTCTATGGACAATGATCTGGCTGCCCCTTCTGCAGCACAGACTGCAATGTCTGCTCATTCATCTTTACCTGCAACCATCATTACTGACAGTGCTTCCCCTGCTGGACTCACTGGTATGACTTCCATAAAATCTATGGCTCCATCTGTGGCCCCTGGCCCTGATACCTCAATGATTCCTGCTGCTTCTGCCATCCCTGTGACCACTCCATCTCCTCTGTCTCCTGTCGTGTACCGAGACAAAGCTTCAATGGGTGGTGGACGAACTGGCATTCTTCAAGACGCTCGCCGCCGTAGCAGCAGTAAACCAATGTTCAGGACACCTGACAGCAAGAAGAACTCACCCAACCCTGAGTTACTCTCCTTGGTGCATAATCTAGATGAAAGGCCCAGGGATGCATATTCAGAGCCTGTCTATGACTTTCAAGATGAGTCCTATGACATGGACAGCAGGAGGGGAAAAATGCCACCACCAGTGGCACCTAAACCACGTGTCATCCCAGAGATGTCCCAGATTCCCCAGGCAGAAGGCAAGGGTGCTGAGCTGTTTGCACGAAGACAGAGTCGCATGGATCTCTTCGTAGTGGATTCTACACCCACAATCCCTCAGCAGCAGCAGCCGCAGCCACAGCTGCAGCCACAGCCGCAGCCGCAGCCGCAGCCGCAGCCACAGCACTATGTACAGACTCAACAACCCCAGTCATTCATGGCCATGATCCAGCCACAAGAACCCTCGCTCACCTCATCACAGTGGAAGTACTCTCCAAATGTCCGTGCTCCTCCGCCCATTGGGTACAACCCCCTGTTGTCCCCTTCCTGTCCTCTGGGGCTACAGCGTGCAGGTGCCAAGCAATCTGAGGGAAGCTCCAAGGTGGGTAGAAGTGGTTACGGGGTGCAGAAGGAAGGTATCAAGGCCATAGACTTCATGAGACGGCAGCCTTACCAACTCAACCCAGCCATGTTCAGTTTTGGAGGTGGCTCCAGCACACAGTCCTTTGGTCCCTCTTACCAGTACCAGAGGCAAGCCCAGGAGGGCCACACCCTCACCCCGCCAAGGCAGGTACCTGTAAAGACAGCGCGTGTGTATGAGATCAAACGCTTCTCCACACCTACGCCAATGTCAGGCTCAACGCTGGCTCCGACTGTGATAGCTCCTCGTTCACAGACCACACTGGGTGAGCCTATATCTCGCTCAAATATGACCTCCCCACCGCTGACACATGCTTCTCCTCCACCTCAGCCTGTTCCTAAATCCAGAACCATGCCTGCACGAGTCCCAGGTCTGCCAGAGCTCCCAAAAATTTCTGCCATCCCTATAGCTCACCCTACACCCTACTCTCCCCCAGCTCCCATGTCCAGCATGATGAGCCTGAGCTACCCTGGTCTCCAGGCTGCCAAACAGTTCAAGAGTGCCCCTGAACTTAGCGCCCTACCCCCCCTGAGGCCTCCAGTGCAGGTACCCAAGCCTCACTTTATTGCTACGCGTGCCGGCATTCAGCCCCGTGTCTGGAGGCCCGGTGCTCTGCACCACTGAGAGGGTGACCCTGTCTGACACAAAAGAAAAAATAAACCCACCCCTCCCCACAGTTCCACCGAATGACTATTCATCCAGATAAATCTGAGCAGAATTATTACATAAAACAAATTGGGTCAAATAATGAATCTGTAACACTGTGGCGGACAAAAATACTTAAGTAAGGAATATTGTTAGATTACTTATGGCAAATCAAAAGCATGTCCAGTTAAGTATTCGGAATCAGAGACTGTCTAATTACACTTGAGGTGGGGTCGTGTATTTTACTGCAATGCACTATTTAATTACCTCCCATTCTTTCACATGTGAAGCTAAGTGCCACTAATAGTGAATGTTCAAAGAAATTCCTGTAAAGCCGGACATCTCAAAGTCCTTTCTTCACTTTGTTTTAGCCATCCGGATTGTGTTTCATGTAGGAGCTAATCTAACCTGTTGTTAGTGCTGAATTCAACACATTGAGATGATCCTTCAGAAACCAGGGCAGTGATTTGCACAGATGAGATCATCTCACGGAGCAGTCTTAAGTTACCGACTGCCAGAATCTTGAGAGGAGAATCACATGCAGTCAAAGCACTTAAGCAGGTACAGCACCGAGGAAAATTGACTGAACTGACTATACTGAACTACCTGAAGTGTGTGGGAGAATTGTTTTTTTTGATGGTTGACTGTTTGGACTGGCCACGCTTTCCTCCAGGGTCTTTTTGCTGGGTCCTGGATTGCTTAAAAATGAAACGGACCTGCGAGGCACTCTCCAGGGGGTGCAGCTGTAGGCCACCCTGGCTGTCACAGGCCTATCAGAAATTATATCTTTTCTGGCAGAGCCTGGATGGAACAGGTGCAGGGGTGTCAGAGCCTATTTGTGGGAGCAAAGTAAACAGCAAACCAGGATCATCCCGATGAGTCCTAACTAGATGTGTGGCATTCGTAGACCACTCGCATTATGTTAAAAAACGTGACAAAGGCAAAACCGCATATTTGGATTTATTTTAATGGTGAACTGTGTTACAATCCATGTGGTCAAACTGGCACATGGTAAAACTACTATGGACATGAGAAAATGGCCTGAATGTAAGGCTTTGAGCTATGTTTTCATATAACCAGTGACACCATGCTTGCTTGGTTAACACTCCACAGGAGTTTAGGAAGGTTGTTTACTGGATCACTGGAATTAGGCATCAGGTTCCTTATTGCCAGTCATTGCTGTCATATTTTATAGCAATAGCGGGGCAGAGGAACTGGAAACCAGACTGTGGTAACTGGACGTGATAGTTGGGTGAGTTCTCAAAAGCAGTCGTTTAGAAAGGAAGGTAATCGGAACGCAAAGCTGGTCTGTTGTCAGGCAGCATTAAGGGAAATGATAGGAAGTTGTACAGGAAAAGAGAACGGAAATCAGTCGGTACCGCTGAGAGAATGAATGCGAAATGAGGTATTAGGGCTGATTTGTTTTGTTTTATTGTTTTATTTTTAATTGCGAAAACTTGAATCAGGTACAGCATTGAAGATCTCACACAATGAGCCTGTCTAGCTGCTGTCCTCACTGAATTCTTTCTTCTGTAAACTGTATTTGAAGCTTAATAGTGATAGACTTAATAGCACCCAAAAGTTTGCTCGAAAAATGAATGCAGACTGTTGTAGTCCACTGTTCTGAGAGGTCAGTATGTTTGGAAACGGCACTACTGTATGTTTTTGCGCTTTGTGTAACTGAATTAGTCGACTCTTTAGGTGAATGAGAGCGAGTGTAAAAGTGTTTCAGGTTTTATGGAGCAACGGTAGAGTGGATTTAATGACTTTTGATGGAAAGATGTTCTTTTTCATGAAATAAAAATAAACTTTGAAAAAAAAAAATTGAGTTTCTTTTTTGTCAGACTCCTTTGTTACACCACACTGCCCCCTAACTTTATTACAGCTTTTCACATGAAGGGCCACCAGCACATTGCTAACCAAAGAAAAATCCACAGGCTGACCACAAGAGGGCGCACTTTCTCTAGTTCTTATAAAAATGGCCTGCTATAGTGAAGCTCAACCTCAAATGGCTTCCTGTTCCCTACATCCCATATAGTGCACTAAAGAAGGTCAAGAAAATGGCTTTGGCACCCAAATAGTGGATTATATGGCTAATATGGAGGCAATTGGGCCTCTATTTTGGTGTAAAAGTGACTCAGTAGGAACCTAAATTGCAGTAGTTTGCTGATTGCCCTGGTCTAACACTAAACAAGGTGCTTACAGTCAACTTGAAGTCACTTTATTAGTTAAAAAAGATCATAATACACTATCATAATCATTTGAAACAATTTCCTGTTTTCCCATTATCCGCCAACAAACTGTGACTCGTGCCTGTCTTTAAAGCATCCACTGACTCTAACCAGATGTGTTTGAGTATAGTCACTGATCAATTCCCCAAATTTCCACTACAAGCCTTGCACATTTTTCACCAAAACCTGCACTGATTGATGAATATTCATGAAATCACAAACCATTCTGTATTCATGTGGAAATCACAAACCATTCTGTATTCACTGGGCCAATTTTACAACAACTGTCACCTCATTACACAGAATCAGAATCAGAAAGCTTTATTGATCCTGAAGGAAATGTGCACAAACACACAGATGCACAAAGAAAAGAACAGTATAAAATATACATTCGAATACATTCACAATATAAAATATAAAGTCACAGGTAATAATACCGACCCCCAACCACACAGAAAGAACATTCCCACCTGAAGACAAGCAGAAACGGCAGAACTAAGCAAAAAAAACTGAACTTTATTTGATTGATTAGTTATTTACAATAAAATGATGGGCACCTCCACACATAAGGAATGCTGGGAGGGTCAGTACTGAAGCACAGCCTCTCCGAATTTTGCACTGAGAAGCTACAGTAGTGCTAAATGCAGAATAAAGCGTGTGTGTGTGTGTGTGTGTGTGTTTTATACTCAGCCTAATGTTCAGAGGTGCAGTTCGCTGTCAGACGGGTGCAGCAAAAAACTGGCATCGTCCTCACACACATGCTTTCATCCTATATTTAGGGCTGTTAATGTGTCCACCTACTTTTTATGGATAGTCCAAGCTTTCCCTTTTCATTGGTAACATTGTAATTACGTGTACGAATGACCTTTGGATTTCCTGAAGGTCGGGTTAATCACCAGGTTAAATGGTGTTAATTACGTTTTTATAGCGTCTTGCAAAGATTCGCCTTTTGGGGTTTTTTTGGGGGGTTTTATTTTTCCATCTTTATAGTGCTTTGAGTCCAACATGCAAATACTCTGATTTAACCACAGTCAGCTGGATAATCAACTGAGATCCAGAAACGCACCACTGATGTGTGAAGCAAAGCAAAATCCTTGCCATAGGTCCAAAGAGAAAACAGGTACGATCCGTCATTCAGCCCCAGTTGACACTTGTGGCACTCGGATAATACGCTTCACAGCTTGGCGACCTTATTATGATGTAAAATGTGAAAATCTTCACTGACGCAGGGGCTAATTAATGCAGGAGGAAATGAGACAGATCTATCACCCGTCCCCCCCCACGCACACACCCAATATGTAGAGCCATCTTTGCCCCCCTCTCGCTCCTTCTCTCTCTGTTATATTTAGACCTTGAAGCATCTGCAAGAAAGATATTAGTCTCTTGATATCACCATCAGCACTTCAGACCAAGACCCCCCACCTCCAACACCCCAGTCTCTCTCTCTCACACCCATAACGATTCTCCCTCCCCCTTCAGAGATCTGCCGTCCAAGTCCCGACTGGATTTTGCACTCCTTGGGATCTTGGTCCAGCCACAGGTCAGAGGCACCCCAGGATTTGTACGCTTTGACTCAGATTAATCGGACGCTTCCTCTCGAGACCTCCTTGGAGGAGCCTTGAACCTGGGTGAGTGGACCGTGACGTGGGCTGGCCTTCACTAACCACCTGCATGCGCCGGTTAACAATCATATTGAACCACATAAGCATTTCTTCCCTCCTGGGATTTGAACCAATCATGGAGTGTTCACGACTCTCCTCGAGATTTGCATGGTCAACGTTTGGCATTTTGATTTTGGGTCCATGCCTTAAAGACGCTGGCAGCGAGAGAATATCCTGAGCTGCCCCCTCCTTTGCCCGGCTGTTGATTTTATATGGAGTGTAAAGCCTGGAACACCCAGCTGGGTTATCCTGAGCTCAGTGGTGCTGTTTGCGAATATTTCGGAGGAGCACCTCTACGTCCCAGCGCCCATCCTCCGGCACATTCATTCAACTTTGAGGAAGATCCCCACGTTTCTCACTAAAATTATGTCAGCAAGTGTAATTAGGCGAGTTTGTGGGGGACAATCCAACCATGTGATGTGACGCTGACGCCACCACTGGCTGCTAAAAGGACTTGCTCCAAAATGCTGTTTAAAAATAGCTGGAGTGGATTGAGTTACAGGCGGGTCAATGCAATGCAGTGTTTGCCATTAGCAGGGTCTTGAAAAAGTGGCAGAGTTAAGAACTTCAGATGCAGGATTCCATGTTAAATCTTAAATAAGCTTGCAAGATTAACTGATGCGTCTGATGAACTGCAAAAGTTTTAAAAAGCTCCACCTCTACACAGTCCTAACATTCCCTGTTCTCGGGTTGTTGAGAGTTGTGTCTGGCACTTGTGTCAGGTGATAAGAGCCCAAACAAACTGAAGGCTGTGGTGAAGCTGCACGTTTCCCTTTCTCAGGCTTCACCTTGGAATTTGGGGAATGTGAGGTCATACACACACCACGGGCATCCACCATCCCAGGGCTGCTTCTGTATGGTCACAGGACCATTCCAGTCACCAGATGGTGCAACTATCCAGATAAACGTTTTCTTTTGCTTCTGGTGGCCGGTTTGGACCTCCAGCCCAAATCAGTCTTGACATGTTTCTCCATCATCAAATTCTTGCTTGAACCCTAAAGAAACAGGGTCACAGACATTATACTGCTTTAGTTGCTTGGACTGCTGCTCTTCCGACCTACCAACCTAATTCCATGGATATTCTTTAAGGACATTTGCGTCATGATAGAAGAGCCCCAACTGAAGGAATACATCTAATAGAACGAACTACTAAAGTTGATCCCATTTCAATTTTGATGATAGATAATAATCATCAAGCCAAATACGGTTCTTTGGAGCAACAACAAAGAAGAACTTACTGAAAAGTCGTTTAAAATTTCTCTCAGAAATTCTTCACAACTTTTCATAAAGGGTACATCTTTTCTTCAGAGCTAAAAAGTGGATCCCTAACCGGTTCCTCCAAGAGCCAAATCCATAAGGTTCCTCAAACTGAGAGAGTGCTTTTTGGCTATTATTAAACCGAATGTAAATGTAATTAAAGCAGTGACCATGCTCTAGCTGCTATACACAGAGTACAGTAGAGTGACAGCACTCCTGACAATAAATAGTCTATTAAAAGGAAAATGACATGCAAGATTTGCAAATGCTGGATACTGGGTTACCCACCATGCGCATAACTTTAACTACATAACAGGAATATTGCAAGAGTTGACTCACTAATTGATAGGCTGGTCAACATCTGTCTCTAGTTAGCACTTAGTTTTTGCACTGTGGGCCTATACCAAAAATAAGTAGAGACTAGAGTCCTAATAGTATATAGTTATATATAATTAATATTTAACTATAGTTAATTTACTGCTGATGATGCCAGATGGTGCCTTCACCACCACCTTTCACCCAGATCTCGTGCACGCGAACAAAAAGGACACATGTGAAAATCCTATTCATAGACTTTATTTCAGCATTCAACACGATCCTGGACTTCTGGACTAGGAGACCTCAGTCAGTCAGGATCTCCAGCACCATCACTCTGAGCACAAGAGCCCCTCGGGCTGTTTGCTCAGTCACCTGCTGTTCAGAAATGCACAAATCTCGTCATGAAGTTTACTGTCGGCATGACCATGGTGGGTTTGATCAGTGGGAACGATGAAGTGGCGTACAGAGAGGAGGTGCATTGGTGTGGAGAACAGAGTGGTGGAGAACAGCCTGTCTCTGAATGAGGACAAAACAAAAGATATTTGTTCACGTCAGGAGAGTACACCGAGATCACTCTCCAACATCAGTGGATCATTGGTGGAGATTGTCCAGAGCACCCAGTTCCTTGGTGTCCACATTGCAGAGAACCTCATGTGGACCCTCAACACCAGTTCCATCACCAAGAAGGCCCAGCAGGGTCTGCACTTCCTACAGAGACCCACCCCAAATTCTCACTACGTTATACAGAGGCACTATAGACAGCATTCTCTGTAGCTGCATCACTGCTCGGTATGGAAATTGTTCTGTCTCGGATTACAAGACACAGCAGAGGATAGTGAGGACAGCTGAGAAGATCGTCAGGCTCTGTCTCCCCTGTGTCCCAGATATTTACACCACAGACTGCATCCACAAAGCAGCCAGAATCCCACACATCCCTGCACTAAAATGACTGTGCTAAATGTTGTCTTGTCCTGTTGTTTTGTTGCTCTTGTGCTTTTCTTGCCCTCTCTCTCTCTCTTGCTCTCTCTGCGCTCTTTGTATTATTTGTCCTATTGCACATATGTAGCCTTGTGGCGTTTCTGTTTTTGTTCTTGTGTTGCTCCTGGAGAAACGTTGTTCTGTGTCACTGTATATGTGGCTGGAATGTCAAACACTTGAAATGACTTGACTACAAGCAACGAAGTTATAAAAAGGCATCAACTGACCAACTCCACAAATCTTCACGAGTTGGAATCTACTGCAACTGACTATTATGACAAGTATTTACTGGCCTTTTTACTGTAGTCATGAGTAGAAAATGAGTAGATTTGTATTTAAGATTTAAGTATTATTGAAAACCTTATGCACTTAAATTACGTTAACAAGGGAAAACGTCTTACTTCTTACAATCTTATTTGGACTTTCAAAGTATTCCTTAATAATCTTGACAGTCAGGATTTTTTTCTCCCTCTCTCTCATATTTTTTACAAGGTAGACTGGAAGTCAGACTCACACTTCAGCCTGTACTGAGCATTCAAC
Organism: Bryconaethiops microstoma; assembly: GCA_037577275.1. NCBI lineage: Eukaryota > Metazoa > Chordata > Actinopteri > Characiformes > Alestidae > Bryconaethiops > Bryconaethiops microstoma. Next base: position 3,887,222 of record JBBJLS010000148.1, on the reverse strand, counting down.
AGCCCATATCCTACATTTTATTTGTTGTAGATTGCGTAGGTATATAAATGTCTTCATCACATCACAATTAGTTTTGGCAGCGTAGTTTCCATCCATGGACTGTATGGACCGCCGAGTGAATGGTAAGTTTTGAAGCTTTAAGAGTAATCACGTCCTACATCTACAAATGTTTCAGAAAAGCACAGAAAATTAGTTTTTCTGTGAAGTGCACACTTTAAAACTTTTTTACTCTATGTTTAATACAGACACCGTCTGATTTCACTCAGGTACATTTTTGGATCCTTACTTCCGCTTTTAATCTAAGTGTAAGATTTTATGCTCACACTTAAACTACATATTCCATCCAATCTGTATTCAGCTAGAAGCCAGCCCAGGGGTACCCCCTGCCCTGCACACGTTAGTGCTTACACACCCTCTTCAGCTCAAGAAGAGATGGGTAATTAGCTAATTAGTTGGATGAGGAGTGCTGGGAGCGGAGAAGACACTAACATGTGCAGGACAGGGGTCCTCCAGAACCTCTGCACTACTGGGAACGCAGTTTCTTCAGATAACATTTGTGTGTCTGATGTATTTTGATAACTGTGATATTTTATGATGAACTGAATTTCCTAATATCTTACTCTTCTCGATTGATCCCTGTTTCCCCAGTTTGGAATCATGCCTCTCTCCGGAACACCTGCCCCTCCCAACAAGAGGAAAAAAACTTCCAAAATCATTACTGACTTCTCTCACATCTCTCAGAATGGTGAGCTTGCAGCACATGCATTTGTGTTAGGCTGTTATCTCCAACCTTGACTCCACTAGAAGCCTGGAGTGATGCTGGAGATGCCTGGGTGTGTGTGTGTGTGTGTGTGTGTGGGGGGGGGGGGGGGGGCAGAACACCGCTTTCTCTCTTAAAAAAACCTCCCATTTCAGGGATGTGGTTTCAGGAAGTTTGCTTCTTCTGCCTTTTGCAAACCACTCAC
>JBBJLS010000148.1:3861715-3872615 GCA_037577275.1 Bryconaethiops microstoma | reverse complement strand
AGAGAGAGAGAGAGAGAGAGAGAGAGAGAGAGAGAGAGAGAGAAAGAGAGAGAGAGAGGATATAAAGGATGAGGGAGGCCCAGGTTGATTGCACAATTAATGTATGTGTTACGACTGTCTACTAATGAAAGTGCACATGAGGGAAGCTCTTACACTGCACATTCAGTACAAGCAAACACATACACACACACAAACACACATAAACACAGACACACACACAAACACACACAAACACAGACACACACACACACACACACACACACACACACACACATATATATATATATATATACACACACACATTTTTACTCTGTCACCCTTTAATGGTTGTAAGGCCCACTTAAATGTGGATGTACTACGCCCGAGGGTTGAGTGAAGCTGGAAATTTAATTGCTGTGTCGGAGCAGTTAAAGCCAATGAGGCTCAGCTTCCCAACGTTAACACGCACTCACACACACATGCACATAGAAACACTCACTGCACAACACAAATCACTCCTGCAGTAAAACCCAACTCCTGTCTGCTGACTGAGCTGCTGTCAGTCTAAAAGTCCTCACAGTCTCTAACAAGCCTGAGATTTAGCTTTTCGTTTTCCACAGAAGGAAAGAGAGTCAAAATCACTTTCCTCCAAACGACAGGGCGTCCAGGGTCAGAGTTTGCCAGTTCAGGCAGACATGAATGGACCCAGACAGACTCTAACCACAAAGAGCTTAAAGCTGTGTGTGTATTCGGTTAAAGCAAAGGAAGAAGCAGTTCAAAGACTCAATAAGATCCTTCTTAGAATAGACCTCACCTCATTTTAAGCAATAGTTGCTGCTTCTGTAGTTTTGTACTAGAGCTATGAGACTTGATTGGAAGGATATGTTTCCACTGCGTGTAGCCCAAATAAGTCATGGACAAATCAAGGATTTCTAATACATTCTCCTACTTATTCCAGCAACAACAATTGCAAACTTTGTTCTAAACATAAACATAACTCTGAAACTACAAAAGTATCGTGACACCTGACCATTACACCAAAAGAGACTTTAATTACGTTGCATACAGATACATAGACTTTTAATATGGAGTTGGTCCCCACTTGTTCTGTAGAGCGTTTATGAGCTGAGGCACTGATGTTGGACGAGAAGTCTCCATTCCAGTTCATCCCAAAGGTGTTGGATGGAGTTGAGGTCCGTGCTCTGTGCGGACCATTCAAGTTCTTCTACACAGAACTCATCCAGCAGGGTCTTTATGGAGCTTACTTTGTTCACTAGGTGTGACACAGTCATGCCGGAATAGAGAGAGTTCCTCCCCAAACTGTGTCCACAGAGTTGGAAGCATGGTGTTTTCCAAAATGTCTTGGTCTGCTGAAACTTTGTTTGTCCTTCATTGGAAGTAAGTGGCCTAGCCCAAACCCTTAAAACAGGTGTGTCCCAATACTTTTGTCCATATAGTGTAAGTATTTCTCTGAAGTGTTATAAGTCTGTGTAGTTAAAATGTACCACATATATTTTTCTCTGATTTATTGTGGCATTTCAGTGACACTCCTTCCTGCTGAAACATGGTATTTTAAACTCTGCTGTGAACGCGAAAATTAGACACTTGAACAAAGCTATATTGTTGTGGCAGCTGTAAAAGGCTTGTGAAGTTCTATAGTTTAATTCAAATGCTTTGGTCCAGATGGAATAATGTAGGTCTTCCCTTGTCGCGCAGGGACAATAGAGATGCTTGTGCCTAATTGATCAGCGCTGTGTGGCTACTGTGTGTAATTTCCATAAAGTTATTCTCAGCTCAGCCTTTCTGTCACAAGTGAAGTTCGCACTATCCCACAATCCCTTTCACATTTTTTGCCTCTCCTCTTTGAAAATGAATAGCAGCAAGATATCAGATTTGCATGGAAATGTACTGCAACACTTTACTGGAACCCTGCTACATAACATTGACTAAGCCATGCCTATACATGTCATGGCAGATACATAAGATATCATTTGACATGATTATTGTCACCATTAATTGTCAGATAACCATGACAGATACTATGCTTGATGTCATGACAGTTAATGCCTCATGCTAATATAATGTAATGGCATCAAACATGGTATCTGTCAAAGCAGTTACTGGACTTGACTCTAACTCTAACCGTGGCACTATTCCAAACCTCAATCCCAAATTCCAATTGATTTGGCCAAATCTTTAGGCCATCCATCCATCCATCTTCTACCTGAGGTCGGGAGGGGGGAGCGGGCTGGAGCCTATCCCAGCTGCAATGGGCGAAGGCGGGGTACACCCTGGACAGTTGCCAGCACGTCACAAGGCCACATACAGAGACAGACAACCATTCATGCTCACAGTGACACCTAGGAGCAATTTAGTGTGCTCAATCAAACTATCCCCAATACACACGTTTTTGGTGGTGGGAGGAAACCAGAGCTCCCGGAGGAAACCCACGCGGTCACGGGAAGAACATGCAAACTCCACACAGAAAGACCCTGCGCCAAACCAGGGAGTCGAACCCAGGACCTTCTTACTGTGTGGCAATCTTTAGGTCACTTTATTAATTTTGACGTCATGTTTATCAGTAAGCTACTGCACATCTTGTCTAGTTGCTGTTTGTTTAGTCTTTAATTGCTTATTTAATTGCAACTGTAGATATTTTCATTTGCACTGATCGTTGTCTTGTCTTTTGTAGCTGTATTATTGCTCTTGTTCTTTGTCTTGTCTGCACTTTTGTGTTCTGTTCTGTTCGGCTATTGCATTGCATCATGGTCCTGGAGGCACGTTGTTTCGTTTCACTATGTACTGTGTGTATATGGTAGCAATGACAATAAAACCTACTTGACTTGACTTGACTTATTGATCACTTTCAGCATACAAATGCCCCAAAACTCCATTATGTAGGCCTCCAAGTGACCATGCCACTAAATAAGATGGAAAATTAGTCTTTTTTATTAATGTTTATTAATGTAATGCAATCAAATATTTTATTTCAAATTAATTTTATGGTTACTGTACATATGCTATACATTAGGGGTGTAACGGTACAGAAAGGTCACGGTTCAGTTCACACTATAGTTCTGACATCACGGTTCGGTACGGTTCACGATACAGCGAAGTTAAGCAACAAAAAGTTCTAAAGAATGAGGCTTGGTTTGTTTTCGTTTATTTTAAATAAACAGCAGTGTATTAACCAGTAAACACACACACTTACTTATATTTTCATGTATGTGTAAGGCAGCAGAAATGTTACGCCAGTAGGTGGCACTATTGCACCACAGTACGACCCAGGTTTATGATTTACTTGCGCTTTTTGGTCCCTCTGTGATTCCGTATTACTTCAATCATGTGTTCTCCGTCGCACATAATCTTCAGATGACATCATGTACCGTGACGGTTCGATACGAATACATGTACCGTTACAGCACTAATATATACTTATATATATATATATATATATATAAGTAAGTAAAGTTTATTTTTAAAGCACATTTAACACAGCTGTCACTGACCAAAGTGCTGTACAAACTCTAAAAACAGAAGGACTATACATTCTCACATAAGCACACACACATAATAAGAAATAAAATAAAATAAAATGAACTGAGACATTAGGGAACCAGGAACGCCATGGAATACAAATGTGTTTTTAGCTTTGATTTAAAAGCAATAATAGTTGGAGCACTTCTTATGTTGGGTGGCAGCTGATTCCACAAACGTGGAGCAGCAACTGCAAAGGCCTTGTCACCTTGTTGTTTAAGTCTAGATCAGGGGACATAAAGCAAAGCTTTGTCACAAGATCTAAGAGACCTAGGTGCTGAGTGGAGGTGAATAAGACCGCTAAGATAAGTTGGGGCCTGCCCATTAAGAGCTTTCATAACCGTCAAAAAGATCTTAAATTGAATTCTAAAATAAACAGGGAGCCAGTGATGTGAAGCCAGGATTTGAGTAATATGTTCCCGCTTTTTAGTCCCTGTCAGCAGTCTTGTCGCAGCATTCTGTACCATCTGCAAACGTGTAAGTAAAGACTGGGGGAGACCCAGGTAGAGAGAGTTGCAGTAGTCCAAACGTGAAGTAACAAATGCATGGATAACCTTTTCCAGATCATGAAAAGACAGAAATTCTTTAATCTTGGCAATAATTCTTAACTGATAGAAGCTATTTTTGATTACAGAAGAAATCTGCTGGTCAAAAACAAAGCTCAGAATCAAAAACTACACCCAGATTCTTTGCATATGTCTTAACATAAGAGGTGAGATAGCCTAGACTGCCAGCAAGAGACGTTATGTGTTTAGAGGGGCCTAGAATGATAACCTCAGTCTGGTCACTGTTCAGCTGGAGAAAGTTATGTGTCATCCAGACTTTAATATCCTCCAGACAGTCGAGTAGGGCCTGTAGTGACTCACTAGATTTAAGTGGGAGATACAGCTGAGAATCATCAGCTTAAAAATGGAAAGATATATTAAATCTCCTAATTGTGTTCCCTAATGGAAGCATATACACACAGAAGAGGATTGGTCCTAAAATGGACCCCTGAGGAACTCCATAAGCGACAGGAGCAGAAGATCAGGAGAACCGGTCTAGAGATACTTAAAAAGACCTGTGTTTAAGATACGAGCTAAACCACTCAAGAGCTGTACCCTTAATTCCGACCCAGTGTTCAAGCCGTGCTAAAAGAATGTCATGATCCACAATATCAAAGGCAGCACTTAGGTCTAATAGAATCAAAACTGCATGATCACCTGAATCCAGTGTGAGCAGCAAGTCATTGGTCACCTTTAACAAGTCTGTTTCATAGCTGTGGAGGGTTCTAAAGCCTGACTGAAAGGGTTCTAATATCTCAGCAAAATTTAAGCATGGTAACAGCTGTGAGAGGACTACTTTTCCAGGATTTTTGACATAAATGGCAGTTTAGAAATTGGGCGATAATTACTTGGACAGTTTACATCCGCGTTCTGTTTTTTGAGCAAGGGCTGGATAACAGCGTGCTTAAAGCATGCAGGGACAGTACCAGAGGCAAGACAGGAATTAATAAAGACCTGAATGCTAGGCCCAATTATCTTTTATAATATGTGAAGGCACCAAGTCATAAGTTTCATATGCCTTACTATATCCCTTAGCTCATCAAAAGAAACCTGATGGAATTGGTCAAAGGTAGCTGTGACTACTGGGCAGTTAAGTGAAGTCTCAGACAGAGAAATGGTGAACAGAGACTTAATGTTTTCAATTCTACCAATAAAAAACTTCAAAAACCTCTCACAGGTATCAGTCGATGCTTCAATATCTGGAGTGACGCATGGATTAATGACAGAGTTTATAGTGGTATACAAAATTTTGGGTCTAACAGAATATGTAGTGCTAATATCCGAGTAGTATTTAGCCCTGGCTTGTTTGGCTGTCATCTGAAAAGTTGCCAAAGAGTTCCTAAAACATTCAAAAGAAACTGTAAGATGATTTTTTCTCCATTTCTGTTCAGCTTTCCGACAAGTCCGAGAGAGAAAATGGCTGAGCAAGAGGAATGGAACAAAGAGATTAAACCACCTGGGCTAGAGAAGAGCTTGTCATCATGTAAGAAAGAAGTTTTAATGAATTTTTTCTGATACATTTCTGAAAACTGTTGTACAGTGAAGGAATTAATGTGGCGGGAATAATGACCAGCAGATCTGGAAGTACAGAAAAGATTATATATATATATATGGTGATTCTGAGGTGATATCTGTGTTTGAACACACACTTGTTTTCGGAATGTCATCCTTACTTGTGTCTGAGTAGATCTAATGGAGGTTTTCTGAAAAGGTTTAAACTGAAAGTTTTGTACTTTCCTATTTAGGAGGATTTTTACTTCGTGTTTCTAAATTAACTGTAGCATGGAGTCATTAGTGATACAGAATTAATGACTGGCCTGGTTGGCCTTGAATGACTCAGTCCTCTTATACAGAGACAATGCAGGTGTCTCGTCTTGTGAAATTTCAGCTTCAAAAGATAAAAACATAATGTCTTTCTAGGAATGTTTCATTTCTTCTTTCATTTTTTGTAGTAAGGCAGCTGCCCTTCACACTTAGTGAAAATTTCATGCCATTCAAACCAATATAAATGGTCTAAAGTGGCCCAAAGTGAAAGGTTGTGACTTTAACTGTTGTTACTTTAATACTAGGAATGTTTTTCTCTTCTGTGAAGTTCTGTTCTGAAAATCGAAGACTGATGATATTTGGACTGTAAACCTTATTTGGAGAACATGTTTTGGAGGAAGGTGCTCACGGCGGTGGTGCTGTGTTTATTACGAAGTGGAAGGAAAAGGGGGGATTAAATTGAGCCCCCCCACCCCGGGCTCTTCTCTCTGTCCTCTCCTCGGATGCCGCCTCACTGAGAAAAGTAAATGTGAGCTCTGGTATGCATGCTAAATCAGGGCATGGATTGTTATGTAAAATTCAGAGATGAATAAATTAACATACTGATGGTCAATTCTTGCGTTCCCATGCATTCAACGCGTTCCGAGTTTTTGCAGAGGGGGGTTGTGTGTTGGGGGAGTGGGAAAGGGTAAACAAAGACATTTTAGAAGGACTAATTGGTTGAGCTTTATGAAATGCCTGTAGGATTCAGGACAGACTTTCAAAGGAATGAAGAATCTCTCAGGAACGGACAGAGAAGCCGATGAGAACTTCTGTTGAAAGTCCTAGGTTAGTGAGATGTGATCCAGGCCTTAGGCTACTGCTGCTGTAATAACACTGGGGGGTGAGGGTGGGGGGGGGCATCTACAAAAAAAACCCCCACTTTTTGTATTGGAATGAACTGGTTTGTGTTTCACTCTAGGCTCAAAGCTTTCAAGCCAAAGATTTATAGGTGAATATATATATAGCTTTAGTTGGCCTGTGTGTTTTGTGTGTGTGTGTGTGTGTGTGTGTGTGTGTGTGTTTATAATGTTTGTGTGTAAGTGTGTGTGTGTGTGTTTGTAATGTTTGTGTGTGAGTATGTATGTGTGTGTGTGAGATATTTGTGTGTAAGTATGTATGTGCGTATATGTGTGTGTGGGTGTGGTGTATGTGTTTGTGTGTGTGTTCATAATTGTGTGTAAGTATGTATGTGTGTGTGTGTGTATAATGTTTGTGTGTAAGTATGTATATGCTTGTGTGTGTGTGTCTCTGTGTGTGTGTACATTCTGTACATTTTAATGTACAATTACTGTATATTTGCTGAATTTAACATACTGGGAACAAAATTGCACATAAAATGTGTCCCGTGCAAGAGGTGTGGCATGTTTTATATTTTTTATGTTTATCTTAGCATATAAATAGAATTTGTGCTCTAAAGTTGATGTCTGTGCTCTGTAGAGGATCTCAATGACTTAATTTCACAACAACGATACGACCATATTGTTTTCCTGAATAGTTATCCAGAACTTTTAGATAAACACATCCTTCTGAAGCGTTAGCTGGGAACGTCTCTGGTTGTATCTGGGTTCAGTAGTGAAGCTCAGAAAGAACTCTGTGAGAATGAAGATGTGAATTTCTGGGTCTGTACTGAAAAATCTGCACCATTCCTGTATAATTAATTTTCAGAGAGCCTGAATATTTAGACTGTGTGGGTCAGAACAGTGGAGAAATTTCCCTTTAATATTTGCACAATATTTTAATACATACATATATAGGGTTGTGAAGATGTATATACAGTTTTTGTATGGATTTTAATTCTGAGGTTGAGTTTCTTTAGTTTTGTGTATTAAAATTGATTCTACAGAGCTTTCAGATGAATAAAATGACAAACTCTAGAATTGATCCATCTATTTTTAGAACACACGCTTGTTTTCAGCGTGTCACGCTTGCTTGTGTCTGAGCAGATCTAGTGGAGGTTTTTCTGAAAAGGTTTAATAGAGAAACTGGAAGTTTTGTACTTTCCCATTTAGGAGGTTTTTAGTGTTACTCAGTGTTTCTACGTGAACTGTAGCATTGAGTCATTAGAGATACCGAATTAATGGCTGGCCTTGAATGACTGTTCAACCAGTGCCAGTTGAACCAATAGAAATGGTCTAAAGTGGCCCAAAGTATAAAGACATGAGCACAGTTGTTTGAGCTTGTGTTCGTGCATAACTTGAGCACCTCCCCATCCTGCCCACTTTATGAGAAACGAGGGACGAAATGAGAGACTCAGTGATGTAGTTTTAAATTTCGCTGCTTCATATCTGAAATTTAAAATCGCATTTACTTCTGTAGTAACAATAACTGATACGGTTTTCCATTCTGGGTTTAACTGGAGATAATTTTCTGAAATCAGGATTGTTATAGTTTTTAAATGATTATTTTTAAGTTATTAGAGGTTTTAATTTCGCTTTGTTTTCGGTTAGTTTCAAGATTGCCTTAGAAGTTTAATGATATGTATACATATATATTTATATACATATGTATAGTGTATGTATATTGTGTATTGTATACTATATAGTTGTGTATGTTATTAGTCTTGTTTTTGATTTCCTGAAGAGTAAGTTTTGGTTTAGTTTAAGGTTTTTAGTATAATGGTGAGTATTTTGTCACATACTAGGACATACTAAAAGTAAATCAAATACTGGACTCTGGCATTTATTTATGATGCATTTCACTGATTTTTCCCCTGAACTCTGCACTCAGACAGGCTCCAAGCTAAAATCAGTCATGGCCGTCTCCTATTTAAGACTAGACATAGAAGTCCACTTCTAGACCATCTTTCCTGCACTGAAAACACATTATAGTTTCGATTTTGTTTTTGTCAGCTGTCATTATCGTTTTTATCACCATTAATATGCATATTTTCTACCTTATGTAAAATGTTTGTAACTATTTTTGTAAAATATGTCTTATTAAATACCATTGATGTAAAATACAGATCACTACAGGCCACAACTGAGTCAGGATCATTTTGAACAGTCTGCTGCTGTTTTTGAGAAATATATTTTTAAAAATTTCTCTCCTATTGCTTTCTGGGACACGAGCACAATGGAAGTCACAGAGGGAGCAGAGAGGCCAGCAAATCCATTTTTGTACCATAGATTGTAGAATTTAGACGCAGCCTGGCCTGCGGCTCCTCTACCCCGTCACTTTTAGGAGCACTTTTATCATCTCTTTCCACTCGATTTTTTCAAACGACCCAGTCTACTTTAATGTTAAGTTTTTGAGCTTGAGAAGAACTGAGGAGACAGAATGGGATACTCAAACAAACAAGCAATTCAGAGGTGTGTGTAGGTGTGTGTTTGTGAGTGTGTGTGAACGTGTTTGTGTGTACGTGTTTGTGTGTGTACGTGTTTGTGTGTGTGTATGTGTGTGTTTGTGAGTGTGTGTGTGTGTATGTGTGTGTTTGTGAGTGTGTGTGTGTGTGTGTGTGTTTGTGTGTGTGTGTGTGCGCCCACGTATGCGTGTGTACACGTGTGTGTGTGTGTGTGTATGTCTGTTTGTGTGCGTGTGTGCGTGTGTGCGTGTGTGTGTGTGTGCGTGTGTGTGTGCGTGTGCTTCCAGTCTAGACTATTACATAATAGTTTCTGCTCCTCTCATGCCCTGTAAACTGTGTTTCACTTCACAGCCTCGTTGACTGCAGGTCCACAGCCGGGCTGAAAGTGCTCCGTTAAGTCTGTGATTAATTTTTTATACAGGCTTTTTAACCGCGTCCACCGGAATGCAGAATTCTACACTGCTGTGAATGTGCTGCAGTGGTGCCGCGGTGGTCCCTAGAGTCAGATTTTCTGGTTTAGAGAAAAGGGAATTCCCTCCTGATAATGTCCCTTTAGGTGGAAAACGTGAAACGTGTGAAAAGCCTCAACTGCTTTGCGGTGGGACGGTTTTTTTGGATGAGCTGTTTCTAATGTGGACTGTATACCAGGTCATTTGGAATAATTTTTGCAGTGCAGGATCACTAAGAGGACTGAATGACTGGTCAGATGAGAAGGACAACAGACTGAAAGACAGAATAAGTCGTAAATAATTGTAAATCATTAATTAACTTGTTTTCCCAAAACAGAACTGCCTGGATATTTAAATCATCGCTCAGCTCCAGTTCTAAGAGGAATTTCTAAGAGTGACTCGTGTACGTCCTTGACAGCCAATGAGCTGCTGTGTTTACCAACCAGTCAGCGTTTAGAGTTCGGTGCATCGCTGTTTACAATAATTTTTTTATAGTATTGCCTTCTTCTAATTTTATGAATAAAAGAAAATTCCTGTGTGAAAGACTAGAAAACTTTTTATTAACATATTTAGCTGTTTAGCCCAATTAATCTCCATTCAATAAGGGCTAACCTAGAAAATTTAGCAGATTGTTTTGAAAGGGAAGAATAGGAAGTTGCCAGGCTGCTCAAGAACTGGCTCTGATGCACCAGGAGTCAAGTCAAGTTTAAGCATAAGCGTAGTAGGAAGTAAAAAATGAAAGAATAAAAAATAAAAGAAGATTAAAATTGCAATAGAAGTGCAGCTTTTTGAAGCTCCAGTCAGTGCAGATCTGATTCTGATGGGCAGTTGGTTGAACAGCATAGTGGATAAACACCATTTCACCAAGTTTAGTTTCAGATCTTTTCTCCACTAGGGAGACCCACCAGGACCATAAACATCACACATATCAGAGATGGATTTATGACCAAAACCATTGGGCGACTTGTACACGATGAGTAATGCTTTGAAATAAGATCTGTACTGAACTGGGATCAGTGTAAGGACCTGAGAACTGGAGTGATGTGATCTCTTTTCTTGGTTAGAAATCTAGCAGGTTAGAAATCTAGCAATATTAATCTACAACCTGCATTGTAGATTAATATTGAAAACAAACGAAACGATGAAGGAACACATGGAATTATGCAGTAAACAAAAAAAGAGTCAAACAAACCAGAATATGTTTTATAATAAGGTAATGATGGACTGTTGTTTTTTTTACTTAGTTAAGTGGTTCTTGCCATAATGTGCAGTAGAACCGTAGT
>JBBJLS010000148.1:3819211-3832371 GCA_037577275.1 Bryconaethiops microstoma | reverse complement strand
GTGTGTGTGTGTGTGTGTGTGTGTGTGTGTGTGTGTGTGTGTGTGTGTGTGTGTGTGTGTGTGTGTATGTATATATGCTGAAAGTTCGGGTGTGTGGTGTGAGTGACGCCAGGGTCAACCTCAAGTACGTGTGAATTTAAATGTAATTCACTTTTTTATTAATTGTGCTAATCAAAAAAGCGCCGACCAAAGCACTTTTGAAGAAAGTATATATAAACAATTTATCTAACAGGTTATCTGAAAATCAGGCCTCTGATAATAGCACTTTGAAATAAAAGTGCTTTTGGTTAAACATTTAATATTTTACTGGGCTTATTTCTTTACTAGGTCGTATTTTCCATTTTTATTATATCTTATTTTCCCCCCAAAGGCCATTTTTGACATTTATATGAATTTATGTACCAAAAATAGCCACAATCCATTTCCACATGAGCATTTGCCAACTTGCGTAATGACTTAGAATTTAACAGACAGTTTTTATTACTGTGCCTGACAGATTTATGTAAATGACGTCAGTTCTGATTGGCTGTCCTGTATCGTGCTTCGTTCCAAGAGCCGTCCAGACTGAAAGACTCCTTTCAGCTTCATCCTGATTGCTGTAGACAGATACAACTAAATGTGTTAGTTTTAAGTGATATCATGAAAACAGGCTGTTTTGTTGCTCAGTTTCTATTCATAGACTTAATGAACTCTGGAGGAAATGGTAAATTATGAAAAAAAATTCAACATTTGTATAGTGTACTTTTTATACTGTCCTGTTGGTGTAGTTTTTTTATTCTGTTGTTTTTCGTTTTTGCTGCTCTTACCTTTATACTGTCCACTTTCTGCCGTGACAATGCAAATTTCCCACCTGCAGGACTAATAAGGGTGAAATCTTATCTTATGTATTATGTTAAGCTCTTTTATTTAGAAGAATAAGCAAGGAATCTGTGGTTTACCATTAAAGAGGCCCTTTCATGAAACTGCCTGCGTTTGTTCCTGAACTGAAATAAAATTCAATAATATGTTAATAAATCAGTAGTTAGGACTTGTGATATAAAAGTCCGTAATATATTATTAAATCAAAAGTTCGTTGTCAAGGTGTGACCCTGTGTAACTCGAGTGGAGTGTGTGTGTGTGTGTGTGTGTGTGTGTGTGTGCATGTGTGTGTGTGTGTGTGTAATGTGTGTTTGTGGACGCTTGCGTTCACATGTGAATGATCGTGCGGGTGGCGGGTTTCCTTGCTTTGTGCGCTGCAGTGCTTTGGTGTGTGTGTTGTTTGCAGGGAAGGGGGATGGCTTTGAGCGGTGTGTGCTGGAGGCCGAAGCTCTGTTAGATCAGTCTCTGAGGCTGGAGCAGGCAGGCGAGGTGGCCGCTGCGCTCTCTGTGGTAAATGAAGCAGTGTGTAAGTAATCCTGTCCAGTCCTCCAAATCCTGCCCTCAAATACTGCCATCTTCACCATCACCACCACGAGTTTGTGAGAGAGACAGAGAGAGACTTTCCTTTGTCCACATTTGAGTAATGTGACCTGTACGAAGCGTCTCTGTTCATCCTGTCACGTACGTCACTCTATCATCTTTTTCAGCAGTGATTATTTATAATAACGAAGAAATCTCTTTGAAATCGAACCCAAAATTCGCCATTTAATCAGGGAATCCCTACAGATCTTGTACTTTCTGACCTGTACTTCTGTTGTATTTTCTACTTCACCTAATTTCAGGGCCAAAAATGATAACTGTTATACCTTGCGGTTGATATTGAAACCAATCATTTAACAAATTTTAACACAAATTTACATTTTGATCCATATATGACATGTAAAAGTGTAAGACAAGTTAAAACTCTAAAAACATATGACTGACTATTAGAAATAACATCACTAAATCAAACATGACAGTTATTGTAAACGTAAAATCAGATACTTTCATGTAGAGTGATAAAGTAAAAATAATAATGATGATCATAATTATTATATTATATGATTGTTATATTATTTATATTTATAGCAGCTCCAAGTGCTTTACAGACAAATGAGAAAGTAACAGTAATTAAAGAAGATAAGTGAATAAAGGACCTCTAACCTGCAGTGAGGTGCTTTTTTTATAAAGAACTTACTTGCGTCTGCAGCCTAAATCCATTTCCTTAGAGGCCTGTTGAAATGTAAACTAGCTAAAGTTTCCATACATCTTTTAAATCTGTCCATGTTTTCTAATCCAACGCTGGACCGGTGGCAGGGACGTCTCACTGGAGTGAGTGGCGATAAAGGACACACAGCTCCCCACCATCCGAATGGCTGCAGAAATGACAGCTTATTTGAAATCCAGGCCACTCAAAGAGCCTTGTACCCGTGACCATAGCAACCGGTCGTTGATGAGGGGAATGGGGATGGCGCCCGGCGCTGTGGCGGCGTCTCGGTGTTTGGAGTGTGTGAGCCGGTGTTGGTTTCTAAATGTCAAAAGTCTCTTTCTGTGCCTCTGTGGTCAACATCCGATGGGTTTCTCTGGTGTTTCAACTCTGCAGTTCTCCTCTGCTGTTTATGTCTCCATTTATGGTTGTTGTGTTTATGACGTTCTAAAAGTGTGACAGACACGCAGTCACATGCACACACACCTCACTCATGGTTCTTCCTCCTGTGCTAATCCCAGTGATGATTCCTCAACCCTTCTCCTCCGCCTGTTCCTCAAGGTTCCCCGTGTAGATGGAGAAAGTTTAGATTACCTTTGTCAGGTCCTAGAAAAGTGCTCCCATGCCGCTCCGAGGGAAGCCGATTTCATTTTCTTTATTTATATATTTATTCATTTATTTATTCATTCATTTCTTTTGTGGTTCCATGGCTAAATACAGTTCATTTAATTTAATTCCATGGCTGAATACAAGTCATTTTAATTTAACTCAACTTTCACTATAATTAAACCATCTTGATCTGAAAATGTTAGTTCTAATATGTGCAATTTGACGAATAGTTTAGTTTCCAGTTTATTTGGTTCTCCTCCATGTCCCCCACGTGCTTCATTCCTAACACCCCCAACCCCCCCCCCCACCACCCCCCGATTATTATTACCCAGAGTGATTCTTGAGTTTGTAGCTGATATGTTTGCATGCATCCCAACTATTTTTATTTTTTCCTCATCTTTTTGTTTACTTTTTTTTTTTCTTTCTGCTTTTCTCATTTTGTTTTTTTTTTACTATCAAAGCCAAACTCAGGCATCCCATGCATGAGAGCAGTGCTAACGTGCAGGGCAGAACAGTGGCTGAGGCCCGACTGCAAAAGTGTATGAGGAGAGCACGAGGCCTGCAGCAACGCATGCAGCAGCAGGAGAAGCAGCAGCAGCAGCAGCAGCAACAGCAACAGCAGCAGGAGGAGAAGGAAAGACAGGAAGAGCAAGAGCAGAAACTGCCTATCAGGTACCTGCTGCTGGCTCTGGTGTGTGTGCGTGTGTGTGGACACCATCCTGACGAAGCCTAAAGGTGCCTGCACATGCACGTCCGTAAGACAGGACACGGCGCTTAAGTAAACGAGCGATGGGGAAAGAGAACAACACCGGGTTTTACTTAATTAAAAGCATGCCTGGCCATCTGTCTCTTGTTTTTTTCACCTATTGATTGCACTGGTTACTTCACATCACCTGCAGATAGACAGTAGCGAGTCAAAACCACAGCTGCATCCTCATTACTGCCACATGGTCATTTTCGTTTGTTTATTTTTACAGTGAACAGCCTGTCAAGATCCAAATACTTCTGACGGAAGCTCAAGAGGAGGTTGCGGAAGCACTTTCGGAGGCTTCCTTAGGCCCATCTTCATCATCTCTCTCCGTAACATCTCACTCCATTGCTCCTTCTTCTCCTTCCCTCTCCAGCCCTTGGCAAGCTTCGCCCCCCCACTCCGCAGGCCCGGGGGCCAAGCACCAGAGCGGCTCAGGAGACAGCCCTGACCACCCTGCTGTAGCTGATAGCGGACAACGTGAACGGTCACCCTCGGACTCATGGGAATACTCCGCCGCCCCAGGTTCTTGTGTACAGACAGCGAATAAACCCAGCACTTCTCAGCCCCCCTCCCAGCCCAGAGACAGCCCTGCTACACAAACACACTGGACCGGCCCGCATCCGCCTGCATCCCAAAAACACAGCGTTCCTTACACGCACTCCCGCAACCCTTCCTCTTCCTCCGATCATCGCTGTGATCCGGAGGAAAGGCTTCACTCTCGCCCACAGTCACTTCGCAGCACTCCGCTCTCTCAGCATAGCCCCTGCCCCGCCCCTCCCCCAGCCCCGTGCAACTGGACCTGCCCAGGCACTGACCCAGCCCTGCAGGACCCCATGCTCCACTCTCATGCAGACCCCAGCCTTACACCCCGCCCCCCCTCACCCTCACTGGAGCACCGTCCAGCCAGGCCCATGCCTGTGGAGCGCTGGGCTGAAAACGTCGCCAGATACTACAACTCCCAAAATGCTTTGCAGTCATCCTGCGGCTCGCCCTGCGAAGAGCTGTCGGAGCTGGAGTCGCTCTACAGGGCCAGCCTGCGGGCTCCCAGCATGCCCCGGGGCACCCGCGGGACTAGTCCACAGCCTACTGGGAGACAAGGTATTGCTTTATTTAAGGAAAGCAGGTTAAGATTTAATTCGCCCACCTGATATTATCTTATTTTCAGTGGAAGGAAGGAAGGAGCAGTACAGCAGGGATGAAATACCTGGAGTTTTGGTCATTAATTAACTTCTTAAGTTTCTATAGTCAGAACTAGAAAAAAGAAACGTATCTGAAGTGGACTGGGTGGTATTATTAAAGAATAGACCATGTTTAATGGTGAAGAAAAGAAGCACCAAGAAATCAAATCATTAATTTGGCTCCTTAAATCTGTATTGTATCATTTGGCCACATGGTGGTGCAGAATAGTTTATATATCTTTGAAAAATTAACCATTTTATTTGCAGTGAGACTCACCTCATAATTGCAGTTGTATGTTCTTTTTTTCTACAGTAAGCTTTGGTTTATTTAGTTTACAATTCAGTATATTTCATTTGGATCAGTGATGTGATGATTGAAATTTAGTGAAGCTTTCTTGGATGTCCAGATCAATCAGCCATACAAGCAGCTTCACCCTTCGGTTGTTTTCTTTACTCAGATGATTGTGATGGGTGCTTATAATATGGTGGTGATGTAGATGTTTTGTGCAGCATAGACTTTCTTCCATAATATCATAAGATAATTATATTACATTATATTAGATTATCAAGATGTTTTGTACATTCATATTGGGAAGTAGCAGTTGTGAGTTAGTCTCAGCCAGGCTAAGGGTTTTCTGTCTTTCAGGTCCTGCTGCCGCCCACAGAGTCACATCTGGACGGTCTGGCACCCTCGGCCGCTCCAAAACACCCACAGCCGAGATCGAGAGGAGTGCTTACAGGACGCCAGCATACATCAGTCCTCCAGCTCACAAAGTAAGTGCAATAAGAGCTCTCTCTGTCTCTGTCTCTCTCTCTCTCTGTCTGTCTCTGTCTCTCTCTCTGTCTCTCTCTCTGTCTCTCTCTCTCTCTCACTCTCTCTCTCTCTCTCTCTCTCTCTCTCTCTCTCTCTCTCTATCTCTGTCTCTCTCTCTCACTCTCTTGCTCTCTCTCTCTCTCACACACACACACACACACACTTTCACTCTCTTACACTCTCTCTTTCACTCTCTTACACTGTCTCTCTTTCTCTATTTCTCTCTCTCTCTTTCTCTTACACTGTCTCTCTATTTCTCTCTCTCTTTCTCTATTTCTCTCACGCTCTTTCTCTATTTCTCTCTCTCTCTCTCTCTTACACTGTCTATTTCTCTCTATTTCTCTATCTCTTACACACTCTCTCTTTCTCTATTTTTCTTTTACACTCCTCTTTCTCTCTCTCTTACACTATTTCTCTCTCTCTCTCTCTTACACTATTTATCTCTCTCTCTTACATTTTCTCTTTCTCTATTTCTCTCTTTCTCTCTTATACTCCTCTCTTTCTCTTTCTCTCTCACACTATTCATCTCTCTCTTACACTATTTCTCTCTCTCTCTCTTACACTATTTCTCTCTCTCTTACATTTTCTCTTTCTCTATTTCTCTCTTTCTCTCTTATACTCCCCTCTCTTTCTCTTTCTCTCTCTCTCACACTATTCATCTCTCTCTTACACTATTTTTCTCTCTCTCTCTTACACTATTTCTCTCTCTCTCTCTTTCTCTTTCTCTCTCTCTCACACTATTTATCTCTCTCTTACACTATTTTTCTCTCTCTTACATTTACTCTCTCTCTATTTCTGTCTTTCTCTCTCTCTTTCTCTCTCTGTCTCTCTCTCTCTCTTACACACGCTGACTCTCACTCTCTCTGAGTGTGAAACAAGCATTTTGCACACATCTGTTAACTTGGCTGAGCGTGTTTGAGGTTAATTGACTGAAAGAAGTGAGAATGCTGATCAGTGTTAATTAGGGTTAACTGTGTGAATGTGTGTTCTCTAGCCTGTGACGGCTGCAGTGAATGAGGCACCGGTGGGCGAGGATGAACTGTACAGTGCTGAGAATCTGCGGCGCATTGCTCGCAGCCTCAGTGGAACCGTCATAGGAGGACGAGCTGACAACCTGGCTCCTTCTCGCAGCTTTGTATGTTTCACACTTAATGCCAGTACTAATACCGACACTTAATACCAATGCAAACACACACAGATGTACAAAAGTGCACATGCAGTCAGTCTAATTGAAGTGGCAGTATGTACAGGTGTGTATCTGTGTGCCCCACGTCTACATACATCAGTCTCATAGCATCTTAATGCAGACGTCCTGTTTGTCATGTTATTGTGGCATCATGTTTTTTGTTAATCATTCAGTTTGCTTAGTCCTGTTATTATTTAACTCATCTTATAGTTGTTGTCCCCACTAATCCTTTGATTTTTTTTTTTCAGTGTTATTTTTTTTTATTCCTCGCTCATGTGATTTTTACATATTTGCACATTTAACATTCAAAGGATCCTCCTGCCACAAGGTTGCCTAAGCATGCGGACCCACGACTGGGCATGCGCCACTCTAGCACCTCCCTGCATGCTGCACCCTTTTCCCACAATACTTCAGTGTTCACCCACGAGCCCCAGCACCAGTACCTCCACCCATCCCAGCAGCATCGTGCTCCACCAACATCTCCGTGCCAGGTCCTCCGGCCCGGCACACTAGGGCCCCCTCATGGACATCCAGGTAACCATCTCCCTCCTTCTGCTGTGTCATCAGCCACACACTCCGTGCTGCAGGAGGGGAGAGACTCCTCTGGGTCTGTGGGGGGGAAACAGTCAGTCTCCACAATCAATGTTTGTCATTATGAAATCCCTTTCATTTCTATTAAAACACACTGATGTCACTCATGCATATGGTGTTTTAAGTTACTGGCACCAGGCCCCACTCCAGCCATACTACAGAGTTTAGTTCCTAGGCTTAATCCTCTATAACTGATTTAGCTACTGCTCGTGCTTGGCAGATTACTAGTGTAGCCTGGTTTAAAGTGTAAAATCGAAATCCTGTTTTTAATTATTTATATTTTCTTTTGAAAAAAATACCAGAAATGCACCAGAATTTCTAGGCTGATTATAGTAATTGATAATCAACACCTAACTGTGTATAAGAATAATAGGTAATTTTGCATATAATAACAATAATGGGTCATTTTACATAACCCATATATAAACTGCAGTAACTGCAATGCCAGTTAAAACTCAAAGGATGCGATCTACCTAATGCTTGCTGCCTCAATTGTAACTTTCAGACTAATGATGCTTTAACTCTGCAGCACCAGAGTTACTATATGTGTGGCAGTGCCTACATGAGCAAAACCGAAGTGCCAACTTATTCATTATCAGCTAATAATGAAATGTTAGATCAATAGTAGTAATGAATACTTCTCGTGTAACTGCAAATCATTTATTGGCCAATACACTGGTTCTTTTGCGAGTTTGTGAACCCTTTAGAATTTTTTCACATCTTTTTGCATGATATATCTAAAACATCATCCAACTTAGATAAAAATGTTATACTTGGTAATTTAATTATTGAGGAAAATGATCAAATATTATGTATATAAAAATAAGTCATCTAACACTTGCTAATCAGAATCAGAAAAATGTATTGGTCCTGGAGTCCACCATCAGGAACCCTGAACAGCCACTGCTACCCAAAAAGAACATTGCTGCTTGTCTGCAATTTGTTAATGATCTTAAAGACAGACCAGAAGGCTACTGGAAAAAATATTTGTGGATGTATAAGACAAAAATAGAATGTTTGGGCTTAAATGAGAAGTATTATGTTTAAAGAGAGGAGAACACCGCTTTCGGGCATAAGAGTCTAATTCCATCTGTGAAACATGGTGGTGTTAGTGTCATGGTTTGTTGCTACATCTGGGCAAGGGTGGCTTGCCATCATTGATAGAACAGTGAATATGTCAGGACATATAGTCTTGAACTGAATCTCTAGAGAAATGCAGCAAGAAAACGACCCTAAACTCAGAAGTGGTTTTACCAAAGAGTGGTTCAAAAGGAATAAAGTTATTGAAATCCGATTTTGGAATGATCATGTCAAAGTCCTTAACTGAGCCCAGTAGAAATGCTGTGGATGGACTTAAAACGAACAGATTATGTGAAGAAACCCAGCAAAATCCAAGAGTTGGAGAAGTTGTATGTGGAGGATTGGGCTTAAATTCTTCCAAGCCGATATAACGGACTGATCAAATTAGTGCACGAGGAGGTCACATCAGATACTGAAGGCAAAGGTTCACGTACTTTACACAGATATATTAGATCATTTCCCCCTATAAATACATTTCCAAGCATAATATTTTGTCTCATTTGTTTACTTCCAATCACTACAGTATATTGATTGGCATTATGTCATGCAATCCTGAATATAACTCCTGACTGTTTATTTTTTGTGAAATTAATACTAAATATCTTCTACAGGAGATTCCCAAAAGGCCGACAAATTTCTGGCTGTGCTTGACCGGGGTGAAGCTCTCGCCCGTGAAAACTACCACAATGTCGCACTGAACTACGGAACGTTGCCCCGGGCTCCCCGAAGACTTGCTTCCTCCGGGCACCCCCTGCCCCTGACCAGAGCAGGACCCATCGCCGGCCCTGAGGCCTGGAGCTACCCAGACTCCGGCTACGCCACCTTGGCTCATCCTCGCCGCTCGGCCCCTGCCAGCAGAGCCATGGAGACCCTGTACCAACAACCTCAGCATCCCAGCCGCCCTGCTCCAGCAGCCCTGCGCATGATCCCCCAGCACCGTGAGCCTGTATCCAAGCCCATGCGCCTGGACGTGCCCCCAGAGGGTGACTGGAGGACTGCCGACTACAGAACGGCTCCCATGGATGGCCCAGCATTTTCCAGACCGGACCCCCGAAGCAGAGTGCTCCGTGGCCCCCCAGTCCAACTCTGCTCCATGTGCCAGCAGAGCCCAGCCGAACACGGGCTCAACCATTGCCAAGCATGCCGACCCTACCTGAACCGCTACAGGCCAACCAGCTGAGTGCTGCACTTCACAAAAACGCCAGCTTCTCGTTTTACATCATTCAAACGCATGCCAATCCAGGCCTGCTCCAGGAGCCCCCCCAGTAAGGAAGGGCTTTAAGGGGATTTGCATACCAGGAACTTTCCACAGTCATCTCCTTTAACCCATCCTGCATTTTACTGGAGATGAACGGCCTCTGTCTGGAGTTCTGACTCTTCAAATCTGCACTGTGTGCATCACGCTAGATGAAGAGTCTGACTTTTTTGGAGTCTGTAACGTTTGAAGCATTTTTTTGGTTTTGATTTATTGCCTGGACGCGAGAGTTAGAAATTTATCCATTCCTTGAATGGCTTGCCAATGTGTGATTGGTATTTAGTACTTAGCTTAGTAACAAAGCTACAGTGTTTTAACTCGCATGTTTTTTGAGGATGAAAAAAGCACAACTTTATGCTGAGAAAGATCTATTTTTCTGACTACTGAATCAGGGGCCCGTATTAAAGAACTGATAGTTCCTCCTGTAGTACAGATTGCTGGATGTTACACCGCTTGCAGGTGTAACAAGCAGAATGTTCCATTAAAGCATGCTATTTAGAACGTGTTGTGAGAAGTGGATATTAATGAACATCAGTGAAGCAGAATGTTACACTGTGAGATGATTCATAGAAGTCCTTGAGCTGGGAAAATGCCTTTACTTTTAACACTTGCTTTCTGTTCCAGTGACCTGACGGCCACGAGGCAGCCGAAAGGTGCTGCATAAGACAATAGGCCTGTCTCCTTGACTGGAGAGATCCTTCAGGTGTGTACTGGGGTGTGAGTAATGATCATGTGATAAATATTACACACATTTTATTAACTCTACGTGACCAGTGTTACACTCCACCCTCAAAGTAGAGCAGTTTCGAGCAGTTCACTTTTCAAACTCCTTCGGTTTTCAGCCCTGAATCTTCAGACTGGGATTGGAACTGAGGGGTTGATTCCTGCATAGTTACTCCTTGCTCGAATGCGTCATCCGTACCTGGCAGATAAATTGAATCCAGTGTGTTTGAGTAGGAAATCCACCAATTGTGCGAATTGTCCAGCCCTCCAGGAGAAGAGTATCCTACCAGCCTTTTATTTACTATCTGTTATTCTTGAGTTACACAAGTGAGAAATGGAAGCCTAAACCCATCAGCAGGTCTTGGGCATTGAAGGAGGTCAAACTGTTTTTCAGTGAGAGTGGTAGCAAGCTGCAGGAAGTGGCCTGATCTGTGTTGAAATTTGAGAAAATTCTTCGATTCATTCGGACAGTACTGACCGTTTCAGGTGCTTTAGTACACTTAAGTATACGGTTCAGATTCTACAAGGTGTAACATGATGTATTTTGACACCTATATGTGTACTATCCTGTTGATCAGTAATTATTTCATATTAGACCAGAAGATGCTGAAAGTAAGATCTGCTGGGGTTGTGAACTCCGTACAAATTCAATGAAATGTCCTACAGCGATGCTTGTGTCTTAGAAGACGTCTTAGAATAGTTATCGTTGCTCAGCTACAATAGCCTCGTTATATTTATGCAATGTTGCAAGGCCTGCATTCCTCTAAATTCACACTGTATGCTAACCCTACTCGGTTTTGTGATTTTGCTCGACTATGTTAACACTGGTTTAGTGCACTTCACAGGTGTTAAGTTGTGTAAGAAATGTACCTCTGTTGTAACGTTTCCTATAATTAGGGGATATTTCAAGATATTTCAATGTTTCTATGTGTAACTGCATAATCTATAAACTGTATCTTAAATATACGAGATATACATAATGTTTTCTTTGCTGTACTGAATGAATATACAGCCTATCAGTATTTCCTGAAGTACTGAGCTCTAAACTGTAGTTTAAATAGGGAAGCAGAGTTCAAACGTGTAATTGACTCGTTCAGTTTCCAATCGTACTCAAAAGTGTTGGAGATGAGAACAGAAAACTATACTGGAAAACCAACTGCTTGTTTTAATGGGAGCACCGGCTTATTTTAGAGTTTATTGGTACTTGATATATAGGTTTGATTTATGTGGTAGAATAAATCAACTGTAAATGTGAAATTGCTTTCAGACTAAATTGAAAAGTGGCTATATGAGCATTCGTTGGAACCACAAAGTGAAGACGTCCTTTGATATTAAATTCATTATTTGTGGTGAATAAGTGAACACATTTACAAAGTAGTAATACTTAGATAGTAACACTTTGAAAAACATAATTCAAGTGATATTTTAGTTTTCCTCAGTTCATTAAGAGGGTTTAGTTTTTGTTGTCAGAGTATTAACTCTAAATGACTTCGAGTAAAGCAAGTACTTTGCATTACTGTTACAACTTTTTGAAACGAAAGATTCTTTACCATCGTTTGGTCCAAAAGAGGTGAAAATATGGACTTGTCGTTGCTGGACGAGGGACCCTGAGCGTGGAGAGCAGGTTCGCTGTGAGTGCCTGTGCAGTTGAGTGCAGTGCTGTGCTGTGCTGTGCTGAGGGGGTCTGGGTTGGAGCCTTAGCCTGTATGCAGTGCAACACTGCCCCCAGTTTTGGTCAGAAGACCACAGATATGAGTCTCTTTTTTTCCTCTTTTATTTTTTATGGAAACTAAATGAAACAGACGAGGCAAAAAAAGTGAATGATGTAAATATACGCGTGTACAGATATCCATACTCTTCGATCTTGAACACGAGGCAGATTCTACTTTGAACCTTTGTAAATGCTGTGGTAGAAAATGGAACTTGTATTTTTGCAATAAACTTGTAATGTGCTCTAGTGAGGAGCAAAACTGAAACGCTTGTATTATTCATTCGTTCGTTTTTCTATTCATTCATTTGTTCCTTGGTCGTTGTCTTTCGTTGTTAAACGTGCAGCTGCTTGTTCTAATGGCAGCACCAAAACTTTTAATAGCCAAGCATTTGACTTATTATACCCTTTAGTATAATATACAGTCCTTTTCAGAAAGTATCAAATCCTGCTGAAAGCTGGATTGCACAACACCCATTATGCACATTTTTATAATCAGTTTATTCATTGCTTGGCTCTGGAAGCTTCATGAAGAAATGACCCTCAATGATACAAATGCATCTTAATCACTGTGAGCTTGAGAGAAAGGTGAGAGAACCAACATAACATTTATGATGTCATAAATTTTATAAATAAAATTGATGAACGAAGAAAGGCACACAACCAGAGTGTGAATTGCTCCCCTCTATAACTGGGGGGGTATTGCCGTAAGGTAAGATAAACCTTTATTAGTCCCATAAGTGGGAAATGTACGTTGTCACGGCAGAAAGTAGACAGAAACAGACTAAAAAAAAAAAAATTAAAAACAATGAAACAGAATAAAGTAGAATAAAAATACAAATGTGCACTATACAGTCTAGGAATATATAAATAGGATAAAATAAAAATATGTACATGTGTATTGTAAAAATGTATACTTGTATATGTAAACTATATGTAAACTTAGATATGTATGTACACGGTGAGCATATGTATATGTATGTATATAAGTACAGAGTGGATATATAAATAAATATTAGAACACTGTGGATACAAACAGACACACACACTTCATAATACTGTTAAGAACCCTACCCCCAAACTGCTATTTTTGTTTCTTTGAGGGGGTGGTCCAGGTCTTGATTGGGGGGGGGGGGGGGTACCCACAACCCCCCCCTCCAC